>OZ007588.1:466167354-467367354 GCA_963931845.1 Maratus michaelseni
GCGATAGTTCAGACGAAATGTTTTTACATAGTTGTGCGTCGTTGTTAAATATTATTATTACGTATCGCGCAACGTTTATCGTTTGCTGGTATCGTTTGCTGTTATCTGCTGTTATCTGCGAGGGCAGAGAATGCCAGGATCTCTTCAACTGTAGTAATGGAAAATGTGTTTATTTGTAGCAGTATGCAGCAGTTATGATAACTGCGGCGATGGTTCAGACGAAATGTTTTTACATAGTTAGTCGTGGTTGTTAAATATTATTACGTATCGCTCAACGTTTATCGTTAGCTGGTTGAAAAATCTGCGACATCGACATGCGATGATGAAATGGCGCATTGCTTACAATTGAATGACGAATAATTTTTTTAAAGCTTTCGGAACATTTTCCCAATAATTGTTGTAATTTGTTAAATTACTTTTTTTTTTTTTTTTGGGGGGGGGGGGGGTAATAAGCGTGTCGATGCGGTTGCTGCGATCTTCAGCTTTTGGGTTGCTTTTTTTTTAAATGGTCTTTTTCTGTAAATGTAATATCCTATCCTAATCCTAATCCTAATAATATTATAAATCTGATTGTGTGCAAATGTTAGGCTGAAGCCAGCGTCAAAATGGAGCATTTAATGATCCTGTATCTTTGCATATACGTTGATTATAACTCTCAAATGAACATAGACCGGTTTTTGTGCATTTTATTCAAATATTTTTCTTAATAATTCAAAATTTCGTTATTTTCATAGAGAATAAATGGGCATTTCCCATAAAATTTAACCATTTTACTTTATCGTTGCTAGGGCTTTGATCGTTGCCAATAAATAAAATCACGGAAAAATAATTTTTCCTCAACAATTACTTTTCAATTGAACGATTTTCACGTGAAAAATGAAAATGAAAAAGAATTCAAAAGAAGATAAATTTCCGTGATGTTTGAAACAAAATTATGGAGTATTTGTTATTATACATGAAGTATGAATATCGGTTACATTAAAAAGATATTTTTCTGTCAAAAAACTGCGTTATAATTAGAAGGAAAAATGAACAATAATTATATTCTTAAAAATAGATTTCGCTTGGACCATGGAACTATGAAAAGGATCCTCCTCGGCTTGGACAAATATGACGTCATAAATGAAACATGTATTTTCAAATAGTCGTAATAATAGAAGGAGCATGAATATTAATGTATAATGAAAGTAGATAGATAATGGACGTAATATTTAAGATGAAAAACTAAAATATTTTTATCGATAATGATTAATAATTAGCTTGAGCACCAGTTACATACAAATGTGAGTTTTCCGCTAAAATTTACGTCCTGATTGCCAGAAAAAGAAAATTAACAAGAATTATGACATTAAAAAGAGATTTCTCTGAGGAAAATGTGACGTCATATTTGAAATAAAACGGGAATTTTCAAATGTGTTTTACAAGGCGCGGGAATTAATTCCGTACATTAATAATACAAGGATCAGTAAGTATAGAAAGTAGATTAGTTTCAAGCCATATTTAAAACGAAAAATTGAAATGTTTTTTTTATCTATACCGATTATTAAGGATGAATATCAGTTACATACAGATGAGAGTTTTTTGCCAAAAACCACACCATGGTTATTAGGAAAAGAAAAATAAATACGAATCTATTATATTAAAATCTGACCGCCTGTTTGTATTTCGCAACTACTCTTTTCAGATTGTCGAACGCAATGCGATTTACTTAACACCGGTTATCATTCATCCGAGGATGTCATAAACTCTCAGAATTTAAAAAAAAATGATTTAAATTCCGAGATATTATTATTATTATTATTATTTTATTTTTATTTTTTATATTTTGTAAATTTTAACGAAGTTTCTCTAAAAATAGCGACTAAATTATTCCATTTTTGTGGATAAAAAAGAAGAAATAAAACGGATTAATATATTTTTTCTCATTAAAACGGAAAAAAAAAAAGAATTTATTTTCAATTTGAATAGATGGTGAAAGAAAAAAATATATTTGATTACAGTAAATTTTTTTTAAAAATAAAAACAATTTTTCACATTTTCAAACTTCATGAATCAATTTATTCTGGAGAACAAAAATCGTCTGTCAACATATTTTCATTTAGAAATAAAGATTTTTTTTTCAGTTATAGATTAAATCAAGGAGGCAAATTTAAGCTCCTTGCATTTAGGTCTACAATAATTGCTCCCTATACACAAGAATTGAATTTAATGAAAAAGAATATACTATTTCCATTATCTTTGAAGGTTTGCTATTAAAACGTTTCACAAATGCGTTAAAAGTAAAATGGTTTAACATGTAAACTTGACATATGTTTTTATATAATTCGCCGATTTCCACGATTTTATTTGGCCCGCCTTTTGTCATTGGTTGCTGTTTCCTTTTCGTATTATTTGTCACAAAATTTCACTTTTTAAAACTTAGTTATGTCAAGGCCTCTACAGCATAGAAATACTGTATTGTCTCCTATGGAATGTGAAAAAGTGTTAGTTAATTATTTACGTTTCTAATTATCGGTAATGAAATATTTTGCTAAATTAATGCATTATTCTTCTTTTAATGATACGTGAACGAAGTCACGGGTAACAGCTAGTAATATTATAAATCCGATTGTGTGCAAATGATAGGCCGAAGCCAGCGTCAAAATGGAGAAATTAATAGCCCTGTATCTTTGCAAATAGGTGGATTATAACCCGGAAATGAACATAGACTGGTTTTTGTTTATTTTATGCAAATACTTTTGTTAATAATTCAAAATTTAATTATTTTCATAGAGAATCAATGGACATTTTTAGATAAAATTTAACCATTTTACTTTATCGTTGCTAGGGCTTTGATCGTTGCCAATAAATAAAAATGCGAAAAAAATAATTTTTCCTCAACAATTAAGTTTCAATTGAGCGATTTTCACGTGAAAAATGAAAATAATTCAAAAGAAGATGAATTTCTGTGATATTTGAAACAACAATATGGAGTATTTGTTATTATACATGAAGTATGAATATCGGTTACATTAAAACGATCTTTTTTCTGTCAAAAACTGCATTATAATTAGAAAGAAGAATTAACAATAATTATATTATTAAGAAAAAGATTTCGCTTGAACCATGGAACTATGAAAAGGATCCTTCTTGGCTTGAACAAATATGACGTCATAAATAAAACATGTATTTTCAAATATTCGTAATATTACAAAGAGCATGACTATCAGTGTATAATAAAAGTATATACATAATGGACGTCATATTTAAGATGAATAACTGAAATATTTTTTTGATACTGATTAATAATAAGCTTGAATATCAGTTACAAACAAATATAAGTTTTCTGCTAAAATTCACGTCATTATTGCCAGGAAAAGAAAATTAACAAGAGTTATATCATTAAAAAGAGATTTCTCTGGGATCAAAGTGACGTCATAATAAAACGGGATTTTTTTAATATGTTTCAAATGAAGCGTGTATCAATTTCATACATTAACAATCACTGAGTACAGTAAAAGAATAGAGAAGTAATGAACCGTAAAATCGGCTTGCAATATGAAGTCGGTTATCGCTCAAATCATTAGGCCCAGGGGCTGACTTCATTGGATGGAATGGGGCTGCACGTGGAACAATGACTGGATACATTGGACGGGGAGAGGTTTTCAAAGCAAGCGTACAGTTGTTTGGGCCGACTGTAGGGTTGCATTTTCAGCATCACGCCAAACATGAACATTTCATCTCCATTTATTCTCTGAACTCTGTGATTAATAATACAAGCATCAGTAAGGATTATTAGGAAAAGAAAATTGAACACAAGTCTATTAAGTTAAAATCTGACTGTGTGTATTTCGCAACTACTCCTCTTAATGCAACGCGATTTACTTAACGGTTATCATTGATTCGAGGATGTCATATAAACTCTGAGAATTTAAAATTTTGAATTAGATTCCGAGATATTAATATTTTTTTGTAAATTTTAATGAAATTTCTCTAAAAATGGTACTTAAATTACTCCATTTTTGTGGATAAAAAAGGAGAAATAAACCGGATTAATATATTTTTATGCCATTTTCTCATTAAAACTGAAAAAAAAAAATTATTTTCAATTTGAATAGTTGGTGAAAAAAAATCTTGATTACAGTAAAATTTCCGAAAAATAAAAACATATTTTCACATATTCAAACTTTATGAATCAATTTATTCTGCAGAGAAAAATCGCCTGTCAGCATATAGTCAAGAAATCAAGATTTTTTTCAGCTATAGATTAAACCAAGGACACAAATTTGCTGTTACATGCAAACGTAACACTTGCAATTGCAAAGCTTTTTGCAACCCCAAATTACATGCAAACGTAACATTTACATGTAATTTGCACTCAAATTAATTTTAATTTGATTCGTAATAAATGTTAATTTGCAATGAAAATTACATGCAAAAGTAATGTTTACATATAATTTTGAGTTGCAAAATGCTTTGCAATTTAAGTGTTACGTTTGCATGTAATTTTGGGGCTGCAAAAAGCTTTGCAATTGAAGATCCTTGCATTTAGGTGTAGAATTATTCCTCCCTATTCACAAGAATTGAATTTAAAGAAAAAGCATATACTATTTCCAATGAATTATTTTTAAATGATGGCTGTTAAAACGTTTCTCAAAGTCGTTAAAAGTAAAATGGTTTATCAGGTAAAATTGACATTTCTTTTTACCAAATTCGTTGATTTACACGATTTTATTTGGCCGTCCTTTTTCCATTGGTTCCAGTTTCCTTTTCGCGGTTATTTGGCACAAAACTTTACCTTTTTTAAACTGATTTATGTCAAGGCCCCTACAACAAAGAAATATCGTATTTTCTTCTATGAAATGTGATAAAGAGTTAGTTAATTATTTACGTTTTTAATTGTCGGAAGTGAAATATTTTGCTTGATTAATACATTTATTTTTCTTTTAATGTTACGTGAACGAAGTCACGGGTAACAGCTAGTTATGTAAATATATTTTTTATGCATTTTTAGAGTTTCGTTCATCTCACGAAACCCTATTACCCCCGCTACTTTGTCTGTCCGTCACAGAGCCATTCTCAAAAAGTATATAACTTACAGAGTTGAAACTTAGTGTATAAATCTGAATAGCAGCTGTAAAGAGTTCAAATTATTAAAATTTGAAAAATTCGTATTATTGTAATAAATAGAGATAAAACCAAAATTCTAACAGCCTTTTCCTATTAAATTGAAACATTTATCTTTATAGCAGATGCCAAAGATTTAAAATCCACAATGAAATTCTTTCTACAATAATTCATTTTCTATCAGACGATTTTCACGTGAAAAATGAAAATGAAATAAAAAGTTTCACCAATTGAAAAAATATAAATATGAAATAAAATTGATTGACGTCATAGTCGTAATAAAACGGAAAATGTCTAAGATTTCTCAATAATACAAGGAGTATGAGGTATGAGTATGTGTAAGTGGACAAAGCAGATTAATATCACGTCATTAGAGAATTAAAAAGAAAATCTGACGTCATATAGGAAGTTTAACTAATTTTTCAAATGTTTGAGAATAATACAAAGCGAGTATCAATATAAATAATAGATAATAGTAAATATATGAGTTTGAGAAACATATTGAATCGTGATAAAAATCCGATTATGGAAATATTCGCATATTTTAACATTTTGAAGGTGTACAATTTGTTTAATTTTGAAATTATTGAAGTGAAAACTTCATTAGGCGCGTTGGACATTTTTTGAGATGGGAAAAAACCATTGAATTCGCAACACCGTTACCGTTACTGTTACCGACACCACTGTATATTTTAAGTGATTGTTTTGTTTGTTTGTTTGTTTGTAGGGGGTAATCTCTGGAACTACTGAAGCGATTTCAAAAGTGATGGTGATAATCCCTGCTCCAACATAGGCTATATTTTATGTCAGTGCCACTAACCCAGGGATGTGCCGTGGCGAAAAACGTTCTAAAATTTCGATTTTTTTTATACTGAAGGAGCTAGAAATTTCAAATTCGGCATTGTAGCTACTTATAAGATGTAAATGCTCTCTAAGAACAATTTCTTAAAATAATTCGAAATTTAAAAGGGTGAGATGAGGGAAAAGTGTTCTAAAAACATTCTAAATTACAATTTCTATGGAATCTCTGGAACTACAGAACCGTTTTCAAAAGTGATGGTGGCAAATTGATGGTGACAGTCCCTGATTCAACATAGGCTATATTTTATGTCGGTGTCACTACCTCCAAGGGGGTGCAGGAGCGAAAAACGTTCTAAAATTCCGATTTTTGAAGTGAAAACTTCTTCAGGCGCGTTGGGCGTTTTTGAGATGGGAAAAAAACATTGAACTCGTGACACTGTTACTGACATCTCTGTATATTTGAAGTGAAAACTTCTTTAGGCGCGTTGGGCATTTTTTGATATGGGAAAAAAACCATTGAACTCGTGACACTGTTATTGTAACCGACACCTCTGTATATAAGTATGTACATGTATTTTGTATAGTTAGGTAGTGCGGGGCAGGCGCGCTGCGCGCCGCATGCTTGCCTGTGCAGTATTGCACCGCGGTATAGTAAGCGCAGAAAAATGTAAGCGGTATAGTACGCGGTATAGTAACGCAGAAAAATGTAAGCGGTATAGTAAGCTGTATAGCAAGCGGTATAGTAACACAGAAAAAATGTAAGTGGTATAGTAAACGGTATAGTAAACGCAGAAAAATGTAAGCGGTATAGTAAGCGCAGAAAAATGTAAGCGGTATAGTACGCGGTAGAGTAAGCGCAGTACGCGGCATAGTAAGCGGTATAGTAACGCAGAAAAATGTAAGTGGTATAGTAAGCGCAGAAAAATGTAAGCGGTATAGTAACACAGAAAAAATGTAAGCGCTATAGTAAACACAGAAAAATGTAAGTGGTATAGTAAGCGGTATAGTAAGCGCAGAAAAATGTAAGCGGTATAATAACACAGAAAAATGTAAGAGGTATAGTAAACGCAGAAAAATGTAAACGGTATAGTAAGAGCAGAAAAATGTAAGCGGTATAGTACGTGGTATTGTAAGCGGTATAGTACGCGGTTTAGTAAGCGGTATAGTAACGCAGAAAAATGTAAGCGGTATAGTAACGCAGAAAAATGTAAGCGGTATAGTAAAGGCATAAAAATGTAAACGGTATAGTACGCAGCATAGTAAGCGGTACAGTAACGCAGAAAAATGCAAGCGGTATAGTAAGTGCAGAAAAATGTAAGCGGTATAGTAAGCGGCATAGTAACACAGAAAAATGTAAGCGCTATAGTAACGCAGAAAAATGTAAGCGGTATAGTAAGCCCAGAAAAATGTAAGCGGTATAGTAAGCGGTCTAGTAAGCGCAGAAAAATGTAAGCGGCATAGTAACACAGAAAATGTAATCGGTATAGTAAGGGGTATAGTAAACGCAGAAAAATGTAAACGGTATAGTAAGAGCAGAAAAATGTACGTGGTATTCTAAGCGGTATAGTACGCGGTTTAGTAAGAGGTACAGTAACGCAGAAAAATGTAAGCGGTATAGTAAAGGCAGAAAAATGTAAGCGGTATAGTACGCAGCATAGTAAGCGGTACAGTAACGCAGAAAAATGTAAGCGGTATAGTAAGTGCAGAAAAATGTAAGCGGTATAGTAACGCAGAAAAATGTAAGCGGTATAGTAAAGGCAGAAAAATGTAAGCGATATAGTAAGTGCAGAAAAATGTAAGCGGTATAGTAACGCAGAAAAATGTAAGCGGTATAGTAAGCCCAGAAAAATGTAAGCGGTATAGTAAGCGGTCTAGTAAGCGCAGAAAAATGTAAGCGGCATAGTAACACAGACAATGTAAGCGGTATAGTAAGGGGTATAGTAAACGCAGAAAAATGTAAGCGGTATAGTAACGCAGAAAAATGTAAGCGGTATAATAACGCAGTAAAATGTAAGCGGTATAGTGCGACTGAAGTCTGGTTCCCGAAATTTTTGTATGTAAAATAATATGCATTATTTTTCATGTACTATAGCGCATTAAATGAAAATTGTAATATAATTTTTGTAGTAGTAGTTTATAATAATGAATAAAAAACCCTTCAATTAAAAGCATTTCGTGCACAATAAAACATTTCCTGACGATTAAAAAAATACACACGTAATTGTTCAAGTTTTCACTTCTGTCGGCACTCCCGGAGTGCCACTGTTTTTTTTTGTTTTGTTTTTTTGTTTAAATATTGCATTTAGTCCGTATGACGGATATTATTATGACAGAATATAATAGCGGGCTTGGACCGCTATCTGGCTGGTTTAGATATTCGAAAAAAAGAAAAAATAGACCGGTAAATTTTTACTTTATAAAAAACATGACTTTTTTTGTTGTTGTTCTTGCTAAATGAAATTTGTTTGAATTTATTAAAGAAAGGATAAAGTGTTTTGAAAGGAATATTAAACGAAACCCTTTGAGCGATCTTCGATCACACTTACCCACTTGTTATAGATTATTTTTTTGTTTTGTTTATATATATTTAAATTGTCATGGCAGTTGTGAACGAGATTTGTACCTTTTTATCTGTGACTTCGGGAATATTAAAACTTTAAAATATTTATATTTAAGCGTTTAATTTTTGCATTTTTATACGGACCACTTCTCCATTTTATGATTTTAAGTGCTATTTATATGAGATATATATTTCCTGAGATTTCCACAAATTACTTTCGGTAAGTTTTTTGTTTGTTTATTAATTGTTTACAATTTTCCCCCTGACAATAACAATTATTTATCACAAAAAGAACTCTTAGGTTTGTTAAATATGTTTAATTATTTTCATTTCTTGTAAAAATATCGAAAATGGCGATAAAATTTTGTTTTAGCATCATTATTAGCATCGTTTTGTTTTAGCTTCTTATTTTTTAACATGGTGCAAAAACATGGTTTAATAAACGTATGTTTACAAACTTTTGAAAAACATGTTTTCCTGCCTTCTTGAAAAATTTGGTGATACGCTAAAACTGCCTTTTAGCGCCATTTTCGATTTTTTCGCCAATCAAACCAGGATACGGAACTCTTCCCAATATTCCTTTCATCAAAAAAGCAAATCTTGAAAAAATGTGTACTTACGTATTATCTGGGCTAGAACTCCTATAATAGAGGCTGATGCATCCTCGCAGATTTGGTACTCGAATTGCAGCTCAGTCGAAAAACCAAGCTAATCAGAACCAGTTCAGCCAATCAGAACCGAGTCTTAGACAACCCCAACTCCGGTTGCGGTAGATTGATGCTGAACTGGGTACCAATAAACAGAAACAAAATGGATATGCGTCAGCTCCTATTATAGGAGTCTTAATCTGGGCCAGGTTTGAGCCAGCTGCGTCATGCATAGCGCCAATATTACTAATTACACCATTGGGTAGAAGTCGACTACGATCAAGCAGATGGCGCGTCGACCTCTACCCAATGGTATATCGGTGTCTTGCACGTTCGCGTTCACCTGCTGTGTCGTCTTTCGCCCATAGCCGCTCAACGCTTCGTCCGTATGCAAAGCCCTGATTTTTTCCTGTAGGGCTTTTTGAAGCTTATAAAGCGGTATGACAAATGTCTCAATGTACTTGATACTTATGTGGAAAAATAAAGTTATGTTTTATCTTTAATGTCTCATTACATTTTTTGTCTTTCATACACACCTCTGTCCACAGTCGCCAGGGGAAACTTATTTTCCGACTGCCCCTCGTATATTAAAAAAAGCATAAAAGTTCATCAGGTTTGTTTTCATAGCTGTTTGTATCATTAGGAATAAATCTCACGTTATGAAGACCGAATCGCGGCAAGCTTTTTAAAAACACGCCAGAGCCCCTATAAAGTAAAAGTACCAAAATTTCTTTGGTTCAATAAAAATTAAAACCGTGAGAAAATCTTGTTTGACATTAGCTAATAACAAATAACCAATATTTTAATAATGCAATAAAATATCTTAAAAAAGTTACTTAAAAATAGCTAAAGTATAATCATGATAAAATACATAAACACAAACAGATCATTACAAATAACAAAGTCTCAAGAATTGAATTGAAATCAAAATTCAAATCATTTCAATTGAAAGGGTTGCAATTCAATGACAATTGAGGATACCCATTGAAACAAGATTTGGCGAGTTATCACTGGCGCCCAGCTAACATAAAAGTACCGTAAATTGTATATAAAAAAAATACTAATAATATATATATATATATAATATTTATACATGTAATACATGTATATAAATATATAGAGAAAAAAGCATAAAAGTTCATCAGGTTTGTTCTCATAGCTGTTTGTATCATTAGGAACAAATCTCACGTTATGAAGCCCGAATTGCGCCAAGCTTTTTAAAAACACGCCAGAGCCCCTATAAAGGAAAAATACCAAAATGTCTTTGGTTCAATAAAAATTAAAACGATGAGAAAATCTTGTGGTACTTTTCCGTTATACGGACACCATTGTCGCCAAGCATACATTTACATACATTTAATACATACATTTATTGTGCTGTCCTCTAAAAAAAAAACATTTTTTGAAATTTTCTCTATATAAAGTCTAATAAAGAATTTATAAGAATTGAACATGGCTAAATAATCACAGCTTGTTCTGACTAAGATTTTAATGTTCAGCATTTTTCATTTTATCCCTTTATTACAAAATGGCAGCCAATTATACAAGAATTTAAAAAAACCCACTTTTCCAAAAAAAAAATGACCCATGTTAGCTGAAAACAACTCACACCTGACATAATCAGCTGAAAATGAAGCATTTTATCACATATTAATGGTTTAACATTAAAAAAAAAAACAATAATTTATGTAGATCATTCTAAAATTCTATTATTAAAATGAAGCTTGTGTTTTGCCAGAATTCTGCAATTGTTAATTTAAATTATTTTAAAACTAAATAAGCACTATTTAGGTATTTTTAACTATTTTTATTATTCTAAATGGTGCATAAAAACAGAACAAAACAAAATATTTGACTTTAATAAAATATTTGGTGTAGTACTAAGGTGGGTTTTTTTTAGAGGACAGCACAATACATGCATACATTTACATACATACATTTACTTACATACATACATTTACATACATACATACATTTACATACATACATACATTTACATACATTATGCATTAGCATACATTTTGGCATGTTGTCCGTAAAACGGAAAAGTACCAATCTTGTTCCTTAAGAGTGTACCATACGATTGCCTTCTATAAGTGAAACGGATGTGTCGAGACAAAGAATACCTTAATGTTATTCATAGCATGAAAAATCTGAAACTACTAATGAAGCCACATTATAAAAATTAGAAATTTGTATTTCGTATTTTTCAACGTAAAAATTCCCGGCTCAAACTTAAAATGAATACTTTTAATCAATATAGCCAATTTTCTGAATGTGAAACATATTACAGAAATATGACTATAAGTAGTACTATACATATAAGGTGAAATTTGAACTTACTTTACCCACTTGCTGCTATTTTATAATCTAAATTTGTAAATCGGCGTTGAATATGAAAATACTTTTTAATAAATTTAATTCTTCTTAAGAATGTTTATCATTCGCATTTTATATTAAAAGGATGCATTTCGTCGTTATTTACCATTGTAGGTTACAGACATTTTTAAAACAAAGTCATCGCACGAGGGAAAAATAAGTTAAAGTAATCATTTTGTATGATAATAAATGATTCACGAGGTTTTTATTCACTCTTAATACATAGAGATGAAAGTTAAAAATATATATAAATTCAGCATGTATGAAAAGTTTATAACTTTTTAACCGCATAATACAATGTAAGATTCGTTTGAAAAAAAAAACAAAGACCTAGCACAATGGATTAAGACAAAGATCATATATATTACAGTGGTGGACATAATTATAAGACACCTACCTAATTTGACATACAGTGAAAGAAAATATTCAAAGCTTAAAAATGCTTTATTAGATACGACAAAAACATAAATTTATTCTGCTATCACACGTAATTGTTTTACAGAAATGATATTTTTATAAAGTTTAATAAAAAAATTTTAAATACCATGGACAAAATTATAAGACACCCTAACATTTTAATTAAAACACCTGCTTTTTTTCGAAAAATGCAAATTTTCTGCACGCTGTTATGACGTCAGCAGTTAACTAAAGCAGACGATAACCGACTTCACGCATTTATAAACATGCCACGAGGTACAGAATTAAAAGAAAGTGAAATTCGCGAAATTTGGAGATTAAATGGAACTGGTGCTTCAGTTAACAATATTTCAAAAGTTATTAAACGCTCTGGATGTGCAATTTCAAATGTTTTGAAAAGAGGAAGTAATGGATTGGTGATTAAAAGATCGGGACGTTCTCCTTGCTTGTCCTCTAGAGACAGACGCCATGTGCTTTCGCTCGCTACACAGAATAAGATGACCACTACAGGCATTAAAAATGATTTGAAACTGAATTGTTCAAGGAGAACCATTCGCAGGGCGTTGCATAATGATTCCTATGTGAAATTTAAAAAATTGAAGATAAAACCATCACTTCTAAGGCGACGCAAAATGGACCTTTTAAACTTCGCTAAACAAACTATGGCCTGGACCTCCAAATGGTATACTTTTGTTATTTTCTGATAAAAAAAAGGTTAAACCTGGATGATCCTGACGGGTTTCACTATTATTGGCATGATTTACGGAAGTCTCCTGATGTACAAATGAGCCGCCAAATGGGTGGAGGCTCAGTAATGGTTTGGGCTGATTTTTCGGCTCAAGGGAAAACCGATATCGTTTTTGTGCATTCAAGAATGAATTTCGAAAAGTATAAGAATTTTCTTAAAGATCAACTAGCCATATACGGTGAAATTCTTTGTGGCGAAAACTACATTTTCCAGCACGATAACGCGTCGATTCATACATCACATGTAACAAAAAAGTGGCATTCAGAGAAAAGTATCAATGTTCTACCGTGGCCTTCTCGCTCCCCAGACTTAAATCCCATCGAAAACTTGTGGGGGATCTTAGCTCGTGAGGTTTGCCGAAATCGGAGGCAGTTTACATGTGTCGAAGACCTGAAGAATGCTATAAAATGTGCTGGGGCATTCTGTACCTCGTGGCATGTTTGTAAATGCGTGAAGTCGGTTATCGTCTGCTTTAGTTAACTGCTGACGTCATAACAGCGTGCAGAAAATTTGCATATTTCGAAAAAAAAGCAGGTGTTTTAATTAAAATGTTAGGCTGTCTTATAATTTTGTCCACGGTATATTTAAATTTTTTTATTAAACTCTATAAAAATATCATTTCTGTAAAACAATTACGTGTGATAACAGAATAAATTTATGTTTTTGTCGTATTTGATAAAGCCTTTTTAAGCTCTGAATCTTTTCTTTCACTGTATGTCAAATTAGGTAGGTGTCTTATAATTATGTCCACCACTGTATTTCTCCTGTCAACATCCCTTTTTCCAAGAAAATATGAAACGCAGAACAACGAATGAGATACCATATGAAAGGTTTTAGAACCGGCTTCTGACATAGCCCACTTAACAATTCGTTAACCCTTTCCGGCACAGACAAAGTCTGTTTGTAAAATGAGAAATTGCAGACTGACACCGGAATTTACAAACGACTTTTTTAGAAAATATGACCTCCTTATTTTAAGCTTTCATTATAGAAACAAAATCTTATTAAAATATTCTTGGTGCCGGTTGCAAGTTTTGAATTAAAATTAGGTGTGCCCGGAGTGGGACCACTGTGCCGGAAAGGGTTAAAACATGTTTTTGATTAAAATTTGCTGAAAATTAAAAATTAAATCGGCATTGTTTTCATAAAAGAAATGAAAGATTTTCCTGAAATTATTGTTGCCAAAAAAATAAAATTCCACATTATATGATGCTCATAGCAATTATTATAAAAAAACACCGCACGGGTTTATTTTATACTTATGATTAAAAAGCGAAATTGAAATTGAAATGTTTAGATTTAAATTTCTAAGTCCCATGGTTTTCCCCAAGCGGATGACGTCATCCTCTAATGCAGTCAAAATACGATTGTTATTTTTTTTTCTCGCGCGTGCCTTTAGTTATCTTGGATCAGTTTTTAGTCTAACTTTGATGGAATAAATTAGATGATATTCTGGCTTGACTAACAACTAAAAGTTGTTTGCAGATATTTTTATCCTTGCTTTTTCTTTAGAAGTTTAAACCTGCATCTAATAAATATTACATATTGATAAAAAATTATACTTCTCTATTATCCCGTCGACCACTTTTCATAACAAAAAACTATCGCCAAATAAACGGGAGAACGTTGCCATTGGAATATAAAAAAATAAATAAATAAATAAAATACAAGCGGGAAAAATTCTACCTTACGACAGAATATAGATTGGCCACCCACGGCTTTTATCGTTGAGATTTTTTCAACCAAGTCTAACTCGTCAAAAAAAAAAAATTGTTAGCATAAGCCAGCTTTTCCACTTTAGAATTTAGTTAGCGTTCTAAGATTTTTTGTGAGGCTGGTGGAACATATTAGGCAAGAACACACCAAGTTTTAAAAAGATTCGGTGACTAGAAGTATTTTTAATAAATATAATAGTAAAAAGATGTGGCTCCAATGGGCTGAGACATGGCGAGGTAGTTGTTGTTTACAAATGTGCTGGCTTAATGACACCCTTTAAACTGTTTTTAATGGTTCAAGGCATTTTAGCAGTTAATAGATAACCTAAAAAAGGTAATGAAAAGTTATGATAGCAGCTTTTATGACGGATATAGCTAAGAGAAGTTGTTTAACAAATGATGAGTTAGCATTAATTGACGGGATCTTGGAAATCGGTGGGGAGGAGGGGGGAGCTATACAAAACCCAAGTGCTCTATGAGACCCGATTTAAAATTAATCCTCACTTGCAATTGAGAGATGGAACTTTAAAAGGGATACCCCTTTTCGCCCCTCTGACGGGCCCCCCAAGAGATATACGTAAAAACCGAGGTCGCCAAAAGAAACGAGGGGGAATAACCTTTAGGCGGCTTACAGCTAATTTTGGTGAAATTTTGGAGCTGTCCGGCCCATAGGAACAGAGAAAAATGGAAAAAACTAAAATAAATATGAGAAATTGAAAAAAATAAATGAGAAAAGCGCTCCTTACAGGAGACGAGAGAGAAGGAGGGGGAGAGTAGAACCAGACAAAAGTGCTTGATGAGATCAAACTTTTGATATGGTACATGACGGGGTTTGAAAACATTGAATGTCACCCCCGTGGGGGGGGGTAACTCCAGTCCTATAGGAGATAGGGCCTCGGGACCCTCTTAGAAATGTCGGCCTCGACGATTTTAACTTCGTTGGATCCTTTAGAACAGGCCTAAGTCCGCTGTGGGGATTAAAGGGGCTGAGAAAGATGGGAAAAACTAAAATTTAAAAAGAGTTGAAACAGAGAACTGTGTTTCTTAAGGGAGGGGGGAGTGAGAGGCGGAGAGTAGGACCAGACCATAGTGCTTGACGAGACCTATCGATTGATATGTTACATGAAGGGGTTTACATGGGGTTTATATTTGCGGGGAGCACCAAAAAGGTCTTACTGAACCTTTCCCATGATTATGCCAAGGTTGGAGTTATGATTTCGCCAAGATCATCGCAAAGCTTATATTGGCATCCTATATACGCATATATATATTCTAAACACTCCTATATGTGCCATATACGTCATTATTCACATATTATTTATGTTTTATATGTCGTATATACATCATATATGCATCATATATGGCTATAACTTGGCCACATACGTACAGAAATGTTATATATATATATATATATCATATATTATTATAATGACATACATGCTTTATAATTTGGCGATAAATCTTGGCCGCTTGGCAGTTCATCCTTGGAAGCCGCTATAACACGAAAGTACCAAATTTACAATATATTAATGAAAACAGAAACAAAAATATTTCATGCTTGGTGGCTGCTATAACACGAAAGTACCAAATTTCTTTTTTATTTTTCATATCTGATAATTTGCATCTATCCTTTTTTGTAATTTTAACATTTTTGTAACGATTTTACGCATTTCTATTGCTTATTCAAAGAAAAAGTCTTCTAAATTTACAGAATTTCGTTAAAAACGGTTAAAATAGTAAAATGCGAACATCGTTTGGTCCATTCTCGACCAAAAGCAACAACCGTTATCATTATCTTTTTACGCGTGAAGGTTTCGTTATGGTACTTCATTGTGAAGTTTGGTAATTTTTGAAATTCATTATTTGGAAAACGGCATAATCATTCGGTTTGAAATTTAAATCAAGAATAAATTTTTTTTTTCCTTTCTAACGCAGTTTGTCTAACGATTTTGTGACAAATACTTTTTGAGCTATTAATTTTTTCAGTAACTTCAAATGTTTCATTTTCCGAGATTAACCTGTGGCAACGATGGATTGCTGTGACTTTTCATAAACATGAAAAATGATAGAGATTGAAAGAATAAGCCTCCCTGTGGGTGGCTAATAAGAATTTAAGGACACAATTGTTATTTTAATTAATAAAATAACTACTAAATCAGTAAAACATAATGAAAAATACACGCAAATGTCGAATGTAAAACCACTAGATGACGTAACAAACACGCATAATGATTCTGACATCAAGTAAATGGGACTGCATTTTTGGCGTTTAATCTTACAGTTTGACGGTAGTTTTTTCTTATGAAAAGTGGTCGACAGGATAATACAGAAGTACCTAAAATATATTAGATTTCAGTGCGAAATCTTCGCACTTTTCTTCTGGTATATTTAAAAACTGCTATGCACAGTCATTGAAAAGAAAAAAGATTCACCCCTTTTATATAAAAGATACATACTACATTTTAATCGCCAACTTGTCTCAGAGAAAAACAAAAACAGCCATTTGATTGGAAGTATGTCTTCTTTCAACTTCTAAAAAAAAAAATAAGCTTCATACTGAAATTGTACCAAACTCTGAAATTTTTAATGTGAACATCAGTTTTCGACAGCATATTTCAAATTTTTCGGTACATTTTATCTTCGAATACATAAAGGGTAGTCGTTATTTCTGACAATTTAGGAATTATAGTTGGAAGTAAAAATTTTGAGCATGGGTACCCTAAAGAAAAATGTCCTAAATTTACACCAATAACAATAAAAAAATTCAAAAGCATATGAATATATTATTATAAACTCAATCATTTTATAAACCAATATTGGTAATACATTTGACGCAAAAAATGGGTCAAAAGTTGAACTTGATTTCACAAGTTTTTCAACCTTCGACCCTATTTTTTGTCTTCACCCCACTTTCCTCATCCCTGCGTATGGAAATGGGGATGCGTTTAGATATCGAATGTCACCAAACAGTTCGGATACAATTTCCCCATTAATATTATGATGAGCAGCAATGTAGGAGTTTATTATTTCTTCAAAGTCGAAAAAATCGTCTTTTAAAGCAACAGTAGCAGCAGTAATAATAGTAATATAGCATCGTCAGGGAAGGCCATGACACTTTTAGACAGGTCTAGCTGTTCCAACTGATCTCTCAGTCCAAAGTCAAAGATTTCTTCTTTGGGGGTTCTTGCACTCTTTGTATTTGAAAAGTTCATGGTACCAGCGAATGACATTGTGTGCAACGACCTGGATGTTTTTTTCTATGGGCATTGATGCAATCGTAATAAACTGCTGAAAAGTTGGAAATTCTGCAAGAGGTGGTGGTGGTGACGAATGCGGCATCAGCATGCTGTCCGTGACCTGTTCCCCGGATCCAAGGTGGGTGGTTCATTAAGATTCAATGTGGACGGTTCATGAGGGTCTTCATCGTCTATCACGAAATCTTCAAGCAGCGGTGCACAGTGGGACCGAGGTGACAAAAATATCCAAAAGTGATTTTATTATTTAAGCTCCGTTTCTAGTGGTTTCTGTTCTTCAATAGTTGAAGAATAAAATAAATTAAATTATTTCATTTAAGTCTTATAATTATCTCGAGAATGATAAGACGTATCAATTTGTGACTGGTCTTATTTGATTCCTTTACAAAGAAATACGTAAGAATCATCTCAAACAACCCTAAACCATATAATGTTTTCTCTTTTTTTAAACTTTTTAATTATTTTTCAATTTATTTATTTGCTTTGTTCAACATATTCTTTCATTTTTAATTAAGTTTTTTTAATCGGTTTTAGCCATTTTTTGCGATATAATGAGATTAATATTATGGATTATAAAAGTTTTGAGGCGAAATTCAGGTTTTTCGGATTAATATAGGCTTTAGAGCCCGAATTCCAGCTTTTCAACCCTTTAAACCCAGTTATAGTTCCTTGTTGTCAATGTACAGGGCCGGCGCAACCGTCGCGCGTCGGGCAAACGAGGCGACTGTCCATGGCCCCACGTCAATTGGGGGTCTTGTTAGGGGCCCCCGAGTTTTTCTATACAGTTCTAAATAACGTTTCCTCTTTATAAAATAATACTATTTTTACTCTAGATTTGTTTTTAAATGTTACTTCGCGAGAAAAAAGTGAGCATCAACTTTATTTCTTACAGGCTGATCCTGAAAGTAACCGTGAACGCAAAAAATAAATATTTAAAACATTGTAAAGGATAGAAGATTTTGCGAAAAAAAATAATGTACATTGAATGGGAAAATAGTGGTATTTTTCATACATTTTATTACATCTACATTATGTATTACTCTATGATATATACAAGTTAAAAATACATTTTATTAGTCCAGTATTGCAATATACATCTGGCCCCACTAACTGCTTTGCCAGGGCCCCGCACGACGTTGCGCCGGCCGTGTAAATGTACACAGTAAAATGGTTATAACTCAGTAGCTATGGCTCGTATTGACCTTTGGGTGGTTTCATTCGATTCAGTGAAAAACACTACGTAAGAATCGACACTGAAATATTTCATAAGGAAATATATTTTAGTGACCTGAAAGAATAAAAAAATTAAGTTATCAAATATCGAAGTAGTTTATAACTCGTAAACTATTAGACCGGGAGGCGGCAGCACAGACAATCACCTCATCGAGTTCACGGCTGAAATTCCAGAATTAGTTAAAACTTGATTCACATATTAAAATGCAATCGGTCTGCCAAGTGATATCTTGGTGGAAAACACCCGAAAACCCGATTTTAGCGGTTTGCTCATAGGTTTACTGTTGTGTGTTCCTGCTCCCAGACCTCCATGTTTTCATACCTTTGGGTGCAGCAAAACACAATGGTGAACCTATGAGTCAACCGCTAAAATTGGGTTTTAAGGTATTTTCCACCAAGATATGACTTGGCAGACCGATTGCGTTTTAATATGCGAATCGAGTTTTAACTAATTCTGGAATTTCAGCCGTGAACTCGATGAGGTGATTGTCTGTGCTGCCGCCTCCCGGTCTATATAGGTCGTATCGACCTGAGGACAGTTTCTTTCGATTCCTCTCAAAAAATACATTGGAAACAGTGGTCAGTCTTTTTTTTAAAAATTGGATGATTTGCAGAATTTTTGCTGGAAAATCGGGCTTTCGCCCCACTGCGTTTTCATAAGCCGCCTATAAATGAAGTCAGAGGGAGATGGCCTTTTGAGGGTTTCTTTGATAGGATTGGCGTCCAGCTTTGATAGGTTCAGTCGTTCAGTGTCCGATCTTAAGTTAATTATCGAAAAGTAGCATTTGTGGTGGCGTACAGCACATAGATGGTGCCTTTCGGAATGACGTAATTTTAATTTGGACTCGGTATTCGCTTGCAGTACAAAAACTGCTCTTCCACCCAAAAAAACCTGTTGCTTTTCAGGATTTTGTTGATAGAATGCTTGTCGATATAGTAAAAGACCATTTGTACAGCGTCAGTCTTATATAAATGGTCCATTCTAGATTGGAATTTATGCTGGCCTAGAGTAAAACAACTTTTTTACCACAAAATAATTATATTCTTAATTGAAACAGGCACGCGTGTCAATGTTCTTCCTCAGATTGTCTCCATCATCGTTTTTGAGTTTTCTAGCCGCTCAATACCACGTTTTTTTTTTGTACAAGTTTAGACTCCTGATGTAGGACCAGGACCCGGTATCTTGAAAATGCTTTTGGTACCGTTTGTTCCATCCATCTTTTTATAATAGATAATTTCACGATCCAGATAGAAAATGCGTATATTTGATATTTCGAAGCAATGGCTTGAAAGTTGAGCGGTTTCGGAAGCTGTTTTATGACAGAGACAGAAGACTCATCAATCTTGGTAGGAAACCCATCCATCTTGTTGCGTAGATCAATCATCGTGTAGCGAGTGATAGAGATATGGGAATAAGGACCCCTTTCATATATTTTTTAGGGCAATGATCCGAAGAATCACGTAAAAAGTTTAATGATTGGTCTGGGGTAGAAAAGAAAACACTGAGAAGTTCTTAAAGGCCTATGTTGGTAAACTGTTTGTCGTAGAAAAATGGGACTTTTTACACTTCAACACTGATTTTCAGAGAGCGCACGAAAATAATGACGTAATGGGGCGCCGTAGATGAAAAAAGGAGAAATGGTGCGTTATGCCTAGAGTTGCAGAGTAAACCCGGTTTAAACCTGGGAATAAACCAGGTGTTTTGGGAATAAACCGGGTCTATT
Source organism: Maratus michaelseni (assembly GCA_963931845.1). Lineage (NCBI taxonomy): Eukaryota > Metazoa > Arthropoda > Arachnida > Araneae > Salticidae > Maratus > Maratus michaelseni. The sequence continues at coordinate 466,187,939 of OZ007588.1, forward strand.
GGAAATAAACCGATTCTTTGCAACTCTAGTTATGCCACTCTAGAAATCCAAAATTTTTCTTTAGTTTATGGATATCAAGGGTCTTCAAATAAATCCGGTGGCACCGAGGCTCTGCATCTGCATAATTCAATAGTTATATCCAACTTCTTTGGAAAAAGCAGATCGCGCAAACGTTGAATGAAAATGCCGATCGCAAAACACAAAACATGCGAAACATTCATACTAGGGCTACAGCGCCTGGAATACATAGTGTGGAAACCGGCTAATCTTGCAATGCTTTAAAAAGTGCTAAAAAGTTGTAGCCTATAAATGTGCAACGGTGCTTCTGCGATAATAAGCTCTATTGACATCGTATTAAGCTGCTTTCTGTATTATATAAGCTAGCAGATGGCGCTGCGATCCCATCGTTATCTTTTCATCAACGTTGTACATTTATTGGATTCAATTTTTTAGTACTATTTTGTAGCAGATTTCCACACTATGTATTCTAGGCGCTGTACTAGGGCCTACGATTTCGTCTGGTTCATGCCTCGTCCACCCAACTGCTTGACTTTTGATAGGAAGAACTTGGAGAGTCCGAAAACATTGTTGAACACAACAATAACCACCATCTGTTATTACAATAAAAATAATTCAGGCGATTAATTAATTGAGCGTTGTAATTTTTTCATAAATTCTTTTCCACCAGAGACCGCTTTCAAGTGGTTTCGTGAATCAGCGCGATTAGCATAAGGCACACTGTAAGCAATTACTAAAATTAGTTATAGCCGTATTATTAGCAGTCAATCCTACAATATCTTCACATACAAACAAAGCATCAGTTCTTTTGCCTTTCTCAGTGTGTGCTCTGACGCATACATACATGGAGCATGCTTAGTTTATTTTTTAATTCATATTTTTCTTTGCGCGAATGGCATCACTAAGATTATAAACTAGATCTTGTCAAGTTAATGAATGGATATTTAAAATTTTTTTAGCAGACGGTGTATCTGTCGTCTGTTGATCATGCATACTCAATTTTACTGGAATATTTTTATTTATAACTTTTTAATAATTTTACCACTGGCTTTATCGTTGTCCCTTTATTCACCCGACGATCCACTGCATGAACTAGATAGCTCCAATTTTGAATCTGTCATATTACGGAAGAGCAACGCGTGGATTATTGAATTTTATAATAATTGGTGCGGGCATTGTATTCGATTTGCACCTACATGGAAACAGTTTTCTAAAGATATTAGGAGTAAGTTAAATTTGTGGTAACTTCTATTGATTCGTATGTATTATTCTCTTTTCTTTTTTAGTCGCTGTTTTGTAATGTTATGTGTCAGTTAACCATGTAAACACATACACACACAAAAAGAAAATCTTTTAGTATTATTACTTACGATTGCATTTTAACATTGTCGCCATCTGCAATATTGCAGCAATCATTGAATTTTTCATTTTTCGTCAATATTGTAAATGCACTTAATTTCCATATGGTTATTTCTAATTTTGCAATTTGGAGAAAGTTTCATAAGCGGATATGAAGCCAATTGGCGTATTTTAATGAGCGCAGCAAGGCACAATTTTAATTTCATTATTGTAAACTGATATATTTTTCAGACGATTATATAATAAAATTTCAAAATAAATAAACAAATATATTATATTTCTTGAAGATCGCATCGTATTTTATGTGTTATTTATGAGATATATTTAAGTTATGATATGTTTTTATTCGATAGTTTGGAGCAGACATACTCAACATGCGACCCACCGACCTCTAATAATGTGCGGCCCGAGACGCAATCATTAATCCATAGTTATAAAATTTTGAGACTAATTTTCAAATAAACGCATGTATACATTTATTAGGTTTAATTTTTACATTATATCAGATTTACGAAATCTCTTGATTTTGACAGAAGACTGTTGATTGTCATTTGTTTTTCTGAATCATTTTATTATTTATTTTTATTTTACAATTCATTTTTGGATGTTTGCACACGTTGAGGGATAAAAGTCACAAACCACATATTTTTTCACTGGTTTTTGCTCTGATAAACTATATTAAGATTAAATATATCTCTAAAACTTTGTATGTATTAGTAAGAGCAATTTTTTCAGCTTTCATTCTTCAAAATTCTACTAACAAAATCTAGTGCAAAACTTGTTTGAAATTTTTATTATATTGACAAATTTTATCTTAAAAACTTTTAATTATTTGTATTCCACTAGAATATAATCGTTGTGTATTTTTCTTTTTATTAGTAGTGATTTGCCTCCATTAATTAATTTTTAAAGATCTTCTCCATTGTATTTTATTTTTTTTTTTTAGAAAAAAATTATATTAAAATATCCTGATTGTCATTTGCCTAGCCAAAAATTGTTTTTACACACAGTCCTATCTGTGTTACTGCAGTATATATTTTTTTTGTCTTAAACATTAATTGAACATTATTTAAAATTAATTAAATTTGCACTACACATTTTTATATTTATAAAGTAGTGTTAACTCTAGAAAGAAAAAGGGCAGGGTGCTTGTCACTGAAAAGGGCACTAAATCAGTAGAAAAGGGCATTATTGCAAAACAGAATATATTATACCTTTAGTTGTGATACAAAAAAAGGAGAGGGGGGGAGGAGAAATATGTAATTTTTAGATATGATGAATAAAGTAACATTAATTTTGAATGATTTTATGAATTAAAAATAAAGAATACAATTAAATTAAAACAGGATTGAATAATTTTCTGTGTTTTTCCTAAAGAAATGAGTGTTCAATAATTTTTACAAGTTCTTTTGCACACAGATTTATAAGTACTGTGGTATAAAGAAGTTTACTAGAAATCTTGTTACCTCTTTCTTATCCCGCTGAACCCTTTCCAAAAAAAAAAAAAAAAAAAAAAAAACTCTCACCAAACTAAAGAGGATTTAACAACAAAAAAAAAAAAAGGCATTATGTCATCAGGTGATTTTAATTCAAAGTTTATTTGTATTTTTCAAAGTTTATTTGTCAAAGTGTATGTGAAAGATTTTTGTTTTGAGAAAATTGTGCAGGATAAAATTAAAAAATATTTGCCAGTAGCAGCTGTGCATTTAACTACTTTTTAAAAAGGCGGAGTGCATTTTGTCAAATTTAAAAAGGACATTACACTGCACCCTTTAAAAATAACCTAGAGAAAACACTATATGATGATAAAAAAGTTTTGCGTACTTTTCCAGTATGGGGGGCCTTGGCGAGATAAAAAAAATTAAGCAATATTATTAATTATTTTCAGTTTCTAAATACTAGATGGAGCCCCAATAAATTTTTTTATGTTAAACTATAAATTTTACAGTCATAAAATTAAAAATATTTGTTTAGAAAAAAATATAAATAAAGTAGGAATTTCAGATCCTAATCAAAATTTTAAGTGGGAGGTTCAAAAAGTGGAGTTATTTTAAGTTGGATTCTTAAAAATTTTGTGCAAATTCTGACAAATTTGCATTGCATGGCCGGAGAAAAAAACTATCCATTCTTCTAATTTTTTCATGTTTCTATTTTTTCTGTTCTATATTGGTGTTTTTTTTTTATTATTATTATTTCAAGTATGTTTCAGGTTGAATTGTTCATGAACTAATTATGTTTTCACTATCACCAGTTTATTTAAATTTCCTTTCACTTAATAGCTTGGAGAGATATAATTGATGTGGCTGTTGTAAATTGTGCTGATTCTCATAACATAAAGTTGTGTCGAGATTATGATGTTGCTGGTTACCCTACTATAAAGGTAATGATAGTCAATTATATTAAATAGAATAAGAACTTTTCCAAAACATGTAATTTTTTAAGATAAAATTTATATAATTTTTCTTGATGACATTGCTGTTGTTATAAATGAAGTTATGAATCTATTGTTAGTAAAAGGCAAGTTAGAGACAGATTTTTTATTCAGATAAAATCTCATTTTGGCACCCTCCCCTTCCCCAATATAAATAGTTGTACCTTCAAATCATTATAATCATCATTTGATTTCTTCCTTCAAGAGTTCTTTAAGTATCCGATCCTGATTCTCACACAAATGTAAATTTGAATATCTAAAGCATTAAAATATTATTTACATTTTGATGCTTTACTGTGAAAGTGATTTATCTTTAGACCTTATTTTATGGTTACAAGCAACAGTGGGATTCTGCCGGTTTGCACTTGTTCGGTAGCACTGGTAGCTACATTTTTGTTAAGTTTGGTAAACTGGTTGTTAAAAGGGCACTTGTAATGCAAAAATCACAATTTTACATTCCTTACTCTCTTTAAATGTTCATCTGTATAACAGAGTAAGTAATGCAAAAATCACAATTTTACATTCCTTACTCTCTTTAAATGTTCATCTGCATAACAGAGTAAGTAATGCAAAATTCACAATTTTACATTCCTTACTCTCTTTAAATGTTCATCTGCACAACAGAGTAAGTAGTATTCTAAGCATAACACCATGACATGTTTTTATTTGTTTTATTAACAACAATATTTTGTGTATTATTCTTCATCATTTAAATAAGAACCAAATTGAACTTTTCAAAATATCCAAAGAACTTGGAATTGAAATTATAAAGATTGGAAGAGTTCTGGGACTTAGATTGGCAACAAGAGTCAATACTAGCTCAATGGCATGCTTATTGTCTATCCAACACTCCATGACTACTTTTATTTAAATAAAAAATAATTAAATATGGTTGCTCATCCTGAAAATGCATAGGGTGTCTTCTCTTATTGCTGACCAAGAGCTAATTCCTACACCATTTGTCTTAGAGGGAAAATGCTGGAAAAATGTTTTTGATGTTGTTCTTCATCATTTTAGAAAGCATTTACTAAGTCAAAATAGTTGCATTCATAAATGTCAAAAATTTTTAATTTTTATGCAATCTCTGGGTCCTATAACTTATTTTTAGAAACACATTCTCCATGATCTAAAAAGTGAACCAAATAAAGGGGAAAAAAAAATCATTTTTATACAATCAAAACAAAACAAGTTATGATACTTTGAATTTTATGAATTTTCAGTCTTTTCCAAAACAGACCAGAAGACACTGAAAATTCATAAAATTGAAAGTATCATAATTCAGTACAACTTGATGAATATATATATAGTATGTGAATTGATATTCTAACTGAATGAATTTTACTCAGTTAGAAAAGTTACAACTTGTTTGATCTGCTTTTGTCTTTGTTTTTGCAGCTATTTAAGCCATATGTCAATGAATCTGATAAAGGGGATCCTTTAAATGGGGATCGTGACATTGACTCTATAGAGACTACTATAGTAGATTATCTGGAGTCCTATCAAGAAGAAAATGCTCCTGCTGATTGGCCTGATTTTCATCCTCTTGAGTAAGTATTCTGTTAATGTGTATATATGGACATCATAATATTGCAGTTTTATTTACAGAAATATTTCTTAATTGTTGAGCTGTTTAAAATATTTGTTAATTAAAAAAATAAATAAGAGTTTGAATTTAATAATTACTTTTCATAAATGATTCAATAGAAGAATTTACTAGTATTTTTCATGTATCTATTGGACAAAATGTGTAATTAAATTTTAATAGTGTAAGATAACATGCTATACTTCTGTTCAGAATAATATTTAGTGATAATGAAGTCCAGGGGTCAATCCAGGCAAAATTTGAAGACTATTTATGTGAGGACGTCGCAAAAATCTTTATTAAAACAGGCCTCTTCACAAATTTCCTCTTAATAAAATAGGCCTCCCTTCCCAAAATTCCATTCCATAAAAACACACTTTTCATTATTTTTATTTTGTTAGGTTTTAAAATGTGTAATTTGCAAACAAACAAGTTCACCAGAAAGGAAAACTTCACCAGAAGGACTTAAAGAAGTTATTATTAATAAATTCTTGGTTCAAATTTGAGTAACTGGATTTCACCTTTCATTACAAAATGTTATTTTTCACAAAAATGGGCCCCTAGGAAAAAACCTGCATCAACCCCTGAAGTCTCATTGTTTAAAAGTTTTATGAAAGTAAAACTCTTTTCCTCATATTAATTTAATTTTATCTGTTGTTTCTTAAAAATTTGAAAGTTGTAAATATTTAAAAAACTTTGGATTGCGTTATTTGAATATATTTTGTGGTCATACTTAAAAAAGGCAGTTCTTGAAAAATATATTTTCTCCTGCCCAGCAACGTGAAACTTTCTGACACATTTAAACTCATTTTTAAACATAAAAGCATGGCAATTGCAGGACATGGTTATTGAAGTGATTTGTAATCAGGACTGTTTTCATTTTTTGATAAATTAATTACATTTGATTTATAAATGATTCACATGTTTTGGAAAAAATATAAGTGCTTGAAAAAAAAAAGTTCATTTTCAAGTGTTTGAAAGTCCTTAAAAATTTGAAAAATGGAATAGTAGTCTTTGAATTTTCAATTGGAATTGAGTCACCAAACTTAATTTGATGGCCTTACCAGCATTTTTGCTACTAAGTTAAGAAAAAAAGTGTTTAAAAAAAATTATTAGATTTTCATTTTCTTTTTAGTATTATATTAAGCTGTTTGTAGGTACAAGCTGTATTATGATAAATGGTATGTAACAGTATTATTTTATAAGGAGAAGCTTACCTTTAGGTTACTTTTAATTTTAAAATAATTTTCTTTACATCCAAATCTTTACTGGTAAAAATGCAATATCATAAAAATAAACTTTATTCGAGGCATTACTTCTGCTCTCATAGTGATGTCGCAACTTTTTTTTTTTTTTTTTTCTTTTTCTAAAGAAAAATATCAAGCTGTGTATTCTTAACATTTTTTATGTATGAAATTTCTGTCCGTTCTATAGATGTACCTTTACTAAGCTAAAATACTCGATTCTTTAAAAATTCTCTAATTTGTAGTCTTGAAAATATCTATTGAAATATTTTACAGATTGGATAAGAATTCTTTGAAACAGACAAACAATGTGGTGATTTTTTTCCCTTATGTATTATACTTATTCAAAAGCTATTTTAATGCATGCAATGTTGTTTATGTTTAAACAGTCCTTAAGATTATTTAGATAAGTCTTAAAAAATCCTTAAAGGTGCTTGAATTTTGTTTGTTTTCTAGTGTTTGAACCATGTTATAAGCAAGTATTGTTTCCTGATGACAGTTTCGTTTCTTTTTTGCATTGCTATCTATTTACCATTGTGTCCATAAATTTAGCTCAAAACGACAAGTTTGATAGCATTTTTTAAAAATAAACTTCAGCCTTTACCAAAAAATGAAAAAAAAAAAACTTTGATTATGTAGTCTCTGAATAAGAGTACCTGCCAATTTCATGCATTTGCAAACAAAAATGAATTCAGAAATGTGTCAGAAAGTAGCGAGTTTGGATTTCAGAACAGCCTTAATCATAAAAGTTATTAAAACTACTACAGTTATTATACTACAGTATGGAGTGATTTATCCAAAAACCAGAAAACTAATTATATATCCAATCGATTCATTTCAGAATCTTTTCAGAAAATAGTGCCATACAATGATAATTTGACATGTGCATCGTTTGATACATTGTTACATACATGTCCTAACTTGATGCCGAAATCTAGGATTTGAAATCTAAGCAAGATAAGGGCGTTTGATTTTTTGCAGAATAGTTGTTTTCAAGGGATTCTCACAGCCCTCTTTTAAACACTGGGTAGTTTTTTTTTTATCTTGATTGGATCTAAATCTTACCTGATTAATCTAATAATTAATTTGAAATGAAAAACAATGGCACAGTCACATATTCTACAATTCTGATCAAATGTGTGCTGCTTTGATGCCCAACCTTTTTTCCCACCTTAATGGCATATTTTTAAAGATAGCTCCTTCAAAAAATTTTTAAGTGATGTTTTACATTATAAATATATAAAAAACAAGTATTCTTAAAATAAATTTTATAACCATAGGCCAAATTTGATTAACAAATGTTCTTGTTTATTATAATGGTAATGAATTGTATATGTTTATGTAACAGAATATATATATATTTATTTATCTCAAAGGAACATCAGAGTTAGAGAGCTACCAAACCTACTTTCAGAGGACCAGGAGAATTTGATTGTTTTTGTAGAACATCCCAATTGTTCTATAGGGAAAAAGGTAATATGCTTAATAATTTATTTTTTGTATGTGAATTAGCTGTGATTAATTATTTTTATTTAAGTTACTGTATAGCTATCTGAATTTTGTTTTTGTTGTTGTTAATGTATTTATTTCAGATTTATGTTAGAAATACATTTGCTGTTGAAATACATTCTATGTTATAATTTATATCTATTTTAAGTGAATATTTTGTTCTGTTTTTTTGTATCGTGTTTTATTTATGAAATATTTGTAAAAATTTTGTTGACATATTTCACCTACAATTTCATAAAAAAAGAATGATTTTAAAATAAATAATATATATATATATATTTGGTGTTATATATATGTGGTATATATGTGGTTATATATATATATATATAACCACTAGGCCAGCAGTTACTTACTACATGGCCCTGCAAGCAGTTAACCTTATTTTCAAAAATCTCTTCTATTAGCTAATGGACCTTATACACCACACAGTTATTAAATTACTAATATTGGTTTAAATTGTTTACATATTAATAATTAGTATCTAATAGTAGTTCATTACATTACTGACATACTACAACTCGGAAATGTAAGTTTGGTTCTTGAGTTCACATCTTTACAGATTATGGCTCTTATAGAAATTTTAGTAAGTAGCACTGCTCTAGGAAAATAAATGTTTATATTTTTGTATGAAGTAATATCATATTTTATTAAAGCTAATTGCAATCAACATTGACTTATTGCCGAAACGTGAGTGAAGGCTCACTGTGGAGACGTGAAAAGTTTTTGGTTTCTGTCTGTCTGTTCCGCGATAATTGCCATAAAAAATGTTAGATTAGGTTGATTTTTGGTGAGTATGTCGGCAAGGTACCCGGAATTAGCTGTATAGTTTTTAGTTACATTTGGTTCATTCGTTCGAAAAATATAGAACATTTATTTTTAGGTCATAATTATCAATGGGAAGTCAGATGATTTTTTTTTTTAATTTTAACATTCACCGAAAAGAAAATGCCACATTGGGATAATTGTAAATGCTAAATTATGGATTATAAATTTACGAAATGAACATCTTAGTTTAATCCTATCGTTTTGAAAATTTGTCAATATATTTATTAGAATTTTGAAATTAATTGCATAAATTATTGGGAAATTTTATGCATTAATTTGAAATATATGAAACATTTTAATTTCTCATTTTTTTTATAAAAATTTCCAATTTTTTTTTTCTCTTTCATTAAATGGTTGCTAAGCAACTCTATTTCAAAGAATATCAACAAAGGAAAATTCAAGTAAATCACATTGTTTTGACTCAAAATTTTATTAAAAATAGCTAATTTTCGGGTTATATAAGTTTTTAATATGCTTTTTTTAATGAAATAGATGAGAATTTATTTTAACTACTAAAAAATGATTACCAAATCAGTTTTCCAAATGAAAATAATAAAAACGATGAATGCGTAAATTAAATATAGGTCACATAAGAGGAATTTACATTTGTATAAGTATATTTTATTTGTGAAATTTTATTCAATTTCAGCAACATATGATGTTTAGTAGTTGAAATATAAGTATTCTTTTAAGGATAGGATAAAATCTCTTGTACAAAGAGATAGTTATTCTAATGAAATTAAAATAGTAAATACATTCAGACATATACTCAAGAAATGAAATAGCGCAATGACTGGAAATTGAGAATAGAATATTAAAGTGACAACAGGGGCTCAGGGGGGTGGGCAGAGCCCCTCTGAAGTAATATATTGTTATTCTGAAAAAATATAGTAATAAGTAGTTTACCCTATCATTGCATAACATTGTGTTTAATGCAATACTTCTAAAATTTCTGGAACTTTTGATAAATTTTATATTCTTATAAATGTATAAATAACTTAAAAAGATTGAATTTTAGAGTATCAAATATTATGCACATAATGTTAAAAATGAGTGAGATTAATGAACAATGATTTGTAGAGCTGATGTTGAGGCCTATGATCTGTAGATTTACTAGTCAGTATTTTGAAGTACTATTCTAATCTTCATCAGGGATCCATTCTTGCATGATTATGAATTAGTAACTAGATCCAAATTACTATATACTAATTTAATTAATAGCATACATTTCTTGGAGTTAACTCAATAATTTTAATACACTCTTTACTCAATAAACACTCATTTCAAAGAAATATTGCATTTAATTTCATAACAATATCACAAAGGCTACTCATGGCTACTGCTGGTTACATATCCATATTGCAACTACATCACTGCTGAATACAACACAAGCAATAAAGAATAAAACATATTGCCAAATCACAAAAGGCAAAATTAGCACTAGCCACCGGCCACAGAGCCACTAAATGAGAAAAAGTGGTTATTAAAAAATTGTATGTCAGCGGCCACCTTATGGCCATTTTCCTACAAGAAAAGAATAATTTTTTTTGCATTTCATCAATTATTCTCTTTTTGCTGGTTGAAATATGTTTATATTAACATATTTATTTGGACTATTTATTTTTAGATTAATACTAATAGAAATTTTAACAAAAGTTTACTGTTTAGAATTTTTAAATAAAAAAGTGGCCACTAGTTTAAAGAAAGTGGCCACTTATAAAACTGTTAGTACTGGCCACTAATGAAATTTCCCAGTTTTGCCCTTTGATGAATTTCATTCATCTTCACAACTACACTAAATTGATACAAACAATTTTACAGTATATGTAGTAAACAATAAATCAACAAATAAAACAAATCACAAGGGAATGATAATATGATCATTTTTCTATGGGTAAGAGACAAATATTAGGAATAGGTCTCTCAAAAATTCTCCCCTGTGTTTTTACACTTACTACTTTAATTCTTCCATCATTACCAATTTCACAATTCTATTCAGAAGTTAATTGCAAATAACAGTATTGTTCTCTTTAATATTGTCTAACACTGTCACTCACTTGAATGTTGTTTTTCTCAAACATCCACTTTCTTCTTTTATTGTAAGGAACTCAAATAGTCTGTGAACCATTTTTTCCAAATAATCTGAATCCTTTTTGTTGTTCTTTCCCATAATTTTAGTTTGGAATCATGAATATTAGTTACTTAAGGTTCAACAGTAGAGTTGATTGGCCTTCCAATAAAAAAGTAGCCAAGAGTCAAAGCCTTCAGATCATAGACAATCAGATGAGAAAGGTACAAGGAGATGCAAATTTAGAAATCCTTCAATCTGTGTTATATTACTATCAAAAAGCCCTTGTATGTTAACTTGGAATTTCCCATTGCTCACTTCAGATGATAGTTGAAGGATTTGGCTCCTGCTTTTCAGAAGCCACCAAAATTTGGAGCCCTAATTTGGGATAAATGTGTATAATTTATCCAACAATATTTATTGGGTATAATTTATCTGATACTATAAGTTGTTTAAAATTCTCAAAATCAGATACCTTTCTTAATTTAAAATAAACTTAGGTGGTCACTAGATGTAAAGCAAAGTGTACATGAGTCTCATGTGGTTATTTAAGAACTTTTCTAAAGTGCTCTAAACAGGAAGAAGGGCATTGGTTGAAACTCATTTACGACTAATTCTTTTATTTTATCTTTTATCATAATTCGTGATAACTTTGTCATTTAAATTATTATGTTAAAGGCTTTAGCCCTTAATAGATTTAACAGAGTTTCTGCTTAATATTGTTCTGAAATGTTTTCAGTGTTAAGGGCTTGTTTTAAAGAAGAAAAAAAACTCTCAACTTTCAGGACATATAGTAAATTTTCATATATAGTACAGGACATATAGTAAATTCAAATACTTTTTATTAATTGATTTAACGATTCCAATTTTATTTCGGTGTCACTAATATTAGGTTTAGTTTTAGATCTGATTTTTAGCCAGTTCTAATTCATTTTTTGACCTTCTGAGCCTTATTTTTTTTCAATTCAATTAACCTTTCCTCCTCATGTTTTCAGTTTTCATTTGTAGTGTTTGCTATCTCTAACATTTTTAGTATACATTTATCTGTGTTAAATTTCCATGATTTTTTTTTAAATTCTTGTTTAGGTGATTATGGACTTCTCATTCCAAAATAGTATCATTGTAAAAAGAGTTTTAAGAACAAATGAAGCCTTCATCAATGAATTGAAGTTTCAAGCATTAAATTCTTCTTTAGCAACAGTTATAAAAATTAATAAAAATAAAAAGCAAGAACTGATAGCCAGGTAAGTTTTACTCCAAATTTATTTGTTATTAAAAATGAAACCATGAACTAGTGATTTTCAAACACTGTGGTGCAAGTGCAGCCAGGATTAACATATATCCTCTTTTATGTGGACACGCCTTTTTTTTATAGGTAAAAAAAGTGGATAGATTTTCTCCCATAGTGAAATCATCTGGTCTTTCTATCAATTTGAGAATTGAAAGTTGATGTAATTACTGCCATCTGAGTTCTAGCAAATATTTGCATCTACGGGGTGGGCCATAAATTGTCACACATAAGAAAAATAAAAATTTTTTTGGCTGTAGTTCATGATCAATCACTTAGACATCAATGGATAGTGTTGGCAGAGACTTAAGTGTTTGTATTGGTGTGTAATAGTGAAATTTGTTTTCTTTTTTGGATGTCTAAACTATCAGTAAAAAACTTGAATGTTAGTTTGTTTTCTGGTTCCTCATGGGCATTTAAATTTTATAATTTAAACATAAAAAAATAACTCACTTATTATGTTTTGACTAGACTCCTGCTCCCCCTGTGTGCCAGTACCCAGACTAATGACCACTTCGAGGCTTGAATTAATAATTTTCATGAATTGTATGTTGATCTAGTTTGTTTTTATGTTTTTAAGATTGAATTAATGTAATTTATGAAACAATACATTGATATTTTATTATGCATTTTACTTACCCATCATACGTAGTATAGGGTAAGTCTTGTAATCGTTTTGAAAATCGAAAAAAAAATTTTGACGGATTTGCATGTTTCAGACACTGGAGATTCCGAAAAACATATTTTTAGAAAATTTTTTTTGCCGTCCGTCTGTGTGTGTGTCTGTAAACGCTCTATCTCCCGAAAAAATTGAGATAGAGACTTGCAATTTGGTATGTACTTAGTATGTAATAATGGGAAGAAGCCTATTTCATTTCAATAACCTCGATTAACCGGAACTATTTTTTTCGGACTCTCGAAATATTCGTTCTGATAAAAGGTATATAAAAATTTTCGAAATTGTTTTGTTTAAGAAATGAATATAAAAGACAATAAAAAAAATAAATTTTACATAAAGCATGAAGTCGATCAGATAATTAGTTGCCGAGATATTTGGAATCCTATTTTCCACACTCTTCGATTTTTCATGACCCTGTATTTCATCCAAATTTCACTTTAAAGATATATTTTAATTGGAAATTTGACGCTTAATCAGATGCAATAAACCGCTAGTTAATAGGATTATTATTTTTGTAGTTATAAGGAAAAACCTCTTTCAAGCAATTCAGTAACCGAGCCTTTAAAGTTTATGACGTCATCAAGCCACGATTTTATTTGAATTGCAATGCATTTTATAAGTAGTTTACACATTTTTATTTTAATATTTTACATTATGCATATCCATGATGGGTAAGTATTACGGTGGCCCCCAACGACTAGTTTAATATTACTGCATTAATAACATTATGTTATGTGAGAATAATTTTTTTTATTTATCTTACAGTTTCCACATTTACTTTAAATACTAATTTAAATCATGTCTTTCTCAAAAATATCTAAAGATTTTCTTTTTTTTTCTATTTTTAATGCCTTTGTGTATTTTGTAGTCAATAGTGGTTTAGTCTAATATAATTATTATTAGTTCATGTTTTACTGAAATATATTCATTATTTATTATTAGGTTTTCTCCCGATGTGAATGCTACTTATATTAGAGATAAAATATTTTTCAAAGTTTTTGGTAAATCACGAAGTGAAAGTGAACTTTTAGGTTCAAAATCAAACTATGATATTAAAGTGTAAGTATGAATGGATAAATATGACTATGATTTTTATTTATCTTGTAGTATTACATATGCATAGATACCATCTCTCCCATTTTTTGAGTATCACTGTTTTTAAGTAGAAATAGTCACTTTATTTAATGGCAATTAAATAAGACAAGTATTACTATTTAAAAATTGTGGTACTCAATAAATGGAAGTGTTGGCAGATATGCATACTTCATAAAAATTTTCTGTGATTGTTTTAATATATTTTTTAAATTTTCAGTATAACTTTTTCTTCATGGAAAGTATAATTTAAAGGCAATTTAAAATTTGCAAACAGCTTGCTTTTATGCATGATGCAGAATACTTTTATATTCCTTTTTTTAACACTTTCCAACCTAGTTGAAAAGTGTTTATGACTTTGGTTTGTCTGCCGTATGGCCGTCTGCCGCCTGTCTGTGCTCTAAGTCCCGTAAATATGCTCGGATTGCCCTGCAATTTTTATATATTATTGTCGTTATCTATAGCATGTTCCCTATTTCAACTGAAGTGTGTAGCACTTATAGTTTTTTTACATGGACACACAAAACAATTCCGTTACATTGCGTTCTATGGGGAAAAATCATTGACGGTTTATTTAAATAATGTTTCACTATTTTAAACGCATTGAAATTTATATATATCACTAAGGTGCATTAGAAGAAGCTTAATATGGAATAGGGTGTGCATAGCATTTATAGTTACTTTACAGGGACAGTCAAAAGAATTCTGTTACATTACGTCTATGGAGAAAAATCGTTTGCGGTTTAATTAAATAATTTTTCACGATTTTAAACGCATTGAAATTTATATATATCACTAAGGTGCATTACAAGAGGCTTACTACAGAATATTGTGTGTATAGCAGTCATTGTTCATTTACAGGGACACACAAAAGAATTCTTTACTGTCTGTTAACAATAATTCCTGGAAGTGCGTTTTAAGTTGCTGAATGCGATTTTAAATTTAACTCACTTTTTGTCTATTACTTAGTGTGTATAAATTCTGTAGATCATATACAGGGGAAGCATAAAAGTTCGTGAACATTTCCATTTATTGACAGAAACTCCAGAAGGAGAATTTTAAATTGTGCTACGCGTTTCCTAAGTAATCTAAAATTTAGCATCCTATGTAGTATATATACAAATCTATAGATCATATACAGGGCTGAATAAAAGTATTCGGATATTTTTCCGAATATTGTATATGTTGGAAATTTCTGAAATTACGTTTTTAAATATGTTATGCTTTTTCCAAATTGTTTACTTAGATGTAATCTTTCAGCTTATTAAACGGTAATGATTTGTAAAATTATTTTGGAGGCGTTGGAAAGTGTTACATAATCTATGCTTGATGCATGATTTTTCATTCTTGTTTTTTAATATAATGCTTCAAATGTATTTACTGTTCTTCAACTGTTTCTGATTAAAGTTTAATGCAAATATTTATAGCAATTTTTCAGTCGGATAAAAAGATCAATCTTTCAAGCATATTTCACTGTCACAAGTGAAATAAAAAACGTATAAATTTTTAGCAGCACACACACACACGCACATGTACACACACGCACAAAGACCAGGAGGGGAGGAGGAAAAGGATAGATAATCAGTAGTTACGAGTTATTTGGAATATTTAAATTAAAGATACTCTTGTTCAGCAATGACAAATAAAAATATATCTAATGTCTGATTGAATGCTTTAAGTGTATATGTTAATAGCTGATATGTATTGTCTTAATATTATTGATAATATATTAAACAAGGAAATACAGTGCAATCAAACATAGTAAATTTTGTATTTTTCACCCTTTTAACAACATTCATCTGATTTATTTTAAGCAGAAAGTTTTTTTTTTTCACAACAAAAACATATAGAAATAGTCATTTATTACAGAAAACATCCCATGTTGTTAGGGGACTGGAAATATTCTCATTATTAATGCTAGTGAAAGTGTATAGCATTTTTAAAAATTATTGGAAAGAAGTGTTTATCAAATAAAAGATAATTATTTTTAATGCCATATTTTGATGAAGAGAGGCTATTCAAAGTGATTCAACTCAATTAAATATTATTATATTGTCAGGGAAAAGGTAAGCGATTTTTCTGCCCTTATACATTGGTTTGTTTGTTTAAGGATACTGAAGTCATTCTTTGCACACAATGGATTCAAGCTTTGCACTGTTTGGCATTATAAGAACTGCCTTAACCACAGAAAAAGATAATAGATATACTGTAAATTGAAACAAACTATAGAAAATTACTTTTTAATAAATCATGAAAAGTTAAATAGAGGAGAGTCGAACACAGTGAAACATACTCACTTTTAAATAAAGTTTGAATTTTTACTTCTAGATGTTAAACTGTTCAATGATCTTTTTTGGAGTGTTCACTAGCTTTATTTTAGTTGTGCATGTTGTTTCATTTGGAAGTTAAAAAATATAATTGTTTGGACTTTAAAGTTACTCCTTCAACTCTGTTACAGATAATAAATCTTCACTATAATTGTATGTAGCATTTCAATTTGAATATCAAACATATGCAGCACTATTTCTCTATTTAATATCAAGGATTAAACTCTAGCAAAGTCAGAGAAAGAAGTACTAGTACATAACCACTTTTCTCAACAAATTAATGTGGTACACAGTGAAACAGTGTATAACTATACATTGCCATTATATTTGTTCTATAATGAATAATATGCATTATATGTTACTTTAATATGTTTTTATATCTTTGAGGCATGGCTGCCCATAAATAGGATGCACTTTTCTCATCATACCACCACATAGCAGCTACAAACTACAGTCCCTAGATATATCAGTTTTTTAATCCTTTAAAGTATTCTACAATGCAGCTATTGATACATGAATGCTCAGAAATCCAGTCATTATCATGTCATATATACCAGATTGCTGAATCTGTAGATGAAGTATTGGTGTGGTCAAGTCTCTACCAATAGGGAAAAATATGGTCACCAGCAAAAATTTTTAGTTACCAGTAAAAAAACATTACCTCCTCCAATACGCATTTTTTTGAAACATAGATTTTCTAAAAATGTATGTTTTTTTTATGAATTGCTTGAGGAATAATAATTACTAGTATATAATAATGATGTATTATGAATTGCTTTCATTCTTCAACTCAATCAATGAATTAATTTTAAAGAGTAATATAAACATTGTCGCTGGTTAAAATATTGTGATCGCCAGCGACGACCTGGCTACCACATTTGTTGGGCCCAGGGTGTGGTACACCATGAGAAAAATATTAATATTTAAAGAGATTTTTTTTCTTGTCTCTATTCATGTGTATTTGTAACTTTGATATGCAAGATACTCCCATAGTTGCCAACCTCCCGATTTTTTTCATACCAATATTTTTATGTAAAAATATTTGTTTTATTTAATCGTACAATTTCTGCAATTTAATAAATCGAAAATTTTTGTAAGATTTTACTGGTATTAAAAAAATTGGGAGGTTGGCAACTATGTACTCCCCATAAGCAGATTTATACATGCAATGACTTAAAATTTCTTTAGTTTGTTATATCTAGCTTTTAGTTTTTTTTTTGTTTAATATTTGTCTCACTGTGCACAACCTTCCTCTATTCATGACATAGTCAGTAACTTCAACATTTTTGACAGTTAAAAAATGATGATTTGTACATCAAAACTTGGGTGGAATGATTCTAACATTATCAGATGATTTTACCAAGCACACTTAAAATTTTAAAAGGAATTTAAATACCAGCTTATCTGAAATGGAATAAAACAGAAACAGTAGATTGTTTCAAGGGCATTCCCAGCTGTTATCAACTCCACTCTCTGTATATGAGCATTTGTGTATCACATCTTAAAGGAGTCATGGAAAAAAGAGTATAAAAATAGCAAGAATACACTGTAAAATGAAAGAGAAGCAGAGGATTTCATCTTCAACTTCATCAGCCAATCTGAAATAAGTAAGATAGCCAATCAAGATGAGCTTGCAAAGAGTTATAAAAGAGGAATATATAAAAAAGGGATTCATAAATTAATTGGTAGGTTTGTTGCATTAAAAATAAAAGTGTTGACTTTTTTAGATTTTTAATTTTTTTTTAATACTTATTTTCATTTATATATTGCACGATGCTGTGGAAAACTTTAATATCCCTAAAAAATTTTTAATGGACCCATACAATAAACCAAGCTTTGCATATTATTAAGAAAAAATATAAAATGTTTTTTCTGTTGTGCTGCAATAAATATTAAGTTTTATTTTTTTGTCAAATTGACAGTGTTCAGAATCTGAGTTTAATTTTTAGTTTAAAGCATTGTTAATCAATTTAAATTTTGTTCTAAACTGTAGAATACGATAGTAAATTTTCTTTATACATACATATAAATGTATATGGCAAAACTGTAGTTATAAAAATGTATTTATTTAAGTAAAACATACTTAAACTACTTCAGAATGAAAAGTAGAAAAAGTTTTTCCTAAAAGAGTATTTATCCTAAAATCTTTTTTTTTCCCCTCATTGTGTTGCCAACCACCGATAAATCGGCAAAAACACGAAATTTTCATATTTTTTTATGGGTGTTATATCGAGGTTCCGCAGCAGATATTTTTATGGATATATATATATCGTCATGAGAACAATATTCTGTAATTTTTTGAACTTTTTCTGAGTATGTGCTTATGGAGACCTTCCTTGTGAGTGCTGCTGTGTATCAAAAAAATATTTTTTTTTACTTGAATGATCATTTTACAATCTGCATTATCATCTATGTTATCAAAGTGCATAGCATATGACCATCTAAAACAAATATGGAGTTAACTGCACCACATTTCAAAAGCCACTTTATCACTTTTTCTCAAAAATATTTTTTGAAAAAAATTGCATAAAATTTTCTTTTTTAGAAAGAGCGTTAAAGAAAGAAAGAGATGAGTTATATTTAAATACATATATATTTTGAGATATCTTCAGTTGAAATTCGACTGACCACCTACTATCTTATTCTCTAAGTAAACCATCTGATTTGGTCGTCTGTGAATGACAAAAGAGTTCAGTTTTTTAATGAAGGAAGGGATGAGTTCCTCAAAATTTCCTTTCTATTTAATCCCATGTAAAACTTTATTACTGCACTGTTATAATTTTCTATTAATTTTCTGTCATGAATTCTGTCATTCTGTCTATTTTTCATCATATGCAAAGTCTCCATTATTTATATTCTGTAAGATTATTAGTTATTTTTCTTTTATTAGCTCTGAATTTGCTAAGATAAATTGAAAATCTTTTTATTTTCTTTTAAATATGCAAGATGACTGAAAATTACATTTAACTGTATTTTTTTTTATATAAAAATAGGTCAAATAAAGATTCTGTGCATATGACAGACTTAGAAAATGCACTGAGATACTTACTGTATCAAGAAATTGGAGTTGTTAAACACATTTATGGCGATAGACTTGAAGCACTCAAATCATTCATTCACACATTGAAAAATGTAAGTCATGAAAAGATTCTTGTTTCAGTTAATTTATGAAAATAAATGAATTTGTTGTATTGTGAAATTTATAAGTATATATATATATATATATATATATATATATATATATATATATATATTTAGTTGGATATTATAGTTTTCAGTAGTCTGATAGTTTGTTTTATAATTTCAAATATTCAACATTAGCAGACTATTGCCTAACCTGGATAACGTTTCTTGAATTAATTAAATGTGTAGGTTTAAGTAAAAAATAATTGTTAACTTACAGTTTAATACAATTCAAACTACTGAGAATAAAAAAAAATTCTAATATTTTTAATTTTAGTTTAATCTTAATAACAGATGTGTTTGTTCAATAATTGTTATTGAAGAACCTCTCTTTATAATATTTAACAAAATTATAAATTTGATGCTAGTCTAAAAAAAAAAAAATTAAGATTGTTTTGGAAACACTTACTATAGTGTTTTGTTTATGTTGTACATATTTTCCTATTTCAAAATTTACTTTAAAATCCACTTATACAAAACATATGAATATTTGGGACTAGCAAGAGCTTTTCCAGTCAGTTTTTCCAAAATGAACCTGCAGTTGAGGCTCCTACTGCCTTCAGCAGCATACACCCATGTGAGCTGAGCCTGCTCCGGTTTCGAATTAAACTAATCTTGAATTATTGGATTTTTTATTTTGACCCAGATTAAATTCAAATTTTCAGTTCACATTGCTATAGGAGCCGATTTGTCATTATTCCAACTTGAATTTAATCACAGCAGTAGCAAAATATGCTGCAATATTCTTTCAGTTTCAGAAAAAAATTGTAAAAAAAAAATCTGCAAAATGCAAAAAAAATGTTAAAAATTGCATAAAAAGATATGAGTAAAATTAAAAATTCCAAGGAACAAATTTTAGTATATTGAGCTAAAAGATTAAAGCCAGATTCTTTTTATGAATGTCAAAAATCACCACAAAATGCAAAAAAAGTCACAAATCACATAAAAAATTCACAAGAAATTAAAAAATCGCAGAAGACAAAATTTACTATATTAGGCTAAAAGATTGAAACTGGATTCCGTTTACTAATGTAGAAAAATCACAGTGAAATTCACATAAAAAATTAAATTAAAAAAAATTCAAATAAAACATACTCTCCTAAATATGACATAACTTTCTATGAGACTCTTTAAGTGTGACATCTAACTGATTCTAAACAAATGGTTACTATGTTTTATTTCCTACTAGCTGACCTGCCTGGCATTGCCAGGGCCCTGATAATAGCAATATGTTCTGCATGAACATCACTGAAATCTGTAAGGTTGTCGAAATCAAGTCGAATGAGACAAACCTCATCGTAATCGGGACCATAGAACCCGAAATCAGAAAGCATCACCTGGCGGTAGAAAGTGGAACTAAAATATTTAAGGCTATCGATATCAAGTCGAATGAGCCAAACCACGTCGTAATCGGGCCAGTAGAACCCGAAGATACTCTGTAATGAAATTTAAAAAATCTGAAGTTATTATTCGAAAATAGTGGTATAGACAACTCATAAGTTCACTTTAATGTTATAGAGGGTGATTATTAAAAGTTAATTATAATGTTTGGAATCAGTTGCATTAAAATTGGAAAGTTAGTTGCTAAGTTATGGAAATGGGGCATAGTTACAGAAAAAAAACCTTGAAAGGGGAGATGAGACTGCTTTTTGTCAAACAACTAAAGACTACCGAACTATTTGTTCAAAGACTGGGAATTGTAGAAAAGCTTGGAGCTTAAAAATAAATTTGCTGAAGTTACTATTCAGAAATAGTGGTAATTATCTATGCATCACAGTGATTAAACGCTACAGATGAACCTAAAAAAGTTAAATTTGTTAAATGGAATTAGTTCTGTTAAAATCGGGATATTTGATATGTATATATTAAAAATTATATCAGATAACGATAAACCTTTCACTAGAGGGTGCACTTCAGTAAATGCGATATTTATTAAAAAGTCACCCCCCCTCTCCATCCCCATGAATAAAATAAAAAATACAAACATCCCTATTTGATCGATAAACATAATAGTTTTATTTATTTGAATAGGTCCACAAAACTCGGAGTTGTTTTTTAATCTGGCAATCCTCCATTTACAGTAACCTCTTTTCCATATGGGTCTATTTGATTTGCGTCTGGTCAGTTTTTGGCCGAAATAAAGAAAACTTTCAGTCCAATTTTCACAAAATTTTTATTTTTGGAATCAGTAAAATAAATTACGTATACGGTCTGAGTTTCTAATCGATACCTCCAATAGTTTTTTTAATATTTGAGGATAAGTGAAAATGAGAATATTTCGTTGTCTGGAATTATCAAAACAGTAATTTCTTTTGTGGTTACGATAAAAATAGCCGTTTACGAAGCGCATTGTAATTAGTTTTTGGTGCGATGCTTAACGGGATTTAAATTAATATTTAGGTTAATTTTCAAAATATTAAAATTCTGAGACTCGGTGCATCAGGAGAGGCCTTGGACTCTCCTCACCTAACTTTTCAGACTTCTAGGTGTGGTAGATTTCGCTAGCCACCACACACACACAAACAACTTTCTTTTATTAGTGTAGATTTTATTTGTATATTACAGCTATATCTTATAGCTAAGTTTTTAATACTTTAGATGCAGTGGCAGCATTTTCTACGATTTATATTATATAGAAAATAAAACATAGCAATCATTTTCCAGAGCCAGCTCTTTCTTTTTCCAACCAAAACATCATGACTGATGTTACGAATGAAAACATCTAGAAAATGATGTCATTTTCATGTAATCATTGTAGATTTAATTTCTATCAATGAAAATGTGTCCATTTAAGAATAATGTTTTATCATCAGTGGAGGCTATAAAGTAAAGGCAGTATTTTCAAGCCATATGAAATAATATTTCACTACGTAGTAGACCATTTAGTTGAATTTTTGGAATTGTTTTCTGTATAGTCAGAGATATGGTATATTTTTTTGTTGCTTGCATCAAAGAAAACATGCATTCTCATTTATAAAGCTGAACAATTTTACTACGATTGCATTACCTTCAATTGTCATTTTAACAATTTACAGGCATGAAGCTCCTTTAGTCTGATCACCGTATTTTCAGGATATTGTCATATTTCTATTTATTTTACTCAGAATATTCCATGGTTATCGTGATTTGTTATGAAAATAAATGTTTATTAAACAAAAGATGCTTTCTTGACATATATCAATACATTTAATCAAACATTACAAATTTCAAAATTAATGAAAGATTCCATTTTGCCTACCATTGGTCGTAGTCTTTGACAATCAAGAACTTTACCAGGCCTATCAGATATATTGTTGCTATCAATATGTTAATAGTAATTTCGAAATTGGAAATTTTCAATGTCTGCTTGTGCCAATATCAAATAAATGTTTTTTTTGCTCGGCTTACTTTTGTGCAGTTCTTGCATGCACTTCCCTATTTATAAGAGTTATAGCATGGTTGAGCAAATAGTCTTTCAACAAGATTAAAAAAAAAAATAAACAATTCAGCCAATTAAATAAAAAGGGAGACTGGGAATTCTTTTAAGAACCTGTAAACATTACATTATTTACACACTAAGTGCTATGCCCGGTTTCTAGCACTGAAAATGACATATTATTAAAAATTTGCATTTTCATTCCTAAAACTGAAACATTTTATTGTGACTGCATCAAAAGATAAAATGTACTCATGTTTTAAATATACTATCAATATAAATAAGATATATGTGTCAGATTACTTATATCTAATATAAATATTTATTTACAATTAGAAAATGTCAAATTTTATAAAAGTGAATTGTTTTAACATAAAAAGGTTTGATTATAGTAATATTTTTCACTTTTTTGTAGTATTTTCCTGGTAGACCTCCTATTATGAGTTATCTTTCTAAGTTGAATGAATGGGTATCAAATCAGAGAAATATAACCGGAGAAGAATTTGTTCAAGAATTGGATAAGTTACAGGTATATTTCTGTTTGTTTTACATTGAAATATGCAATTTTACTAAGGTTTTACGATTCTGAGTGTATGATTGCTTATTGTTATTCATTATATATTAGTGTTCACATTCCTGAAAATAAGTGAAAGTCACTGAGATGAAAAAGGTCAGGGAAAGTCCAGGTAAATAGCAATTAAAAAAAATAGGAAAATCATTGAATACTGGCCTGTAGTCAGGGAGAAAAAAATTTCATTGTTATTTTAACAATTTTATTATCTGTTTATAATCTGTTCATAAATGATGACACCATCACTTTTTTAATAGCTGTTGTAGCCCAATCTACATAAATCTTATGCAAAGTCTGGTTTAAGTTTATATATATATATATATATATATATATATAAAATTTGTTGTTACATGGAAATGCATCATTATCGCAGATACATGTTTTTTTCCCTTAAAAATCCATATTTTTAATATTTTCTGTATTTTTCATTTATTATATATTTAATTCATCCTCATTTTTTATCATTTTTAATTCCCGTTATTTTGATACACCACTTATCATTTTGACGTTTTCTTCCCCATTCAGCTCGATCATATTTTCAATTCATTTTATCCATGAACTGGAGTGTTTTTGGAGTGACTGACATTTTCTCCCATTCTTCCTTCCTTCCCCAATCAATCGCAGGTGTGTGTAGAGTATGCAGCAGTGCGAGTTAATCTGATATACATTTGGCACGATCACCCTTTCATGTGCACTGACTGGCCATTAGGTGTTTGGATGCCAAGCAAAGCTGAGGCTCATGATTTTCTAAATAGAGATTGGTAGTTGCATCTGATTAATGCCCCTTGCTGTGCGAGAACTTTTTTTTCCGGATCCTGGAATGAATCATCATCAGCAAAATCCCCCAATTTCAATAGTTTAAAGTTTTGAATAAATGTTTAAGTTAATCTAAATGCAATTACTGCAGTTTTGGCCTCTATATTTTATTATCTTGTGTTGTGCTTGTTTTAACTCTGAAATGAGTATAATCTAATTTTGCAACAGTTCAGCAATGTCAGATGGTATGTATATTTGATCCATCTCTACACAAGGAACTAGTAAAGCACATATGTCTTTATCTTCTTGTATGTAAGTGTAAATCACACAGGGAATTTTTGAACCTTCAGTTATTCAAATGATGCATTATATTTATATCTATATTATAAAGGACAAACGTGTCCGTTCGTAATGCTGATGTCATTTTGCGAATGGCAACACTTGACGATGAAATTTCGATTTTGCGATTTTTGCTATTGCAATTTTTTAATTTCTAAACATCGCACATTTTCAATTTTTACACCGTTATATAGGAAAAAAAATCTACTCTCAAATGTAATTTGTTTGAAAACTATATCTTAATTGCCTGATTTATTATGGCTATTAAAATAATTTTCAAGCTTGAATTTTGAAACGCCCAATAAACAAATGGAAGAATGCTGCCATTATAAAATTTTAAATAGTTACAAATAGTAAAATTAATGAATTTTAAGATAGAAAGTCACAAGAATAGGGTGCATTTATATGAGAGTAGCAATATACCGGATACAAAATTTGATCCGATCAGATGATTTTGGACAAAAGGATGCTTTATAATAATTTAAGAATTTAAAAGAAGAATTAGTTAATTAGACCATAGACAAACATTGGATATTTAAACAGATAATATAAACAGAAGATATTTTTTTAGATATTACATTTTTATGAATAACATATAAAAATTTTATTTCACAAATTTAATAAGATGCATATAAAAAAGTTAATATGAGCCATAAGAAACAACGTTTCAATTCATATTTCATCGGTATTACAAAAAATGTTAACGGTCATTGCGCAGTTGAAAAAAACATATATACAGTTGAACCTCGAAAATCCGGAATCGTCGGGACCGTAACGATTCCAGATTTTGGAATTTTCCGCATTTTGGAGGTTGTTAAAAAATATTTTCCTGCAGTCTGCCATTTTATTTCTTAAACGATGTCAATATAAAAGTAACATCTGGCTAAAAGATTTTATTTATTTGGAACAGCTTGCATCGAAGTATTTATGAAATAATCAGGGCCGGCGCCAGGGGTGAGGCAAGTGAGGCAGCCGCTTCAGGGCGCACCCCTAGAGGGGCGGCATTTGGCTCGCATATTGTATGTGTCGAAACTTAAGAAAAAAAAGAGAGAAGGGATTTTTTTTCTTATTTAAAATAAAAATACGGAGTACATTGCATACAATTACAGTCAAAGAAGTTGCATATAATTACAGTGAAGAATTCCGGTTACAATGCTTTAGTCCACTTTAGTAAATTTTCTTCATGGCGATTTTTGAATTATTAGTGATTTTTGACGAAATTTTTTTCTCTTGCGTTTCGCGGTGATTTTTTAGTATTCGTTAAAGAAATTAATTCTGATTCAAACTTTTAGCCTAATATAGTAAATTTTGTTCTCCGCGATTTTGGAAATTTTAGTTGTATTTAATGCAATTTTCAATGTGATTTTCTCAGTGTCTTTCCGCATTCTGCTGTGATTTCTTGCTAATTTAGTAAATTTTGTCCTACGCGATTTTTGAAATTTTTCCGATTTTCAATATAATTTTTAGCATTTCCTGGCGTTTCACGGCGATTTCTTCACATTCATAAAAGAAATTCGGTTTCAAATACTTAGCCTAATATATTACATTTTGTCTTCCGCGATTTTCATTGGGATTTTTAGCGTCTTTCGCGCTGATTTTTTTACATTCGAAAAATAATTCCTTTTAAAATGTTTTAGCCAACTGTAGTAAATTTGCTCCTGTGAGAATTTTTAATTTTTAGCAATTTTTATGAGATTTCTAGCATTTTTTATTTTGTTGTTGTTGTTGTTTTGTGGCGATTTTTTTACCTTAGTAAAAGAATTCCGGTTGTAAAATTTTAGCCCAATATAGTAAAGTTTGTCCCGTTTTCAATAAAGTTTATTCGGAATCCGTACAACAATTTTTGAATTTTTGTATACGATTTTTACAGTTTTTTCCCGTTTCGCGGCGATTTTTTGACGTTGTTAAAAGGAATTCGGTTTTAAATCTTTAGACTAATATAGTAAATTTTGTCCTCCTCTATTTTTTTATTTTAGCGATTTTTCGCGTTCTGCAGTGATTTTTTTATATTCGTAAGAGGTATTTAACATAAAACTTTTAGCATAATACAGTAAATTTTGTCCTTCTCAATTTTTGAATTTTTAATATGATTTTCAAATTGCTTTTTCTGCGTTCCATGGCGATTTTTTGACATTCGTAAAAATAATTCTGTTTCAAACTTTTAGTTTAATATAATAAATTTTGATCGCTACGATTTTTGAGTTTTTAGCGATGATTAGTATTTTTTCGCGTTCCGTGGTAATTTTTTGGCATTCGTGAATAATCCCTGTTACAATATTTCAGTTCACTATTAGTAAATTTTGTTCTCTACAATTTTTAGCGTTTTGAGGTGATTTATTGACATTCGTAAGAGGAATTCGGTTTCAAACTTTTAGCCTTATGTAGTGAATTTTGTTCCCCGAGATTTTTGAGTTTTTAGTGATTTTTAATGCAATTTAGAGTTTTTTCGAGTTTTCGCGTTTCTTGTTGAATTTTTTGACATTCGTAAAAAAAATTCTGTTTCAAACTTTTAGCGTATCATATTAAATTTTGTTCTCCACGATTTTGGAAATTTTTGTGATTTTTATTGCGATTTCCAATGCAATTTTTTAGCATTTTTTGCGTTTTGTGGCGATTTTTTGATATTCATAAAAGGAATTCGGTTTCAAACATTTGGCCCAATATATTACATTTTGTATTCAGCGATTTTCAATGCGATTTTTAACATTTTTTCGCTCCAATTTTTGACTTTCGGGAAAGAATTACTGTTAGAATGTATAAACATACAGTAATAAATTTTGCCCTTTGCGTTTTTTTTTTTTTTTTAAGCGAGTGTGGTTTTGTGTTTCGCGGCAATTTTTCCACATTAGTTAAAGGAATCAGGTTTTAATCTTTTAACCCAATATAGAAAATTTTGTCCTCTTTTCAATAAAGTTTATTCGGAATTCGTTCAGCAATTTTTGAATTCTTTTGTTTGATTTTTAGAGTTTTTAGCGTTTTGCGGCGATTTTTGGACATTCGTAAAATATTTTTTTTAATCTCTTAGCCCAATAGTATATTGTGTTCTCTGTGATTTTTGTATGCAACTTTTAGTGTTTTTTCCACAATTCGCCGCGATTTTTCCACATTAGTAAAAGGAATCCGGCATCAGTTTTCTATCCCAATATAGTAATTTTTTTTTCTTTTCATTAAAGTTTATTCGGAATTCGTGGAGTGATTTTTATATTTTTTGCGTTTTTATATTACGATTTGTAGTTTTTTCGCGCTTCATGCTATTTTTTTATGTGCCCGGGCAACGCCGGTCGGGTCAGTTAGTTAAATTATTTTAGCAAATTAAAAAACAATTAGGGTGCTATAATAAACGATTTTGCAAAAGATTCAAGGCGATTTAGTATTGAATTATTTATTTCACCGTTGATACTCGTGTTTTTGTAAATATTACTGATGTAAAATTTAATGTTCATGTATACAATTTCAAATGATCATGTAATTTTCAATTCATATCATAATTTTCTTATTTAATTTCAAGAATGTGATGCGTTGTTTGCGTTAGTATGTTTATCTATTTTTGTCTTGATAATGTGATTGATTTATAATATTGATTTCCGTACTATTATAAATGACTTCGCCGAAGAAATATCAAGGAAAATTAGATCTTGAAATTTTGTTTCATTTTTAATAAATATTTTATTTTAAATACTACTAATAAGGGATTTATTTTTGTGCAAGTTTCAAAAAGATATATAACTTGTTATTAATATTATTATTTTGCTACTTAAAATTTTATACAAATTTTATACATAATTTGATTGTTTTTAAATGTTTGACATATTTTTCTTAATAATGTATACTTTAAGCTTAGCTTCACCTGATGTAATTTTTTTTTTCCTAATATTCATAACGTCGTTACAATAAATGCATTTTCCAAAGGAAAAGCAAAGCGAATGAGATTTTGAAACGTCAATTTAATTCTTGATATGATGCTTTTTAGGTGCGCTCGTAATTATATAAATACGTAGCACCTATAGTCGGCGTCTGATACGTCCGTCTATCTGTCCGCATATAACAGCGCAAAAACTACCCAACCGAATAATTTGAAATTTAATATATATAATCGCTGCAGAATTTTGTCGAGTCATTTCAAATTTTATGAAAATCGAACCAAAACGTAAAAAGTTATTAATGAGAGTTTTCTTTATTCTGTTAAATTCTATCATACGTAATCTAATATAACAAGAACGAAAAATCATGCGTCAAGCATAGATTATGTAACACTTTCCAACGTTTCCAAAATAATTTTACAAATCATACTGTTTAATAAGCTAAAAGATAACATCTAAGTAATCCGAATACTTTTATTCAGCCCTGTATAGGATCTATAGATTTGTATATATACTACATAGGATGTTAAATTTTAGTTCAGTTAGGAAACGTGTAGCACAGTTTAAAATTCTCCGTTTGGAGTTAAATAATACGGAAATGTGTTCGCGAACTTTTGTGCTTCCCTGTATAGGATATACAGAATTTATACACACCACATAATAGACAAAAAGCGAGTTAAAATTAAAATCGCGATCAGTAACTTAAAACGCACTTCCAGGAATTATTGTTAACTTACAGTAGAGAATTCTTTTGTGTGTCCCTGTAAATGAACGATGACTGCTGTACACACACTATTCTGTAGTAAGCCTCTTGAAATACACCTTAGTGATATATATAAATTTCAATGCGTTTAAAATAGGGAAACATTATTTAAATAAACCGCAGACGATTTTTCTCCATAGACGTAATGTAACAGAATTCTTTTGACTGTCCCTGTAAAGTAACTATAAATGCTATGCACACCCTATTCCATATTAAGCTTCTTCTAATGCACCTTAGTGATATATATAAATTTCAATGCGTTTAAAATAGTGAAACATTATTTAAATAAACCGTCAATGATTTTTCCCCATAGAACGCAATGTAACGGAATTGTTTTGTGTGTCCATGTAAAAAAACTATAAGTTCTACACACTTCCGTTGAAATAGGGAACATGCTATAGATAACGACTATAACATATAAAAGTTGCAGAGCAATCCGAGCATATTTACGGGAGTTAGAGGACGGACAGACGGCCAGACAAACCGAAGTCATAAACACTTTTCAACTAGGTTGGAAAGTGTTAATAAAAGCGCAAGTCATGTGACTGAGGAAAACAAATACGGGCTAACCCCATTTTTTTCCATATGCCAAGCGGCCATTTTTATTCAAAATTATTTTTTCGAATAAAATCGCATAAAAGTTGCATTTTTAGAAAGATCGATCAAAAAAATTGTTTGCTTGAGAGATGAGTTACAATCAACAATGTAGATTCTGAGATATAACTTCGGTGGAAATTACGTTAACTGAATATCTCAATCCATTAGAGTAAACAAACACAGGAGATTCGTTCATTATCAGTCAAAAAAATATTAAAACACGGTGGTAATGATTCACAAAGCAAGATCTCCATGGTGAAAAAAAAAATTCGCATTTGTAAACGTGGCATATCTAATAAAAAAAATAAAAAAGGCATGTTCATTTTCCTCTTAGCAGACAACATAATTCATTTCACTGAAATAATGAGGATGATTTTTTTTACATTGTGAAACTAGTTATAAAACGAACGCACCTGATATGTCACGTTTAACGTACAATTTCTAACTTGTTTGTAAATATTACTAGAATACGATAAAATTTTTATTCATTTAATTTCAAGTTAAATGTTGTTATATTTTCAAAATAGATGCAAAATTTCTTAAGTAATTTGGTTATTTTAAATTTCTTAATTGTAAATTAATTTTATATATAATTGTTTTCTTTTAAATAAATCATAGTTAGCAAAATTAATTTACTTATTCTTAAAACAGTTTGACAAGTGGTGAAAAAACAATCACGGCATAGGGGCGGCAAAATAATGCTCGCCTCAGTCAGTAAAATGTCTAGCGCCGGCCCTGGAAATAATACATACATATTGTGATTATTGTATGTCTTTTAGCCAGATGTTACCTTTATTTTGATATCGTTTGAGAAACAAAATGGCAGACCGCGGACTATTACGCATGCTGTTCCTAAAAAAATAGGAATAATACACTAAATACTCATGCTGAAATTAAATATACATATCAAAACACAATAAATTAAAATATAGAACACAATAGACACTTCCTAAAATTATTTATATTCATTAAAAAATACTCAAAAATAGCGAAACTGACAAAGTATTTTTAAGTTGATTTTTTAAAAAAACATTTTAGTTATTGATTACAGAATCTGTGGTATTTTCAGAATCTCCTAGTGACGAAATAATAATAATAATAATAATAATAATAAATAATTATGTTTTAAAAACATTTCTTGCTCAGAATTTACTCTTTCCTTTTATTCATCATAAGATTATTACAAAAAAAAAAAAAAAAGTGAAGAAAAAAAACCTCTTGTTATCTCTTTTTCTTTTCTGCATTCAAAGCTCTTTTGAAAGTAACAAAAACAGATTCAGGAAATGACCAAACAAGACGAGTGTATCAAAGTCATAGGGCAATGGGTGACTAGGGCGATCATTCAGTTCTGTTTGGACAGGGAGAGAAGAAAAATATCAAGTGTGTTATCTGTTAGTTGAGTCAAGTGATAACAAATTTGCACGTTTGTTTTTTTTAGTTATTTTTTAATTTAACTGCAAACTGTACGTACTTGAGAAATTTTATTAGAATTATAAGTCCAGTCATCAGCGTATCAGGTTGAGTACGTTCTCATGGGTTAATAAAGAGTGCAAAATTCTCCAGTAGGGGAACTCTAAGTCTGTTTTTTTAATGCCGTTTTTTATAATAATTAAAACTCTTTAATTAATGGCCAGGTGGTATAAAAATATACCAGAATAAGTCCATATAGATTTATTTAGTGTTCAGTTAAAAGAATTTAACTGTATTCCATGAGAAATATGGAAATTACAGCTATTCCAGGGGTAATTCTGAGTAAAAAAAAAAAAAAAAAAAAAAAATCTGAAATTCACAGCAAATCTTCTGAAAAGCTACAACAGAGGAAAGGGGGGGAGGGGTGTCCACTCCCGCCACTTTTTGTTGCGTCCCTTTGACAAAATTTGCCTTTTTTCGCGATCTTTCGATAAATTTTGCTGCTTTCTTCCGGGATTTTTTGATGAAATTTGTCGTTTTTTGCAATGTTTTTTACGAAATTTGACGTTTTTTCGCGATCTTTTGACAAAATTTGCCATTTTTTTGCGATCTTTTGACAAAATTTGTCGTTTTTTTCACAATGTTTTTGACGAAATCTGCCGTTTTTTCGTGATCTTTTGACGAAATTTGCCGTTTTTCGCAATATTTTTGACAAAATTTGCTGTATTTTCGCGATTCTCTGACGAAAGTCACGTTTTTCCGGCGATCCTTTGACAAAATTGGCCACTTTTCTTCGAACGAATGACGAGATTGATTTTTTTTCAGCGATCATTTGCTGAAATACAGATACATTTTATGTCCGAATTTTCGGATTTATGACCGATATTTTTTTTTTTTTTCGGAAATCGCCTTAATTTTTCGGAAAATTTGGACCAGAATCACCCCTGAGCTGTTCTACTTTTAAAATTAATAAAGCGGAAATCGGAAAAATGTCCGGATTTTAGAGATTTCCGGATTTTGGATGTCTGGATTTTCGAGGTTCAACTGTACATGAAATTCATTAATATTGCGATCACTATATCAAATGCATAAGGTGACGAATAATAAATGTAATTAAAACAAAGCAAAGAAAACATCACTGGATTTCGCTGTATTGGAAAGAAAAGCAAAAAAAAAAAAAAATAAAATAAAATTTGAAATTTGTTACTGTCACGATCACTATATCTCATGTATGAACGCTTAGTACAAAATAATAACTGGATGGATAACTATACCGCATGTATGAGCACTTCCTGCAATAGAAAAGGAAACAGACAGATAAAAAAAAGAATCACTAAATGCAGTAACCTTGACAAATAAAAATATTAAAATCTATTACATTTAGAAAAAAAGGGTTTTCGCCTATGTTCTGCAACCCGGGAAGCCCGGGTTCGATTCCCTAGTGTTTATAATAGCAAATCTAGCTATTGTAACTCAAAATCACTTATTCACCACATGTGTTCCGTTTTAAACCTAAATGCACTATATGTAATCAATTTGATACTTGTACTTATTAATTTATGTATTTGTTTTGTTTATAAAATAAACATATTTTGATTTTTGTTTACTTTTCCATTAACCATTTATGGTAAGCCAAATCTGTCGCCAAAGAATGTAATTTTGCAGCAATAATGCATAAGCATGATGTCACATATATTGTTATCTGTTGTGGCACTGCATGTTGCATCTCACATGGAACATACAGACGTAAAAAAAAAAAGATGACCCCATATATTTTAATCTCCAAACTGTCACAAAAAAAAAAAAAGCCCCACAGCCAATCAATATGCTAAAAATAGCTTAGGAGCTAAGCTTAGGAATCGTTTTCATACTGAACTTTTTGAAAAATTTTTACATTGTAACATATAAATTTTGCAACAGAAATCTATTTCGAAAAGCTTCAAATATGCGAATGCAAAATTACAGTTCATTCTGCCAAATAATTCTTGAGTTATGCTTTAAAAATTTACATTGCAATCTGTTTTGCAACAATTACAAATGAATTTAAGGAGTTTCAAACTTTAAATCTTAATAATTCTTAAACTACTTGACTGTATGATTTCCTGTTTGGTATCCTAAGGTAAAATTTACTAAAAAAGGATAAATATGATATCAAAATTAGGTGTTTGCATTGAAAATTTCATAGTTTGGTAGATTTTCAGTATGAAGACAACCTCATATGCTTATTTTTTAAACAATAAATTGAACAAAGATGTAATTTCCAGTGAAATAGCTATTTCTTTCTTTATCTGGGACAACTTGGTAATTAAAATGGATGAGGTGTTCTTTTATTTATTTATTTATTTATTTATTTTTGCTGACTGTATAGATCCCAGTTTTATTTATTTTGTAAATGCAATGAAGTATTTTCAAAATTACAGGATTCTGCCATAAAAAAAAAAAGTTACATTAATGATTCAATATGAGATTTTATCTATAGATGGATAAGCAAAGAATGATGCAGTGTGAAAAATTGTGACCACAAGCTTATCTGTTAAGAGCCTACACTAGTCATGCGAAGAAATTCACAAGCTAATGTTAAGTTTATGAGAAAGTTATTTTCAAATTTCTCACTTGTATTTTAATATTTTTAAATGATTTTTTTTGCTTAGGATAGCTGAGGTCGATCTCTAATGTTGTGCATTTTTACTTTTTCGATTTTGGTTCCAGTTTTTTTATATAAGGGTACTTCCACTTTCAGAACTGGTTCCAACCGGTTTCAAAATTGAAAATGTCTGCTTATAAAAAAACTTTAACCAAAATCAAAAAAGTTAAAAGTACAATGTTTTAAAATTTGAAAATAACTTTCCCATAGACTTAACATTAGCTTGAGCGCTTCTTCCCATGACTAGTGTAGGCTCTTAAAAAAGAGTGTAGTTTGACAGCTCCAAAATTGCATTTGCAACTGCACTAAATTTATTTAAAGCTGACATGATCTCAGTAATGTAGTCACAAGACCAGATGGGGAGCTCTATTGACACCCACTTAAGCAACCCTCCGAAAATGGCTGATGCCGCTACGACATTCTCAGCTGAGTTCTCGATCATCCTCCTATGCTGAAGCCAGGTTGATTTGGGAACACTTAGAGGGGCTCGTAGCCTATTTTTATGGAAAGTGGTCAATGGGAAAGTAAATAAGTACTTCTATTTTTGTTTGTGGTTTTGAATATTCTATATATATGCATTATAGCTTAAGTTAAATGGTAATGCAGAGAAATATTTGACAAGTTAAATAATTTTTAAGATTAGATAAAATTAAAATAAGCAGATACTTATAAATTCTGTTATAATTATATTAATGATGGATAATCCGATTATCATATTTATATTATACTCTATTGAATTAATTATAGGATTATTAATCTTCTAGTGCTGTTGTTAGTCTTCATGCTGTTGCAAATTTTCCAAAAAACATGATTTTTCCAAAACTTTGCTCTCATAAACTGCACTCGAATTAAAATTTAGTTTTATTACTGATGCCTATAATTGCTCTTCTAACGTGTTTCTTATTACTATTATAAAAATCTTATATTTGTAATAACATAACTACTATCGGCAAAAGATACATCACATCACATACCAGCTCATGCAAAAAATTTAAGCGAGCCTGCTGAAAGGTTAAATCAAGGAAATTTTGTTAAATTGGTTAAGGAAAATAAAATCTGAAATTTTGTAGACATTGTGTTATTATTGTATTATGAATTATAGTTGTTTTTGTGCATTTTTGTTTATGTAATAAGTAGGAATTGCTTTGTTGTACTTAATTCCAGATGGTGAATGAATATCTTCCGGAAATGAAAGATTATATAGGTTGCAAAGGGAGTGAACCACGATATCGTGGTTATCCATGTTCTCTTTGGACATTGTTCCATATTCTGACTGTTCAAGCTTACATAACAGATGAAAAAACAGCTGGTGGTAATTATTTGTAGTTGTTATGTTCTGAATCATCACACACAATACACACTTCAACTACATTTATGAATTAACTTTTATCCAATGCTTATTGTGATAACATTGTGTTACTCATAAAATAATGCAATTAAACTTGCTGTATATGAAATAGTCACAATTTATTTCTTATTTATATAAAATTAGTTTTTCAGTTTACTAATCTGCTTACTGTATCATTTTGGAAGCTCAAGTATCTTACTATTATCATGCTAGACCATAAGTATTTTTATGGTCTTATCACTTCTACCTTTTACCTTATTGAAATATCTTTATTGCAACAGCTATAATCATGAGATACAATAGTATCTCGAGTTCCGCAGCAAAGCCCAGAACTGAAGACCCAAAGCCGAAGAATGTGCGGCACTCTATATATACAGCTAGTTGGGCTTCAAAGGAAACACTAAATGCCACCATTTAATATCTCAGCAAATATAGAACATATCGTTCTGATATTTTAAAAACAATCTCATGTCTTCTGTCTAAGCCTATTCTAAAATTTCTACATTTCTACATGCAATATACTTTAAATCTGGAAGTCCATTTTTAAGTAAAATGGGAAGATGTAATGGTGTCGTACTTGTTTTCTCCAAAATGGCTCGGACAATTTTTTAAAAATTAATATATTATATTTAACGGTTTTGGAAGAAGTGAATAAGACTTTGCATGTTTTCTATATAATCCAGTTTTAAAATTGGAACTCTTTTCCTACATGTTTTCTCATAGTAATTCATGGGAACGTTTCACTCCTTTTTCCTACGCCACTAAGGTTACTAATAGCTCTCTCGGTTAGAGTTAAAGCATCTGCATATGGCTGAATAACTATTTAGATTCTTTTATTTAATACTAAATCCGTTTTTAATGTAATTTTTAATATGTAATATATATGTACTAAATTAAATTATTGTTTATATATTTTTCTTTTTTGTTATAATAAAGAATTTTGCATTTCAAAATCTTTATTAGGTCGAAAAAATATTTTGATTCCTTGTTTAAAATATTGAAATATTTTATAATTATATATATGCAATTTAATTGTTATTTGTAATTTGTCATTTTTAAAGAAAAAAAATTAATAACAGTTAATTATAATTCTTTAATTAAAATGCGATTTTAAAATGTCTGATGAAAATATAAAACACTTATAAATTTAAGGAGTAAATTTGATTTAAAACTATGAAATTTTCATCAATTTTCTATGATGATTTTACAAGTTTCAAGTGAGACTACAATAGAAAGGAAAAATAGGTCTTAAAGGCAAAATAAATCTTAAAACTTGTTTATATAGAATTAGTTTCAATGTTATTTTTTTTTATTTGTTTGTGTTTAAAATGTTTTCTTCTCTCCCCACACCCCCTCCCTCCAACCCAGCCTCTGAAAAGTATTGAACATATTGATTGCTTTTATAAAATTAGGTATTGTATCTCAGATTAATTGTATCTTTTTTTTTTAAAATTAAATTTATATCAAGTTTATACAAGTTGTACCAATATAATGTACTACTTTATTTTTTCCCTTAATATTTCAAATTAGTTTAAAATGATATGCCATTTTGTTTTCTTTCACTTTAGGTTTACATGATGAAGTTATGTTGGTTCTTCCAAACATTAAATCTTATATCAAGTATTTCTTTACCTGTGAAGAATGTGTGCAGAATTTCTTTAAAATGGATCAAGATATTGATAGGGATGCTAATACTTCTTCCAATGTTGTCTTGTGGCTATGGTCTGCTCACAACCGAGTGAATCATAGGTTGTCTGGTGATATAACTGAAGATCCCCACCATCTGAAAATGCAGTTTCCATCTCCCGACATGTGTGCCAGTTGCAGGCTCCAGAATGAAGATTCCGATGATATAAAATGGGATGAAATTCAGGTTTTGAGATTCCTTCGCCATTTTTATGGAAAACAAAATATAGTTATTTCAGACACTGCTGACAGTGATTCCGAAGCTAGACATCACAGTTCTTTTACAAGTGGAAAGTCTTCTATGGTAATTTCCCTTAAAAATGTTTCCTTTTATGAAAAATGGAGTTTTGAGTGGTTTACTAATACAGATATTAGTTTATGTGTATCGCTGTATTTAGTTTCTGCACTTTTGCTGGTTTTTATTTTTTTGCTTTTTCGGCAGAGAAGAAGAAGAAAGAAAAGTCAGATATTTAAATATATTAATTTATATCCATAATTTATTCACTGCATATGTAATATAGTTCAAAGATTTATTTTTTAATATTTCGTGCCAATGTATAATGTTTTGAAATCTCAAGTGCAAATAATCATCATTTGTCATCCTATATCTTTCAATCGTTTATTATTCCATTTACTGATCATAAAAAGTGACTTATGTTTTTATGGTACTTTTAGATTGTTTAATTTTAGAATCATATTTGATAGAATGTTATTACTTTTACCATACTTTATCTTTTCTTGTTATATTTATTGATATTAAATTTTCAAGTAATCTTTTATGAAAGATGTATAAATGTGTTCTATGGATACATAGATGACATTTAATTTACTTTTCCATTTTCTTTTATTGACCTTGTAATATTTCAATACATTTTTCTATTCATAGTTGAACAAAATATGAACAATATCCTGCTATTAACTAATAGCAATTTAAGGGTAGTAGCAACCCAGTAGATAGGTAATTTCTTTTGACAGTGGTCCAAGTCCCCCTTTCTTTTGTTGTAAGTTTTCCTTTACTCAGGCATTTGCATTAGTAATGATTACTAATTTTCAAGTATTGACATTTTTCAAATTTTTTCAAACAAATAGAGGTTTTTAAATATAAATTGTATGCACTAATCAATCTTAATTTTTTACTTTAGTGTTTTCTGTATATTTATGTCATTTAGTTAATTTATTGTCTATAAATTATACAATGTATTTAAAAATATATAAATCAATGCTAATTTCTAAAATATCTTTAAAATTATTTTTAGTTAGTTAAACTTTTATATATATTAACATTATCTGAAAAAAAAAATATATATATACATTTTTTTTTGTATGCAGATTTTGACAAATATTATGTAGACAATTTGCTATATAAATGTGCAGTCAGTATAAAAAAAAGGCACACTTGCCTATATTTGTGGACCGTTTATGATAAAATCTCACCAAAGGGTGTCATTAGACACTGAAAAATCTATTCTTTCAGAATATGAATGCAATTTTTGAAATAGGGGTCATCTACACATTAAAATTGGCAGCAACTTTGATTTTTCAAATGGTAACACCAACTTTTGACACTTAATTTGTGTTCCTTGAATCAAATCAGCCTAGAAAAGTACACATTTTAGGTATTTTTGAAAAATCTTCATGGATTTAGAACAGGTCAAACTTTGAGGAAGCTAATGTTAAACTCAGGTGACAAACTTTAGTTTATATCTTCCCGAAAATCACCCGATTAATATTTTTTGTTTTCTCTGAGATACGTCGAATAGACCAAACTATATTTTTAGTTATGAAAATTATTAATAGATTCATATTAAAAATATTATGAATTATGACTTACATAAATGTTTACATAAGCAGAATGGGCTGTTGTCAAAAACATGGGTGTGTAAATTTACAGTTCATTCCAATCAATATTTTACAATATCCAGCCAAATTATACCTTTCAGTCTAAAGGGACCGTATTCTGCTACCGTTTAATCACATACAAGAAAATCGACAAGGACAAAAAATCAGGCATCAAGCATAGATTATGTAACACTTTCCTACACTTCTAAAATACTTTTACAAATATTTACCATTTAATAAGGTGAAAGATGATGTCTCAGTAAACAATTTGGAAAAAGCATAACACATTTAGAAACCCAATTTCAGGAATTATCAACAATATTTGGAAAAATATCTGAATTATTTTGTGTTGCAATATGTATGATCTATAGATTTGTTATACTATGTAGAATGCTAAATTTTAGTTCAGTTAGGAAATGCGTTGCAGAGTTTAAAATTCCCTTTTGGAATTTCTGTCAATAAATGGAAATGTACTCGAAATCTTTTGTGCTGCCCTGTATATGATCTATAGAATTTAATCACACCAAGTAATAGTAAAAAAAAAATTAGTTAAATTTAAAAATGTGTTCCACAACTGAAAACATAATTCCAGCAACTATTGTTAACCGACAGTAACTTTAACTGAATTCTTTTGTGTATCCCTGTAAATAAACAATGAATGCTATGCACACCATATTCTATAGTAAGCCTCTTGTAATGCACCTGAGTGATATATATCAATCTCAATAGTTTGAAATAGTTTAACATCATTAAAATAAACCACAAATGATTTTCCCCCATAGACTGCAAAGTAACTGAATTATTTTGAGTGTTTCTGTATAGGAACTATAAGTGCTACACTTAATTTTTAATACCAGACATGCCATAGTAGACCTCAATACCATATATCATTTGTATGACAATTAGAGTATTTATGTGAGTTAGAGCACTGACAACTAGACAGACAAACCAAATTCATAAAACACTTTTCAACTATTTTGGAAAGTGTTAAAAACAGCAACCAGAAAATTTATGTGAAAAATTCTTATAAATAAAATTTAGAAAAGGAGAGTTTATTATTATTTTTTTTCATATAGAGTGCCTTTACAATTTTACTGGTATTATTCTGAAAGTTTATCCTGCAATATCTTAATTTAATTTTTCTAAATTTGTCGCTATAATCCTAATATACTTTATTTCATAACTGCATGGAGATTTAATATAAACTATACCTTTTTCTTGGCTACCTTGATGCAAGGAACTCAATTATGATGTCAAAAATGGATGTTATCATAAAAAAAAAAAAAAAAAAAAAAAAAAAAAATAAAACGAAGTTGGTGCAATTTTTAATACATATACCTCTATTTCAAAAATTGCATTCATATTGTAATTAAGACATTCCAAGTTCAAAGACACAAGACAGGCACTTATTTATTTATTTAATTTTTACACTGGCTCTACATTTATAAATTTTATTTCAAGGACTCAAGGATCTATTTTTAAAATCTAATGAAGCAAAATACATCAAAATTTGACAGAATAAAATAGTTTTAAAAGGAACTGTTACAGGAACTTAAATAAACCTACAAAAATAATTGTAATAAAAAATGAATCATTTATTAGTTAGTCTAACTACAGAATGATTTTTATTTTGAAGTATAGTTATCAAAATACTGTTTCTGTTAATTTTAACTTTTCTTATTACAAAAATAATTACATCTAATCCATAGTTTATTTCAAATTAAGTAATAAAGATAAAGTAATTAGAAAAATAAAATATTAAACTCTGATGTCATTTTTCTGCTGTTACAGAAAATATTATCACTTTATGAATTATAACAGATGGAAGGATTTTTGAATTAACAAGGGAAGTGATTTCACTTTTAGGGTCCTTAAGTTCCTTGGTAATCTTAAACACCGTCTATTAAAATACTATTTTTTGTTATTGTAAGGAAAAAGTGGTTTCAATAAATATATTATAATCCTCATTATTTATCTACAACAATGAAAGAACCTGATTGCTACCATATAAAAATGTTAAACTAGTTCTGGTTTATCTACAATTGTACAGCTTTCAACTAAAAAAATAATTATTAAAACTGCTTTGTTAGAAAGCTTTGAGCAGATGACAAAAAATGTTCACTTGCTTACTTTTCTTTATATACTTCATTACTTTCTTCCATAATTTATGACAGCTCATGTATTTCAGTTTAAAATGATTTGTAAACAAATGTGATTCTGATTGCATATTAATGTTATGTTTATTTGTGTTGAAAATATTTAACAAGTTGGAAATTGTACATCAAACTTGACAAATGAGGTGCGTTCGTACTATAACTAGTTTCAGTAAAATGAATTATATCGTATGTTATTATGATAGGATTAATTTCCATTATAAAATAAGAACATTTTAAGGTGGCAACATTTTATCTTTTGTTGACGTTTACTGAAAATTCCGATGGGAAACTTAAACCTAGCTTTGAAAATTTCAGAACTTTAAATCCATATCACTCTTTTTCCTTTTAATATCTATTTCTCCAGAAACATCTATCCCAAAAACTGTCAGTAGAT
This sequence comes from Maratus michaelseni, assembly GCA_963931845.1. NCBI lineage: Eukaryota > Metazoa > Arthropoda > Arachnida > Araneae > Salticidae > Maratus > Maratus michaelseni. Next base: position 466,229,322 of record OZ007588.1, read on the forward strand.
TACAGGATTGCTATAATTAAACAATTTTAGTATACAAATTTGGTTTTTAAATTGAGTAATACGGATGAAGAATGTGATTATAATTTGGTCCTAGAGGTTATAAAATGTCATATATGACTATGTCATATATGTCAGATAACTTGGCGATACATCTAGGTCGCTTGACGATTAATCCTTAGAAGCTGCTATAACAAGGAAGTTCTGATTTTTAAAAAATTCAAATTACTTAATAAATATTTTTAATAATATCTTTTTAAGTTTTGATTCGATTTTCATACAATTTGAAATCACTCAACAAAACTCTGCAATGATTATATATATTAAATTTCAAACCATTCAGTGTTTTTGTGCTGTAATATGCAGACGGCGACTATAGGTGTATTTATATAATTATGAACGCACCTAAAAATGAGTTGAAAATGTAAACAAATCTTTATTCTTATATTGCCTTTGAAATATATAAATTAATAAATAATCCTGATATCAGTAGTTTACATACATTTAATGTACAGTTAATATACATTTTCTAATTAAAAGATTCGCTACTGAAAAATGGCACAATTTTTTTAAAAATCAAAAGCACAATCCAAGATATTTTTTCTTAACAAATGAAACATTGTACAGGGTTTACATTACTATTTATTTACTATGGTACTATCCAATAATTTTTTGCCTCACCCAAATATATTTGAGAAAATACATACATGCATTTTAAATTTTATCTTTTAAAATTAATTATTGTAGGCAAATTTTGATAGCTCTTGTTAGTGTAATTTTTATTTTCAAAAAATTATTATTTTAATTATCTATTCCCTTTTTATTATAATCATCTATTCACTTTTAATATTGAATTTACTGAAGGTAGATAGTAAGTTATTTTTTTAATTAAAATCACTTAATGATCTGCATATATAAAGATTCTATTATTTCTAATTTACATTGTTCAGTTATGAATGTTGCTGAAATGCATTAAGAAAATTATAAAAGATAATGAAGATTTTAAAATATTATTATTATAAATAATTAAAAAAGATAGAATTTATTTATTTATTTATTATTATTATTATTATTTTTCTTTTTGAATACTTAGAATGGTGTTTATGTTGTGTATCAGAAATATGGTTGTTTTACAATTTTGTTCTTTGGAGGTAATTTGAACATAGGTGAGATTGCCCATAAATTCCTACCTCAGGCAGATGCCCTAAATTCTAGTCTTTCTATAAGAAACAAAGAACAAAGTTTTAGAAATCCAAACTTGTATTTTATGTTTTTAATTTGACATTTCTTGTTGAGTTTATTGTGATTATTGTGCTTTTTTATATTATTGCATTTTCCAGATACGTTGCATGGGTGTTTTGTATATGAATTCAGTTTTTGTTCATGTAGTTTTTTTTGATAAAAAAAAAACTGCCTTTCAAAACTTCTTTTACTTACATAGCTAACTGATGCAATTATGTGAACAAATGAAACTTTTTATCCTGATTATAATTTTTATTTCATATTGAATGTTTATTACTTGAAACTTTATTGTTATTTAAAAATATTAAAAGAATTTAATCTTGCCTCATAGATATAGTAATATAGCTAGATTAAGCACTCCTGGTTATTCTCCCATTACTTCTTGATTCTGCAGTGGTTCGATGACAACAGCCATGAGAGTGGCAGAAAGTGAGTGGAACTTGAGATACTTACTATACGAGGGTCACTCTGAAAGTTTTGCAATACCAAAAATCTACAGCATGTAAAAATTTTATTTTTTATCAAAATAATCACCTTTACACTAAATACATTTATTCATTCTTTGAAATCAGATTTTAAAAAAAATTTCTACTCATCCAGGCAGATTTATTCAAGGAGCGTCAAATAGTGATCCAATGCAACATTCACACTTATAAATTTCATGCCATGAAAACTTTCCTTCAGTTTGGGAAATGAATAAAAGTCACACAAAGCAAGGACAAAGCTGTATGCTGGATGCCCAATCAACTGGATCTTATTTGCTTTTAAAAATTCCTTCGTTTTTAAAGCAGAATGTGCTAAGGTCTTGTCATGGTGAAGTAGAATGCCTCTTATGCGCTTTTGGTGGCTTTTCTTCCAACTTTTTAATGACCTCTGGTACACAAATCTCTGTATACCAGTTAGCTGTAACTGTTTTTTGCTCTTCCAAAGATACTGAGGAAATATGGCCACTTTTGTAAAAAAAAAAAAAAAAATGGGACCACCATTTTCTTGCTGATGTTCTTCAACTGTTTGACTTTTGTTAGTTGTTCTTCATCTCCAAACACCCAAACTGAAGATCGTCTTCTAGTTTGTGAATCAAATTATTAAATGCATGTTTCATAACCTGTAACAACTTTATACAGATGTTTGGAAGCATGAAAAACAAATTTTACCAACATTATGTGGTACTATGACACTCTTGTCTTATTTTGCTCCTCGGTCAGCTCATGAGGCTTCCATCTGCTACAAAGTTTTCCCACTTTTAAATCTTCATGTAGCAACATGTCCTTGCGACATTGACGTTTTTAGTGAGACTGAGTCAGCATAGGAACTGGTTTCAACTGGCCTTGGCAGCCACGTGACAAGGATTGGGCAGGAGAAATGAGGGCTCATATTCAATTAAGAGGCTGCTGCTAATGTCATTGCACCTGCCGATTTTTCATACTGCAAAACTTTCAGAGTGACCCTCGTATAATACAGAATGGTGGATATCCCAGTATTATGATATTTTCAGCAGGGTTTTTTTTACTTAAATATGTACATTTGATTGAAAACATATGATGAGAAAGCATGTACATAAAATAAAAATGTTATAGATAAAAAGAAGAAACAATGTATAGTATACCAATTTCTATATGAACACTATGTCCGGAATTTGATTTTTGAGTTGAAATTTCTTGCTTTTTATTGTGTTGATGGGTAAATAAAAAGCCAAGCTATGGCAGTGAACACAAAAATAATAATAATAAATCTGTTTTATTTGTTTTGCTTTATACCACTTATTTATGATATGAAGAAAAGTAGTTAAAACTTATTTAAAAGATTAAAAAACAAACAAAAAACTGAATATACTTTTCAGCATTTCGTTTTTTAAACCAATAAAGAATTTCACTTTTGTAAATATTTTAAAATTGTCATTTGACAACGATTAATCGTTAGCTCAGTTTAATAAATCTGTATTTATTAAGCCTATTGATCTTGGTAAAGTAATTAATGTTTTCATGATACCTTTGAAAAGTAATGCATTGCTTAAAATATATATATATATATATATATATATATATATAATAAAGAATGTGCATTGAGAATGCAGGGGTTTTTTTTATTAGAAAAATAATTCTTGCTATTTAAATTTCAAACATTTGTTAAAGTGAAAATGATAGTATACTTGCAGATTTGAAAGCATGTAAAAAATCTTATTAGTACATACCTAATTTTAAACAGAGTTTTAAAAGTTAAATGAAAAAGAAAAAACTTTCGTGTGGGCTTTTTATTTTGCTTAAGACTACCAAAATAGAAAAAAAGAAAGGACTTTTTTGCATTATTCCCACATATTAATTAATTCCTCATATTTTGCAGGGGATGGGGGGAGAGAATTTAGATAATTGATTCTAAGAAGTAACAAATAGAGTATAATAATATGTAAAACAAGTAATATAATTTTTTTTAAAAAGTCAATTCCTACTTTTTAATCATAAATATATAAAATAAACCCGTGCAGCATTAATGTCCCACATTATCTTTATTGGACATTATTTTACAATCATCGTTGCAGTATTTTATTTCTGTGGCATCACTCATTTGAGACAAATCTTTCATTTCATTTATGAAAACAATGGGAGGAATTTTTTTCTCCCATTTAAAACTAAAATTAATTAACTAATTTAATTAATGAATTAATATTTGAAAAAACTGTATTAACATAAAGTGTCATCCACTACAAGTTTAAAAAATTTTATTTGAACTTGAGTGGATGAATAGAAATATTTTATTAATGATTGAAAATTTGAACAAGATATATATAGAGATAGTGTGAGCTAACAGTAGGAATTAAAAAAAAAAAGGGACTTTTAAATATTTTACACCGTGTTTTCTCTTGGAAAGAGTGTGTGCGTGTGTGTGTGTGGGGGGGGGGGGTGGCATTTAGACAATAAGTTATTTATTTATTGTTGCTACAACGTAACATCGAAAAAAAGTAAATGAATAGATTTTTAAGGTTTTTGTTTAAGGAAAAGTTTACACGATTGATTATTTATTGTCATTGCAAAGTAACTAATGGGCATAAAAGATTTTAAACTTTGAAGTGGAGGGGCAAAGGAAAAAGCAGAAATTTTTGAGGGGAAGGAAAGAATCAGTGGAAGAATCTTACTTCTGACTTTTTAACATTAAATACAAGCTAGCTCTCTCTTAAAAAAGAAAAGAAAAAGTATTCATTTGTAAATAATATACAAAACTTTCAGGATGGAAAACAAATATTACTGATGGGAATTGAAATCTCGGTTAAATACTGTTTTGATTCACTTTGATGCTGAAAATTATTTAAGTATAAATTGAAAAAACAATGGTAGTTTTTAAAAGAAAATAATCTTATTCTTTTCTATTATAAAAATTTAATTAATGATACAAATTGCTAATTTGTGGTTTAAAATCATTTATATTATGTTTTTGAAACATTCAAAAGGGTCTAAAAAAAAAAAACCAAAACAAAATGTAAATGCATTTAAAGAATGCCCCAATCTCAAGCATCATTTTCTTGTTATATTGACTAGCGGATCGCCGGCCACCTGCCACTCCAATGGTGTCGTTTTGTTTGTGCTTCAGAGTTAAACCCTCCTCCCCCCCCCCCCCCCCCCCCCTGTGTGTAATCTAGTAGTTCCTATATCTATGCCTTGCCTAGCTTTGATTCTGAAGATTGCCAGTTTTAGTAGTGCTATATTTATTTATGTTACTGCAAATGTTATTTTACATTGTTGTAGCAAACTAATGTTTATTGTTAGTTCACATGTCAATAGATTAAAAAATTACATGCTTGAAAATTATTTTTTTAAATCATTAAAAATCTGTAAATTAATTTACAGTTTTCAAACAAATTTTATGTTAAAGTACATCTTTTTTTTTGTTACATTTGATGGAGTAAAGATTGAAATTATAAAATATTTAGAAGAGAAGATATAAGCAATCAAAGGGAAATCAGTAGTGTATGTAGCAACACACATTTCTGCTTTATAATGTAGATTCCATGTTGGAAAAATTATGAACGGCTTTTGCGATTTTTTTAAATTTTTATAATTGTCAAAAGTTAATTAGCCAAAAGTTGCTCAAATAATTAAATTTAAAATTTAAATTGTTAGTAGAAGATAGAGCATATTTTTATCTGTAATCATTAGGGATGCACTGAATAGTATTTTTGGTCGAATACCGAATATTCAGCCCACAGGTAAACCGAATACCGAATATTCTGCTAGCTGAATAATAACAGTGAAGCCGAATACCGAATATTTTTATATTTCAGAGTTTAAAAGTTAAATTATAAAACATTTTTATACATAATATTTAACACAGATACTACCATTTTATGAACTAGCTCTTTTTACAAGAAACCTTTACATACAAGAAAAAAAAAAATCTGTGCTTTGAATTATAACTTAAAAAGAAGACAGTCTTAAAACTTTTTTAATAAAGCTTTAAACTTCATAGCTTCTTCTATGAATTAAAATAAATTTATAAAATATTCTTATATTCTGAAACAAATACTTTAAAATCAAAGAAAATTTTTAAATGAATTAGACTAAATATTTTACAGTAATATACTGTTTATTTGTCAGGAAAGGACTAAAGTAAAACAATACAATATATTAAAATGGTGGCAAATCAGCAAGAATAACTTTCCTGCTCCTTTTGATTTGGCAAGGAAGTTTTTAAATGAACATATGATCGCTCATTCCAGAGCAGGTGTAATCCAAATCAAAGTAACTATGTTGAAAATATAGTTACAATATCTTCAATATTATTAAAGTAACAAACAGAAATTCTAATTTGACCTGAAGTGCGATGCACTTTATTTTTGATTGAATAAGTGTGTTGTGATCCTGGTTTCCTGGACGAAAATTCTCTGTCTTGAAGTCTATTATCACTTGTGAAAGTTTTTTTTCATTTTATTTAGAAACATGATGTTTACGAAAAAGCAAGAAACAGATTATTTACTAGACAATATTCAGGAACTTGCATTTATTTGTACATCATTAATTCCTTTGAAGGTCATCATTAATGGTTAAATTTCTTAAGTGGCACTTTTCAAACATCGAAAAATATTGTAAAAGCATTCTCTTTCATGGAAATATGATTCCATTTCTAATTATTTTAACTATCTTATTAATTGACAGTTAAAAGTAGAAATTGTGGGTTTTCAAAAATATTTAAAAAAAAGTTTTTTCTGAAAAACTTCCGAAAAAGCTGAATATTTCAAACTATTCGGTCTGCCGAATATTCGGTTTGCTCGAATAGTTTGATATTCGGCCTAACCGAATATTCAGTAATATGGCCGAATACCGAATAGATACCGAATATTCGGTGCATCCCTAGTAATAATTTCTGTTTAAAAAATAATGAAAGTCTGGTAGAAAACAGTATACTTTTAGATGACTGACTTGCATTTTCAAATTCATAATATTAAGGAGAGTAGGTTATTTATTTCATATGGCTAAATTTGTAATGAATTAAGGCACAAGAATATTATGTTAGTGTATCAGATTGATCTCTATAATGAAATAAGTAAGTCTTGTATATTTTAAGGGGTTTTTTGTGTGGAATAAATTTCATATCACTGTGTTGTTTAGTAATAATGTTGAAATAATTGTATGTTTAGAACAAATTTCATAGTGGATAGATAGATTCAAACAATTCTTTGTTTGTGATTGCAATGAAATACAAATTACTTTTTGGCTTATCACTTAATAAAGTTATTTTTTAAAAAGTGTTTTATTAATCATGGTGCTTTTAAAAATATGATGTAAAAGTTTTATTTCAGTTTCTTATAAAGTAATTTTAAACAGTCTCTCGGTATACAAATTAATAAAATAGGTTTTAAATGAAAAGTAAATCATCAAAAGCATTTTTTTTTAATTGTTATATTCCATTGACAAATTTTTATGGGGTAAGGAAATAATTGTTAATCTTTTTTTTTGTAATGCATATGATTATATTGTTATGGACAGTTTTATTTCAGTGTTGGTTCTCACTTAATTTCTTTCATGTAAATACAAATGGCTTTTCTCAATTTAAAGATGTATTGTTGAAGATGTTTAGCACTTAAAATGTTTGTAAAATTAAAAATTTACTATACATACTTTGTTCTTTCTAATTATTCTTTGTTATATTCTAAATCATATTGGCCAAATTATTATAAACTCAGAGTATTTAAAAAAAAGTCCTTCATTTTTGTAATTAATTACTTAGGTTATATTTATATTTTTTTTCCCCTGGAAAAAAATAATTCCTAAAAATATATTGTACCAGTGTCAATAAATTCTTAGTTGTATAATACCTGGAATATATCTTTAGCTGCCAAATATTTTAAAATTTTAAATATTATTCATTTTCAAGTATATCTTGCTTAAGAGAGTTTTTTCTGTATTAACAAAATATTATAAAAACTTATGTAATTGTTATTTATTGCTTAAATTAGTACATACTCGAGAAATATGCATTTTTCATTATACGATTTTATAGTATTAGGATTGTATTAATCAAGTTCAATCTTATTTGTTTCTTTAATATGCTTTTATTTCATGAATTGCTGTTGTAAAATGTTGTGGCCAGGGCTTGACAAATGTGGTTGCCAGATCGTCCCTGGTGACCAATTTTTTTTTTTAATCTGGTGACCAAGTTATTTAATTTGGCAGTTTTGTTTTGTTTTTTGTACAAAAATTCACCTTAAAAAAAAAAAAAAAGCACAAACAGCATGTTTTCTCCCCCCCACCCTTAGTCATGCACGGTAAAAAGTGATTTTCCTCTTCTCTCATACTTTTAATGGAAGAAACAAGTTAAAAAGGCATTTTTCATCTCATGCGCAGAAAACACTATTCATTTCCGCTCTAGCCAGCTAGCAAGTCATGTGATTAGAATATGAGGGGCAGGGGGAAGGTTTCACTAAAGCAGTAAAAAATAGTGTTAATCTAGCCTCTGTGACATCTAAAATTGAATATAATGTTAAAAAATACTGACTTTGAGAGGAAAATAGGCCAAAAAAAAAAAAAAAAAAAAAAAAAAAAAACTGTTTCACTATTTCATCAATGGCCCCCTCATCAGATATAGATTTTGTAGCACTCAACTATCGGGATATTTGAAGCATTTGACAGTCAGCAATTCTAGAATATGCCAGTCAATTCAGCCTTTACAGTATTTATTTATTTTTTTAGAGGTATAAAATTTTGATAAGTTTCATTAGAAAACTTAGTTTACATTATTTTTCTAAATTATGTTCTATTCTAAACTATATAACTAATAATTCTAAACTATGATTGTTATGTTTTCTCAATTAACTCATAAAATCTTTTGTGCTTTTTGTAAATGGGGGGTGGGGGGGGGGGTGAGCAAAGCAAATATTTGTTACTGGCAACAAGAATTTTTTGCTGGATAGTAGATTTTATCAATTTGTAAAGCCCTGGTTGTGGCTTTAGATTTTCTTTTCATCTATATTTCTTAAATGATCAGTTACTCATGTGTAGTAAGTACAGTAGACTCCTGTTTATCCGGCACCAATTAAACTAAGATTGATACATAATTGATATGGTACATAAGTGGCAGGACTTATTAAATGTGGCTTTTTATAATGCTTTGAATATGGCCATTATTCTGCCATTTATCAGATCATATCAATTATGTATCATAATCTTAGTTCAGTTGGATAATCTGGAGCCTACTGTATACTACTTGAAGATTTAAAAAAAAAATGCTTCTTTTTTTTTTCATTATTTGTAGTTAGCTAACATTTTATTGAATAAATTTTAGAATTGTAATTAATACGTAACAATTTAATAAAAGTGTAATCCCTGACAGTTTTTTTCACTGCTATAATGAAACACAATTTATCCCATTTTCAAATTATTATATTCCTTGGTATCATATACAGTTGTTATTGTTTTTTTACATGCTTGAATATATTACAGCTTTTGTTTACCCATTTCTGTAATTATAGAAAATTTTAACACATTTTAATTAAATTTATTTTAAAGGGAATCAGGTAGTTTTTTGACATATGTTTGTAATAAGGTAAATTACTGTGGTAACCAGTAATAGCCTAACAATTTAGTTTGTGCACTATGTTGTGTTTCATTCTTACTGAAATGGAGTTAACATTCATGATTTTGATTTGTAAAGAAAATTACAAGTTAAGTTTAAATCAAAGAATTTTTTTTATAATGAGAGATACTCAAATGTTTTAAATTTTCTCTTTATTGGTAATAATTTATCTATGTTTGCATAAAATTCTGAAATAAAATTTTATGAATTACTTTTTTTTAAAAAAGAAAGAAAAACCCCAGTCAAGAAAATTTCAGCTTTTAGTATTAATTTAAAAAATAAAATAAATTATTAAATTATTTTGTGCAGTTTTAATTTTTCTACTCATGTGGAAATGAAGCATATTTTCAAATCAAAAAGAAAAAAAAAGTAGAAATTATTTATGTGGAAACAGAAGCTTTTCACTTAAGAAATATTTTGTTAAATATTCTCTCTCTCAATCATATTTGGAACATTTTTTCTGAATTAATCTGTTTACTGTATTTATTATTTTTAATATTTATATGTTAAGAAATTAAAAAAAAAAAAAAACAGCAATTTATATAATTTCTGTTTCAAAACAAATAAATAAATAATAATCCATATTTTAAAATACTCTGGTAAATTAAATAATTAAAATTTTGCTAAATGTTTCTTTTCTCTACCTTTTTGAAAACTTTTGGATTATTAGCAAACATGAGTTTTCTGGATTTTTTTTATGGAACTAAATTTGTTAATTGTTACTTTATTTGGTATTATGTATATACATTTTCCCTTGTAATACACATGACTCATTCTTTTTCTATAAAATTGCATAAAACACAATTTTTATCATTCCTAATTCTGTTTGGAGGTTTTCATGGTACGTTTAAGAAACAATTATACTTATGGTACTCTGTGCAACTCCTTGCCAAAAAGCCAATCACAGTGCATATGTAACAATCTACAAATTCATTCTGATAAAAACTAACTACAACAATAAAATATTATTAAGTGTGTATTTATTAACTGAGAAGGAATGTCTCATAAGCATATACTCAGAAAATGTTGAAAAAAATTACAGAATAATCTTCTTATGAGGCTATATACATTTATAGAAAAAATGGCTGTGGAACCTCAATATAACGTCCATAAAAACAAATTTATCGATTTATCAGCGATTTATCGCTGGTTGGTGACACAATGAAAAAAGATATAATAGAAGTATATAGAAATATAATAAAGATAAATATTTCTTTAGGAAAAACTTTTTCTACTCTTCATACTGAACTAGTTTAAGAAAATTAAAAAAAAAAAAATACATTTTTATCACTATGATTTTACCATATACATTTATATGTATAAAGAAAATTAATGTATATGTATTAACGTATGTATAAACAAAATTAACGATCATATTCTACGATTTAGAACAAAATTTATTAAAAATGCTTCAAACTAAAAATTAATGTCCGATTCTGAGCACTGTCAATTTTACTTCAATATTGTTAGAGTCAAAGACAGCAAGAAAAAATATTGTTGCCATAGAAACAATGACTTACTCAATATCAAAATGTATGAGAACATTTTTAATCGGGCAGTTACTGTTAAAATATACTTAAAACTTATCCAGCTGGTGAAATCGTGTAAAATTAAATAACTTCACCAATATGCAACTTGTATGTATATTATATAAGCTTATAGAAAAAATAATAAACTATTTCATCGTTTAAATTCATAAAATAGTAAGCATTTAAACACTCATTTAACCAGGAATTTTCAAATGAATTAAAAGTGCTTGCATTTAGCAAAAAAAAGGTGTTGCTCACCTAATCACGTCTTTTTGTGCCAAATAGTCGAAATTATTCTTTTACAGATTTCCTACTGGGATTCCGCAGATAAATTTCACTGATCCTTTATTACGTACATGAGTAGCTCCATTAGCATTTTTTTCAAAATGTTCTGAGTATGCGCTATAAGGAGACCTTCCTTGTAAGTGAAATTCCAAATATATAACTCCCATCCAAAATTTTGGAAATTTTAAAAAACAAAATAACAAAATAAATCAATACATTATTATTGTTTAAAAGAGATTTTAACAATTTGATACATGGCTCAAAAAATAAATTTCCAATAATATTGTTTCTAGCTCAAAAAGACTTGTAAATTTAAATTTTTGCACTACAATCAAAGAAGAATCTAAAAAAAAAAAAGAAATTGTATTAATTAACAGAAAATTATTAATATTTAATGTGTACTTTTAATTCATTTTTATTATATAGCTAAGATGTCATGGAATTCTATTGAAATCACATATTGCATAACTTTATATTCTAATGACTTGGAATATTTGAAAAATGAATATTTTATTAATATGATTTTAAAATGTACTAATTTTTTTTTTTTTATGATCATTAGATGCTAATCCTTTCATTGAATGTTTCCTTTGTTTCATTTTACATTGACTTTTGCTATTATCTTTGTATTATTAATACATGTATATTTTTCACAAGTTTCTATTCAATTCTTGCTTTTCATTCTGTAATCCTTTGCATTTCTGTTAATGCTTTAATATGAATTGAAAGTGACTGAAAGATCCATTTTAGAACAATAAGCTATTTATTTTATTTAAAAAATATCAAATTTAACTTTATTTATTTTCAGATGTTCCTTTGGTGCTGTTTGTTTATTTTAAACCATTTCTGTAATATAAACTTAATGTAATTTTGATTTTATTTATTTATTACTCTTTTTAATTTGTTATATGTATGAAAACTGATGTTGAATGAAATATTCAATTTTTGAAAAAAAAGAAAAACAAAAAAAGAAATAAAAGTTATCTGTTACATAGTTTGCTGTCAATTCAATTTCTTTCCATCTTTTCTTTTTCTTTTTTCAATAAACACAACATATTTAAACATTGTACAAAAATAGTCTGCAAGTTTATTTAGTTAAATTATTAAACAAAAATTAAACTATAAATGTTATAGTATACAAAATTGCTATAATAGGCTTTATGAAAGTTATGTTCCCAAGTTTAGCCCCATCCAGGGGGTAAAAATTGGAAATAATATTCAAGGTTTTTAAAAATGAATAAAATGAGTTTAAAAAAATTGAATTAAGAGTTATAGATTCTGCTTTCAAATAAAGGAAGAATTAATTAAAAAAACAAAACAAAAACGATGGTGAAGTTTATTATTAACATTTTATTTACTTACACATTCTGTTATCAAAATTTTTTCTTTGAACTTATTTTTCAGCGTCAATACCTGATTGAAAACTTAAATTTTCTCATGATAGGATTATTGTAATAGGAATTTTCAAAGTTTTCTTGCCATTTAATTGAAATAATTCAGTTATGCTTGCTTATTTTATTATCTTTATGATGTTCTCTTTTATTATGGCGTATATTCATTATTTTTTGTATGAACAATATTGTAAGCAATAGATACAGTTAACAATAGAAAAATATTGTATCCTGTAGTATTTGTAACATTTAGTTAATTCCTGTCTAAAATTTATAATTTAGTTCATGTAACAAATCTCTTCTAGATTTAATTCTTTCTTCCTCTATCTCTATTTTTTTCATATTTTTTTAACATGCTTTCCTTAGATATTTCATATTACTTACCTATATATTTCTAATTAATACATATTGCAGATTCCAAATAATTTAACTCCCCCCCCCCCTTGGAAAACATTACTGTTTGAGCCCATAACATCTGTATTAGACAGTATAATTATATTATATTTTATAAGAAATAAGAATAAAAATGTTGAAAAGCGCAATAGTAAACCTCCCATTTCAACATTTGTTCTCCTTACTTCAGAAGTATACTATTTCTATGCTTGTTGCACATACATATATTTTCACTTAAAAACATTCACATAATCTTGTGAACAACAACATGTTCAAGGAAAATGAACAACTGCCTGCATCTTATGCACTAACCACTTATTCAGTATGTTACACATTTTAAAAACAGCTGCTATATGAAAACTGTCTTTTTCTCATCTCTATTTCTCTAAAACTATCTATTAACTCCTTGCCTGTGTCATCGGAATCCAGTTAAGGCAACTGAAATGTGCCATATTTGGAATGCTCGAACTGATTTTGGGCAGAAGAAAAATTGGTAGTTCTATTCTGAGAGTTCATTTACCTTTTCCAAATGTGTAATGTAATTTATTTAGCTTCAAAATTACTATGTCATTTGATTTATTTTGCTATAGTTAAATAATTTTGAGTAAAATACAACTACAATCCATTATTGTTTTCTCATGTATGTGAAATTATTGAATATAGTAGTTATAGTTATTTCGTTTAAATTTTATATATATATAAAATAACAACTTTTTTTATTAATAATACACAAAATTAATGAGGAAAAAATTATTTTCCATTTTTAGAGATATTTTTCAAAAATATATTCCACAAGTAAAGGGTTAATACAAGAAACTCACAATATTGCATTTGCTTTGTATTGGTGATTTTCCACTGTCGCATATTATATTAGGGAATCTTACTAAACCACTTCTCAATGAGCGGTACATGTATGTGCTATATAAGGTGCACAAAATCCTTGAATTTGAACACCAGTATTTTAATACAAGAATTTTCGCCTTATTTAATCATAGCATTTTAGCAATTAAATAAGATAAATATTACAGTATGATAATAGTGGTTCTTGAAGATAAGTGTACTTGACATTCATCGTGAAGGGGTTAAATATAATGTATATACATGTGTGTGTATAAACTTAAAATGTAAAATGAATGTGCATTTTTTTCTAATTTTTAAACACTTATTGTATTGATATTAAACTGATTTTTAAATTTAAAAAATATTATTAAAGAAAAGAACCTAGAATTAATTGTTAGTTACAAATTGCATATAGTAAATCAATGTGTTTTCTTAAACTAATACTGTCAAGAATGTAATTTTTCAAAGGAAACCAATTTTATATTAATTTTTTTCATTTGTACATGCACATGTGATAGCTCACATACAGTTATTTAAAGGACTAGCCGCCTTTGTCAACCAGTTTGGTCTCCCTTAAATGTATGCTAAGCATTGCAACCTATTGTTTTTATTCATAATTTAACTTACTTGCTTAATCTTTTGCCAAATCTGGAGATTTTGCTAAAGAAATCAAAAACTCTTTGTGATCATGTCAGCATTTGTTATATTTTTTGTTGTTATGTATGTCATCTTTTTTGACAAAAGTTATTTAACTCACTTACTTAGGCATTTATGCTTTATGTTCATTTGCTTATCAGTTGCAGTACGTTTGTTAATGTAGAGATTTTTAAACTTATTAGGTAATCTTGCATAATTGGGTCCATTGCCAATTTAGTGTATTTTAGCTAATACAGTTTGGTGCAAGGATATGCTTTTGTGCAAATCTTTTAATTAAAGTGAGAGATACTGGCAGAAAGTGTGGTTTAAAATGAGTGAATCTATCATTAAATGGCTTCCAAAAGTTCTACATAAATTTCTTATTATTCTGTAATCGGGTCCACAAATAAAATTGACATCAAACATAAAAGATACTAGAAACAATATGGATTATGACACTTGTCCAAGATGATTAGATGAGAATATAATAGATTTTTTAATCTTCCATAATTGAGTCAATAACCAAGGTTAGAATGAAAAAAAAAAAGGTATTAGCAACAATATGGTTTAATGTAAATGTAGATATCATTTTCCTCATTTGGTGTGGCATTCACTAACTTTCTCATAGACATCTATCATTATTCCATTGTTTTTTTCCTTCTTCCTATTGTTCAGGAACTTTCACAAGACCTAAAGCTTCTAGAATTCTTAAAATTAACGGCACTTACATATTATCCATGCCAGGTAAATAAATCGCAGAAACAATCACGCCTTTAATACTAATTAGAGTACTCCTTTTTTTTCTTTCTATATTGTAACTTTATAGTTAATATTATGTAGTAGAAATATTAAAGGCAATTTATATGCAATACTAGAAATATTAAAAAGCATTATATATAACTGTATGATATATGTATATTATATTCATAGATATAGTATGTGATTTGAATATATATCTCATATTCAATGATTGAGATGGACCGTTACACCATCAAAACATTATCGTATATAAATTTTTGTGTAAGGTAAACCACATGTTTTTACTGAATGGTGTATAGATATTTATGTAAAATTAAACTTTAAAAATTAATCAAATTGACGATGGCTGTCTTTTGTTTCTAAGTGTATTTAACTTAACATCA
Organism: Maratus michaelseni; assembly: GCA_963931845.1. Taxonomy (NCBI): domain Eukaryota; kingdom Metazoa; phylum Arthropoda; class Arachnida; order Araneae; family Salticidae; genus Maratus; species Maratus michaelseni. Next base: position 466,244,838 of record OZ007588.1, read on the forward strand.
TATTCTGAAGATGGTCATAGAAGTTGACCGAAACATCAATTTGATGTATTTTTAAAGTTTAATTTTACATAAATATCTATACACCATTCAGTAAAAACATGTGGTTTACCTTGCACAAAAATTTATATACGATATCTCATATTCATTGTGACAGATATAACACATAGCAAAAAATCTTAGCTACATTGTAAATATCTTAGCTAAAAGCCATCAATCTGATTTTATCTGTTTTTAATAAATGTATACTAAATTATTGTTTTGCTTTATTTTAGTTTTCTTCTATATTATTTGCCATTTGTAATGATGTTATGTATTAAATAAATGTATATTAAATTACTGTTTTGAGCGCAATTGGCCCTTGAAAATGGTAAATATGATTGGTGATTAACAACCATTTTCGATGATCTATCTTCTTGGCATGAATAATATGTAAGTATCAAATTAACTGACAATTCATTTTAAAATTTAATGTAATAAATATTATTAAATGAGTTGGATTTGTTTACATTTAACTTACGTCAAGAAAAGATTGTGAAGCAAGTTGTGTTGTATAACATTTCACCTAACAGAATTATGCTAAACTTTGATTTGTTTACAGGCATGGATTATTTATTTCACACCAGACAGCACTTCAAAAATTCATTCGTGGGGAACTTGTACTGCGAATGATTACCTTCATGGTTTAATATTTTTAGGGATCATGATGAATGAATATATTGTGTTTGTTTACTTTGATGGAATGAGATATTCTATGGACTATCAATCTAATTTCTGTTGAAGTTATCTCAGAATATATGCAACTCATCTCTCAAACATAAATTTTTTTTTGAACGACCTTTCTAAAAATGTAAGTTTTATGTTGTTTTATTCGTAAAAATAATTTTGAGTAAAAATGGTCCCCTGGCATATGAAAAGTGAAGTGGTCAGCCCATATTTATTTTCCTCAGTCACATGACTTGCATTTTTATTATATTGATTATCAGTAAATCTCCTAGTAAGTAAAAGTACCTTCTTGTAAATTAGCTGTTGATTTTGTAATTTACTAGTCCAAATAATAAATGCCCACCTGCTTGTCTAGTGGTAGGGTGCTGGTTACTTGACAAAAGGTGCCAGGTTTGAGTCTATGGATTTTTGTAGTGTGTCGGATTTCACTCCAAATGAAGGTCCTGGTCTATTTAGCCCTAGTGTGCAAAAGATTGCCTGCAACCAACCTAATAATAAATTTATCAGTGTGTTAATAAAACAGCCTCTGTAACAAAGTTTGGTTAATTGAGCAAGTTAATGAACTACTATAAAAAAAAATTTCTAAATTTAGTGAAGCACAATTTGTGTTTTAACACATTGATTGTTGTATAAATCAAATACGATTCACATTTCATTGATATTCAGATAACATTAAATAGTGTTAAATAATGTATTTCAAACAGAAGAAATCAATTCCCTGATTATATATTTCTGACCTTATCTTGTACATTCTTTTCGAGATAAAATACACTATATTGCCAAAGGTGACCGGTCACTTGCGATTTTAGAAGTTTTGTTAACTATCTAGAAAAATACATGAGGAATTAACCTGAAACGTGTGTAAACAGTATAGTATAGGTTATATATTTCCGTGAAGATTTTTTCACGAAACCCCATAGGGGACTGTCAACAAATTGAAAAATAACGAATATCTTTTGGATAACCCTGTAAAAACTAATGTAGCAAAGGCGTTCAAACTCTAGATTATTAATAAGTGACTTATTGTAATATACTGTGTTCATTTTTATGAAGATAGCATGTATACTCGTAGAGAAATTAAGGTTTTTATAAAAACAGTCCCAAATTTTGCCTAGTTTTTTGCTTATAATTTGCAGAGTTCTTAATATAAAAAAAGTTATTTTCAGAAATTATGACAAACAACATTGTACATAATACTCTGCAATCAGAACTAAAAAACAAGTAATATAAAAACAATTTTTTAAGTCAATTCCTACGTTTTAATCATAAATATATAAAATAAACCAGTGCAGCATTAATGTCCCACGTTATCTTTATTGAACATTATTTTATAATCATCGTTGCAGTATTTTTTTTTTGTTGGCATCACAAATTTGAGATAAATCTTTCATTTCATTTATGAAACAATGGGAGAAGTTTTTTTCTCCCATGTAAAATTTAAAATTAATTAATTAAATTTACTGAATGAATTAATATTTGAAAAAACTGTATTAACTTCAATTGTCATCCAGTACAAGTTTAAAAAAATTTATTTGAACTTGAATGGATCAATAGAAAATATTTTATTAACGATTGAAAATTCCAACAAGATATATATATAGAGAGAGTGTGAGCTAATAGTAGGAATTTAATAATAAAAATTGGATAAAAAAAGAGCAGGTTTACTAAAAAATGTTTCACTGCGCATGCGCAAATGCAATAAAAATGTAATATGCATAATGTATTAGCTAAGTATATAGAGCAACTTTTGTGAAAGTCTCAAAATCATAGCTTGAAAATTCTGAAAATTATCGTTGATAGAATAAGCTCGAAATCCGTTGTTCGCAAAAAGGAGCAAAAAGATGAGGGCTTGTATCAAATATCTGTTGATTAGCGCCAAGATAGCGTACACAATATTGCACGTACTACTATATTTGGATACAACCCCTCACATTTTTGCTTAATTTTGGGAACAACGGATTTCGAGCTTATTCTATCGACGACAATTTTCAGAATTTTCAAGCTATGATTTTGAGACTTCCACAAAAGTTGCTCTATATACTTAGCTAATACATTATGCGTATTATATTTTGATTGCATTCGCGCATGTGCAGTGAAACATTTTTTCGTAAACCGGCTCATTTTTCATCTAATTTTTATATTTTTAAAATTCTGATTGCAGAGTATTAAGTACAATGTTGTTTGTCATATTTTCTGAAAAGAACTTTTTTTTATATTACGAACTCTGCAAATTATAAGCAAAAAACTAGGCGAAATTTGGGACTGTTTTTATAAAAACCTTAATTTCTCTACGAGTATACATGCTCTCGTCATAAAAATGAACACAGTATATTACAATAAGCCACTTATCTAGAGTTTGAACGTCTTTGCTACATTAGTTTTTACAGGGTTATCCAAAAGATATTCGTTCTTTTTCAACTTGTTGACAGTCCCCTATGGGGTTTCGTGAAAAAATCTTCGCGGAAATATATAACCTATACCATACTGTTTACACACCTGCAGTTTCAGGTTACTTCCTCATGTATTTTTCTAGATAGTTAACAAAACGTCTAAAATCGCAAGTGACCGGTCACCTACATGTAGTGTATAATCAGTAGGCTATTTGTGAAACAGCTCAGGGAATTTTCTAGATATTTGTTTATAAAATTAAATTTTTTTTTTTTAATCCAAGTCCTTTTTAAACTCCCTTTTAATAATATTGATCATTAATGTATATCATTAATACTGATTTTTAATTTATACATGCTAATTAAAATATATTATTTGAATTTAATAAATAATTTCACTTATTATGTATTTAGCTGAAAAAATTTTGTCTTAATTTATAGATATTTGCAATTTTTCAGTGTAGCATAAAATTATCAGTAAGAAAAATACTTGTAACTGATTATTATGAAATTTAAACAGAGAATTTTTATGTATATTCTTTTTTTATTATTATTACTTGATAGTTTTTCTTATAAAAACTATGGAAGAGTCCATCAAATATGACAAGTGAAAATAAAATATAAATAAAATAAGCTATTCTCCCTCATTATTTTTAATATAAAAATACATCAAAATGATCAAATGCCTTTAAAGGTATTGCAAAAAATGTAAATAACTTACATTACACTGCAGTATTTATATGATGTTTATTTCAAATATAGAAATAAGTTTGTTGCAGTAAATTTCAAATATTTCTTGTCTATATTTAGATTTTTGGTAACCATGTTTGGTATAAAATAATGCTCTGTTAACCGAATAATTCCAAATTTTTTTCTTGAAATATGAAGTTTGAAAAAATTATACACTATTTTAATTTATCTTATCACACAGAAGTATATTTGTAATTTTGTTTTGTTTTTGTACCAAAATTTTGTACTCTTATTCTAATGAAAAATTCGCAAAAAATGACTTGCTTGTTGGAGCTTAATAATATAAACCGAACAAATAGACACAATGGCAAAATCCTGAATTTGAGTACATACAAATTAATTTAGCCAAGTGCAATAGTTATGTTTTAGAGATCAATTTAACAACTAACAATCTTCCACACAGAGTAGTACTACTATAGTAATTGATAAAAACAATACAATTTGGTATTAGAAATCTAGTGAAATAACACTTATAATGAACTTCTACAATATATCTTAATTATAATTTGAATATGTTATTACAAAAAGTGATTTTTAGGGTTTTGTTCATCTCACGAAACCCTATTAGTTCCGCTTCATTGTCTGTCTGTCACAGAGCCGGTTCTCAGAAACTATATAACTTGCAGTCATGAAATTTTGTGTACTTATAGCTGAATATCTACTATGAAGCTGAAAATCATAAAATTTGAAAAAATCTTATTATTTTAATATATAGAGATAAAAAAACCAAAAATCTAAGCCTTTTCCTATTAAATTTTAACATTTTTCGTTATAGCAGTTGCCAACAATTAAAAATCTACAAGAAAATTCTTTCTACAGTAATTAATTTTCTATTGAAAGATTTTCACATGAAAAATGAAAATGAAATAAAAAGTTTCACCAATTGAAAAAAGATTAATAGGACGCCATATTGGTAATAAAACGGAAATTTTCAAATATTTCTCAATAATACAAGGAGTATGAGTATGTGTAAGTTCAGAAAGCAGGTTAATATGATGTCACTAGAGAATTAAAAAGAAAATTAATGACGTCTAACACTTTGAAGGTACAACATGTTTAATTTTGAAATTGATTTTTTTTAATATTGCATTTAGTCCACATGACAGATATTATTATGACAGAATATAATAGCGGGCTTAGCCCGCTATCGGACCGGTTCAGATTTTCGAAAAAATTGGAAAAAAAGACCAGTAAATTTTTACTTAATAAAAAACAAGACTTTTTTTTTTTAAAATGAAATTTATTTGGATTTATTAAAGAAAGGATAAAGTGTTTTGAAAGGAATAATAAACGAAACCCTTTGTGTGATCTTCGATCCCACTTACCCACTTGTTTTTTTTTTTTTTTTGTGACCTTCTATTAAAGGGGCAGTGTGTGTTTTTATAGAATTGGCAAAGTTGGGAGAACACCAGTTTCATAATCAAGCTTAAAAATATTAGGTAAAATTTTGAACTAACCTTTGAATCTTAAAATTTACTCAAAGTGAGAAAACTCATAAATATAAAAATACAACTGTTACTATTTTCCTTTTAGTATTTATGCTATGATAATTATTATATAATCGGAATCTTCTTTCATGTATAGAAAACTCCAGAAGGCAGTGTCACATTTTTGTAACTAATTTTACTGTTGGTGATTTTGGTATATATAATAAATTAGATGGTAAAAGAATGAAACAGCCAATCAGCTGGCATTCCAGTAAAGGATATTGCCATTACAACGTTGCACATCTTGTTGCAATGTGAAAGGAATGGCCACCTGATAATTGATGTTATCCCGATTTGGAAAAAGTTATCAGTAATCGAGTTGTCATTCATTTCACATTGCAGCGAGCTGCACAATGTTGCTATGGAAACACATCCACTGGTCTACCAGCCTACTGGCAGTTTTATTATCTATACCATCTAATCTAATATATACCAAAATCATTGATGTTAAAATTGGTTGCCAAAAATGCTGTAATATGTAAAATTTATTTTAATGTATGCCAACTGACAGTAACAAAATGTCACGTTTTTCTCTTGATATGGATTATTATTAATAAATAGGTAGATTTACCCTTATGCATTGTAGAACACCATTTTAGATAGTTTAAATTGTGCCCTCTGTTGTGTTAAAAAAAAAAAAAATCACTATAAATACATGCTATTTATACAATTTTAACAGGTGTGTGTATATCATTTTTCAAACTAATTTTATTAATGTTGGAAGCAGTGTTTTATATCTTTGTAATATTGTGGCATCCTTTCAGGGTCTTACGTTTAATGAATATCCCATACTGATACTTCTTCTGTGGTTGCTCTATTAAACTGTGTGCTGAAAATGGAGGCTAACAGTAGGTACTTGAGGAATCTACTGCATCCATGCTTGTTATATTACCACAATTGCTTCACATATTTGGGCTTGAAAAATATTAACCTTGCATTTAAATATTTAAAATGAATACATTTCATAAGGTTGAACTATTCATTTGTTCATTAAAAAAAGAATATTTAATAGTTTCAAAAGCTATTATGGTAAAAGAGAATGTAAATTGTAATTAAAACACAGCAAAAAATATCAAACAATGCACTTAAGTAGATTTTATAAATTTTTATAATGATTTCATTTTATAAATATTTTTATAAATTTAAAAAAATGTTTAGGCAATTTTTTTTATTTATTTGTAAATCAGGGAGCTTAGGGCACCCTAAATTATTATAAAAGGGGAAATTATTATTAAAAATAGTGCTCTGAATTATTAGTTCAAGGCAATATTTCAACTAAAAGTCACTAAAAAGCAACTTCGCAAATTGTTATTAAAAATTACTAATTTTGATTTAACTGCTATTTTGAAAGAAACAGCCAACTTTATCACCATTTCTTTTTTGGGTTCCATACCTCAATGTGCATGGGACACACAATACAAATGAAATTACTGTTTTTTCTATGAGTTTTATGAAAGACAAATTTGCTATGTTCCATACCTCAATGTGCATGGGGCACACAATACAAATGAAATTACTGTTTTTTTTATGAGTTTTATGAAAGACAAATTTGCTATGTTCATTCCTATGTCCTCCAATCTTTGTTAACTTCAGATGAAACAATGATAACTACAGCATTCTTCTAGGTACAGAGGTCAAGTGAAAAAAGTGCTTAAAGCAATTTTATTGAAATAGAAATAAAGTTATAGCACAAGCTATAACATTAGCTCTTATTGATGCAAGAAAAAAAAAAGTATGTTTAAATCATACAAGGTCCTTTATAAATACAAGCAAACCCCCGGATTTCCAGCAGATTTGCACATTGCAAACTTGTTCCTATTCCATCCATTGGTAGAAACACACCATATGCTATCCAATAGCAAATTACAAAATTTTGGATTTAAGATCATTTTGAGAAATTAAAAATGTATATGGATTAGCAGACCGGCAGACAGATTAATTGCATATATCTTGCATTTGTCTGTTTTAAGTAACAACTTAGTTGATTGTCCAGTATCACTAATGAATGGTTAATTTTTAGTTATTTCTATATTCATAATTAAAAACTTTGTTGGCATTAGAAATGAGCTTAAATGCAAAATAATCACCGTAAATGTCATTTCATACAGGCAAACATAAAAAATCAATTTTATTTAAGTGTAGTTAGCATATTTCCTGCCATGGGTCACTATAAACACAAAATAAAATTGTGTTAAATCAGTACTACCTATTTTTATCTTGAGTACGGCTGTCATGCAGCGATACATTTAAAAAAAAAAAAAAATATTGGTTATTTTTTTCTTGCTAAGGGGTGTTATCAGCATAAAATAAAGTAGAGTTGAATCTGTCCTATCTAATTTTAACTTGGAGTATGGTTGCCATATAAGAAAAGTAAAAAAAAATTCCAATTTAAAATTTTAGCTATGCAATTTTCCACCAAAGGAAGCATAAGAAACAGTGTAAAGAAAAATCCTATCATGTGAATGTTTTATCAAAACACAAATTTTATAGTGGCTAAAGCTTATTTTGAAGATTTATTTTTAAAAAATCAATTTTATTTCAATTTAGTCGCTGTTCCCTTATTGTGTTTAATCTGTCCCACTTATTTTTAACTTGAGTATAACTTCATACGTAAAACATAAAAAAAGATCTTTATCTAAATGTGGTTAATCTATTTCTTGCAAGGGATTATTGTCAGCGTAAAAGAAAGTTTAATTTTAATTATCCTATCTAAATTTAATGTGGAGTATGGTTGTTATAGCTATATGAGAAAACTCAAAACAAATCCATTTTAAAATTTTAATTATGCAATTTTGCACCACGGGTGCTACCAGCATACAAAAACAGTAATGTGAAAATTTTTGTCAATACATATGAAAACAATACAAATGACTTGACAATGGCTGAAGCTTATGAAGATTTCAGCAAAATTTGTTTGTGGGAAGTAAGTGTAAAATGTGTTCGAAAAGTTAGTTGAAGGCATAGTTATACGATATATATGAAGCATCTTAAGTTAACTAAAGATCATAGAAAGTAACTCTTCCAACAGTAATTGGTGATAAAGTGTATTGCATCTGAATTTCTTTGTGTTGTCCTGTAAATGTTACATCCCATATTTTCCATGGAGAACATGCCATAAGCTTTAGTAACATATATAAATTTCATAGAGTTTCAAATAACAGCACTAAAATGTATTTTAAGTAATTATCACTCATGAATGATAGTGTAATTGAATTTTTTGTGAAGCTCTGTAAAATAACTATAAATTCTATATACACCCTCTTTACGAAAAAACATATTGTAGGTGACTGTAGAAACATACTAAAATTACATTACCTTCGGTGTTCTACAAACCCTGCATTTAAGCATTCCAAAAAATGTTTCATAAAATCATTACATTAGCATTTTATATATATAGAGTACATATGGTTTATTTTGTCATAAGGAATCATCTATATGTATACAGGGTCATTCATAATTCCCTCCGGGGTTTCGAAGCGTTATAGTAAAAAAACGAAGACGAATATGAAAAAAAGAAACATATGAAATTATTCCGAAACTATTCAAGTTTTACTTGCATACATTACAGGTGTTCTATGTGTGAACCCTTGGTCACACGGCATACATCCATGCGATAGTCCAGTTCCTGCCATACTCCGTTTCTTTAAATCTGAATCAGTGGTGTCAGTTCAACGGAACCTTTCGTAATAAATATCGAAAACAGGGACCAACTGACAAAACAATTCATGTGTGGTACTGGAAATTTAAAGAAACGGAGTATGGCAGGAACTGGACTATCGCATGGATGTATGCCGTGTGACCAAGGGTTCACACATAGAACACCTGTAATGTATGTAAGTAAAACTTGAATAGTTTCGGAATAATTTCATATGTTTCTTTTTTTCATATTCGTCTTCGTTTTTTTACTATAACGTTTCGAAACCCCGGAGGGAATTATGAATGACCCTGTATATTAACTTCGAACAAAACTTTTTAAAAGCTCAATGGCATATTTAAATCATTACATATTTAAATTTATCACCTAATAAACATAGAAATACAAAGTTTGAAAAATTTATATTCTTGGAAAATATATTCTTGGAAATTAAATAAATACTATTAAAAGAAATATCAGTTATTTAGGCATAGGTGCTAGAATAATTTAGTTTATATTTTCTGCTTAAGTTTTTATTAGGTTAAATGTTAGTTTAGTGTAATTCATTTAGTGTAATAATTAATGTGTTTATCCCTTTTTTTCTTAAGCTATTTTTAGATCAATTTTTGCAAAGTGTTAATCATTTTTTTTATCAGTTTAGAAGTATATTTTAATGTAATATGATAAATAAGATTGTGCTGCATTTATTTATGTTTTGTAATTTTCATTTTATTCCTTATTAAATAACAATTGATTAACAGCTCTTTCTCATTTTGCTCAATTATTTTGCCCTAATATAAGCCTGTGGTTTTATAGGAGGAAATTAACTTAATATTTTAAGTAAGACAGAATTTGTATGTGATTAAGGTTTCTTAAACCCTTTGTAGAGAAGTCACTTATTTTCCTAAAATGTTGGCAAACACATAAGATGGAATTAGCAGAAAATATAAGATATAAACTGAATGTGCTTTAGAACAAAAGCTATGCTTAGCTATTCATTCAAACAAAAAATGCTTTTGTTTTTGCTATTAGTAGTTGAATTATCTTGATGAAATCTAATGTTGTATTACAATTAAGAATACTGAGTCCATTTTCCAAGATATAAACACACCACTTAGGTTTCTACATTGATTGTGTCTTTTTGTTTTCAATGTGAAATTTAAAACTTCATGAGTACTTAGGATAGCTGATGTATTTACAGTAAACTCCTGATTATCCAACACCCACTGAACTAAGATTATTATGCTTAATTGTTATGATTGGATAAAGGGCAGGACACATTTAAAACATTATAAAATGCTGCCTTTAATATGTCATGTCATTTTTTATCTGACCATATCAATTATGCATCATAATCTTACAAGGAAACCACCAAACATGGTGCTCACCGATTTTGATGATTTTAAGGTATGCTGTAATGGTCATACCCCCCTAACTATTCTGGTAAAAGACTTTCTTCAAATGGACCTTAGTTTTCAAGAAATTGAGGGTCAAAGTTCAGCATACATTTTAAATACCCATTAGTTTGATCTTTTGTAAGTGCTTGTCATGGCCCAGAGTTGAGTCCTGCATGGATTGGGTTGTACCCGACCAGAACCTGCAAATTCCATTCAAAGTCAACCCGCAAAATATTTTTCGGTGACCCGCAATGAAAGGACAATAAATCATGTTTTAATGCTATTATGAAAAATAATGTACAATTATATCTGTAATACCAATTTTATGTTTTATATAGAAAAATAGACAAATCTATATTCTTTAATATTCAAATATAGTGAAACCTCTGAATAGCGGACACCTCAAGAGTCCTGCATGTCGGGTTCACCCTAGAATAATTCTTCCGGGTCATATTCAAGTTTTTTGCCTGTCGGATTGTTGGGATTTTCACAAAAAGTTTGAACAGAACTATGTTTCAGATGAAAATAAATACGTATTTGAATATGAATAAGTATATATTCAATATACTGCATGAGAAAAAAATAAATGTAATCATAGATTATTCTTTCTTCACAGTACAGTTAAAAACCATTTTTTCTTTTCTTAGAATACAAAAAACATTACCAAGATTTCGTTTATGATACACACAAAAACACACATATCGTATTTGTGGTAGTTTATGCACACATACACATGCTACGTGTGTGTCGATTTGGCGGTGCTCACTATTCCAAGATAAAAATGTACAAATATATGTGTCGTGAATTGAAAAAGTGTTTGCTAAATAGAGGTGTCCGCTTTATGGGAGTGTCCATTATGGAGGTCTTATTGTATATATTTTTTTAAGCTGCAAAAATATTGTGGACATTATTTTGAAAAAGCAGGTCGACCCGAACCCAACCCACATGAAAAAAGTAGAAGTCAACCTGACCCGAACTGCAACGAAAAAAAAATAGTGCTAACCCAATCCGAACTGAATCATGGGTCAGGTGCAGGTAAAAGCGGGTAACTCGACCCGATGCAGGACTCTAGCTTAGAGGTAACATTCTCACACGTTGTCCAAGAGGCACAGATTTGATCTAGCTTGTGGGTTTTTCTGTTTTTTTAATTAATTTTATATTTTTTGACATGTTACAAGTTTTAAGCAGAATTATCAATTCTGCATCTCTGAACTTATTGATATTTTCCTAAGAAATTAATTTACATTTTTGAAGTTTTCATAAAAAATTATATTTTTAACTAATATTTTTATAGACGAAAATCCAAACTAATTTATATCTAGATATTTTATTTATTATTTTTTTTTTTTTAGTTTGTGGTATTTTAATTGAAAATTATAATTTTTTTGTATAACTTATACCAAATATTTTTCACATTGAATCTCCCAAACCTATTTTATGATTAGATAATTCCAATAGCTTATCTTCAAAAGAGCTCTCCAATAGCTTATCTTTAATAAAATATTAAAGCAGTAACTCTCATATGTAAATTTTGACCAGTTGCATAAATGTTTTATGTCCTCTCTATATATCTATCTCTAAAGTTTACAGATTACATTTTGAAATATTTTTTTTATTCTAAAGAATAAAAACACTGTCAACGTCATTCTTAATAATTTAGTCAACTGGAAATGCAAAAATAATCTGCAAATGTAACATAAAATTTACGATACATATATAAGATATATTTTAAAGAAATTGGATGTTGAACTTGCAGAATAATTAAATTTGCTTTTCATTTATCTCATTCTTTTGTAGACAATTACAAGGTTTTAATGCCATTTTACATTGTGAATATGCCTGTAAATATAAACATTTTTGTATTTTATCATTTAACATATTGTAATATATTTAGAACAAATCAAATATTAAAAATATATATTTCATCTTTATAAATACATTTTTTATAAAAAATGTAAAAAAAAGTACATTATTTCATAATTTGATAAAAAATATATATATTTAAATGGAAACAAAAATACTAAGTTTTAAAAAGATGAGATAGCTAGATATAAATTAGTTTGGACATTTGTCAACAAAAATATTAGTTTAAAGATTTCATGAAATATTCATAAACATAAATTCAATTATTTAAAGAAAATATAAAAAAGTTCAAAGCAATAAAAATTAGTTAGACTCAATACCGTATAAAAATTACAGGGCAATTAGAGTATATTTGGACGAGAGTTAGAGCAGGGCCAGACAAACCAAAGTCATAACACTTTTCAACTATGTTGGAAAGTGTTAAAAACAGAGAAAAGCATTTATTATACTTATGGATTTAATAGGGAATTATAAATCCCCCCTATTAAGTTTAGAACACAATGAAAAGAATCTAACAATTCAAAATATTAAATGCAGGCCTCTTTTAGGTAGCTTTCAATACAAAAAAAGTATAAAGCTACCTATTGCAGCCGTTCGGAGGAAAGCAGTTCCGGAAAATTTCGATATATTTTCACCGATCATGACCCCCAGACCCCAAAACCACCCTCCGTTGAAATGTTGATTTATATATATATATATATATATATATATATATATATATATATATATATATATAGATATCTCCATCTGACCTATGTCATACGATAGCGCTCGTATTTATAAATCAATTTTGATGAAACTAATTGTGTGTATTAAGCTCACCAATGTCTCGACCGAGTTCGTTGGCCAGCTTGGTCCGCCATTTTGTTTCAAGATGGCGGCCATTTAAAAATTTAAAGCTAAAATAAATATGCAAAAAAGTTAAAAATTCAAATTTATTTTTTAATTAAATGTTAGGCCTTGATACGAGGATTCCAGAGCATTTTTTGGTTTACCTCTATCTTAAAAAATGGCTGAGATAGAGCAGTTTGAAATTCTAGGGTGGCTGACATTTTGAAACAAGACAGCACATTACAAAAATTTTCATTGTTGTAATAATTTTCTCAATCATACGCATAAAACTATATATTCATATCCGTTAGCGCCATATTCTCGCCAAACTTGGCGACATTTGACGAAATATCGCCAAATTTGGCGACCAAAATAAGTCTTCATAAATGAAGCCAATTTGACTATTGCTCAATAATTTGGCGAATTTCTTATTCAGATTCAGTATTAACGAATCCTTTGTAAATGTTTTCTTTGCATTTTAACTTGCTTTTTTCGTGTAACATTAGCTAAAATTTTAAAACGAAGATATCGGAAAGCTACCTTTTCCTCCCGGTACAGGCCGGAAGGACTTTTTGAATACTACTCCTTTCATTCCAGAAAAAAGTTTATTTTAATAAAGGAAAAAAAGATTAAATAGCTTAATTTTTTTTACGTTATACTATATTTATTTTCTATTGCAATATATACTTAATATTTTTCAAGTCCTGTGTATTAATAATAGATCTGTTAAATAGATCTAAGTTATCAATAACAGTTACATGCAAATATTTCTTAGATAAGTCACATGCAATTATATTAATTTTGCTTCAAAAAACATAATTGCTAGCCAAGAATAACTTTACATTGGCAACTTTGTTTTCTCTACTCACTGATCTTTAAAAATTAATAAAAATTTGGAATTTCTAACATTTAATATTATGTACATACACGCATGCAAGATAGGATAAAATAAAACTTACAAAATCATTATTTATCTAAATGAATCGTTCAGAAAAATGTGTATTTATTTATAATTTTCTCACAAATATTACTTTATACTTATTTTGGTACTTTTCCAATAGGGGGGCTTTGGTGAGATAGAGAGAAGGAATATGGCAATCTATTCACTGTTTTATATACTATACACAAGCAATTTATTTAATATAAAGAGGACATTTATCTACTTTTAAATACAAGCAGAAGTAAATTGTATATAAAAACTATAATATATATAAATAAGCATAAAAGTTCATCAGGTTTGTTTTCATCGCTGTTTATATTATTTGGCAACAAATCTCCCTTTCTGAAGTCCAAATTGTGCCAAACTTGTTAAGAAATATCAAGGCCCCTATAGTGGAAAAATATCTTTATTTTTATATATACTTTTTAAAAATGCATCTTTTATTATGTATAATTACAAACCATATCTGCTTTCATTGTAATTTCTAATGTCTGCAAATTCTATTTCAAATTCAGGTAACATAATAAAGCATGAAATTGTATGTAAATATTTCTTTTGTATTGAAATGAAATCTATTTTTTTTTAGTTCTGAAAACCTCCTCCATTTTGTAATATCAAATATTATTAAAAATATATCCATCAGATGATCTTATAATCGAAATTTGATGGATATATTTGTACTTGCTTTGATTAATGTTGCTTTACTATTTTTTTTTTTAAAGATGGGGAGGGGGGGGGGGAGATTAAACCTAAGTTTTGATTTAATTTTGAATAATTGATTTTAAATTTCATAACAGTTTTATGATTTTAGATAATATTTTATGGAAATCATATTTTTGTTTCAATAAGTTTATATTTAAATCTTTGGTATAAAGTAATATCAGTCATTTGCATATAATAATTTGTTCCTTTTTTTATATATGATATAATTAGAGTAAACAAACCTGTTGTTTCAACTATGCTGAACACTATTAATTCATAGTGGTATGAAACTTGGTATTTTGGATACTATACTTAACTTGTTGAATCTTATGCTGAATTTGTTGAAACAGTATGGCAGATTTAGAAAGTAAAGCACTATTTTCAAAATTTTAACCATGCCAGTGAAAATTTGATTGCAATGATCTATAAGACTAGACATCCAAGTACCTCTGTCAGGTCAATAGTAGGCTGATTGAGCTCATTTTTAACAATGGAAAATTCATAAGGTAAAAAATACATTTTTAAATAAAATCCAATGATGATACTAGAGAGGAAAGATAACTATTCAAAACCAAAATATGCCTTACAATACCTGGGAGGGGAAATTATGTGTACATGAAAACATTGTATAGTAAGGTTTTTATATTTAAAATTTTCTCCTGAATTAGAAAAACCTCTTCTAGAATCAATATTTGTCTTCGTCTCGGTTGCAGGTGTTTCATTAAATGAACAATTACAGCCAAACTTTAATATTTCAAAGTGTTGAAGGATTTTTGTTTTTTTTGCTAGGAATATAAAACTGTTGATCTATTAAAAATTCAAATTGTAGAAATCATCTGCAATTGTAACAATATGTGCAACTCACTGCAGTTTTATTTCGCTAAAATTTATTTTTATTTAACATGCAGGAAGTAATATTGAGACAATGTCCATTTAAAAAAGATTTTAGCTAATAAAAATTCTGAATTTCTGTTTGTAAAATGAGGCTATAGCATGATAAATACAATTGAATTAATACAACATCAGCTATTCTGCATATTTTGAAACTTGATTAGCCATAATTCATGTGCCAAATTTTTAAGTTTTGTATTTTTTCAGTAGTTAAAGGAGTTTTTAAAACTTATTCATTTATGGACTTTATTTTTTTTAAAATAAAATAATAAAGTTAAAGATGAAATTTCTTTTCCTAAAATTTATTGAATAATAATAATTGATTTATCGATTTACTGTGTTATTATCATTTGAATTTTACAGACCAAAGTGTATTTTTGATTATTATTGATTTATTTTTAAGTATTTTAATAATTTTTGTGCTTTCTTACATAATGCAATGTTTTGTACTTGGTAACTATTGCAGCCATTTTATGTATAAATGGAAGTGACAGCTAATTGTAATATCCTTCAAATTGTCTGTTTGGAAATTTTAGAAGTTGGTTGTTTAGAATTTTATAACATACCATTCATTATATAACAATTATATTATATATTTTTTAATATTCTAGAGCTGTGGTATAATAATTTGAAAATATAATTTTGTTATCATACGGGAAATAATATATATATATATATATATATATATATATTTTTTAAGTCTTTCCTTGATTGAGAAGCTTTTCATCAATAATTAAATAGATTAGACATACAACATTGCTTTTTAGTGATTTTTTCCCCCTGTAACTGATATAAAAAAGCAAAAACAAAACATGCTGACATTAATTCATTTTAAAATGTTATCAACTAGACCGTACCAAGTATTTGAATGAGAGGAGTATAAAAGTGAATCTACTCTCAAAAAATTAATATTTTTAACTTCTGTGTCTTAAAGGATGTTTCTTTTTTTTTTCTTAGTTGTCAAATTTTTTCTAAAATATATACTTAATTTTATGCGAAGTGTTAAAATCTTATTCAGCTTCGCTAAGATTTTAACACATAAAATTATAAATTAAGCACATATTTTAGAAATATTTTGATAACTAAGAAAAAAAAAAGATATCCTTTAAGATCCCCACAACGACAACAGAAGTTAAAAATATTAATTTCCCAAGGAGATATTTTAAATATATGAATGCATCCTACGCCCATAGGTTTAACATTAACGAGGGGAATCGGAAAGTTCACTGATGAACAGACTTAATGATTCTTGTTTAAATTTTTGACTTTTTTTTTTCACTTCCACCAATGAAGTCGAAAGTTAAAAATTTAGAATAAGCAAATAAATAAAATCAAATAATAAAGAAGTTACTTTTCACTAATTTTATAGTATCATATTTCTTAAAAATAGTTAAGTCAAAAAAAAAAAAAAAAAAAAAAAAAACCCTTTAAAAAACTTGGTACTTTTTTGTTATACCAACAGCATTGTCATCAAGCATAATAGTTGGCGCAAAATGAAATTTACGTGAAATAAATCATTTGAAAAATAACATTGTTGGCACGAAATTGAGCATTTAAAAGTATAAAGTTTGAAAATTAAAGACTTTCACAAACTATTTTATATAATCAATACAAATATAGGCTTAAAATAAAAGAACAAATAAATATTATACAATAAAGTAAAACTAAATTTAAGCTGTGGGCATAAAACTGTAATTGTCTCTTAGCATTGCAGTTAATAGTTTTTTTATTAAAAACTTTTTTTTATGTATCCAAAGTCCTGAAACAATTTTATTGCAGCTTCCTCATCCTCACGTGACTGACAAATGGTTAAATTGATCTCATCGTCAGCGAAAAATGCAAATTATAACTTAATAAAAAAAAATATTTTTGATTAAAAAAAACAAACAAATTATGATGTTTTGTGAGGTTACGATTAAATAATAATAAAAAAATGATTTACATTCAATAAATTAACAAATCACAATGTTTGGCACAGTTTGCAGTAGAAAATCTTTGCTCGGTCAGGGTTGAAATGGCACATTATCATACATTTTGGCATAGTGTTGGTATAACGGAAAAATACCAAAAACTTTTACTTAAACAAAAATTCTTTCATTAGTTTTCAGTAAAATGAAACTTTTTAATTTTAAATGCTGCAATGTAAGCAAGAATCAGTGGTTTATGAACAGACTATGCGCTTAATAAATTATGAACTCATACATGCTGATGCCTTTCATTCATTTAATTTAAAATACAAAATAAATAATATCATAAACGAAAGCATTTATCTCAACATTAAAGCATCGTTTCCAATTTACACATGTGGAAAATAAAATCTACTATTGGCTAGAAAAATTTATTGGCAAAATTTTCAATTGGCTAACAATAAAAGTACCAATACATTTTCTAGGCTAAAATGCACTAGTTGCATTTTAATAGCCTCAATAAGGATTCATTTCTTAACCATTTTAAACTTTTAAGGTGTATTTAAGAAGTTTGTCACTGTACTTTGCCCCATTTATTTTGATGTTAGATCCATGCTATGGCACAAAATTTTAATTCTGTATTTTGCTTGCAATTTTCAGGACAAAATTGCCTATTTTAATTCACTTATACATAATGCCTATGGTACAGATTCTTGATTTGATACAGAATTAACCTTTAAAAATATGAACAGTTTGTAATAACATAAACACTAGTAGCATACACCAAGGCCATTTTAAAGCCTAAGTAACAACTTTTAATGATGTCCTTGTTTAATGCAATATGCAGTAGTAATATAAAAGTAATTAACATTAAATTGCTAAAAAAAAAAGACTAGTTTAATTAGAATATAACATAGACAGCATACTCCATACACCAACAATTTTTGATGATTTTGTTCTTTAATGCAATGTCTAGTAATAGTATAAAAGTAATAGACATCAAAATTTATAAAAAAAATAATTTAATCAAGAAAGAAAATAGATTAAATTATACAAATACATGGGTGGCATATTCCGCATGCCAGTGGTGACTTACCAATAAAAGTAATGAAAGAGAGCAGAAAAAATTGTGAATTTGTTGAATACTAAAGAGGGTAAAGGAGGTGCAGATGTTAATCATGTATTTTGGAATTAGCAACTGTTTTCCACTAAGTGACACACATTGACCATGTCTTTAAAGGTTAAGCATACGAAAAAGTCATTATCTGTGCAGAAAACCTTATATGAATGAATTATGTTTAAAAATTATTACTTAAGCATGTTCCAACATGGCTCATTCACTTTGGATAAATCATTAAATGTACATATCAGTAAATAATTATTGATGGATACTTATGTATTTTTAGCAAACATTTCTCATGCTCTGTATTATTTTGCTTGTAATTCAGTTGTATTATAATAGTATATTTATTAAGAACTGTTGGTCAACCTGCTTAAACTAAGCATTGAAAAACTACTACTTATTCCTTTCCTCCAGAATTCATGTCCAAAAATATATCCCATATAAAATAATCATAATATGACTGTATGAACTTTGATTTTTTTTCCCCCTTTCATAATACTATGAATGAAAAGGGTAATGTGCCATTTTGAAGATATATTTCAGAATTTTATATACTTAATTTAAAGGCATTTAAATATTTATCAAGGGGTGCAATATTTTGTGAAAATGCAATTTCCATAAGAAGTATTGAAAACTTGATTTAAATACAGTATAATATTTTTAATCTGCATGTCTCTAATCCAGAAACATCTACGAAATTTCTACATCATTCAAACATCCAGAAACATCTACATCATTTAATCCGTATTCGGACATTTTGGAATGTTTAATTCTTTTCTTTGTTTTTATTTTCAATAAAATATCATCGCTACACATGCGAGAATGCATTTCCGAATTTTAAACAACCAGTAATATTGCTTAAATTGTGAACATAATAATCTTTGATTCAAGTTAATATATTTTATTACATTTTACCAATTTTAAAATTGTAATCATTTTCTTTCTTTCTTCAAAAGAAAAAAAAGGCCAAAACAACAAAAAATCTAGTTTTTATTTATTTAAATTTTGAATTTGTTTGATTTTCAATTGTAATAATTTTCTGTGTTTTTGTAATTTGTATACTTTTTTTTTGTTAAGTAATATAAATTTGGAATTAATGCTAATTTTATATTATTTTTCTTTCTTAAAATTTAAGACAGATGGTGCCAAATACTACATTTTTATTATTTGTTTTTTAATTTTCTGCTTGAATTTGATATTTCTGAGTACTATATATATATATATATTTTTTTTTTTTCATAACATTACCCTTATGTAAATATTATCATAGTAAATATGTTAATGTAATAATAATTGTAAATCCTAATTAAATTTCTTATTGTAATATTTTGCTTTTTTAGAAAATTAGTTTCATTTGCAATATTTTCAATGTTATATCGATATATTTAAAAAAAAATGTGTCATTTATAATTCAGCATTCATAAATTAGAAATTGTGATTTAAAAAAAAAACCTATTATTATTGTTTACCTTAATTTACAACAGATGGTGATATCATGTAAAATTTCCATTGTTATTTAAAAAAAATATTTTGGGATATTTTGAATTGAAATTTCTTAGCGTTATTTAATTGTTTTAAATTATCAAGTTGCTTGCATTTTTGTACTGTCATATTAATGACTGATATTAGTAATATTTATTTAAATGCATTCTAGTTTCAAAATTTTTGTAAACTGGAAATTTCTCATAATCACCATGGTCTCGATGATTACAGATTAAGAAGTTCTGTATACATTTTGTTGGTCTTATTTATTGTTTGAAATACTGATGCCAATGTTGATATTAAATTAGGGCTTAGCTATTGAACTGATTTTTATTGTAAAAGAAAATCATAAAAGCCATTGTTTATAATTTATAAAAGAATTTTAGTAGTTATTTAAATATATGTAAGTATGTATCTTGGCAAAATATTGTTAAAATCATTTGTTGTCATTATTTCATATATACTTGAGGAAAATTAAATTGTAATACTACTGGGGGAAAAAAATGGTGTTTTTGCAGCAGCTATGATCAGCTTGGTGCTTTCAAGGAATTTAACAACAATTTGTTTCACAATCTACTTAACATCAGCATAGAAATATAGACGAGTTATTCTTATAATTGATCAACAAAGTGATGTTTGCAAATCATCTGTTCCAGTTATTTTTTATTTTTTTTTAATCTTATGTATGAATTTGTATGCACATTTACATATTATTTGATATCTATGTACAGTTGAATTATTTTATTTTATAAAGAATTACTTTTACGAATAACATTAGCATTTAAAATCCTGTGACATGTGATTACCCTGCTTTTAGTATACAATGATTTTAAACTTATTAACTCATTTACATATGTTATAAATAAAAAATTTAATGAGCAAAGAATTCGTGTGTTCTTTCCTTGAGTTACATTCTGAAAATGAAGCTCAAAAGTGCGAGTTAAAGAATTTTTTATTAATTCTAGAACACATTAGGTTTTTTTTTTCCTCCGATGCAAGTTAAATAAAAATATCTTCAAAAGGCTTGAGTATAATTTATTTATAATTTAAATACATTTGTACAAATAACTGAAATGCATAAATATATAATACAAACTATTATAAAACAAAAATATACTCTACTATAATGTCTAAATATCACAATATTGAAGTAACATACTTGATTGCAAATAAATTTTGAAAACGTTAAAAGAAAACTTTGTATTTAAAAAAACAAACAAAAAAACCACTAGTTAGAAATTAAACTTTTTTCAATATAATGTGGGGTACTTTCTTCATTATCTTGTCGGCCACTTTCCATTTAAAAAAAAAAAAAAACTATCGCCAAGCTATTTAACCAATAAACAAATGAAAGTATGTTGCCATAAGAATCTTAAAAAACAAACAAACAAACGATTTGGAAAAGCTTCATGCATTAAAGTGTCTACTATCTGTAACTTTAAACAATACAATTTACAATATATTAGTGAAAACTGAAAAAAAAAAATCATCTTTGATATTTATTTATTTACATTATTTTTCATAATTATCTTTGTGGATAAATGTTTCTGATGTCAGTTGAAACTGGACTATTATACGCAACTATGCATCACAACATTTTTTCAATACTTTTTCTCTTTTAATATCATGGCGTTGCAGTTTAAAGATGTAATTGTGTCTTTAATTAATGAAATAACTAATAAATCATTAAAACATCATTTAATATGCAGATAAACATGAAATTAAAAATCACTTGATGACATAACAAACACGTGTAATGCATCTGAGGTCAAGAGAATATGACGCCATGATCATAACTTTTTGGCGTTAAATCCTATAGTTTGATGCTAGTTTTTTTTTTTTTTTAAGGAAAAGTGGTTGATGGGATAATGAAGTATCTAATGTGGCTTTATAAATAAAATATATAATACTAAATAATGTATTAAACCTTTAAATAAACAAATATATTTTTTGAGTAAACAGTAAAACTGAGTGATAACTTCACTGGAATGTGAATAATACATATAGTTTTTTTGTTGCTTAATAAATAATATAAAAATCAACAATAGGACATGATATTAACAACAAAAATGAATTGAAATTTCAATAATATGGCACTGAGAAAAACAGCAACAAATAATAAAAACAAAATGAAGACACTAATTTAGTTGAAATACAAATAACCAAGCCTGAACAAACTGAAAAACAGATAAGGTTAAGAAGGAAAATGAATCTGACATGCACATTCTTTATATACATATGAGAAACATTAGGATTTTTATTGACACAAAAAAGTAGAGTTGAACATAATAGTCTAACACAAAAGCATTTGTTAATATTGAGTATAAGCAGCAGCATAATATGTTGATAAAAGGGCAAGAAACTTCAATCTTACACAATTTAACTTTGTCAAGCAATTATAATCTGATTTAGGCATGAAACTGCAATTTCAGTGATCAAGAGTGCCATAATTATGTTAAAATTCAGTATGTTAGTGTTTTACAATAAATATAGTTACATACACACACATAAAAAGAAAGTTTTTTTTTAATAATAAAAAAAGCACCTCCGGAAATGAAGACTATGTATGATGTATATTATCAATCAACTTTTTATTTTATCCATGCATAATACTTAATTCTGTTTTTTAATTTATTTATTCTAGATACTTAGTGCAATGTTTCTCAAATGGGATAGTATAAAACTAAAGTGAATTAAAATATGATGCTTACATATAAAAAGTAAAGCTAATCTTGATAAGCCTCAATAGAATTTTAAAGTATCCAAGTTCTAAAATACTTCACAAATGCATCATCAGATAACTAGATTTATGATGTATGCTAAATAACCAATTTTACAAGAGAAAAAAAAATGATGGAATTTAAAAGTGATCCCTCAATGACTGTTGATTCATTATTTACCTAATGAAATAGTAAGAAATTGGCAGTAGTTTTGATGTCAAAAGATACTATTTTTTCATCTGGACATTTATGGATTGTCATATCAAATCAAGGTATATTGAATGAAAGTTATGATAACACATGCTTTTGTAACAACTAGTTAAAAAGTACAATGAAATTAAGATATAAATAGCTATCACCAGGTTATAATAATAATTATTTGACTTTAGATTAAAAGTGCATGAGAAAAGAATATTTAAGTTCTGTTGAACCCCCCCCCCCCCCCCCCCCCCACCTTTTCCCATAAAACACATTATATTCCTTTATTAGCTTTTCAATATATTTCACATAATGAAAATATGTATGCTGAAATATTTATTTTCTAAAAGTAATTTTGAAAAAGAATTATGTATGAACATTTCTTGTGAAAGCTATACATTATTACATAAAAGAAATGGCAGTTTAAGGAATTTTTATACACGAGACTTTTTCTTTTCTTTTTAAATGATAATGAAGCATGATTTGTGCTTAGAATGTTTACAAAACTAGTGAACTCTAATACATTTTAAAATGATTTCTAATATATTCTGATATTTTATTACTGAAATTAAGTCTGGTGTGTAATTGTAATTTTTAAGACATTTCTGAGGTTAAAGGAAAGTAACTTGGAAATTTAGATTTAATAAAATGAAATAAAATTTACAAGCTCTAAATAATAATAAAACAGCAATATGCTGATATTTCAAGTGATAATATAAATAGAGTTAACATTGTAAATGTTACATAATACATATAATAAATTAAGCAAATCTGTCAGGTCATCTGTTCATCACATTTGTATTATCAATTATATACAATATGGCACTATTTATTGCAACATTATGCAATTGGAAAGACAAATATTTGAGTACCATGATATAAAAATGTTACCAATAGGTCTTAGAGTACTATCTTATGCCCTTTGGCAACTTAGAAATGAATTCTGAAAATCTATTTTTATACAAGAAAAATTTATTTGTGCTGCTTCCAAATAAAATACTGTTATACAAATCAAAATATTAATCAGGACAAATACATAAAAAGGTTTGGTAAACTAAATGCAACACTGTTATTACAATTACTTTTAAAGAACATAAATTATTTACAAAATAAAATTTAATAGCATAAGCACCTGACAGATACAAGAAAAAATATGCATGGCATAATTCATGAGAAGTAAAAAATTAAATATCCAAATATATGAGAACTTAGCACATGTTTTTTAAAGAAAAACAGGAGAAAAAACTATGCTCTACTGCCTATATAATTATAAATAATTCCATAACACTTTAATGAGTGCATCTAAGAAATTATCATCTAAATTAAATATATATTTAGCAATTTTATACATTGAATAAGAATATCGCACATTTCAGAATTCAACAATGCTTATTAAACTATATCATTAATGTTCTGTTAATTCCAGTACATACAGTTAAGTCTTTAAACAAAGACCTGTCATGTTCAAAGTCTAGTTCCCTTAAAAATGCCTAAACTTCGCAGACACACACACGCACACAAAAAAAATAAAATAAATAAAAATAGCAAATTAGCATTTTTATAATTCGGAATGAAAAGTATGTCCATTCCTGATTTAGATGAGTAGATTAATGCTAAGTTGATTCCTTGTCTGGAGTAGGAGCATTGTCTTTTTTAGTAACATCTCGAAGGGAAGACCAAGTTTTATGCAGCCAAGTATTTTTGGATGCCTGTAATTCGGCAATGGCACTATTGAGTTGGTGAATAAGATCCTGGAATAAAATATACATTCTTAGAAACCTAAGGTAAAAACATAGATGTATCACTAGATTTACAAAAGCTATTAATCAGAGGTTTCTGGAAGTACACACACACAAAGATAAAACCTTTTTAAAATTCAAAACCAATTCTCTTTTTCAAACTTTTAAGTCCAATATTAAAAGCTAATTTGTCCCTGATAATTTTGTTTTCCAGCCTAAAATTTATCACTGTCATACTTCAAAATTGAACCATCTTTAAGATAAAAATTGTTGAGTTGGTGCTTTTTGCTAGTGTTTGTGGTTAGTGATGCACCGGGTCTCAGCCAGGCCTGATGTCATCATAAGATCCCAGACATCAATCAAGAACTAATTGACCAATAAAGTGAAATCACCCTCCCAGTTTGACACCTTCACCTTCTGCTGGAAAATATCCCAAATTCCTAACACAATTCTTGTGCTCCTGCCAAGAGTTGAGGCCTGATGTCATCATAAGTTCCCAGACATCAATCAAGAACTAATCTATACATTTAAAGAGAAAAGCGCATTCTGTCAAATTCACATTCCCTTTTCCACACGAAAATCGTCTCATTGCGCATACTTCAATGTTTTTTTGAAGGCTTCTCACCTCAAAAATGGGAAACGTGTTTACCCCTCACCTATTTAGCTTAGGGGGATTGAAAAGGGTTGATTGAAAATGGATGGCGTAATATGGCCATTACGTTGAAACCCTTTTTTTAAAGAACTCTTTTCACTACTAAACAAACATGCATATTTTTTCACAAAATATTAAAGAAAGCTTGGATACAGATATATTTATAACCGATTTAAATGATTCATTTGATCAATCAATGATCATTTTCGGAAGATGAGAACTATTTTTTTATTGCTATGTTAAAGGAGCCGACGCAGGTCCGTAGCTAGGTAGGGGCCAGGACAAGCAAAGCCCAACCTGGAAAAAGTTTTGGCCGTCCTAGGATGATTGACTTGACACCCTGATCGAAACAAAATTAAATTTCCAAACTTTTATTTTCCTCATTTTTTTAAAACTTTTTTCCGACAAGACCTTAACCAAACAGACGTCCAACCAAAGAATATCTACTCCTCTATATTCTTTGCCCCCCCCCCCCCAAAAAAAAAAAAGCACTGGCTCTTCTTTCTTTGTTGCTCTCTAGAAATTTACCTTGCCATACCACCTACCCAAGGACTCAAACTAGGTAGTTTTGAGAATAATAGAGTTTAGAGATTATCCTCTTAACACTTTAACTCAAATTGATTAGCTGATGTCCGTGAAAATATTTTTCTTTGTACAACTGTCCACACATTAAATTTATTGTAATAAGGTGCAGGGTTGAAACCAAAGGGATTTTCAGTTATAGTTTGCTAGCTATTTCATGGGGTGACAGGACAGGTTCCACAAAACAGGCAAGTATCATTCTCATTGTTAGCTTCTCTTGGTTGCTTTTGGGAGCTTTTCAACTAAAGTCGAAAACATTCTTTGACTATTTGCCGCATGAAGACGTATGAAAAGAGTCTGCAGTCAGCAGTCTCTGGTAGAAAGACGCAACTAAATATGGCTTTTTTTTTTTTAAGAATAAAAATGAATTATAATTGCATTGTAAACGTAATATGTGACCATTTGAAAGCTATATTGTATATTAGTTAATGATATAAATTTAATTTACAAATGCGAATATTACAGGAATTAGTTATCCTTTTTTATAAGTACGAAAAGTGTTTTTGTATTCTCTGGTGCTTTTTCCCCCCCCTTCATTTTTAACACTTTCCAACCTAGTTGAAAAGTGTTTATGACTTCGGTTTGTCTGGCCGTCTGCCGTCTGTCCGTGCTTTAACTCCCGCAAATATGCTCGGATTGCTCTGCAATTTTTATATGTTATAGTCGTTATCTATAGCATGTTCCCTATTTCAACGGAAGTGTGTAGCACTTATACTTTTTTTACAGGGACACTCAAAAGAATTCCATTACATTGCGGTCTATGGGAAAAAATCACTTGAGGTTTATTTAAATAATGTTTCACTATTTTAAATGCATTGAAATTTATATATATCACTAAGGTGCATTAGAAGAAGCTTAATATGGAATAGTGTGTGCATAGCACTTATAGTTGCTTTACAGGGACAGTCAAAAGAATTCAGTTACATTACGTCTATGGAGAAAAATCGTCTGCGGTTTATTTAAATAATGTTTCCCTATTTTAAACGCATTGAAATTTATATAAGGTGCATTACAAGAGGCTTACTACAGAATATTGTGTGTATAGCAGTCATCGTTCATTTACAGGGACACACAAAAGAATTCTCTACTGTCTGTTAACAATAATTCCTGGAAGTGCGTTTTAAGTTACTGAACACGATTTTAATTTTAACTCGCTTTTTGTCTATTACGTGGTGTGTATAAATTCTGTAGATCCTATACAGGGAAGCACAAAAGTTCGCGAACACATTTCCGTATTATTTAACTCCAGACGGAGAATTTTAAACTGTGCTACGCGTTTCCTAACTGAACTAAAATTTAGCATCCTATGTAGTATATATACAAATCTATAGATCCTATACAGGGCTGATGAAAAGTATTCGGATTACTTAGATGTTATCTTTTAGCTTATTAAACGGTATGATTTGTAAAATTATTTTGGAAGCGTTGGAAAGTGTTACATAATCTATGCTTGACGCATGATTTTTCGTTCTTGTTATTTTTAAAATCGTTCTCAAATGACCTGCTAAACAACGCGAAACTTTCTGACTCAATTTCTGACTAACGCAAAGGCATACAATTGGCAGGCCTGACTATGGAAGTGATTTGGAATCTAAGTGAGTTTTCCATTTTTTGATATATACATTACTTATCGAGTTATAAGCAATCCTGGTCACGTGACGACACGTTTTTCGCACTTCTCGGACTGCCGCGTTGGGGATTCCCTACAAAACGCCGAATTTGAAAGACTTTTCAGAAAGATCTTCTGCCTTTACCAAAAAATAGAAAACATGTTTCGATTACATAGTTTCTGAATAAGAACACCTGCCAATTTCATGCATTTCCGATCAAAAATGAATTAAAAAATACGTCATAAAGTAACCAGTTTGGATTTGAGAACAGCCTTAACAAAGACATAGTCTTTTCTATTCTATTTTCTGGTGTTTTGGGGCACTTCTTCCTATATGCTGTATAAATATCCAAGTCGGTCAGAGTTTCCGTATGGAAAAGGGGAAATAAATGTAAGTTTGTGAAACGAAAAAACAAATTGGAAATTTCACAATAGTATTAAAAGAGCATTAAACTTTTTTTGTGAAAGGCTAGTATACTTTACTAGAAAAACTAATGGACTCGACTTAGTCATGAAATACTCATTGTTTCAATTTTATTTAGCATTTCCTTAAAATTTATTAATTTGATTATATGTACAACAATTTACAAACAATATTCCATCAAGGCATAGTTTGTAAAAAATATTTTTGCCCGCTCAACATCCCGCAATTTTATAATACATTCACAGACTCATTTTTACATTTAAAAAACCCGAAATTTGTAGGCATGATTATTGAAGTGATTTAGAATTGAATTGCATTTTAAATTTTTGATAAACGCTTTGAATCTTGAATTATAAAAGATTGTTCCCCAGACGATGATCTTTCTTTTACTGTTGTGTCTCAAAAATTGGCTTATAACACCTATTTTTGCACTATTTCCTGAAAGATACTCTGTCTTTATAGAGAATAGAAATCAGAAAACTATATTCGCTGTTGTGGAGGCTGAATAAAAATAATGCAACTTTCGTCATTGAAGAATAAAAATGACTTTCTAAATGTGTTAGAAAATAGCGAGTTTCGACTTGAGAACATCGTTAATGCTGACTTATTTCCATACCTTTCAGTTTAAAATAGTAATTTTTGTTGCATGCTTCCCAAATAATTAATAATGAATCTTTTGTATTTTTAAAAAGACAATTTGTTTTCTAATTTTGAACATAAAACTTTCATTTTAATAATTTATGCACAATTTATTTTAGTTTATTTAATTTTCAAGCTCACAAATATTTTCATGATGAGTTTAATTGTGTGATATCCTTCTATATATATAAAAAAAGCAATGGTTTGGAAATGGACCAATAAAAATCTGCGTAGATACTGCGAAACGTATCTGTTTGGTCAGAGCTTTCTGACTTTTCTTAGGGGGAATTAACATGAAAGTAGAGAATTTAGATAGGATGGGCGCTATTAGGGAGGTTACCAAGGGGAAGGGACCCAGGTCTGTCGCCAAGTTTGGCACCAACTTGGAGCTCTTTCCAGTATTTCGCCAAATTTCCATAGACTCCAATTGAAATCCAATAGCGTTTATTCGCTTACAAAAAATCAACAAATTGCGATATTGCAATGCAACAAAAATTAATATTAGCTTATGAATAGAGCTTAATTGAACTATTTACATTATTTTTAAGCACAAACACTAACTATTTACAATACAGTCAAACCTCGTTAACACGAACACTCTTAACGCGAATTACTTTTATCACGAACTGTTTCCGATTGCCCCGTCCTGTTGTATGTAATGTATTTAAGTTCGGATAACACGAACTACTTTTAACACGAACAAAAAAAGTTTCCCCTTGAGTGTTCGCGTTAACGAGGTTCGACTGTATTCGTAACACTATATATACAATTGGTACTTGTTAGTTATTCTGTCGACCAAATTAGTGTCGCCAAATTCATATATATTAAACGAGCAAGGGATTTTCCCGATTATTCATATATATTAACCCCTTTGCGACGAGCATCCTTTACAGAATTTTTAATCTTTTACTACCGGTTTTTTAAAACAGAAATTTTCGTGTAATTGAATCGCAAAAATACCTAGATTTAATGAGGCAAAGTTTACAATAAAAAATAACTGGTGGGAATAATTGAGGATTCTGCGCATCTTATGTGTCGCTCGTCTCCAAGGGGTTAAACGAGCAAGGAATTTTCCCGATTATGAATGATATCGTAAACGACTGGGAAAATTTTCACGAGACTTGCCCTCTATGCTAAATCAAGCACGAGCAAAAGATCTAGCTAGGTTCCGAATACAAGAAAATTCGTTTTTACAGGGTAAAACAAACTTAGCGCTAAAAATGTTTTTTGTTATAAATGGAAAAATACTCAAACGATTTACATGAAACGTGTTGCCTATACTAATTCGAGCACGAGAAATCAATCTAGCTAGGTTTCGAATTCGGGAAAGGTCATTTTGATCTATTAAAAGGAACTCAGCACTAAGAATGCTGCTATATATCGAAAACGGCACTAACGATTTTCACAAAAATTGATGACTATACTAATTCGAGCACAAGAAATCAATGTTATGAATTGTGATGCACTTTTTGGTGGAAAAACAATTATACTTGGTGGGAATTTCAGACAAGTTCTACTGGTCGTAAAGAAAGCTACCCGTGCACAAGTTATTTCTGAGTGTTTGAAATCATCCACCTTTTGGAAGCTCTTTGAAATTCACCATCTGAAGATCAACATGCGTGCAGCAACTGACACAGGGAATTTTTCAAAATGGCTGCTGCAGATTGGTAATGGAGACATAAATGAGCTTGAAGTTGAACCATCATCTGCTCTATTTTGTTCCAACTTGGTACAATGGTTCTTTGAAGATGTCACAGATTTTGCTACAGATCTTCAATCGAGAATTATATTGTCACCTCAAAATGATGAAGCTAACAGAATTAATGAGAAGATTTTGGACAAGATACCTGGAAATGAATTAACCTGCTACAGCATTGACAAAACAACTTTGACTGGAATCGACAGAACTGACACTCGAGAAGAAGAAGCAACACTCAGATATCCTAATGAATACTTACATTCACTTACTCCTTCTGGTATGCCACCTCACAGGTTAAAATTGAAAGTGGGATGCATAGTCATGCTGATTAGAAATCTATCAGTAGCCGATGGGTTATGTAATGGAACACATTTGCTTGTTCTACGTATTCGTTGTATTGTTTTAACAGCAAAAATTATTACTGGTGATCAAAGTGGGACTGTAGTCAATATTCCAAGAATTCAACTAGATACAACAGGAGGTCATGCCCAGTTGCCATTTGTGTTATACCGCAGACAGTTTCCCGTTAGACTTGCTTACGCATTGACAATTAACAAATCACAGGGACAGACATTTCAAAGAGTTGGAGTTTACATTGAACGCCCAATTTTTGCACATGGCCAGTTGTATGTTGCATTGTCAAGATGTGTATCTGCTAACAATATCAAGATTTTCATTAAGGATAGTCAGAAGTTGGAGAACATTGTTTACAAGGAAGTATTATAGGAATGCAATAAAAGTAGTATGATGCATTGTCAAGATGTGTATCAGCTAAAAATATGAAGATTTTCATTAAGAATGATCAGAACTTGGAGAACATTGTTTACAACAAAGTATTGTACAAATCCAGTACTATTCAAGATATTGAAATCTAATCATAAAGAAAAATATTTGAAACTTATTTTGGAAATAAATTTGTTTTATTTCAATTTTTTTTACCTTTTTCTTTCACAAATAATTGAGGTGATAGAATTTGTTTGGTGATGGATGAAGCTGATTTTTATAATAAATTTAGGTTTCATTTAAATTACAACAACAATTACGCAGTGGAATCTAAAAATTGAATGCATAGAAAATAAGGGATCGCAAGGCAATCCAGAATGAAAACGCGAAACGATTACGTCTGAGGTTGGCTAGGGCATGATTACACGGGGGTTGGTGAGCGTAGCGAGCAGGGGGGCCGAGCCCCCCTAGTGGCTTAAAAAAAAAGTAACAAATGATTTTTTTTAATTTAAGAAATTTTAGAGAACCATTAAAATCCTTGATATTATGCTTGATTGTAGACAATATTTAGAAAATATTTCTGTCTATCTTTTTTAAACGTGTCTAAAATCTTTTTTATTTATTTATTTATTTTTTAATACTTGAATGCAATATTAATATAAATGAACAGATAATATGTAAATTAAAATTATCTAATTTAAAAACACAACTTATTTATGTCGTTTCAAATATTTTATTAACCTGTGAAATATTTTCGTGACTTAAAGTAAGATTTCAAAATTTAATTCTAATAATTAAACAAGAAAGAAAAATAATGTGCCTTGCATAGATTGTGAAACACTTTCCAACATTATGAAAATATTGCTACGAAATTTTTTACTGCGACAGAAGGTCTGTAAATAAAGTCCAATATTCGTTTTTTCCCCAAGATAATATTGGGCACTTATGACACACTGATCACAGCTCATATAAAAGAATTCACAAAAGCAGAGTATTAGAATGGACATAATGAAAACAAATAGTTTGAACTTAAACTTTAGTCTTTAATTAACTAAGCTGTTTTGTTAGAAAAAACTTTTATGAAGAATGAAATGCAAGGTCTCGATTAAGTCTCTAAAATCGAAGACAATGGGTAGCCACTTAATTCCTTCATACAATGTTGAGCAATCTTATTTAAATCTTTCTTTTGACGCGAACACTTCATCACACATAATCTGGACAATAATTCAGCTAAAACAGTTTGTAAAATTTATATTTTTGGAATTTTAGAAATAAATGTTTGGCAAGAAATTTCATACACAAAATTACCAAGTTGTCATCAAAGTTACCAAGATTTCTGTTACGAACAACATCTCTACCGACTGTACATTCTACCCATTATTTAAAAATGATTGGTTGGTTGATTGATTTATGACGGTTGTTTATCTACACGAGGGATATAGGCCCTTGGGGAGGAGTGCCCTCCGTGGGGGTCTTTCTAAGGGATCCTAACCCCTATTTACAGCAATGTTCTAAGAAAACCAAGGAAAACTCCAAACGGTTAGGTCGACGAGCGCGACAGGGGTTTGAACCCAGCACCTCCCGTCTACCAGCTTTGAGAGCACAACCTCTCAGCCACTGGTGGGGCTATTTATAAATGATTGAAAAATTATTTTTACAGAAACAGCGTATGTATACGCCGAAGATATTTCTAGTACTTTAAATATTTTTTTTAAAAAAGAAAAAAGTATAATATTACATAAGTAATTTTAAACAATGGCTGCAATTCCAGTAACTTCAAACAATGTATTTGAATTATTTTGTTATGGTGTTGCATATCGATAATGATACAATAGGCTGTGATGTATCGAAAATATTTTGTGCATCCCTATAAACATAAACCAGTGACAAATGTTACAAACGCTCTTTTCTATAAAGAACTAGTCCTAGTAGATTTTAATACCGAATATTATTTTCGTTACGTCTGAAGAATTTTAAAAATGACTAAAGTGTACTTCAAACAATTGCCACCCATAGACAGTAAAGTATTCGAATTTTTTTGTGTGCATATTTAAAAAGAAAAAAGAGGTAAATATGCTACACACGTCAATTTTAATAGACAACATGCTGCAATTCAATGGCTGTGAACCTTTTGGATATCTCAAACCACTAAATTCGCAATTTTAAAATCTCCAGAGCATTAATATGATTTTTTTTTAAATGCAATCTCATTTGTACAATATTAATTAGAGAACTTCAAATTTATTAATATAAAATGCACTTATTTAATATAACAAAATTAGAAATGCTTCATAAATGCAAATATGCACTTTTTGTGGATAACCAATATATAAAACTTGCCTATTTTGCAAATAAATATTTGCAGAATATTTATTTGTTATTATTGCTAAATAATATATATCTAAAATTTCCTAAATACAGTAAAACTTGTGTAAACGAAGTCTGTCTATAACGGAATTTCATCTTAGATTGAAAAATTTCATGGTCCCGTTGAAAGGAATACCATACAATAAGAGATGAATTCAAGGGAAGACCCGGGAGGGCCGTTTTACATCCCACCCCTAAACATAGAAATGCCGCTCTCGGGAGGTTTGGGATTTTGTGCTTATTAATGTTGTAGAAAGACAATCTCCCTCCGCCCCACGTTGTGAATAGACAGGGAGATGAACTAATAATACTTTTCAATTATATTGGGAAGGCCTATAAACTTTTACTGAATATGTAACATATATATATATATACTAGCTAACCCGCCCGGCGTTGCCCGGGCACAAGATAATTACAATCTCAGAGAAAGGTGTTAACCCCTCCCTCCCCATACCTGCAAATATAATGAATAATTTGTTCAAGAAAACCACCGTCACCTACATTAACGCGATCATTAAAAAAAGAATTACATTTTTCTGATAATTAGAACATAACGAAGACGCTACGCTAAAATAGCCGGCAGATGACACCCCTTCCCGACCTCAATTTAAAATCTATATCTCAATTAGTTACCTAATTTTTTGTTCATTAGTAAAATTTGGCAATTATTTCCTTTCATTTTCGCAAACTAAATGGAGGGATCGGCCAAAGAAACAGATCTCTTTGTAGTTCAGTTTTTAATGAAAGCAGATGCCTGTCTGAAACTTTCTCGGATTGTTTTCACTGGCAGCGGCAGATTTTTGCATAAATTAAGAAAAATTACCGACCGAATTTTTCAAAAATCACATAGTCAGATGCAGAATTTTTTTTTACATATGCTCAGAAATTTTCAAATTGATATCTCAATTAGTTTTCTTAAAATCGCTAATTAGTAAGATAATTTCAAAATCGTTCATTTCCGCATGCAAACCCAATGCGCCTGTTTGTTTCTTTTGCCATTTTGATTTAAAAGATGTCATTTTAAAAGCGATGGTTAATGAGAATCTAATTATATCTTGGGTAATTATCAAAATATTAAAATTCTGAGACTCAGGTGCACATGGCCAGACCTTGAACTATCCACACCTAAACTTCCAGACTTCTAGGTGGTCTAGATTTTGCTAGCTATCGCAGACAGACAAACACACACACACACACACACACACACACACACACACACACACACACACACACACACACACACACACACACACACACAGAGCGAAATTTTCTTTTATTAATATAGATTTAAGAAATTTCAAAAGACTAGAAAAAAATGAGGAATTTTTTTTGCTCCTTTTGGAAAACGATTTGCCCGTCCTGGAAGTATCATCTGGCTATGGGCCTGAGCCGACGCAAAGACAAACAAACAAAAAAACGAGAAGAAAACATTTCTTTTATAACTCGATAACAATATTTTTTTCACGGGCTATAAAACAGTTTTATTTATAACCAATAAAGATTTTAAAGAGTTCGGACAAAAAGAACTTTTTATTTTAAAACTATCAAACGACCCTACGTGAAAAAACAAGAAAATGAGCACTTTTATCACTAAACATCAATGTTTTTTCACAAATTTTTCATTTAAAAATATAATTTCATACAAAATCAGGTTAAAGATATAAAATAATAAAAAGTTGATGTTTTTTTTAAATTTATTATCACAGGCCCGAGCAACGCCGGGCGGGTCAGCTAGTTGACCAATAAAGTGAAATTACCCTCCCAGTTTGACACCTTCACCTTCTGCTGGAAAATATCTCAAATTCCTAACAAAATTCTTGTGCTCTTGCCAAGAGTTCAGTTTTTAAATATATTTCCAGCAGCAAAATTCAACCTTCACTTTTTAGAAATCTTAACTATAAATTTAACTTTAACCTGAAGTCTTATCTCCTTAGATAATTTTGTATTTTCTGTCTTCCGGATGAGCCTGCCCCCCCCCCCCCCAGCTTTGTAAGCAAATCTGGTGGATTTTATCTTGTATAGAGAAGGGGGGGGGGGGGGATAAAACATTAAAACTCTTTTAAAATTCAAAATTTAAATTTAATACTTAATCCTCTTTTTCTAACTTTTAAATTTAATACTTAAAGCTAATTTGTCCCTGATAACTTCATTTTCCAGCCTAACATTTATCACTTTCATACTTTAAAATTGAACTATCTTTAAGATAAAAAATAGCTGAGTTGGTGCTTCTTGCAAGTGTTTATGGCTAGTGATGCACCCAGGTCTCGGCCAGGCCTGGTATTATCATATCAAGACCCCAGACATCAATCAAGCTGTAATTGACCAATGAAGTGAAATTACCCTCCCAGTTTGACATCTGCTGGAGTGGTTTCTGGAGTGTAGTCTTTATTATGAATAACAAGGGTGGAATGTTTTTGTAATAACTGGAGAGCATGTCAATGACCGAGTGCACAAAGGATATATATTACACACATACATATACAGTAAAATCCCGTTACAACGAATTCAATTACAACGAAAAATCCCGTTATAACGAAATGCAAGCGAGTCCCGTTTTGAAATGTATTCAAATAATGTTAACATAATCTCAGTATAACGAAATATTCAATTTTTTATAATCTCGTTAGAACGAAATAATATGACACGGCAAATACTTTCAGTTGTACATTTTTATCGCTTGACAATTTTTGTTTTCGATGCCTAGTCTTAGGGACAATCAAGCTTATCTCTAAAGCAATCGCTTTTCTCCGAGCTTTGTTGTAAAATCGGTGTGCATAGGCATTTCACTGCAGAAGGAATGTTTCCTTTGTTCGCTCTCCCCTTTTCTCCACCCCTTTTTCTTGGAAGTCCAAGTAAGCTGTAACCAATGTAGGCAAACTTAACAAAACGTGAAATGAGTATTGCACATTCCCCCTTCCCTCTCCTCCCTACCTGAATAACTTTCGCAAAGGAATTTCCAAAGCTCGAAATCAGTTTGAAAATTTTCATCTTACCAGTAGGTCATAAAATGGCGGCTGTTAAGCGAAAACAGTTTAGTTTGGAAGAAAAAAAAGCCATAATTTCTGAAGTTGAGAAAGGAATGAAAAAATCTGATGTTGCTAGCAAATATGGAATTTCGCCGTCTACTTTATCCACTTTTCTAAAAGATAAAGAAAGCATTTTGAAAAAAATTCAAGTTAAAGTCTTTGATCCAAGCAGAAAACGAATTCGAAATGCCCAGTTTCAAGATGTGGATAGTGCTGTTTACAAATGGTTTATGGATGTTCGTTCTAGAAACATCCCTCTAAGTGGCCCTTTAATTAGAGAAAAAGGTTTGGAATTTGCAAGAATGCTAAACATTGAAAATTTTCAAGCCAGTGTCGGATGGTTGAATCGATTCCGAGAAAGATACGGTATAGTGGCAAAATGCATTTCAGGAGAAGCAAAAGACGTCCCAGTTGAATTTGTAAACGAATGGCGTAAAGGTGAAATACAAAAAATAATCAAGACGTATAGTCCTAACGATGTTTTTAATGCCGATGAAGCCGGAATATTTTTTCAGTTAGAACCAAGGAAGACTTTAGCGTTAAAAGGAGACAAGTGTATTGGAGGAAAGCTTTCCAAACAAAGGATTACAGCCCTATTTTGCTGCAACAAATCAGGAACAGAGAAACGAAAAGTACTCATAATCGGCAAATCTGAAAAACCCCGTTGTTTCAAACATTTTAAGTCCTTACCATGCATCTACAAAGCCAACAAAAAATCATGGATGACGCAAGGATTCTTTAATGAATGGCTGATAAATTTTGATAAAGATATGCAAAAACAAAAACGTAAAATTCTTCTACTCATAGACAACTGCACAGCACACAATGATCCTCCTATATTGAATCACATTCGTGTAGAGTATTTCCCGCCTAACTGTACTGCAATACTTCAGCCTCTTGACCAAGGCATTATCAGAGCCGTAAAATCACGATACAAAACTATGTTATTAAAACGCATTCTCTGTGATCTGCAAAATAACGTAAACAGAAAGTGCAACATGAAAGAGGCAATTGATATGATCTGTGGATCGTGGGATGATATAAGCCAGAAAACAATAGCCCACTGTTGGAAACACGCGCAGATTGACCAGGATTTAAATAAAGAATCGACGGCTCAAGGATCTAGCGATGTAGCACATGATGAGGAGCAGACAGTCGAATATGAGATCGAATCCACTTGGAACTTAGTAAAAGAAAAATCTGGTGTGTCTCAAAGCATAAGCTTTAAAGATTTTTTAACTGCAGATGACAATGCTGCAACTTGTTATTCATTAACAGAGACAGATATTGTGCAGTCTATTGTTGATGATCGCATTTTAGAAAATGATGAAGAAAGTTCTGAAGATGAAGAAAATGAGGTTTCAAAAGTTACATCTGCTGAAGCCTTAGAAAGCTTAGAAAGAGTGCGCAATTTTATTTCTTTACAGAGCAGTGTACCAGATAACATTTTTTCTAATATTAATCATGTACATAATTTTGTATTGTCCGCAGCTTCAAACTCCCTTGTACAAAAAAAAATCACTGATTTTCTGCATTAAATTTTTTCTTGTACAATTTGAAGATCATTGAAATGGTGGTAAGTCAATTTTTCAGTTCTATAAAAAATATTATACATTGTATTATACTAACTTTACGTTATTAGAAGGTACTACTAATTTTTATTACTATTTTTAATAATTAATTATCTACTAATTTGTATTATACTACTATATTTTTATAATTAACTATGATATGAGGATCTGAATTGAAATGTTTAATTTTCTATTGAATTCCGTTACAACGAATAAAATTTGCGGTCCCGTGAAGTTCGTTGTAACGGGATTTTACTGTATATAAATTACATATACTTAAAATTTGAAACTATTTTTCTATTATTAGGTATATTCGTCGTATTATGCACTCCTTTGTTTGCAAAGAAACCTTCATGAGATATATAGTATGAAAATAACAATAAAGAACATTGAAAAGTATAACTAATATGAACAAAAGGTAGTGAAAAAAACAGGACATGCAGAACGAGAAGTGAATGTACCATACGTGTCATTTTCACAAAAAGGTACAAAATAAAGATCTATTTTATAAAAGTATGTAAAAAATCTTAAAAACTGCAAGAATGTTTTTATTCATGCTTAATAAATAAACTTATATTAGTGGTATTTTATTTTTCACAAGTTTTTGATTTTTTTAAATTCTCATGTGGCCATGGAGGCCATGAGAAGAGACATTTATGTTTCAAAAATTTAAAAGCAGACATAATTGAGTAATTACAGGGCATAGTTGGTACATACTTATTAAATTCCTACTATTAGCTCACACTCTCTCTATATATATCTTGTTCAAATTTTCAATCGTTAATAAAATATTTTCTATTCATCTACTCAAGTTCAAATAATTTTTTTTAAACTTGTAGTGGATGACACTTTATGTTAATGCAGTTTTTTCAAATATTAATTCATTAATTTTAGTTTTAAATGGGAGAAAAAAATTCCTCCCATTGTTTTCATAAATGAAATGAAAGATTTATCTCAAATGAGTGATGCCACAGAAATAAAATACCGCAATGATGATTATAAAATAATGTTCAATAAAGATAACGTGGGACATTAATGCTGCACGGGTTTATTTTATATATTTATGATTAAAAAGTAGGAATTGACTTAAATTTTTTTTTAAATTACTTGTTTTTTATAATTAAACTGTCTCACAGAAAAGGCAAATCTGCATAAAAAAATTGTGTTTTAAACTGCTGAATTTAGAGAATGTCATTTTCTGAAAAACAATGTGCATCAAGATTTCATTGCTTATCAAACTTCTCTTTGTATTTGATACCTCCTTATACTACACATGTTTAATAAATGACTGATAAGCTAGACAATATCAGCAAAAATGGATATGCCAAGTCAGGGGTCTCTCCAGATTTTTTTGCTTTTTATATTTGTGAAAAATTAGTCATCATTTTGTAAATTTGAAATTGTTGTGATATTCAGAGACCTATTTATTTATTTTTAACAAGATCCTTTATGAATAAAAAAGTTAAGCAATAGGTTCTTTAACAACTTCAACTGTGTTGTGACAGGTTAGATTTTATTTTAAAATGATTACATTTGTGAAAGGTTCAGTTTGGAGATTGGAAATTTTTGTAAAAGGTCCATTTTTAGGACAACAAATTTTTGTGAAGTATTTTGTTTTAAGGTAAAATATTTTGTGAAGGGTTCTGTTTTAAGGTGAAAATTTTTGTGAAGGGTCCTTTAAAAAACCAAAATTTTTTCCCAAACAAATCCCTGCAAGGTAAAAAATTAATGCATTTCTTTTTATTAAATGCAATGTTAATTTGTATTATAATTATAAATTAGCCCTTTTCAGGTGTGTTTGTAATTATGTAAATATGTAACACTTATAGTCGTTGTCTAGTCCGTCTATCTGTCCATATATAATAGCGCAAAAATTACGTAACCGAATGGTAAATTTAATATATATAATATGCAGAATTTTGCTGAGTCATCTCAAATTTTATGAAAATCGATTCAAAACTTAAAAAGATATTAATAAAACTTTTCTTCATTCTATTAAATCCTATCATATCTAATTAATTCATGATATCCCATGATAGGTAATGATTATAAGTTGTCATGGTGATTACATCATATTTAAGATAAAGTTAGGTTATTTCCGTATTACTGAATTTAAAAACTGAATTTGTATACTAAAATTGTTTAATTGTCCACCAACAGTTTTTTGGATAGATGTCTCCAGAGAAATAGATATTAAATGGAAAAAGAGTTTAAATATGGATTTCAAGTTCTGAAATTTTCAAAACTAGGCTTCAGTTTCCCATTGGAATTTTCAGTAAATGTCAACAAAAGAGAAAATGCTGCCAGCTTAAAATATACTTATCTTATTACGGAAATTAATCATATCATAATAACAGATGATATAATTAATTTTTTCAGTGAAATAATGATTTTTTTTTTTTTTTTTTTTTTTTTTTTAACATTGTCTTGTGTTGGATATTTGTGCATAGTATAATTTTAATGTAACAGAACTGTAATTAATTGTTTGTAAAAGAGTATTGAAACTTAATTTCATGAAATAAAATTTATATCTATAATAATGAAAATCTGCATATAGAATAAATTTTGTATTCATGCATTTTTGCATAAGAGTGCAACAGCTATTGCACCAAGATCTGAATGTATTTATAAAACTAGTTATAGTACGAATGCACCTCATTTGTCACGTTTGACATACAATTTCCAACTTGTTTACCTTATTTATGATGACCACACAGTATACACTGAGAACTTTGCCAAACTCCAAATAGAAC
The DNA here is from genome assembly GCA_963931845.1 of Maratus michaelseni. Taxonomy (NCBI): domain Eukaryota; kingdom Metazoa; phylum Arthropoda; class Arachnida; order Araneae; family Salticidae; genus Maratus; species Maratus michaelseni. The sequence goes on from OZ007588.1 coordinate 466,285,657, forward strand.
TAATAAATTGGAAAAGTTTCGATAACTTTACAACAGAACAAAGAGTTATATCTAAAAAACAAAATGGCTCTCTTTCTCCCAAACTACCTAATGATGATTTGGCATGTACTTGTACTGTCATGGCACTTTTTTAAATTCATTTTCCATGGAGGGGGGACTATTTTGGCCAGGAACAAAGTTTATAAGTTAATTCTTTAATAAAAATGTTTAAAAAAATATTAAGTTAGAACTTAAACAAGACTTAAACAGACTTTTAACTAGTTATTATTGAAAAAGAAATTGTAAAAAAAAAAAAAAAAATTGTTTAAACATTAGTGAAATGAACGTTGTGTTTTAGATGTAGGGACGTCCTATAAAGAGGACTTTTGACTTATATTCATTAAAAGGTTATGGTTAAATATTAAAATTATTTTTTCAGAAATGTATTTAATTGCTTATTTAAACTTCCATATACACATGAATAAAAATATTACGAAATTTGCTACATTTCCTAACACAGTAAACACTCCATTTTATGAACCTCGTTTTTACGTCTGGAATACTGGTCTGATCAGCATCCCATTGAACTAATGTTAAAATTCACTCTATTTTATGAACTAAAATCACACACACTCTTTTTTTTACGAACTTAATCTTTTGGCACATTTTCAATTTCTCTCCTATATTTCGTCGAAAAGTAGGTGGGGGGGGGGGGGGGGGAAGAAGATTAATGACTGGGAAATGTGGAAGAAAATTCTCACATGCAGGTGTGGGATTGTCACATGTCAGTGGGAAAAGAACGGGGGAGGTGTCAAAAGAACTTTTCTTGCACTACAATTTGATATTGTTCAGGGTTCATATGCAGTGGTCTGGTTATCAGATTCGCATAGCCATTTCACATTTTGTCATTCTCATGTGTGTTGTTCATACAGTCTTTCAGATTTCTTGAAGATGTTAACCAAATGGAATAGAACGCGATTGAATTTATAAAATAATTAGAAAAGTAATTACAACAGAAATCATTCTTATACATTGGCTGGCGTAACTATTAAAAAATATATTATTTTAAACTAAAGCTACAAAACTTCTGTTTTTATTAACTTCAACTTTTGAAATTATTGAAAAATTGAACTTTATTCCAATAAGTAAAATCAATTCCAATTAGTAAAATGTAATCATGATAAGTGATTATCAGCTGGGGCTTTGATCTTTGATATTATGAAATGAAAAATAAGTAAAAATTGCGTCACTTTGACACAATCATTTTTTTTTCAATGAAATCTAAACATTAACTTAATTTTCACTATCTCAAAATTTACATACATACTTTACTGTGGCGTTATTTTCACTCAATGAAGCATTTTGCCTCCCTCTGAGATTAGCACCTCAAACTCAGTATCAGCAGAATGTATTTATTTCTTTAAACATAGCATCATTTTGTGTTTATATTAAAACAAATTTATATATTTTCAACTGTAATGAGGAAATGGCATCAGTAAAGATATAGTAATTCCCTTTATTTCATTTCTCTCTATAACTATGGAAGTAACACAATTGTCACCACAATGAAAAAATTTCATAAAAAAACTTTTAAAACTACAATTAAAATACTAGTCAGATGCACCAATCCCAAAACTTTCTTCTATCTCACACAGGTTTCGCATACACTATAAACGAATCAGCACCCATTTATATCAAGGTCTAACTGAATCTAAAGTTTTATTAAATTCCGTGCAATTGTTCTTGAGATAGGACTATTGCTAAAATCGTGTAAATCCTGCAAAATGCAGTATAGCAGCGCCACCTGTTGGGAGATTTAGAACAAAACCTAATCAACAACAACTTATGTCAACGTCTAACTGAATCTGAAGTTTGATGAAAATCCGTGCATTAGTTCTGGAGATATAATTATCGTGATAACAATGAAAAAAAGTAGCATAGCAGCACCACCTGCTGGGATATCTACACCAAAACGTAACCAGCGTCTATTTATGTCAAGCTCTAACTGAATCTGAAGTTTGATGAAAATTAGTGCATTAGTTCTTGAGATAGAGATATTGCGGAAATCGCAAAAAATGCAGCATAGCAGCGCCACCTGTTGGGCGATTTTCACCAAAAACTAATCAGCACCCATTTATATCAGGGACTAACTGAATATAAAGTTTTATTAAATTTGGTACATAAGTTCTTGAGATAGAGCGCCCACAAAATTTTTGTCACATACAGACAGACATTTTCTAAAAACAGTCAAATTGTGTTCAGGAGCTTCTAAAACATATAAATCCATCAAGAACCGGAAGTCGAAAATTTTCATGAATCCAATACCTTTTTCTTGTAAAGATAGAAGAAAGTAATAAAAATCGGAATATTTAAAAAAAAAAAAAGCTATTGTGGGCACACCTACAAAGGAACAACCTTTATTTTAAAAAATTAATTAGCAAAATTGGTTTAGTAGAAAGTTCAGGGGATATGACTAAAAAACAGCCTTGTGTTTTAAATATCATTTAATATAAAGATGTCAGAAAATTTAATTATTATATTTCATGCAAACTGTATCTTCTGGTACTTTTCTTATTTCAGTTTCAAATGTTTAGCTAGGCCAATATTTGACAATTTGTCACAGTTGCATATGAGTATGAGGTAAAAAGAAATATAAAAATAGATACAGTAGATCTTTATAACACATACCTTGAGATGAGAGCTTGTGGATATTTTGAACCACAGTTCACACATCATTAAAACATGGTGAAATATGTTTGGAACATATCAGTATACAGTAAAAGATCTTTATATTGCATTCCTTAGGACCAGAAGTTGTGCAGATTATAAATTTTTGCATAATATAAATCATTTCACAAATTGCTAAATTACCTTTAATATGATCCAAATATGCCTAGACCAGACCAAATCATTATATTACCCATTTCCACAAATTTTTTATTTAATAGTAGCATAAGATATATGAAATATATAACTGGAATGTCACATTCACTTTGGATTAAACAAATTTAAAATCAATAATCTTACTAAAAAGATGCATTTAAGTAAATGCACCTTTTTAGCAAGATTATTGATTTTAAATTTGTTAATAATAGCAATTTTTTCATTAAAAAAACTCTGAATTAAGGCGATAAAGATGAAATAATGTCTGAAACTAAATCCTCTCTAGAGGGTAGCAATATTTCTAAAATATAGATTGCAGGCATTTCTCAACTACAAAATTCATTGTTTACATCTAAGAAATTGCGCATTATATAGAGAATTATGTTATAAAGATCTTCTACTGTATTAGCACTCATAAGCTACCAGCAGCATGTCAACTCACAACTTAGTTCATGTTTATATTATAGTTTATACAATGACATAAAAGTAGTAACAATGATAATAAAAAAATTAGAAAAAACAGAAATATACTTGATTTTTGCATTCTGCTTCCACCAAAGCCAATTTTGTTTGAGCTAATTCCAGTTCTAATTCTCGTATTTGGTGATTGTTGTCAATAGTAGTATCAGTTGAACCATTTGTGAAATTCCCATTTGTCTTTACAAGTACATTATTTGTTGTGAAAATCTTTTTAGAGCAGCTCTCGCAACCCTCAACTTCACTCTAAATTACAAAACATTTGTTGTTTTAAAACATAATATATCCTTTAGTATTGTAAATAATACAATGAATTAATACAATTATACACATACAGTTACAAACATGATACATTGATACATGCTTCAAAATATTATAAGGGAGATATATTATGCAGTAAAATTTCTCCCCAACAAATTTTTCAGGATGAAATATGTAATATTTATACTTAAGAATTTGAAAGTAAACGTAAGTAAAAAAAATTGAATATTATTCATAAAAAACTAAAATAACTTTGAAAAAAGGAAAAAAAAATGTTTAAAAAAATGAAACTTAAAATATTTGTTGTACTATATTCATACAATTTTCTTTAACAGTTTGATTCATTGTTACTTATTTAAATATATATATGTTTCTATTAAATACAGACAACTATAACTGAGGTTTTTTTTTAAAGCCCTAATGCAAAAAATTATGACTTTGCAATAGTTAAAACAACAGATTTTTACTCTAATTGATATCATCGCATTGAACTCATTCATAACTGATTGAGGTTTATAAATGCTTACTACTGAGTTTTGTTCCATTTTTTACTTAAAAAAATGAAACATTCATGCAAATATGTTGGTTGATTCAACCAAGTTCAGAAGAAATTTTTTTTATTTGAGTTACTCAAAATTTATTTTTGATACCAAGTGCAAGAAAAAAAAAAATCAAATTTACAAAAAAACCATTATGGTTTGTTTGTATTTTTTCCTCTATACAATTCCTCCATGAATAACTCAGCTTAAAAAAGAAAAAAAAAAAAAAAAAAAACTAAGTAAACAGAGAATACATATGCACTACTATCATGTGCATTCATCATCTAAATAGAAAAAACAGGTGGGTAAGAGAGATCGAAGATCGCACAAAGGGTTTCATTTAATATTCCTTTCAAAACACTTTATCCTTTCTTTAATAAATCCAAATAAATTTCACCCCCCCACCAAAAAAAAAGCCATTTTTTTTTATAAAGTAAAAATTTACTGATCTATTTTTCTCGTTTTTTCTAATATCTGAACCGGCCTGATAGTGGGCGAAGCCAGCTATTATACTCTGACATAATAATATCTGCCATGTGGATTATATGCGATATTAAAAAAAAAATCAATTTCAAAATTAAACATGTTGTACAGAGAACTTCAAATGTTAAAATATGCCAATATTTCCATAATCAGGTTTTTATCATGATTCAATATGTTCCTCAAACTAATATGATGTTATAATCTCTTGCTGACGTCATATCTACTTGATTTCTCTATTACTCATATTGATACTCTCTTTGTCTTATTCTCAAACATTTGAAAAAGTCCATTAAACTTCCAACATGACGTTAGATAAATTTTCTTTTTAGTTCTCTAATGACGTCATATTAATCTGCTTTCTGTACTTACACATACTCATACTCCTTGTATTATTGAGAAATGTTTGAAAATTTCCGTTTTATTACCAATATGACATCATATTAATCTTTTTTCAATTGGTGAAACTTTTTATTTCATTTTCATTTTTCACGTGGAAATCTTTCAATAGAAAATTAATTTTTGTAGAAAGAATTTTATTGTGGATTTTTAATTGTTGGCAATTGCTATAACAAAAAATGTTTAAATTTAATAGGAAAAGGCTGTTAGATATATATATATATATATATATATATATTTTAATTTCTATATATTAAAATAATACGATTTTTTTTATTTTTATGATTTTCAGCTTCATAGTAGGTATTCAGCTGTAAGTATACAAAATTTCATGCCTGTAAGTTATACAGTTTCTGAGAACCAGCTCTGTGATGGACAGACAATGAAGCGGGACTAATAGGGTTTTCGTGAGATGAACGAAACCCTAAAAATGTAGGCTGATTTCTATTATGAAATGATATATAAGTATTAAAATGCATTATACCCCTCTTATTGCATTTTAATTTCTATGTGAATTTCAGTTATGTTTAATTCATGTTTGACTAATGTATCACATTCTAACTTTGCAATATTATTCCAAAATCAGTTTATCCCCCCCTCCCCAAATCTCGAATTTTAAAGCTTGCAAAAAGATTTTAGTAGCTAGGAGAGCTACCAACCATTTCATTAGCATGTTTCAGGCGAGAAAGAAAAAAGAAGCATAGAAAACAAACTATGGATGATTTTATATTTCTATTATCACATTCTCAAAAATCAACAGCATAATTGGCTAACTTTAAATAATCAAATGCATCATTTAATGGAATCAAGTCAATTAAACTCATATACATTTTTTATTTTATGAAACATTTTAAAGACAGGAAAACTTATATTAGTACATGATACTATATTCCAATTTTGATAATCATTTAGTTACTGAAAAAAATAATGCAGTGACATTAGACGAATCTCCTGTTCTCTAAATCTCAAGATTATATTGCCTATGTATATATCAAAGCGTAAACTTTCAGTACAATAAGTATACAAGTAAAAAGTTTTTTTTTTTTTTAAACACTCTTTTATAAGCATTCAATGTTTATCTAAAAAAAATCCCACATAATTTCATGAATGCAATTCATGTTGTTCCAATATGTTAATTATGGAAAATTATGGAAATATGTAGATTATGGAAAATGCATTGCTTTGAATTACGTTTGGTAGAAATACAAACTACTGAATATTATAATTTTTATTCTGCTTCTTTTAAGATATGGCAATGGGAAAGAATAATTTAAATAATATTAAACTATTAATAGAAAAAAAGCATATTTATTTAAAAAAAATATGCACTCTTTATTTTTTATTTATATTTTATTTTCTACATTTTAGTGTTCAAAATATTTCATTGTTGCAGTTTCCCAGACAGTTGCCATATTTTAGCAAGTATGGTTTGGCCCGTAAATTGTATACAGTTGTAATAATAAAGAATATTTGGCGATTGATCACTTGTGCCATGCTAACAGAAAAATGCCTTAAAATTAATTAATTAATTAATAATTAAGTTCTAAAAATATTAAAATGTTATATTCTCATTGGAAACTCCCTTGTGCATACAATTTTTATAATTCTAGCACATTACGGTGTGAAAAATGTATTACAACATTCCATTTTTAAAACAGGAACCAAGTTAAGTTAAATAAAAGAGTGTAATAAAAATAAGAAATACTTTTAAAATAAATACACATAAACAGAGGGTGAGAGAGAGCAAGAAAACTCCAATATGCATCCAAAATTGCATCACTCTATTTTAAAATACTAATGCTGCCACTATGGGTTGTGAGTCTATTGTGCCCTTTTCACTTTCTCAGTTTATACTGAAAAAGCTATTGCATATAAAAATATGAAATCTTGTAGTATATATATATATATATATATATATATATATATATATATATGTATGTATGTATATATATATATATAAAGTATGGAAAATATGCTGAACAGTTTTAAAATCAAAGAACTATTTTAAGTGCCTTTTTAATAAATAAAAAATCTTTTTTACACTATCATTATAATTAGTAGTAAATTGGTTTTCCTCTTGAACCTCTAAAATATTGTAAAAACATTAATCAATCCCCGGGGACATCTTATAAGATATCCAGTAGTGCTAATTTTTGTGAAATAAATGGTTAACAGCATTTTCTTCAGCAAAGCACCAGTATCACTTCAGTGAAGGATGGTGCAAACTCAACTGACTCTGATCAGTACAATCAAAAATAAAATTCTATAAAATGGGGTCCCAAAAATAAACTCAGGAAAACTTTAAAATCACTTGCTGAAAATAAAAATAATGGTCAGTGCAGAGCAAAGAATGATATGCCAAAAATGCACTATATCACCTGTGACAGGATCGACCACATCCACAATCTTGGAGGATACACGCTCAGAAGTGATAACACAACTGGGTATCAGAGATGAAATAGTTTGCTTCTACTACAGCAATAAATATAACAGTGCCAAGTGAAAAAACATTAAGTGTGAGAATCCTCACAACATCCATGGCATAATATTGAAGTATATTGCATAAACATTTTCTATGTTAATGATTAAAAAAAACAGAAGAAAGAAAAGAAAAGAGAGCAAGAAACAATCTTGATACCGTGACGGGATAAGCAAAACATATATTTGGGCCAATATCCACTGGCTTTTGTTGATGTGAAAGAGAAAAAAAGCCTTACTGACAAATTTTACTTATGAGCTAAAAGGCCAAAATTAATAAATACTTTTGTTATAAAGGTATATTTCAACTATTTAAGAATAAATAAAATTGGCAGATATGGCAAATTTTAATGCTTTCAATTGACAATCTTAGGGATTTTTCTTTTATGTCCCCCTTTTATAGTTGTGGTGCCTGTTTCTTTTGCCATGATCAAGATCAGGTCTATAGTGGAAGGTATATGGTGATATACACTGTAAACCTTCTGGATTTTCATAAGAAAAATCATTTGAACATCCGATTCTCAAATAAAGCTACAGCGTGCATTTTCTAGCATGTACCCTCTGCCTATAGTGTATACACTCTGTTTTTTTTTTTACACTACAACATTCAAGATTCGATTCTGTACTATGAAGTGGAATAAATAAAGTGTTTCTTTAAAAAAAAGAAGAAAATTATTGATCTTAAATAAAATTATTCAAAATTTTAAATCACTACTCGTGGATTAGTCTGTATTTAAAAAATGCCAATTGAACTAAAAAGATAAATACACATTTAAGAAAGGGCATGATCCACAATCAGAGTATCTTACAATTTTTGGAAATAATGCTCCTACAACAAGCAAAAATAACAGTTACACACACACACACAAACAAAAAAGCAAAATGAAGCAAGAGCGTAAAAAAGCAAAATGTTATTTATGAAGAGACAAATTAGCAGACAACTAATAAAAAAAGAAGCAACAAACAAACCATAACAACGTAAAGAAGATGAAAATAAGGATAAGATAGGAAAGGATTCTTTTATTACTTAGAAAGATAAACTTTGATGCAAAACATTGCATCAAACAAGATAAAGATTTATAATCTTATTTTTATAAGTTATTATATAATTTGGCAATTCATTTTTATTTAAGCACTGTGTTATTAGTAGAATTTTCTTTTTTTTTATGGATGATAAGTATTTACCAACAATTATAATAAGGAAAAAGGTTTTTACATTAAGACTGTTGGCATTTTAAAAGAAAATATATATTGACGAAAATCAAAAAATATTTTTCAGATGTTATCAGAATTTAAAACAACTTACTAAATTATCTTTAAAAAGTTATTTTCCAATTTAACTTACATATAAAAAAAGTGTTGAGTTGTATTGGTAATGTACCTAAGCTCAAGAAACCATAGTAACTTTATTATTGTAAGACTACATGGTACAGTATGGTGTCAGAACAGGGATGTCGATAAGACTATCGAACCATGTTGTCTTTTCTTTAATTTGACATCACTATCCTCTTTAATAAAAAGGTATGCGTTGCTGACGACTGGGATTTTCGCTAATCGTTGCCACAGATTAATCTCGGAAAATGAAACATTCGAAGTTACTGAAAAAAATAATTGCTCGAAAAGTATTTGTCAGAAAATTGTTTGACAAACTGCGTTAGAAAGGTAAAAAGTTGTATTTTTCTTGATATAAATTTCAAATCCACTGATTATGTCATTTTTCAAATATTGAATTTAAAAAATTACCTAATTTCACAATGGAGTCCCATAGCGAAAACGTCACGCGTAAAAAAAAATAATAACAGCAATGTGTCAGCACGAGTCACAAATTATAGTAACCGTATTATTCTGTTAAAATATAAAAGTGAATTATGATGTCACGAGTGCATGATTTTTATTTAATTCTCGACAAATACTAGATGCGCTATATCATTTTAGCTGTGAATAATATAGGTTAATTCACGTTATTAAAAAATGTAGCTATAAAACATATAAATCAATGGAAAACAGTAAGTAATAAATTGTAAATGTAATAATAAACTGTATTAAAAAAAACATAACTTAGTGAAATAAGTATCCGTTTTTATGTTATTTTAGGATATTCCAGGTAAAGGTACAGATTACTTTAAAATATAAGGTTAAATTCACCGATATATTTCGTTTGTTTCAAGGTTCTTTTGGAGAAACCGACCAGTGCAGCGCAGCGTAGTCTGTTAGTGTGATCAATGTTTGGCCAATAGTTTTTTTTCCCCTTAAATTTCTTAGTAGCTTTTGATAATTCCAATTTTGTCAGATCAGTTAAATTTTTATGCACACATAAGCAGTACATGCTATTTAAGACGTTATAGCCGCAAACTGAAGTGTGTGCGTTCTATTAGGGATGCACTGAAGAGTGATTTTGGCCAAATGCCAAATATTCGACCTACAGGTAAACCGAATACCGAATATCCGGCCAGCCGAATAGTAGCAGTTAAGTCGAATACCGAATATTCAGCCAGCCAAAGTGAGTAATCAGCCAGTAACTATTTGGCCAAATACAGAATATGTGGCTCGCAGAATACTTTTACATTTCAGAGTTTAAAGGTATCAAAAATTTCAATTTCAAAACAATATTTCATAATATTTAAACACTGACTTTCATTTTGATAAACAAGACCTTTTTACAAGCAAACTTTACACTAAAAAAAAATCTATGCACTGACTTATTATTTAAGACGAGAAAAATTAAAAGCTTTTTTAATTTCATGGCTTCTTTTGTGAATTAAAACAAATGAATAAAATGTTGTTATATTCTAAAACAAATATTTTAAAATCAAAGAGAAATTTTGAAGGAATTGGGGAAAAAAATGTCATATATTGTTTGTCAGGAAGGGACTAAAGTAAAAAATAAATATATAATACAATCTATCAAATGATGGCAACTCATCAAGAATAATGCTCCTGTTTATTTTGATTTAACAAGGAAATTTTTAAATGTGCACCAAAGAGTAGTGTCTGTGGTGAGCAATTATTTTCAGTTGTAAACATACAGGTTGTTCCTAAAATCTTGTAACAAACTTTCAGGGGATATAATGTAGTCAAGACAAACATTTTATTAACAAAAAACAACATCTCAATCCACTTATTCCATCAAAAATACAGGGTGTGTCACAAGCTCAAACTGAATTTTCGTTCACAATAATGAAGATGTTTTAGCGAGATTTGCATCATATTAATTTTGTTTGTATAAAATGTGATGATATCATTGGAAGTGACTCAAAGTTGGCCAGTGAGACAGATCTGCTGCATTCTGAAAAAAGGAATGTTTAGCTCAGTATTGTTTAGATATGAATAGTGACAATTTCCAGCACCTCTCATCATTTTATAATATTTCACAGAAATCAAATTAACTCTATTAAAAATATAGTTACAATATCTTCATTGTTGTTAAAGTAACAAACAAAAATACAAGATTGGCCTAGAATGAGATACATTGTATTTTTGACTGAATAAGTGGATTGCAATCTGGGTTTCCGGGACAAAAATTGTCTGTCTTGATGTCTATTATTACTGCTGAAAGTTTTTTCCATTTTTTTAGAAGCCAGAAACAGAGTATTTACTAAATAACGTTCAGGAATTTCCATTTGCACATCATTAAATTCCAATGAAGGATGTCAATGGTTAATTTTCTTAAGTGATACTTTTCAAATCACAAATGAATAATGTAAAAGTATTCTTAGTGTTCCCGCTAGGCTTTTTTTTTGAAGGGCGCAGCGCCCTGCCCTTTTTAAAATCGGCAAAATGAGCCCTGCCCTTTTTGAAATTGACAAAATGCGGCCTTCCTTTTTTAAAACTAGTCAAAAGTGGCGAAAACACGGCAACCTTCGTCAAAAACATTGCGAAAAGCGACAAATTTAGTCAAAAGATCGCGAAAAAAACGACAAATTTTGTCAACAGATCGCGGGAAAAACGTGACTTTTGTCAGAGAATCGCGATAAAACGGAAAATTTCGTCAAAAACATTGCAAAAAAAAAAAAAAAAAAAACGGCAAATTTCGTCAAAAATATTGTGAAAAAACGTCAAATTTTGTCAACAGATCGCGAAAAATGGTAAATTTCGTCAAAAAAATAGCAAAAAAACCGCAAATTTCGTCAAAAGATCGTGATAAAACGCAAATTTCGTCAAAGGGACGAAACCCCCCCCCCCCCCTAACACCCTGGGAAAAAAAAACAACTCATCTTTTGCTCTCCCAGCTCACCAAGCTTAAAAGCCTTATCTTTTTTTTTTACTTTTGCTGCTCTGTCACTTTATTATAGCAAATAATCGATCAAGTAATTTTCCACACCCTCACACCCAAAATTGATGCCCATCCCCCCTTCTTCCCAAGCACACGAAATTTAAAGTTAAAACTTTCATTTAAATTTTTTTGTCCTATTTTTAAATCTTTAGTAAGGTAACTAAATCAGTCATCTTAAGTTCAAAATTTCTGCTTCCCCCTTAAAATTCATAGTTTAGAGGCGGCTAATAATTTTATATCCACATATGTTAACCTAATTACTTACTAGAACCTTAAAATATCAATTTAATAAAAATGTATTTCTATAATTTATGTTACTAAATGTGTGTACAAACATTGATGAGTATATGATGAAAAATAATGAGTTTCTTATATTGGTTCCGAAAATGTATACTTTTTTTATGAAACAATGCCTTTTTTCGCTGAAACTAGTGCCCTTTTTATGCTTCAATAGTGCCCTTTTTATGACTAGCACCCTGCCCTTTTTTTTTCTAGAGTGAACACTAGTATTCTCTTTATTTAAATATGATTCTAATTATTCTGAATATCTTTATTGAATGATTGTTAAAAGTAGAAGTTGTGTAAGGTTTTAAAAATATTTTTAAAAGGTTTTTCTAAGTATTCGGTTTGGCCGAATATTTTGATATTCGGCCAAACAGAATATTTGGCAGGCCGAATAGTTTAATATTCGACCAAGCCGAATATTCAGCAGATCAAATGGTTTGATATTCGGCCTAACCGAATATTCAGTAATATGGTCGAATAGGAGGCCGAATACCAAATAGATACTGAATATTCGGTGCATCCCTACTTTCTATTATGTGAATATGTCTTTGTTAAGAAAATGGTGCTAGTATTCTTACCGTTCATGCAGTGTAATAAAAGTCTGAGTTGGCAAAAAATATAATATGAATTAAAGCAATTTTTTTTTTAAATGTCTGTTTAAGTGTATGTATGTACTGTATGGAGATAGTGCTGTGCAAAGTTAATAAAAAGATGTTTCTAATTAACTTGCCTGCATTTTAAAGAACTTTTAAGACTTTTGCTATGAGCTCTGTTAACCATAAAATTTGAATGCAGTTCAACAAATAGGATGAAGGGGGGGGGGGGTCAACAAAGACCCTATAACTATCTTTATTATCTCCCTATTTAAAAGAAAAAATACTAACACTGCCGATGCTACTAGCATTGAATCTATTGTGTTTTTTTTTATTTTTAACAAAAACTATTGCATATAAAAACATGAAAACTGGTAGTCTTATAGAGAAATGCATGAGAAATATGCTGAAGCAGACAGCTTTTAAATCGAAGACTTATTTTAAGTGATATTTAATGTTGAAATCAGTCAAGGCATATACTTCACTACATTGGGTGCGAGAGGAGCAGGGAATGATATTTTATTAAATTAAAAAAACTTTTAATGCTTTTAAATTTACATTCAAATGGCTATTGAGGTTCTACATTTGCAGCCATATTTTCTCTTCTTTTTATAAAACATAGAAAATTAGTATGTGCTTAAATACTGAGGTCTAGATGGAAGTAGGCGAGCATAGCTTGTAGGGCGCAGAGCCCCCTATTTAATACTATTTAAACAATGATTTTTTTATATAACAAATTATTTTATTTTGATAGAATTATAATGATGGATTAAAAGCAAATTAAAAACATTTATTTGTGATAAAAACATTTACTTCAATGACTATTTTTGACACAAAATCTTGCTAAACAGTATGATTTAATATCAATAATGATGAAGGTTTTCAGGAACAGATTGTTCTTTATTTAGTCAGTAAATAAACAAATATAAGAAACAGATATAACATAAAAAATATGAAACTATTAGATAAATTCTTGAAATCACAAATCAAACAAATTCATCAAAATTTGCATGAATTATTCTAATGACCAAAAACTTTTAATGTCATTTAAAAAAAATCTTTTTTATTTTTATTATTTTTTTTAAAATAAAGTCACTGCCACTTAAATTTACAAATCTAAAGTGTCTTTTATCTCATCATTTTTTAAATTTTTTGCATATGACCAACTGTAAATAAACCACCAAGTGCAGTGACAGATGTAATTTTGAAGCCTTCTAATTGCATTTCCTTAAAAATAAATATTTGCTTGTCACAGTTTATCCCATTGCAATGCCATTGTAAGACATTTTAAGATAGTCTCATATAATACCTTTTGATACACACTTTTTTTTTATGGTACAACCTTATAACTTTGAAAAAATTTCCCTGCATGCTGTTTTTTGGAGATGGAAGGAATCAGTATAATTTTTTTTTTAAATGCAAGAGATAAACAGAGAATTACCAATTAACTTATATTACACAAACAATGTGACCAATTCACAAAATAAATAAGATAGAATATGTGACATGCAATGCTGTAGTTGAGAACAAACAATAAATGTGATGTCACACTTATCCATTATTTTGCATTTAATCAAACTGTTTGGTTGCAGATTTTGCTTACCAAAAATGGTTGATGGGGATATAAAGAAATACCAAATGCTATTTGCTGGTAGCAAATTTGTAGTTAGTAACCAATAACAATAATTTATATTAAGAAACAGCTAGTCTGAAATTTTAATATAGGTTACCTTCACAACATTCATAAAATCATGAAAAAGTTTCTGTTCCTTCTCCAGTCTGGAATTCAGTTGAGTGCAAATCTAAATAATAGAAAAGATACTTATGAATAAAAGAGCTATTTGTAAACCTGACCAAATTGAACACAAGATAATGTCTGTGAAATAATAATTAATAAGCTTTTTTAGTAAAAACATACTTGTTTATATTCAGCAATGATGCTATTATTGCGAGATATTTCACTTTCTGCTTGTTGTAATTCTCTTCTGCAAAGTTCTTTCAACTGTAAAATCATAATATTTTAATGCAAAGAAATTTTAAACAACAAGTAGGCTGCCTTAAAATCTATTATTGTGTTACATTAACAAAAAAAAAAAAAAAAAGTAAATAACATAAAATTTTGGAAAATAGTTCAGAGTTTGCCACCCTATATCGCAATGTTTAAAAATAAAACAAACAAACAAATACAAACAAATAAATAAAAAAAAACTAATACAATTATAATTTTTTAAATAAGTGTAATTCATAATTTAAAAAAATCATAAATATCAATAGAAAATCATAATTTTCATTAGTACATGTCTATTATCCTGTTGACCACTTTCTGTAAAAAAACAAAAACAAACCCTTACCAAACAATAGAATTGGTGACAGTTGCCAATAATACAAAAGCGTGACATCACTCTTTATTTAAATTGCAATCACAGTTTAGTTTTTCTAATGAAGGATATAAATTAACTGCTATTTATCTATTTTTCTCTCGCATTAAAAAAAAAAATAAATAAAGATAAAGATAAAGACCTGGGATGTTTCATCTACAGAACTTGATGCGTAAGCTATTTTCAAAATTAAAGAATTTTGCCATTAAAAAGAAAAAAAAAAAAACCTGTGTTGTAATCTCTGAAAAGTGTGCAGTTAAAGTGTCTTCCTTTCTCTATTTCTGGTCAGGTTGCTCAACTGATTAAAAAAAAAAAAAAAAAAAAAAAAAAAAATCTTATTCGTCTAGTAACAAGCAAATACATGTTTCGTTTCCCAGATTTAATTTCCTTTGGCAATCATAATATCATGTGTTTGGATCTATGCAGCTGTCTGTCAGCACTCCTAATGTTACCCAATTTTTTGCAACTCATAAAATTATTACATTATTTAATTATCCAAATGCAGACCTGCCAACCTTTGAAAAGGAGAAATAGTAGCACACCAAATTCAAATTTATCTGAAGGTTGGTTGGTTGGTGGCTGTTTTTTACGCTGCAAATTTTAAGCGAGCAAATCAGGGGGTGATTCTGAGTAAAAAAAAAATACCGAAATTCCCAGCAAATTTTCTGAAAAGTTACAACAGAGGGGGGGGGGGTCCACTTTCGCCACATTTTTTTGTGTCCCTTTGACAAAATTTGCGTTTTTTCACGATCTTATAGTGAAATTTGCAGTTTTTTCAAGATTTGTTTATAAAATTTGCATTTTTTTCGCAATGTTTTTGACGAAACTTGCCATTTTAGGTGATTTGTTGACAAAATTTGCCGTTTTTTCGCGATTTTTTGACGAAATTTGCCGTTTTTCACAATGCTTATGACGAAATTTGTCGTTTATTCGCGATCTTTTGACGAAATTTGCAGTTTTTCGCAATGTTTTTGACGAAATTTGCCGTTTTTTAACGATTTTCTAACGAAAGCTGGGATGAGATTGACAAAAAAGCAAAAAAGCTGAAAATTGCGCGAACATTTGTGCAATAATTATGAATTTCAAGCGCAACAAATATAATTGCTATTAAAAAAATATATATTTTTAACTAAAATAAATATATATAATATAAAAAATCGCGTTTTTGCGGCGATCTTTCGGCTAAAATCGCATTTTACGGCGAACTTTCGATTAAATTCCCGTTTTTACGGCGATCTTTCGGCTAAATTCCCGTTTTTACGGCGATCTTTCGGCTAAATGCCCGTTTTTATGGCGATCTTTCGGCTAAATTCACATTTTTACGGCAATCTTTCGGCTAAATTCACATTTTTACGGCAATCTTTCGGCTAAATTCGCGTTTTTACGGTGATCTTTCGGCTAAATTCTCGTTTTTATGGCGATCTTTCGACGAAATGCGCGTTTCTTCGTGCGATCCTGTGACGAAATTCGAGTTTTTTTCCCCCCCCCAGAAAATCGTTGTTTTAGACAGATTTTCGTAGCATCGTAGTTTGTGGTTCAAAATCGTAGCAACTACGATTTTTTCGTAGCAGTTGGCAGCTCTGCAAATGGCCTTTTATTTATCTTAACTGGAGTTCTTCATCACCTGACTTGTAATTTTCAGCTGTCTGCATGTCTTTTGACATAGCAACCCTCAGTAGCAGTTAAGCGTGGATCCTCTCGGTTCCTATTTCTACATTCTAATCCGTACAGTGTTAAAAATTCTTACTTGGCTCCTTTTTAAGTGATACAGATTAAAAGTTAAACGTAACTCTCCAACTGTCTCTCCTCATATCTCTTTCTTGCAAAATAATATTTCATTTGACTGGTTTATGTTAGTGTTTAGCCAACTATTTTGGCCTTGAGATAGAAAACTTTCTCACTCTTACCCCAGCTAGCGTATAGTAAATGTAATGCAAAGTTTTGCCTACTCTTCAGTGATACAATAGTGTAAAAACTTTTGAACATGGTGTACTTAGTAAAAGAAGCATCTTTAATATGAAATCTGCTCATAAGATGTCCTGTCTCTCTGCCCTACGGATTACACAATCTCCAAAAACTTTTAAATTGATAGTTTAGCTGCTGGGATTCTTAAAATTAACTCCTCTGATTTCCATTCATCAAATATCATATGATAGAAATAATCTTCATCACACGCACCTAGATTTATATTTAACCGAATTTAAGTGGTGCCGAATTCATAAACATGATAATTTTATTGCTATTTTGAATGGCATTAGCACTTTTTGGAATCCAGAGTGATTGATGCAAATATTGATAATTTTTTTTTGGCTCTTACTTTCAAGGCTTTACCTAATGTTTATGTACATTTTATTGTATTACATTGGTTTGCATTTTCTGACTAAATAAAGAGCAATCTGTTCTTTCTGAACTTCTATTATTATTAGTGTTTATTACATCCCTCAAGAAATTGAACTATAACAGCAGAATACAAAGCCATAAACAAGGAATTTTGATGCAAAAAGTTTTGTGCTGCAACTTTTAGGATGGTAGTCTTGTCTAGTATTTTTTAATTTTCGGTGGGGTACCTTCCTGACAATCTTTCATATTTGGGACACATGGGCATTGGCCGAAAATCGTAAACATGAAATGAATGTGATATCCCGATTATGAATTTTTGACATTAAATCTTATTGTTTGGTGACAGTTATTATTATTTTTTAAATAGAAAGTGGTCAATGAGATAATAGACAAATACCTTTTCATTCAAACTGCCTTTATTTTAAAAAAGAATATACACTAAAGTTATAATCATCCCACAGTAACTTGAGTTGCTGTAATTTTTAAAGCTATTTCAGAAATTTTATACAGAGGCAGACATAGCTTATTTTTTCTTTGTTTCAAACCTTTTCAATGCTTTTAAAACTTTTTAAAATATAATTAATTTTGAGAAAAGCACAAAGAGAGGTTTGTTTGCATACTTAAAAATTTTTAGAACGATTTTCAATTCCTAGTAATATTCTCTAGTAAGAGGCCTGATTTTTTTCAAATTGTTCTTTTATCAATGCAAAATCTTCATTACCCCCCTTTTTTTTAAATTAAGATTTTTTAAAAGTTGAATTGATTTGTATTTTGTTAAAATTTGAAAGCTCAACCCTGGAATGTTGCTCCTAAGACAAATAAACACTTTCAGATTTGAAATAAAAAAAGTCCTTCCGGCCTGTACCGGGAGGAAAAGGTAGCTTTCCTATATCTACGTTTTAAAATTTTAGCTAATGTTACACGAAAACAGCAAGCTAAAATGCAAAGAAACGTTTACAAAAGATTCGTTAATACTGAATTTGAATAAGAAATCCGTCAAATTATTGAGCAATAGCCAAATTGGCTTCATTTATGAAGACTTATTTTGATCGCCAAATTTCGCGATATTTCGCCAAATGTCGCCAATTTTGGCGCTAACGGATATGAATATATAGTTTTATGCGTATGAATGGGAAAATTATTACAACAATGAAAGAAAATAATTTGCGAGTAATCGCGTTAATGTGCTGTTTTGTTTCAAAATGTCAGCCACCCTAGAATTTCAAACTGCTCTATCTCAGCCATTTTTTAAGATAGAGGTAAACCAAAAAAAGCTCTGGAATCCTTGTATCAAGGCCTAACACGTAATTAAAAAATAAATTTGAATTTTTAACTTTTTTGTATAGTTATTTTAGATTTTAAGTTAATTTAAATCTTTAAGTGGCCGCCATCTTGTTTCAAGATGGCGGACCAAGCTGGCCAACGAACTCGGTCGAGACATTAGTGACCTTAATACACACAATTAGTTTCATCAAAATCGATTCATAAATACGGGCGTTATCGTATGACATAGGTCAGATATATATATATATATGGATATATCTATATATATAAATCAACATTTGGACGGAGGGTGGTTTTGGGGTCTGGGGGTCATGATCGGTGAAAATATATCGAAATTTTCCGGAACTGCTTTCCTCCGAACGGCTGCAATAGGTAGCTTTATACTTTTTTGTATTGAAAGCTACCTAATAGTTTCATTCAAATATATATATATATATAAATATATATATATATATATAAAGAGAGAGAAAGGCAGAGACAGAGACAAAGAGAGAGGGAAAATTTATGTTATATCTAGATTCATAAGGGGGAAAATCATACTAAATCAATTATTCACGCAGTAATTTCAAAGTTGATTTAGTTAAAGGCTGTTTCCAAAATTAATTTCAGTTTAATTCAATACCTCCAACAACTAATACAATTTCAATACAATTCAATTATATGCATATAAAATTGTAATATAAATTTTCTATTGAAGCTGAAGAATTATTTTTGCTTTTTAATCCTTTTTCAAAACATCTAACAGTAACATTATTTTATCATTTTATTGTGTATCTTTTCTTGTCTTTTATTTTAAAATTTGGTGTCACAAATGGAATTATCAATTTTAATTTATTTAAGTATTAAAAAAACAAATCTATTTGTTTCAGAATCTTATTTAAACACTTAATTTCGAAGAATACATTTGATTCTATACAGCTGAAAAGATAAAAGATTTCCATCACAAAAATATCACCTTCTGGAAATGATCTTTTATAACATACAACTTGATTTTTGTTTCCAATAGAACAACAAAATTAATAACAATAGCATCATTCTTGACTAATGGAGAATTTACTGTAGAGCACAGTTGTATATTTCTCAATTAAATCTCAGTGAAATCTAGAAGATGGGAAGGGGAGGGGGTGGGGGAAGACAAAAAGTTAAAAATTTTTTTTTTGGAAAAGCAAACTAGAGGAAAACAAAAAAGACAAAAATTTGGTTAAAAAAAAATAATACATTTGGAAGAGAGAAAAATAATAGGTATAAAATAAGATTACTTAGATAACATGCTCATAGTAACATAAATCTTTGCTAAACAGGAATTTCAGAATTTGATCGCATAAATTAGATTTAAGAATAAAAATATATTCTAGAATATTCAATTCATGGTCATAAATAAGCAAAAATGATTTTAAAAAATTCACTTGCATTTATCATTATAGAGCAGAATAACCAATATTACTATGAAGAGTGAAAAACAATGTCATATTTGAGATTTTCATAAACAGTAGTCCGTTTTATGAAACATTTGCTTCTTCAGGCATTTTTAACATTGAATTTCAATAAGATGATTCCTTTACACGTTGTTATAAACCATATAACTTTCTAAATAATTTTGCATTTGAGTAAAATTGGGAATTTTTTAATAACACGTTTTATCATTTTTCACACATTTCATATTTTTTATTTTTCACATTTTTCATTTTTGTGAGGAACAGTCAAGAGTGCTTTGAAAATTCTAAATTCTAAAATAATACCTACCATATTTGAGATTTCCACCAAATTTTATACATTTCTTTGTAAAATAGTAAATTTCTTCGGAAATTTTAATCTCAAGTAAAAAGGGAAAATTTTCAATAACATATTTTATATAACAAATAACTTAGAATTAAGTTTTAATTTAGTGTGAAAAAAATTTAAGAGTCAATCTTACTTCCTCAATAAACATTCAAGCTGATAAATTCATAAAAATCATTTACATACGTGTAAATTCATATTTACACATATAAAATTATAAAAATTAACAAATTTTATAAAAATTCTAAAAAATTGAGATAGTGGCAAGTGTGCTATTATATTTTGATAGAGTATTTCTCACACAAATTTATTAGGTAGCTTTCAATACAAAAAAGTATAAAGCTACCTATTGCAGCCGTTCGGAGGAAAGCAGTTCCGGAAAATTTCGATACATTTTCACCGATCATGACTCCCAGACCCCAAAACCACCCTCCGTTCAAATGTTGATTTATATATATATATATATATATCTCCATATATATATATATCTGACCTATGTCATACGATAACGCTCGTATTTATAAATCAATTTTGATGAAACTAATTGTGTGTATTAAGCTCACCAATGTCTCGACCGAGTTCGTTGGCCAGCTTAATCCGCCATTTTGTTTCAAGATGGCGGCCATTTAAAAATTTAAAACTAAAATAAATATACAAAAAAGTTAAAAATTCAAATTTATTTTTAATTCAGTGTTAGGCCTTGAAACGAGGATTCCAGAGCATTTTTTGTTTTACCTCTATCTTAAAAAACGGCTGAGATAGAGCAGTTTCAAATTCTAGGGTGGCTGACATTTTGAAACAAGACAGCACATTACAAAAATTTTCATTGTTGTAATAATTTTCCCAATCAAACGCATAAAACTATATATTCATATCCGTTAGCGCCAAATTCTCGCCAAACTTGGCGAAATATTGCCAAATTTGGCGACCAAAATAAGTTTTCATAAATGAAGCCAATTTGGCTATTGCTCAATAATTTGGCGAATTTCTTATTTAAATTCAGTATTAACGAATCTTTTGTAAACGTTTTATTTGCATTTTAAGTTGCTGTTTTCGTGTAACATTAGCTAAAATTTTAAAACTAAGACATAGGAAAGCTACCCTTTTCTCACGGTACAGGCCGGAAGGACTTTTTTACTCTTTTGACTCTTTAAGCGTCCTAACCGTGTTTTTCCACAAATAGAGATGTAATTTTTTAATTCAAAGGCTGATTTAAAAGAAAATTGAAATTAATATTTTGCAGTGCATAACATAAATAAATATTTAAGGTTATCAAATACAAATCTTCATACAAATACTTTTCATAGCTATTATTTTATGAACCGTTAAAACATACATGAAAATTTCTGCTGGACGCTTAAAGAGTTATTATAAGGTAAAGGTAAATAATAATCTACAATTAAATGTGCATTTATTAAAATAAATGAAGAAAGAATCTGCTTGATCGCGAAAAATTTTGTGTCATCAGAGTCTGAGCTCGATATCGAAAGTACAAATAAAAATTGTTAATAACATTTAAAAAAATGTTTTAAGATAAAATGTTTCATTTAAAAATCCTTCCTTGTATAGAAATAAGTATCCTAAATACTCCCTCATGACAGTATTTCCCGATTCTATAGTCTCTGAAAATCTATTTAAAATAGCAAATTAGTTTCAATAGCAAACTTGTCCACTGGCAGGAAAATACAAAAGTCACAATTCCCTTTGTTTTAAAATATCATTGTACAACTATGGCAGAAAGACATGAGCTCTGTTTTCCAGTAAATTTGGAAAAATACTTCAAATAGAAAGTGAGGGGATTAGATAAAGGATAAACCAGGACATCTTTATGTTACTGACACTTATCGTGCAAAGGCTTCAGAATCAGATAGAATATTTCTCCTTATATCTCATCAATTACAAGTCAATTCCCTTTCAAACTGATTTTTAAAGGATCGTAAAACACTTTAAGAAACTTAGTCTACATTCTTGTTTCTCAAATAGAAATTTAGCCTGAAGCCATTTTGGTCAGAGGCTGTCTCATCTCTAGTAGCTGTGGCTAATTTGCTTTAAATTTTTTAAGCTTTATAAAGTTTTTGTTCCAATTTCTGTAATAATTTTAAAAAGCACTAACATTAAATTACTGAATAATTTTTTCCTATGACAAGAATAACTAAATTAAAACTCCCCCTCTTCATTCCTGCTTTAAGTGTCTTGATCAATCTTTCAATAGTGATATCACATATTCTTTGCACCTGGCGAAGAAAGACAAAGTTCTTTCGAAAAGCTTTGTGCATTTCTCAATTTTATGGTATTATTAAGAAGGTTTTTTTTTTTTTTATTTGTTAATTAATAATTATACGTTTTAAACAAACATTCAGAACAACTTTCAAATTTAGAACATACACATAATTTTTTCATAATTTTCTAAAGTTTCAGGTTTTAAAATAATAAAGATGTTAAACAGCAGAAAGCAGATAATGCATAAAAGGTGCAGAGTGGGAAGAAAGATGCATACAATGAAGTGGAAATAAATGCAGAAGGAAGAAGAAAAATGATTGAAAAGAATGAAAGGGGATTCATAAAAGTATACAAAAAGGAAAAATCACAGATCTATAGAATGTTTTTATTACTGAAACTTCTTGTGGAAAGTTCTATGTATACCTCGTATATTAAAAAATGACTTTTACTACATTTTTCAAAGCGTATCAAACTGGTATTTATGATGTTACTTTAAACATTACACTATATTTGCAGCATCTCATCTCATCTTATATAAAATAAGCTATGCACGATTTTCACCCAAGTTTTTTCAGATTTGAATGGAATACACTTTTAAATAAATAAATAAAAAATCAACTGGAATTTGAAAAGTATCAACTATTTTTACACTTTTTAGGTGCATTCATAATTATATAAATATGTAGCATCTATAGTCATCCTCTGGTCCGTCTGTCTGCATATAACGGCGCAAAAACTACCCAACCGAATGGTTTGAAATTTAATATGTATAATCGTTGCAGAATGTTGTTGAGTCATTTCAAATTTTATGAAAATCGAATCAAAACTTAAAAAGATATTAATAAAAGTTTTCTTTATTCTGTTAAATACTATCATACGTAATCTATATAATAAAAGTGCAAGTCCTGTGACTTAGGAAAACAAATATGGGCTAACCATATCTTTTCCCATATGCCAAGCGGCCATTTTTATTCAAAATTATTTTTTTGAATAAAATTACATAAAAGTTACATTTTTAGAAAGATCGTTCAAAAAAATTGTTTGTTTGAGAGATGAGTTACATTTAAAAATGTAAAAACTTCAGTGGAAATTAGGTTAAACGCTGAATATCGCAATCTATTACAGTAAATAAACAAAAGAGATTCATTCATTGTGAGTCATAGAAATATTAAACCATGGAGGTAATCATTCGCAAAGCAAGATGTCCATGGTGAGTAGTGTTTGTTTGGTGTCGAAAAAAAAAATTTGCACCTGTAAACAGGGCATACATAATAATAAAAAAAAAAGGCATGCTCATTACACTCATAACAGACGATATAATTCATTTTACTGAAATAATAACAACTAGTTGCACACGTCGAAATTCGATGCAACAGAATATATTAAATAAGTATGTTACAATTTAAGATTATTAATAAAAGAATAATGTAATGAAAAAGGAAAGTGATTCTGCAAATTAAAAGCATGATATTCGCACAAACATACTCAAAACTTTGCACATGAACACCAATTTCCATTGAAGTCCTGATCTCAGTAAAAATCTAGACAATTACATCATTTAGCTTTGTAAAAATTGAAATTTTGTGTTTGAAAATGCACGTTTTCAAAATGATATTGTTATGCTTTGACATAATACATTAATTTAATCCTTAAAATTCAATATTAATTAATATTAATCAGCCTAATTATTTAATATTTCTTTATTTACTATTTGTTTGAAAGTCTAATAATTCTTTATTTTAACCAAATATCAAAATTTATTTACTCTATTGTCACATTAAAAAAAACTATTTCCATTATTAAATCTATTTATATTAATTAAAATAAATCATTAAGGATATCCAATTAAAATACAAGTAAATTTTCATTTAATCATCTTTCTGAAAACCATCTTATTTTCATTTATTCATTGCTAAAATCAATCTTTTAATCTAAAAAATAATTTGAAAAAAAAAAATTAATAATTAATTATTTCAGTTAAATAAATCAAAGTCAAGAAAGTAATTTTAATTTCTCTAAATATTTCTTTTGTTTTCATTCCTTCAATTTAAGCTTTTTTACGAAGTAATTATATATTTATTCTTGTCTGGATCTTAGTTCCAGATAAATGATCATTCCTTTTTCTTCCAAAAAGAGGACCCTTTTTAAGCAAAGAAATGCTCTAAGTTGGGTTCATTGCAATAAAAATAGTTTGTGTGGCTGTTTACCGGCGCATCAGGCAGGAATCGAAAACTTTAACAAGTAGAGGAGAAAATGTGCTTCCTTCCAAAGTCAGAAAATAATTTTTCAACTGCCTTTGGATTTTTTCTATTGGCTGAGGGCTGTATCGATGCTGAACAGCCTCATCGTCATCACGAACGCCCGCTCGAAGTTTCGAAAATTCTCCTAGCATCTCCCAGTTCTTTGCAAAAAGGTAAAAGATGTAGGTGGTTGAAGAAATTCCTGCTAAGGGATTGTGATTGTTGAAATAAGTTATTTCAACCTACGGTCATTCCCTAAAATTATTTTTTGATCAATCTTAAAGTAAATGAAATATTAAATAATACGGTTGCAAGAAATGCCACTCCAAGAATTCTTCATATAGTGTACTCAAGTCTGGTGATGTGGTATTATTCTATTTTTGCAACAGATGTCTGTTATGATCTTATGAGGTAATATTTAAAATATTTTTCCTTTACCGCTCTCATATATAAAACCAGATCTTTCCAAAAGAACGTTTACATAATTCATCTTGTAAAGTGCTGTATATGACATTATTAGTATTCATCTGTTTTACTAATGAAGAAATTTTTTTATCTAAATCTGTTTAAATAAAGGGAACATGTTTTACGATGATAACGTTCCTTTTCTTCATCAGCAATTTGAATCAATTGATTTCAGAACAGTTTTCCACTCTAAACAAGAAAATCTGTAAATTGATAGTGGACTTTAGAGTATACACAATAGTGTTTCAAACGTAAATTGTTCCAGTTTGTTTCTTTAAAAAAAAAAATGATACATCATCAAAATGATTATTAATATCCCAGACAACCACAATCGTCCTTCGGACGATCTATAATGATCCTGAAAATCCTGTAGTTGTCATATCCTATAAAACTATCCAGTGAATATCCGGAAGATAGTTGACAACGGACCGTCTGAAAACATTGTCCACAAAACAGCCAGCGAATGTCATAGAACACACATCCGCAAATTGACTTTCTTCCTTGGCTTCCTTCCTCTGCACGCTACGCTAACGCATCAACCAACCTACCTACCAGACAAGTTTATTTTCGTTTTTGGTGGATGAAGAAACGTGATCGGCTTTTCGGAATCTGATTAATAAATAGTAATCTGATGTCAATAAAGGTAAGAATTATCTTTTTCATTTGTAATTCTATTCTTTATAACTTCCGTTTATATACTTATATTTTCTTGTATAAAAGCGAAGTGTATATCAGACCTAATTATTCATGTAGGCTTAATGGTAAATGTTAATAGAGATGGTAGTGTAAACGCAACAGTAGTGATTTGTATTTAACAGTTTGATAAATTATTAAAGAAAATACAACCACTTTGAGTACTTTCTGAGAATTTTCAAGTTTAGATTACATTTTCTGTGTGAAAATGAAGATTTACTTACAGCTCCAGTTTGAACTCCCCCCCCCCCCTTTTTTTTTTTAACTTCAAACACTTAAAAAACCAAAAATATGTTTTTCCCTCATTCTTTTTAACTTAAAACACTTTAAAAGCAATTAAAAAATGCCCCCCCCCCTCTTTTTTCTTTTACAATTAATTTTAATTACTTTAGAAATACTTATTTCTTTACATAGATTTTAATGCATATTGATATATATTAATTAAAGCAAATGTATATATTCAAATATATATATAATATATATGTATGTATTTGCTAAACATTTTAATAATATTTATTAAATCTTAACAAATTAATACATTTTTAACCACTTTAAAATTATTGTCACTTAAAAAGAAAAACATACTTCTAAACGTAACAGTTAATATGTTTTAACTTAGATGACAATGTCAGATTTTCTCACAGTTTTAGAAAAGCGTAGAGTGCTGGTAGTTGGAAAAGGGCACATTTTTGACTCTGAAGGGCATTTTTTAGATCCATATGAGCACTTTTTATATTTTTTAAATTCATTCTTTCAATTTTAAATACACTTTTGATATTTAAATGTTACAACACTCCTATCGAATTGCAACAATGTGTCAATTTTTACTATGCAAATAATTTTTTTTTACAAAACTGTAAAGGCTTAATTTTCTTGGTTGAAGGGCAAGAAGAGCACTAATTTTTTGATGAGGGGCAAGAAGGGGGATGTTTTTTAAACCAAAGGGCAGCCAGGGTGCAGCACCTTCCTGAAACTGCCTACAGGAAACTCTGCAATTTGAATATAAAATAGCTTGGGATCAAAAGTAGTGAAATTACTGTAGCTGCTAATTATTTTCTTAGTTTTGTGTAACACGTTACTTTTTGAATAAAAGTGAATGGGGCGAATAGCACAATACAAAATTTAGTTGTTTGTTTGTAGCAAGCATCAACATTTCTTTGAACACAATTTCCAGAAACAAATGAAAGTCTTCTTTAACAATTGTGTGGTCACCCATGGTACTATTATTTAGGAAATTGGTAACAAATTGGCAGTGGGAACTGCCATATATCTGTAAACAAATACCAGTTTTAGAGTTTAACAAAGCACTATATAACCATTGTATGTCAGAAATGTTCTTGTTTATGGGATTATAATTTTGGAATGCAACTTTTGTGAAAAATGAACAAACATATTTTTAAATAAGCAATTTTTACTTTGAGATAGTGCTAAAACAGAAGATGCTCTGATGATCACACTAAAAACATTATTATCCTTTAACTGTTTTTTATTTTCATAATTTTCAGGGTTAAAGTTTACTTGTATTTTACACAGAAATCGTAGAAAATTTTTGAACCATCACTCAGATTTTACAACAGTGAGTCAAAAAGTGACTCGCAGATTTATTATATATCCCACTTCTCTCTTTTTTTTAAAACTTCAAACACTTGAAAAACAGTTAGAAGATCACCCCCCCCTCCTTTCTTTCGCTTTCAAAACAATTTCTGAAAGTGAAAGTATCTTAATAAAAAAAACTTGTAATCAAAATCGAAAAAGTATAAAGGAGTGTGCATAGAGATTGACCTCAGCTATCCAATGCGAAAAAAAATCATTTATAAATATTGAAATGTGAACGAGATATCATAAATTATTTCCGCCATAGAATTAACATTAGTGAGTGGGTGTTTTGGCCTAAGTGAAGTAGTCTCTTAAAGCTAAATAAAGAAATTGGTATTAAAATTTACTAATTTTTTTTCCTACATTCACTATGAGTTTCTCTTATGCATGTGTGACTTTAATACTGATGTTTTCAATATTGATAAATAATGCTATTAAATTCTAGTGCAATAAAATGCCTAATATATATATATTAGTTAAGGGGTCGATGCAGGTTTTTTTTTCTTGGGGCCCATTTTGTGAAAAGTAAAGGTTATTTTTGTGTAATTTATTATATTTTTGTGAAAAATAACATTTTGTAACGAAAGTTGAAATCCAGTTAAGTCAAATTTGAACCAAGCATTTATAAACAAAAACTTTTTTTTAATCCTTTTGCTGAATTTTTCCTCTCTGGTGAACTTGTTGGTTCAAATTACACATTTTAAAACAACACAAAATAAAAAATAAATAATAAATAGTAAGTTTTTATGGAATAGAATTTTGTGAAGTGTATGTTTTATCAAATTGATTTTTGTGAAGGGGCCCATTTTATTAAATAGATTGTTGTGAAGGGGCACTAAATAACCCCAAATTTTCCTTGTATCGACCCCCGAGTTAAGCTATAAAAAATTTTATCTAAAGAATTATAGTTTATAAGTAAAATGCTTTAAAATGTAAAAGCTAATGACAGTTAAAACTAAAATTAGTAAAAGCCACTTTTTAAACATTTCAAGCTGACTTTTTTGTAATCCTGCTTTATATAATACACAACTAATTTGAAATTGATACTTTTAGCTTGAGCTGGTTTTTGAATTCGTACAAGTACATTATTATTAAATAATACTAGGGAATCGAACTCTGGCTTCCCGGGTTACAAAACATTGCTGAAAACTGTTTTTTTTTTATTTAAAATTCCAACAGATTTTTTATATTTAATATATATATATATACTAAAAAGAAATGGCGCATCTAGTATTTATCGAGAATTAACAATTTTCTGACAAATACTTTACGAGCTATTAATTTATCTCTGGCAACGATAAGCTAAAAAACCAGTCATCAGCAACACGTAGCTTTTTATTAAAAAAGATTATGTATTAATTTATCTTTTTTTTTTTTTCTAAATTCTGTTCTATAAAACACCATCTATTTGAGATTACTTTCATAAAAAGAACTCTGTTACTTTCCTTAATTTCAGATATTTCAATTTCAAATCATAATTAAATCCTAGTGCTAATTAATAATTAAATAAAAATTGGAAACATTTCTATTGAAAACTTGGTTCTTAACCCGTCAGCACATACGCCCCTTTCCATTACGTTACTACACGCGCAGGATAAATTTTACCCCAATGGGTTTTCTTGTGTCAATTTCCCCCCGGTTTGATTATAAGCAAAAATTTATATTTTGAAATAAACTGTAAATCAATAAAGAAAATAATTTAACTTAAAATAAGAGGTTTTTTCATATTTAAAGAAAAAAAAAACATAAAATCTAGCACTAAGATTTTTTTCTGCATATCATTACATACAAAGTTTTTTCAATCCAAATTTAGCCATAAAAATACAAAAAAATATAAAACTGATATATAGAAACTGTATGTGCAAGAGTTGTTAACGTTTAAAAGAAAAATTATATTATTATTTGCCCACTATATTTTTTACATAAACATTTGCATTAACATTTTCCTATCATTATGGGTTACGTTATAACACGCGTGGGGTAAATTTCCTCCCACGTGACATTTTTATAACAAAAGAATGGAAAATCTCACAACCGGAGGTAAATTCTTTTTGGCCACATCTTGATCTCTTTCAGCTTGAAAGATACTGTAAAGCTCAGAATGATCCCGAACGATTTACGCACATTTTTAAGTAATAGTTCTGAGCTGGGGTAGATTTTATCCCAGTGTGTGTGCTGACGGATTAAAATGTTAATTTGACACATTTATTTACACATGCTTCATTTCAAAGTTATTTCTTTATTTTAGAGACTATGCAAGTAATTTTTGAAAAATCCAGCTGTAAATTGAGCTGAATGCTGGAAAAGAAGTCTGCAATGGACTCTAAGCAGTGGTATGTTTAATTGATTTATTATTATTATTTCTTTTTCTTAAAAATAAAAGAATATGTGAGCATGTAGTTTTATAGCTTTTATTGAATTGTCATATTTTTGCATTTAAGCATATTTATGAATTGTTGTGCTTTGGAACATTTTTACTTATTTATTTATTTAAATGGGCAATTCAATTGTAACAGACTAATTGACATAGCGGAAAAAAAGGCTTTATCTCATTTGAAAAACAATAATTATGTAATTCAAAAAGGGCTACAATTAGCATGATGATATTTATTAGAAGATAAATTAATATAGTTATTATGAATAAATTATTTAATGTAAATAATTATGGTTAAAAAAATGTTAATGTAACAGACAAACATGAATTATCATGCTTTTCAGATACCTTGATGTTTATCGATATATTACTTATAAAATAATTTACAATTTATTATTATAAAAATGTATTTTCATTCAGAGGGCGTTCTGAAACATATATCTTTCTCAAAATTTGACTGTTGCCATAAGATAGTTATGAAAAATATGTAATCTTACCTGTAACAGACCAACATTTAACATGTAACAGACAAACAAATAAACACGTAAACAGAAGCGATTATAATAAATTTTATTGATTTTGACTATTCAAAATTTTATAAAATGCATTGCAAATATAAAAAATATAGGTATAATACTATCAGAAAAAATATATATTACCTATTTGATCTAAAATATAAAATTCTAGAAATGGTAAATTGGCTTGGAATTGCCCAAATGTTTATATTCCATGGCTTGTTTTTGAAAACTGATTTTTTTTTTCCGGTAATTTCTAAAATATTCAGTTAACATTGATAGATCTCCCAAATTAATTTTTGTATTGGTACCCATACAAAAAAAAATTCAGCCCGGCCCGATACAAAAATTAAAAGTTCTACTAGCATACCTGTCAAAAGGCAATAAATATCTTTTTAGCAGTCATATAAGTATAGAAAATCTTCATTTTATCTTAAAGTACATTTAATTCAAACTATTTTTTTTCAGAAGAAATAAACCATAATTTTATGTTAAAGTTTTTGGTACTTTTCGGTTAGCCGGGTGCCAGTGACATATGTACATATATAAATACATATGTATATACATATATATAATATGTATGTATATAATATGTATTTGCAGATATATGGTATATATATACACATGTACATATATCAGTGGTAGAGGTCTGCACGGGCCGAAATTTCCAGACCCGGCCTGATACAAAAATCAAAAGTTCGGCCCGAGCAAAAAAAAATATTGGCCTGACCCGGCCCGATTTAAAAGGAAGTTTGTCCCGGTATAAAAGCTAAAAGGCCGGCCCGAGTTAATTTCCACAAAACATTGATTTTTACGAGGATTTGGTTAAAAATTTGCCTTGTAGGAGTAGATCTAACCAAAAATTCCTATCTAAGCTTTTTTTTTTTTTCATGTTTACAATCTTCATTTTTATAGAAGTGCCGCAGTCTGCGATATTAATATTTTTAATAAATCTCTATTTGTTGTATGTATGTGTTTAAGTTATCATTAATATTGTTAATCCATATTCCATGTATTGAAGTGTTAAAAATCAGAAAAATGCTATACATTAAAATCTTCTAAGACGGAATTGCATAGGGAAAAAAAAAAAGAGTTATAGACAATTTGCCTTCTTAGCAGGTGTAAATATATTATATATTCTTTTCTTACATATTAGTATATTCATTTTGCATGGATCAACACATTTTTCAGTTTAAGACAGGATTCCGTCATAAGCAGGTTCTTTTTCACACGTTTCACTATATTTTAATTTAGCCATATTTTAATAAGTGTACAAATCTACTTATCTTTAAAAATAATAAATTTTAATGTTTAATTGTAGAATAATGGCAATTTAAAAATATATGCATTTTTTTTCAAAGATTTTTGTGCCAGGTCTTATTTTACTGACCTTCAAACGGACCAGGCCAAGCCGAGACAATGATTTTTATAAGGTCAGAACCAGGACTGAAAATTTTGGGGTGTGAAGACTAGGAAGGATGAAACCAGTCCCGGCTCTGTACGGAAAAAATAATTTAAGACACGGCCTGATCCTTCAGGAAAAAAAGAAAGGCCCGAACCCGGGCCATAAAGAGTAATCACTAGGCCCAAGCTCGGCCCAAAACGAGTGGAGACCAGGCCTAGCCTGAGTGCAGTGAAGGAAAATAGGCCCGAGCCCGGCCTGTGCAGATCTCTAATTAGTGGTGCCTGGCTAACCGAAAAGTACCAAGATTTTAAGTATATTGACATTTATTTTAAATGTAAACATTCTGCAGCACTTTTTGATTATTAATATTCAGGGCTGAAACTAAAGGCAGCACAGAGGGGGCATGTGCCCCGGGTGCCAGAATGGAAGGCATTGGAGACTACAAATGAACATTTGGTTTGTTGCTTAATACAAAAAAAAGTATATGAAATTTGGGCAAAAATGTTTTGTAAGTTGGAAAATTCAAAAGAAAAACTGAGAATTCATGGGACACTAAAAAATAAAAGGTAGAAAATTCACATAATAAAATACTTATTAAAAACTTTTTTTTTTTTTTTTTTGTTCCGAGTCACTTTTATAATTTGGAATTTAGGTTCAGGAAAGTATCTAAACATATTAGTCTATAAATAGGAAGTGCAGTATAAATGACAGCTCCATGAAACTGTATGTAGATAACATACAAAGATGTTTTACAGTATTAGAATTCATTGTTATATTCCTACAGAAAATTCTGGTGTTTCAGTTCTTAAGACATTGTGACTTATAACACTAGGACTTTAAACATCCGTTCAATTGTAATGTAATACTATAACTACAGTAAAATCTTTCTGTAATAGAATCCTGTCTTAAATGAAAAAAATACACGGATCCAACAGTAACAATAGCATCAATTCTATTTGCTAAGACGAAAACTTGTATAAAACTGAATTTTGTCTTGTTCCTTTTGATTCTGTACTCACAGGTTTTATTGAATAAGTATTTGACAAAGCACAGAGTTCACTATTACGTATTTTATGATTACATATTTTTCAGTTTAAAATAAGTCAGCAATTAAAAACTTAGTAAAATTATCTTTGTAAATTTACTTTGCGAGAAAGGTAGGGTTAGTGGGGGTGCCAAAATCCCTGTTTGCCCCTGTGAAAAAAAAAGCTAATTTCGGCCCTGAATATTTAAATTCTAGGTATCTCTAAACTGTGTTATATCAACACTATTGTCGTCAAGCGTAACAGTTAGTGCCAAATGGGAAAAAAATTGAGCTTCAAGCAAACGGAAAAAATAATTAAAAGAAAAAGAATGAAAAGCAAAACCTGTTTTTACCTTACTATTAAAAAAAATAATTGATATCTCCATCGTCAATTGACGAAATTTGCTCAAGTTTTCAGCAAGTTCAATAATAGTAAATTAGGCTGTGTAACAAACTTTTATTAAAAAATAATCAATTATTAGAAAATGAGAGCATCCCCACAAAAAAGCAACTGCAAAGAAAAAGAAGAGAACTATCTGTGGTTTTTGTTTTGTTTATTAAACTATTTGCAGTCGGAAGTCGCCGAACGTTATCAGAATAAGATCATCAGCTTCTGATGGTATAGATTAAATACTGTATTTTTCTCTGTTTGATTATTGCTTCGGTGACGAAAAGGTGCTTTTAGCAGTAGTCAGGGGAGTTAACATATAACTACATATTTTAAAAATGTTTTCATAATGGTTTATTACATAACATTTTTCAGTAATATTTTGCTTGTTTAAATTTTTTTGTCATTTGCATACCTTAAATCTAACATGTCTTTTGTCAAAAGGAATCTCCCTCCGCCCTTAAAAAAAAAAAAAAAATACAGGAACACCGCTTTTGTTATGCTACAGTAGTTTCGGCACAAAGTCTCTATATGATATCCTTATATATATATATATATATATATATATATATATATAGGGGAGACCTGTGTACCTAGGGCCCTCATGTACCTAGGTCCACCCCACTTTAATTGAATAATATTTAATTCTAAGTTTTGTTACTCAGTTGGTTAAGGGCAACACCAATTTCTATTTAGGCAGCCACTTTGAAATCTTGGAGGAGAAAGCTGTGGCAAGTTATTGGTAGAAAAATGTTTTATATGGTCAGAAGTAAAATTTTGCAGCTCATCTCTTTTGTTGTTTAACAAAGGTGAGGCAACTACTTTTCTTTGAATTCTAGGACATAATTTTGCTTGTGACATTAAGTACTAAATGATATATTAAATAAGTCCCTGCTCCATGTGGGTTTTCTGAAGAAGACATTTTGTATGAAATTACCTACTCTTGTACCTAGGGCCATGGACCTAGGTACAACTACAGTGATATTCTTTATGCTGTTATTTTATTGAAAAGGCTTTTGTAATAAATGGAGGAAAATGGCTTTAATTATGTGAACCATTTTGATTTATTCAAATTTTAGGGTTTGTTCATCTCGCAAAACCCTATTCCTCCCACTTCTCTGTCTGTCCAACACAGAGTCGGTTCTCTCTCAGAAACTTTATAACTTACATGCTTGAAATTTTGTGTACTTACAACTGAATACCTACTGTCATGCTGAAAATTATAAATTTGAAAAAATCGTATTATTTTAATACAGAGAAATAAAAAACCAAAAGTCTAACAGCCTTTTTCTACTAAATTTAAACATTTTTGGTTATAGCAATTGCCAACAATTAAAAATCCACAATTCTTTCTACAATAATACAAGGAGTATGAGTTACAATTGTATGAGTTGTACAATTGTAACTCATACTCTTTGTATGAGTTGTATAATTGTAACTCATACTCCTTGTAGGGGTACAATTGTATGAGTATACAGTTTGTTGAATTTTTGGAGCATGTCATTCACCAAGTCAAATGTTCAGTGGATAAGCAAAATTTTTTTGGTATGGACAACCACGAAAGCCATGCCAGTATTAAAACAATAACTTTGCCAAAAAAACTTGGAATAGTTAGGCTTACATTTTCTTCACATACCAGCCATAAGCTTCAACCATTGGACAGAGGTGTTTGGATCCTTCAAGAAATACTACAGTACAGCGTGTAGTAATTGGATGATGACAAACGCTGGAAAATCAATCAGCATATATGATGTTGTGGAGAATGTTGGCAAATCCTACCCTTTGGTCTTTACTCCTGCAAACTTTCTAGCGGGCTTTCGTGTGTCTGGTGTATGGCCAGCGAATCAAAACATATTCACCTATTCACAATAATTTGGCTTATTGCAATTTAAATAATTATACGGTAAATCCTGATATTGTTTCTTTTATAAAATTCATGTGTGTATGTTTGTTTTCTATTCATTATGGAGTGAAACGTAACTTTCAGGGAATGGCCCTAGGTACATCAGCTACTGGCCCTAGGTACATTGAAGATCTTGTACCTAGGGCCATTTGTGAAGTTTCTTAAAAAGCCTCCTATTCCACATAATTCATTATTTTAAGTATTTATATTAATCCCAATGGGAAGTAATTAGTATAAAGATGTGTACATATCAGTTTCACAATTTTAAACAAGTTCAGTTGGTCTGTTTTTGTACATTGAAAAAAAGTGGCCCTAGGTGCACAGGTCTCCCCTACATATTTTTTTTTTCAGCACTTAAGTTAAATTATTTATATATTACTATTACTAATATTACAATAGTTCTTTATATTTAATTACTAGTTTAAATTTTTTTGTGTGTGGCATTTAAGTGAAAATATTTATACGTAAATTTGAGTTCCTTGGGTGCGGCACTATACATTTTAAAAAAAGATTTTTTTACAGGTGCGCCGCTTACCTGGATATACTTTTTTTAAAACAGATATTCATTGGTACGGCTGATATTCCCAATAATACGGTAGATATGTAAGTATATTAAGCCCTGACATTATTTTAATGGTTAAAAAAGCATTTTCTCACCATATTACATTTGCCGTGTGTTCAAATACTGCACACATTGTTATTTTCTTTTTGAATTTTTTACTCCATACAAAAATAAGTCTTATTTTAGAGCATTATAACTTATAAGTTTGATAAATCATAGCTTTTATAAAAATAAATCTTATGTTCTCATAACAAACACCAATTCAGCATAAGTGCAACAAGCATTTTAAAATGAAACACCAGGGGTCGATCCAGGAAAAATTTGGGGCCTATTTAGGGCCCCTTCACAAAAATCTATTTAATGAAATCGGCCCCTTCACAAAATTCAATTTGATAAAATGGACCCCTTCACAAAAATCAATTTGATAAAATGGGTCCCTTCACAAAAATCAATTTGATAAAATGGGCTCCTTCACAAAATGCTATTCCATAAAAACTTACTATTTATTATTTATTTATTATTTTGTGATTTTTAAAATATGTAATTTGTAAACAAGCAAGTTCACCAGAGAGGAAAACTTCAGCAAAAGGATTTTAAACGGTTTTTGTTTTTAAATGCTTGGTCTGAATTTGATTAACTGGATATCAACTTTCGCCACAAAATGTTATTTTTCACAAAAATATAATAAATTTCACAAAAATAACCTTTACTTTTCACAAAATGGGCCCCAAGAAAAAAAAACCTGCATCGACCCCTGAACACACAAGTTGTAGTTTGTTAATCTGTAAAGTATAGGATTGCTGTACTAAATCTGGTGCAGCAGAACGGCAAATACCGTTTAGTGTCAAACCAATATTGATGACTAAAATTGTGCTTTTACAGAAACTTCTCCATCGAGTGTTTCCTTCACTAACGCAACCCGGTATCCGGACCCGAACACAGCGAAGTATAGAAAAATGTACGCTAGGCATAACTAGAAGAGAAAGAAAGAGAATAACCTGGATGAGAAGTTAGACGAAAGTTTTTGACATCATTGAAAGAATTAAACATCTAAAATGGAAAATGGGCGGGGCACATTGCAAAAAGATAAGACAGTAGATGGAGCACAAACACCCTACAGTAGTATCCCAGTGATGTAAAACGACCAAGAAGATGACTTCAAGTAAGATGGAGTGACGAAATCAGATAAGTGGTCAGTGTTAATTGGATGACTAAAACACTAGACAGGAAACAATGGAAAAATCTGGGTGAGAATCCAGCAGTGGATTGAAAACAGTTGTTGATGATGATGATATCTAATCTTTATTTAGCATACTTACGCCTTACACATTACTAAATACATACTTGATCTTTACTTTTTATATTTTAATCAAGTTTTACATTTTCTTAATATTTAGTACTTTATTGTTTTACTTAATAATTTACTTTATTATAGACATATTCATTGTAATTTCAAATGCATTATTACATTCGTATTACTGCTTAAAAAATGTAAATAAACCAGAAATCTGCAAATAATTCAAAAATTTGCACAATTTCAGTGTTATGATGGACTCATGTGGATTTGGGGAGTCTACTGTAGTACATTTTGCTTGTAATTACCATCATTTTTAATTATTAAAAATATGACATTACCATCAGTTATAAATATTAAGATTTTTTTTTTTTATTCGACACAAAACAAGGCGGGTGCTTTCATGCTGTATGACGTTTTTCGACATAAAATAAGATGTGCTTTTACTTTTTCATAGTTGTTCAAATATCCCATAAGGCTTAAATAGTAAAGTTCCTAAAAATAACTTAATAAATTTTACTGTAAGATCTTTTGAAGAAACAAACGGTAAGAAATTATTGTATATCTTGTGTATATATGCTGATTTATTCATTTTGAATGAATGTGATGCACTTATACAGTTAGGTAGAAATGTATATTTTTTCTTTTCTTCTTTACAGACGTATGCCGAGCAGAAATTTCTGTGACAACAGCAAGGTGGAAGAAACCAGATTGTTGCAAAGAAAAAAAAATTATGTTTTGTGATGTGGAAAGTTGTAAATAAATATTTGTTTTGTTTTTTATTGTGGAAAGTTATAAATAAATATTTGTTTTGTATTTTATCGTGAAAGTTGTAAATAAATATTTGTTTTGTTTTTAATGTGAATTTTTTTATTGTGCAATTTGTAACATTATAGAATTTTTAAAAAATAATAAGATTATTCAACAGCGGTTATCATTTTCCCCATACTATCTTTCATGACATTGTGAAATATATTTTTTAATTTTTATTCCTTTACTGATTTCCAATTAAATTGGGAGTAAAATTTTAAAATTTTCAGGTATTCACTTCTGATGACTTTTGCATAAAGATTTAATTTTTGTATGTCATATAATTTAAGTTTATTATTTTATATTGAGCACTTAGTGTAATATGTGCAATTATTTAAAATACAGAAGTTGTTTATTCATTAAAGTTAAAACAATGAAAGCAAACAATATCTTAATATTGCTCAAATTTGTGTTAATACTTTGTGACATATATCAAATGCACTTTCTGGGCCATTAGCATTTACATAATCATGGTACTGTCTCATTTTGTTAAAGTAAGGTAATGTATTTAAGTACAAAGGTAAGTAAAACAAATTGAATCTGAAGCTGTATAGCCAAATTATCACAGCAGTAAATGTGTGCTTCGGTCACTAAATATGGAAGGGCATACTTTTCTGTCCTTTATTTGTTTTGAATGCAAAAGTATTAACAGATGACTTATGCAGTAGCTTTATTCTAGAAAAACAATGTAAAACCATCATCAGAGGGACAAAACGATACTTTTAAATTTCATGTGGCACCTTATCAGAGGACAATCAAATGCATAACATTTGTTGCATATACCGGGTGTTCCTAAAGTGGATCAGGTATTTACATGCTTTTTTTAGTAAGTAAAACAAATAATTGCAAAGTAAAAAAAAAATTGTTATTTAAAAAAAACTTAAGGGTGTATTTAAATCCAAACTGCTTATTTTGAGACACATTTTTAAATTCATTTTTGCTCGAAAATGCATCCAATTGGCAGGTTCTCTTATTCAGAAACTTTATAATGTCCGTGTTGTCTCGATTTTTTGATAAAGGCAGAATATGTTTTTAAAAATGCTGTCAAAGTGGACATTTTGAACCGAATTTCCCGAAGCGATAGCGCTGAAAAAAAAAAAAAAAAAAGTACTTTGAAAATATTTGTTTGTAAATCAATTTCTAATTAATTGAACGAAAAATAAAAACGTAGGTCCCTTATAAATCTCTTCATAAATCACGTCGCCAAGTTTCATGTTTTTACTTTTAAAAATGAGTTTGAAAATGTGTCATAAAATTAAGTTGTTGAGCATGGAAAAATATTTTTTTTTTAATACTGCCTTAAGTTTTTATATGACTTCTTACGACAAGAATGATAAGTTCCACTTCAGACATAGCACTTAAAAAAAGGTCATGGAAAAATTTTAAATTTCATCATTTTATATAATATTTGCTCAAATTAAGAATAAAATATGTAAAAAATAATTATATACAAGTAAGGAATTTTACAAAATATCTTAAATTTTCTTGAATTTTATCGAGAATATAAGATGAAAGGGCCATATAATTATATATGATATTATGATATATATCAATATATATAAGTAAGGAATTTTACAAAATTTCTTAAATTTTCTTGAATTTTATCGAGAATATAAGATATCTTCTGCCTTCAATTTGCATTTTTAAAATTCATATATACCTCAATATATTGTTACTGAAAACATTTTTTATTAAATAAATTATATAGTATATGAGATCTTTGTTAGATTGGATATTTTTTTTTAAAGAAAGATTATTCAATAACCTTTCTTAAAAAAT
Source organism: Maratus michaelseni (assembly GCA_963931845.1). Classification (NCBI taxonomy): domain Eukaryota; kingdom Metazoa; phylum Arthropoda; class Arachnida; order Araneae; family Salticidae; genus Maratus; species Maratus michaelseni. Next base: position 466,325,353 of record OZ007588.1, read on the forward strand.
AAAAACTTTTATTCCCTCTAATAAATCTAATAAATGAAGATATTTTTAAACTATAAAATTTATTAAATAAATGTTTTCAGTAACAATAGATCTATGCATTGTCATATGTTTATGTACATATGAATTTCAAAAATGCAAATTGAAGGCAGTAATATCATGAAAACCATCCACAGGATGCTGACAGGTGTGATATTTTGACACCCAGAGGATGCCCTATAACCATCCATAAGGTGTTGTGTAATGACATCCATAGGATATTGACAGGTGTGACATTTCGACACCCAGGGGATATCCTATAACTGTCTACAGGATGATTTCATCCATCCGCAGGATATCAGCTTATCCTAAATATGACATTATGTGGATGCTTTTAGGATATCAATAGACCATCCAGAGGATGTAATGCAAGTGTCCTATAACCGTCCAAAATGTGTCATGAGATGACATCCATAGGACGTTAAAAGGTGTGACATTTCGAAACTTAGGGGATGTCCTGTAACTGTCGAGAGGACCATTTCATCGGTCCACAGGATATCAGCTTGTCCTAAATATGACATCTTTTGGATGTGTTTGTGTTGTCTGGGATGTTATTGTTAATTGAAGAAAATTTATTTACAACAATTTACTGAAGTATGTAACTATATATAGTTAAATTATGAAGTATATTATTTTTAAGTGCACTTAATTTTCCCCCTTTCTCCCTTATTTCAATAGTTCAATATTTATATCATGTTCAATAAAAAGTATTTAATAGTGAAAAATGTATTTTTATTGTGTTCTTTTATACATTAATTACAACCAAAGATATATCTCTCTATATATATTTTATTATTATTTTAATGTGCCTAACAAGTAATATGATATTTGATAAGAGAAATTTTAGTTCATGAATGAACCATAATTAAATGATTTTTAAATATGAAAAGAATAATAATTCATTTTAAACATCAAGAGATGTGTGCATATATTATAAATGGAATTGAAATAAGAATAATCCTTATATATTATTTCTCCTGTCAACATCCCTTTTACTCAGAAAATATGAAACGCAGAACAACGAATGAGATACCATATGAAAGGTTTCAGAACCGGCTTCTGACATAGCCCACTTAACAATTCTTTAAAACATGTTTTTGATTAAAATTTGCTGAAATTTAAAAAAATAAATCGGCATTGTGTTCATGAAAGAAATGAAAGGTTTTCCTGAAATTATTGTTGCCAAAAAAAATAAAATACCACATTATATGATGCTCATAGCAATTATTATAAAAAACACCGCACGGGTTTATTTTATACTTATGGATTAAAAAGCGAAATTGAAATTGAAATGTTTAGATTTATATTTCTAAGTCCCATGTTTTTTTCCGAAGCGGATGACGTCATCCTCTAATGCAGTCAAAATACGATTGTTATTTATTTTTCTCGCGCGTGCCTTTAGCAATTTTGGATCAGTTTTTAGTCTAAATTTGATGGAATAAATTAGATGATATTCTGGCTTGACTAACAACTAAATGTTGTTTGCAGATATTTTTATCCTTGCTTTTTCTTTAGAAGTTTAAACCTGCATCTAATAAAAATTACATATTGATAAAAAATTATACTTCTCTATTATCCCGTCGTCCACTTTTCATAACAAAAAACTATCGCCAAATAAACGGGAGAACGTTGCCATTGGAATATCAAAAAAATAATAATAATTTAAGGACACAATTGTTATTTTAATGAATAAAATAACTACTAAATCAGTAAAACATAATGAAAAATACACGCAAATGTCGAAACCACTAGATGACGTAACAAACACGCATAATGATTCTGACATCAAGTAAATGGGACTGCATTTTTGGCGTTTAATCTTACAGTTCGGTGGTAGTTTTTTGTTATGAAAAGTGATCGACGGGATAATAGAGAAGTACCTAAAAAATATTAGATTTCAGTGCGAAATCTTCGCACGGGCCCTCTGGTTATTGGATATACAGTCGAACCTCATTAACACGAAATTGAAGGGACTGAGAATTTTTTTCGTGTTATCCGAAATTTTGTGTTAACCGTCACAATAGCTTAGATATAAAATAACATCTTTGGTTAGATATAAAAACTAATTAAATTAACCTACAAATATATCCCCTATCATAAAATCATAAATTAATAATAAATAGAAAATTTCATTAACAAATTAAACAAATTGATCATCATTTTAGGCAATAATAAATTCATTTACTTCCTAATCATATTTTTAAGGTCTGTTATTGACTTTGCTTCAATTTTTGTAGAGTACTTCTTTTAGGAACGTATGGACCTCAACTGATTTGTCCAAAGCTTGGAAAACATCCTCTTGTTCCATAAGAAAACGTTGAGTTTTCAATGCTGTGGGGTAGATTCATTTAATGACACTAAACTTTTCCATTCTGTGTCAATTTCTTCATCCCCGTCTGACACTTCGATGGTGTCATTGCTTTTTTTTTTCAGCTAATGCAGCAATTATTTCTTCGTCTGTCGTCACATTCGAAGTCAGCACATCTTCATCTATGCAAATATATTTGAAAAACAATGTCTAGGAAAGAATTCCCCATGTTTTGGCCACATATCTTTTGGCAGACGATTATATGGCACTGTTTAAATCTTGTCAATCATCCGTCAGAACATGTGAAATCGCTCTCACTGGGAGCATCAGCAAAACCTTTGCTTTTTCTTTCAAAATTGCACAAGTTAAAACAATGTTCTGGCTTCGTGCTACTTTTATTCACCGAAAAAGAACAATTTCAATTCATTCATTCTACCATTCATTTTCTTACTGGCTTGAATTGACTCACAGCATAAGTTGCTTCAATCTTTTCACGATTCCTTAAAACTGTAGAGAATGTTCTATTGGGTATCCCCTACTTCGCCTCAGTTTCTGATTTTTTTTCAGAACTTTGTCGGTGACTTCATTTAAAATTGTTTGCTTGGTTTCTAAAGATACAGTTTGCTGTTTTCGACTCTTCTTTCACAGAATTCTACAGAGCAACCACGAGCAGAGTACAGTTATATTAGTCAGGTAGTGAAGTAGGGATTGTCACTTCTTTCACTCAACGATAGGGGAATTCGAAACCCGGTTTATGGTTTATGTCACTGTCAATACAGCCAACCAAGTAATGGAACAATCACTTTCAAAAAAGAAATTCCTTCACCCAAGCTTTCTTTGTGACTGAGCTATAACTCATATGGTTAATGTAGGAACACTTCCGCATATCAGAGATCAAAGAAAAGCAGGGATTACTCAGGAATTCAGTATTTTACCATTTTCTGAAACCTATTTCCACAACCATGAGAAAATTCCATGTTTAATAAAAGGATTTGACATGTAAGTTTGAAACATCAAAAACATTGCATAAAGAATCATGTTTTGACTATGGAGCGAAAAAAAAAAAAAAAAAAAAAAAAAAAAAAATGCCTTAAGCGGGATTTTCCGAAATTTTCTTTCGTGTTAAACAAATTAATTAACATTGATTTTCAGACTCATCTGACGGGACCTCAGTATTATTTCGTGTTAACGAGGTTCGACTGTAATACAATATTTAATGAATGAAAATATTGTGATATTTAAGGTTATTTAAATATTATTGAGGCAGATCACCACATGGTAAATATAGATAAATATAGATTTTCTATGAAGAAAAATAATAGCTGGTCCAGGTGAGTGCAATGTTTATTTTCTTTATCCGTCATGTTGAATAAAATCTTTTATTATTTCTTTTATGTAAAAATTTTCACAACGCAAATGTTAGCTACACTATATGATTTCTTCTGGCCATAATTTTAAATACATTATATTTCTTTCTCATATTTTGAAATCTGAAAATTATTTTAAATAGAAAATTTTGGATTCATAATTATTATTCTTAAATTAAACTATCCCATTTTTTAAATAATAATAAAATTCCTTTTTTTCTTTTTATTTATTTTTTTCTTTCTAACAGATATCATTTTCCATAAGCAGATGATATAGCTTTTTATTTCAGAGTATGTGAATTAAAAACTTGGAAAATAAAATCAGCTTTACGAAAATATATAGGAAATATTACTGTAAGAGTCATTTAACCAATTGTTTTAAAATATCATTAAATATTTATTATAATTAAATTGAAATGATGAAATTTTCAGAAATATTTTATTTTGTGCATACCAAGGAAATAAATAAATAGCAGAAGTTCTGTCTATTTAAATGCAGGAATAAGGGTCTGTGAATATATGATATCATACTGACACAAGGTTAGTAAAATACTTTATATTCATGGAGGAAAATTCATCTTTTGTTTTCCGAATGACGTCATTTTCTTCATTGGAAACATTTAATTTTTCATATTACTTCTTATAATAGATTATTTACTGTAATTTTATTTACATAGATTACTTAATATTGTTTCTCAACAAATAATATGTATTCTGCTCTTCTGTGATTACTGCATAATTAAATGCAATCATTTTACTATATTTAAATTTTATGAAAAACAATTGAGATTCTTCTTTTACATATGATGACATTTACACTGATGGAATCCAGCTTCTGATTGGTGGAATATGATAAGGCAAATTAATCTTATGTTGTAGAGATAAAATCTTAACTTAATAGCCACCATTTTAAAGAAATTTCATAAAAAAAAACTTTTAAAATTGAAATTAAAATATAAAAATGGGAATACAAAAAAAAAAAAAAAAAAAAAAAAAAAAGAGCTAGAGCTGCAAATGAACAGCTTTCATTTAAAAAAATAATTATCAAAATTAGTTCAGTATTAATTTCAGGGCAGATGACTAAAAAAACAGTCTTCTGTTTTAAATATATAGATATTTTTTTTTACATTGTAAAACTAGTTATAGTATGAATGCACCTCATTTGTCACGTTTAACGTACAATTTCCAACTTGTTTTATTTAACATGGTTCATGCATGAAGGTGGAATTTTGTAATAGATTTTTCACTCATTTTTCTGATATGCAAGAATTATAAAATTTATGTACACAAGTGTGTTTCAGATGACAATACAACAACTTAATATTCGTAAAACTTAATTATAAATTAATAAATTAATTTTAAAGCGATTTTTCACTAGCCAGCCACAAGTGATAAATCGCCCAATATTCTTCATGGTTACAATTGTATACGAGTTACAACAACAATGGAGTTGATTATGTGCCAAACCATGCTCATTAAAATACGCTAACTGGCTGTAAAAGTGCAACAATGACATATTTTAAATACTAAAAAGCAGAAAATAAAATAAAAATAAAGAACGTTATAATTTTTTTAAATGCACTTTTATCAATTTAATATTAATTAAATTATGATGTCATCAATATGTAAATTTTTAAATATGAATCTACATTTCAAAGTTCTGCATTACTAATATTTTATGATGTTACAGCTATGTAAAATACAAGAGTAAAATATAAGAATGTAATCTATAATATAAAAACATCTGATTTCAGAAAAATCAATAGCACAATTAATATTTTATACAGAATAAGAGATAATATTATAAGATTATAAAAATATTATTTCCACAAAAAATACTGTACAATGAAAATCGGATGATCTTTTACATATTATGGGGCAATGTAATAAAACAAAAAAGTGAATTATTAAAAATATCAAAACATGCTGGATTACAATATAATTTCAAAATCTGTTAATGCTTCAATACAAAAAATATTAAACTATTATCTTAATTTATTGCATCCATTTCATAAAGATAATTAGGAAAAGTTAAAAACATATAAAGTTAATGCAAAATTTTATTTTGCCATATAAGAATTTCATTGTACATATTAAACTACCAGTAGTTTTCAGTATTTATATAAGAATGTAATTAATTATACCTGACTAACTTCTGTCTCTAATCTTTTCTTTTCATCGTCTGCTTCTGTCAGAGATTTCCTAGTAGAACTCATCTCTTTGTAATAAGACTCAATTTTTTCTAAAGCCTAAAATGAAATGCATTATTATTAACTAAGATGCATAAATATATATATATATATATATATATAATTCTGTTGAAGAAAATACAAAAATTACTTACATTTTTCAATTCATTACCAAGTTGTGTTCGGACAGTATTGAGTTCATTTGCCAAGTCATCATTTTCATGTTCCAATCTCAAATTGCTCAATTGATAGCGGCTGTTTTCTCTCTAAATAAATAAATAAAAATGTTTTCTGATTCATATGCCTTATTTTTTATTCAATATTCATACAGTAGATATATATAATATCAAAATCCACGATTATAACAAAATGCATACAGTACCAATTTTGAAATCCATCAGGATTTTGGGATATGAATCTTAACTGAGCTTCAAAAATTGAAGACTTTATAAAATAAAACTACTTATCTTACTAAGTTTAATTAAAACTAAAATTTTTTATTAAGTACTGTTGTTGAAGTGAGATATCTATTTTTGGCTTTTTTTTTAATGCAATAAATTGTCCTTAATTTTACAATGTAACACAATTTCTACATCAGCCTCATAGTTTCCTTCTTTTATATCAATTACTGTATTGAGTGCTTACAGAATACTTCTACAAATTTTCTGCCCTATTTGTTAAATTGAAGCAAGAGTAAATAAATAAATAATTATCTCAATTCTCTCCTCTCACAAAATTTCTATTTATCTTCTCCTTAGCCGACAAATTTTAAAATCTTTAAAACTCTTTATTTTTTTGAAAATTTTCTAACTATTTGTTACTTTTAAGGACAATCATCTAAATATCTCTTCCAATATTTTCTTTCTCTTCTTTGTCCTCACTCCCAGCACACAGTTTAAAATCTTTAAAACTGTCATTTTTGCTTCATTTGTTACTTTTTAATAACAATAAATAAATAATCAAAGCATAACTTACCTACTTCAAAAGCAAAAATGGATTCATGTGCATAAAATTTACTCTATTTCATAATTATAAAGGTAAGAAAAAAACATGGAATCTACGGATTTCTAGACATTGGTACAAACATCTTTTTGTGAAAAATGTCTTTCTTTATGTATAATTCTATTTTCTTTTCAAACCATTCTCGGATTTATTCATTCATAAATTGAAATTTGATAGTCCATTTTCCTGCAGAAAGATTTTGGTGTTCATAATAATTTTTTATCACAAACATTAAAAAAGACCAATTATAGCATTTAAAAATCGTTTACAGGGACACACAATTTTCATTATGTTATGGTCTATAGGGAAAAATTGTTTGCAATGTATTTTAATGATGATTAGGGCTGGATTATTTATCAATATATCGGCCAAATATTGACTATTGCAATATCAATATCTAATCTCTGATTCTGACAATATATCCAATAACAATAGCTAAGCTCCGATTCTATCGATATATCCCAATAAAAAAAATTTTCTTGCAGTGCAACTTCGAAAGCCTAGAAAAAGTGCCAAATATTCCATACTAATATCGGAATAATCCTTTTTTCCCATGCATTTATTTGCTGCCTACTTCATTCAAAGCCTGATATCCCTTCTTATGATTACCTCTCTCTTTCACTGTTACTCCAATATATCCGATACATGCTCTGCTTTACTTTTGATTCCTAACAACCGCATATTCCACTGTCCCTTTGTTACTGAATAATACTGTTATCGACTGTGTTTCAATACCGTCGCTGCTATTGGTCTAGACATATTGCAATGTATCACACAGATTGATATATCCCGATAAAGAAATGCTAAAATATGTACAAGTTATTGTGGAGTCGATAATATTACCGGAGCTTAGAAGCTGGATTCACGAGCAAACAATCAGAGTGTGCTAATGATAAAATTTCGCCTTTTGCCACGTTGGTGAAGCAAAGCCTCTTCGCTCTTTCACTGTGATTGATAACATTTGAGCGGAGCTTCCTAGCTATTAATGTCTAGTATTGCAGATGCTGAATATCAGCCAATTCTCATTCCTATTAACCTGTCTGTTGCATTATCGGTAGAGAGAGCATGAATCTGAGTAAATTTAATATATGCTGTCTTGATATTTCAGCTTAGTATGAAGTAAAAAAAAAAATTTTAATCAGTATAAAACTATTCTGAAATGTGATTTGAATATTTATATTTCGAAAACGATTTCAATGGTGTATTTATGTACAGTAAATAGATAGGATAGGAAGGTACATATACAGTGAAATTTACATAGAATAGAGTAGAATTTAGAAAAAAAAAAATATTACAGTCAACTACTGTAAAATACTGTAAAAATTACAGTAGAATACACAGTTTTTTTTTTTTTTTTTGTATTAAGAATGCAATGATAATCTTAGAGAAAGATTGAAAAATATTTTTGCTGCATCTGTTATTCATTGAAATCTATTTAATTACAAGTATATTAGCATGACATGTGGTATTAAACCAATTTCAGTTTTGCTGTCGCTTTTTACTTATTTTAATCATATTAAAATCAGCAACGTCCAAAATTTAAGAACATTTTATTTTAGTTTCTTTTTTACAATATTCTCAGTTATACAAGAGGAAATTAAATAGTTAAAATCGTGCATAAAATAGGAAGAATAGGGAACATACTATTTATGTGTCTTTTTCCTAAAATACTTCTGTTTTGTATAAATATGAAACTATAATATCTAAAAGATGCTGTGTGAGCAAATAGGTATACAGAATTTATTCATTACTTTCCACACCTGTTTGTACTTAAATTGCTGCTACCAAACCATTTATCTTTGGAAATTAACAATTTTTCTATGCCCACACATTTTAAGGTAGTTATTCGCAATATATCACCAATATCAATATTAATTCATTGATATATTGCAGTATTAAATTTCTGATATCGTCCAGCCCTAATGATGATACATTATTTCTAACATAATGAAATTGATATATGTCAATGAGGTGCACTATAAGATGCTTACTATAGAATATGGTGTGCATAGCATTCATTGTTCATTTACAGAGAACACACAAAAGAATTTGGGTACAGTACTGTCTATAAGTGATAATTTCTGAAAGTGTGTTTATAAATTTAACTACTTTTTTTGCATATTACTTGTTATGTATAAATTCTACAGATCACATAGAAGGTTACAAAAAAATTCATTTTTGTTCATTGACAGAAATTGCTGAAGAGGATTTTTCAACCGTGTCATGTGTTCTCTAACTGAACTAAATTTTAGCTTACTATGTAGTATATATGCAGATATACAGATACCATACAGAGTTTCAAAAAAAAAAAAAAAAAAAAAAAAAAACGAAAAATCATGCGTCAAGCATAGATTATGTAGCACTTTCCAACGCTTCCAAAATAATTTTACAAATCATACCGTTTAATAAGCTAAAAGATAACATCTAAGTAAACAATTTGGAAAACGCATAACATATTTAAAATTATAATTTCAGGAATTTCCAACATATACAATATTCGGAAAAATATCCGAATACTTTTATTCAGCCCTGTATAGGATCTATAGGTTTGTATATATACTACATAGAATGCTAAATTTTAGTTCAGTTAGGAAACGCGTAGCACAGTTTAAAATTCTCCATCTGGAGTTTGTCAATAAACGGAAATGTGTTCGCGAACTTTTGTGCTGCCCTGTATATGATCTACAGAATTTATACACACCACGTAATAAACAAAAAGTGAGTTAAATTTAAAATCGCGTTCAGTAACTTAAAATGCACTTCCAGGAATTATTGTTAACAGGCAGTAGAGAATTCTTTCGTGTGTCCATGTAAATGAACGATGACTGCTATGTACACAATATTCTGTAGTAAGCCTCTTGTAATGCACATTAGTGATATATATAAATTTCAGTGCGTTTAAAATAGTGAAACATTACTTAAATAAATCGCAGACGATTTTTCTCCATAGACGTAATGTAACGGAATTCTTTTGACTGTCCCTGTAAAGTAACTATAAGTGCTATGCACACCCTATTCCATATTAAGCTTCTTCTAATGCACCTTAGTGATATATATAAATTTCAATGCGTTTAAATTAGTGAAACATTATTTAAATAAACCGCAAATGATTTTTCCCCATAGAACGCAATATAACGGAATTCTTTTGAGTGTCCCTGTAAAATAACTATAAGTGCTACACACTTCCGTTGAAATAGGGAACATGCTATAGATGGCGACAATAACATATAAAAATTGCAGAGCAATCCGAGCATATTTACGGGAGTTAGAGCACGGACAGACGGCAGACGGCCAGACGGCAGACGGCCATACGGCCAGACAAACCGAAGTCATAAGCACTTTTCAATTAGGTTGGAAAGTGCTAAAAAGAATGCTTTTTTGGCGAAATATGGTAATTGCTGAAATTAGGTTTTCAAATGTGTGATGCACTCTGGGGAAGTTTTGTTACAGTATTCTGAATGTGTGAGAAAGTGTTTCTTAAGCTATGCTTAATTTTTTTTTTGTCTTGTTATGTTCAATAATGAATTCAGTGGATAGCCTGGCAGGGAAAGAGAGGCAACAAAAGATTTTGAAATTTTCATTGTGTTAATGACCCAAAAGGAAAAATTCAAACCAGTATTTAAAAATGTCTTCTTTCCTCCTCAGCATATAGAAATTCTTTTCAGGGTAAAAGGTCTGAATTCAACATTTCTCCCCTTTAAATAAATACAGGTAAATGGAAACAGACTTAAAAAGAAAAGGGAAGTCCAATCAAATTTAAACACTAAAGCAACAATAATACAATACAAACATCAATAACCAAAATACTAAAGCATCTATATAAAGAATAATAATTTAAAAAAAAAACAATGGCACTCCGGGAGTGCCGACAGAAGTGAAAACTTGAACAATTACGTGTGTATTTTTTGAATCGTCAGGAAACGTTTTATTGTGCAGGAAATACTTTTAAATGAAGTGTTTTTTAAATTCATTATTATAAACTACTACCACAAAAATTATATTACAATTTTCATTTAATGCGCTATTGTACATTATAATATTATATTATAAATTGAAATATTTCATTATTTTCATTTTTTCTTTTTATATTACTTCTGTCTATTTTTTTTTCTCGTGCTCGTTAAATTATAATATTTTCTGTGTTTTGTTATTTCATTTTAATCTTTTGATTTGGTTTCGCGAGTTGAGTCACTTTTATCTGTTTTCACCGCGCATGCTAAATTTATCTTGAAATAATTTTCTGAATAATTTTTATTCATAATAATACCAATCATTTTGTTTTCTGCATGTGAACTATTTTGTTTTGATACTTTCACTTCATTGTATGAATTGGCAACATAATTTAATTTTTTATCGGAATTATTTACAACTTTAAGGCAACGTACTTGAAAAGCATTGCGCTCGCCAACAATTTTAATTCCCTCTTCATCTATCGCCAACTTTAGTTTGCTGATCACGTCTTGCCCTATCACAATATCGTATGCGAGAGATTTTGAAACATAAAATTTCGTTGATATAAGAAACCCATCGACACGTATTTCATACACAAAATATCCAATTAGATTTACAGTTTCTCCGCGAATGTCAGTTAATAAGATATCAACAGAAGACAAATTTGGCGACCCAATATGACATAACATTCGTAACTGAATAAAGAAATATAGCTGTCTGTATCAAACAATAGATTTGCTTCTTTGCCTTTGATATTAATTATTTTACCCATTCCATTAGGTTTAGACTTATTTCTGATTCGAATTGTAGCAATGTTAGCTTTTTCCTGTACATCGGCATTAGGATTGTGATTTTGGTGATTATAGTTTCGATAGTTTTCGGTAGTCTTGGCTGAACTCATCAGATTGACCGTTATTGCTATTATTACACTGAGACGCTATGTGGCCTTGAGAGTTACATCTATCTAAAACACCTAATTTGAGATTTATTTCTTTTGTTTTGGTATTGGGTATGAAAGAAAGATTGTGAATTTTCAATTTTACTTACTTCGGGTTTTCTATCTTCAAAGTGGTGTGAAATTCTATTCATGGTTTTAACATTACGTCTCGCCGCATCATAATCGTCTAGTTTACTTACTAATACGTCTACATTTTTAATTTTTGGAAGATCATCAATAAAATGTTCTTTCATTTCTATAGGTAACCTTTTCTTAATTTGATCTACTACTATTAATTCTTTTAAGGATTCAAAATCAGACACTTTAAGACCACTAATTCATTCTTCCAAATGATTTCTTAATTCAAATGCTAAATCGCGCCAAGTGGCTGAAGATTCTTTTTTATGTGACATTAATTTCTGCCTAAATTCTTCTGGCGTCATTTTGAAGCGTTTAAGAAGTAAATCTTTTACATAATCGTAATTGTTCACCAATGTTTCTGGCTCTCTAGCTATAATATTTGTTCTCTTTTTCACAATAAATTAACTATATTAAGCAGAATACGCAGTGGAATCTTTAAGCTTGGAAATGCATGGATGTGAAAGACTTAATAAGTACAGCAGAAGTAACAACAAGATGACCTTTATTGATGATTAATTACAAATGACAAACCAACGTCAGCTTTACTTTCGCCGAACAAACTTAAAAATAAAATCAAAATAAACTTTCATCAAAAAATAATAATAGCCGCCAGCAGCCTTCAAAACGTAGCCAAGCTACGACGTCGTAAGTATAGTTACATGGCAAGAAAACTAAGTGCTGCTTTCAAGCGAGCTACGTAAGAAAAGCATGGCAAAGCAACAACAGACAAGGAAAAAAAGGGGAAAATACAAGCATCTTGATCTGCTACATATACTAGTCTGTTTTGGAAAAATTTGCATACAGTTGCTGCCATTCTGTGAAAAGAAAAACGTACGCGAAACTCCATTGGCTTCACGGACTATGACGTCAAACTACGACCAATCAGAGCAGCGATCGTCAGACGAGAGCTCTGGGTCGAAAGTAACAGCGATCAACAGTGATCCGAAAGCACAGCGATAGATCGTGGATGAATCGCGTGTTTACCCGAAAACATCGTGAAGCAATGGAGTTCGTTTGTAATTTAATGTAGGCTTGGGGATGGTAAAAACAAATGTATGTCATGTGAAAAGGGAAATATTTAAATGAAACATATTTTACTCTTAAATTTAAATACATGACATAACAATCAGCCCCCTTTTTAACATCCCCAAGTCTTTACAACAACTTCAAGAAAAGACATTCAAAAATTTAAACATGAAAAATACACATACTTTATTCATAAAAAAAGTCAGTCCAATCATAACCAGGTCGGGGAAAACACAACTCACCGGCCAGGCACTGATCAAAACGACCAAAATTTGTAGATTTTTTTTTTTTTTTTTTTTTTTTTTTTTTTTTTTTTAACAACATACATCTCAAAATTCTAACTCTCAAAAATATTTAAACTTTTCTGAAAAAGACAGTCTGATCAATGTCATGTCAAAAAGGGCATGGCAATGAAAAGAGTGACCAAAATTGTAATTTAAAAATTTTAAACTTCAAAAACTTGCATACAAAATTTCATTAATTGTTCTTTAACCTGAGGTTTTGTGAAAGGATCAGCTAGATTTAATTTACTTGAAATATACTTTAATTTAAACAATTTATCATAAACTAAATTTCTTAGGAATAAATATTTAATATGAATATGTTTAGTCCTTTGATTCTCAACAGGTGAATTGGAAAAAGCAATAGCTGCCTGATTATCACAAAACAATGAACATTCTTTAAGATTTAAATTTAAACTTTCATTTTCTAGAACATTTTTAATCCACATTAACTCTTTTGCAGCTTCAGTGAGAGTTACATACTCGGCTTCCATAGTTGAAAGGCTAATGCATTTCTGCTTAAAGGTTTTCCAAGAAATTGGTGACTCATCTAAAAATAGAATAAAACCTCCTATGGAAACACGATCATCTCTATTTGCTGCAAAATCAGAGTCTGAATAGCAAGAAATTTTTAACTCTTTAATTCTAGATAGTTCCAATTTAAAATGTTTAGTGTATTGCAAATAACCGAGTAATCTAATTAAACTGTGCCAGTGTTTCATACCTGGGTTAGACTGGAACTGTGATAAAAGATTTACAGCATACATTATGTCTGGCCTTGTTCTACCAGCAATAAAACTTAAACAACCAATTAAATTTCTATAAGGGAATTCAGACATCTCATTAACTTCATTCTGATTTACTGGAGAGTCCATTTTTGACAAAACTAGCCCTTTAGGTATTGGGACATTACTCAAAGGAATGTTATATTTTGAATACAAGCTACAAACTTTATCAATATAGGAATTTTGATGAATGTACAGCTTGTCATTTACTTCTTGAAATTCAATACCTAATAGCTTTCTTGTTTTCCCTAAAACTTTCAGATTGAAAAACTTGCTTAACAAACTTACACCAAGTTCCAAATCACTTTCTGTTTTACCGAAGATGACCATGTCATCTACATACAATAAAAGAACAAGTTTATTTTCATAAGTATAAACACAGTTGCACCAGTTAAGTTTAATAAAATTTAGTTTTAAAAGTACATCATCTATTTCAAAAAACCATTGGCGACCACTTTGATGGAGGCCATATAAAGCTTTATTTAGTTTACAAACTTTACCTGTTTCACTAATGAAACCCTCCGGCTGCTGCATATATATGATCTTATCCAGATCTGCATATAGATAAGCATTATTTACATCTACTTGAACATTTAACCATTTAAAAAGACATACAAAAATAGTGAAAAACAATCTTATAATTGAAAAACTTACTACTGGACTGAAAACCTCATCATAACTTAAACCTTTTATTTGACTAAACCCCTGAGCTACAAGATGTGCTTTAAATCTCACAATTTCATTATTTTCATTTTTCTTAACCGTGTAAACCCATCTGTTACCTAAAATTTGTGCATCTTTAGGTGGTTCAACAAGATCCCAAACTTTACGGTCATACATGACCTGCATTTCCTGGTTCATTGCTTTTTCCCACTCTGATGCTTCGGGTGTTTTAACAGCTTCCTTGAAACTTCTAGGGATTTTTAATTCAATTAAATTAGCTTCATTTGAAAAATTTGAGACTTTATCAGATTGATTATTTTTCCCCCTGAAATCAAAAAAATCATAATCGTATTTTATGTTATTTTCTGCACAGTACTTTATTGTATCATTTAAAGATCTCAATTTAACTTTAGTTCCCTCAATGCCATAATAAATATCTGTCCTGGGCTCATTTTTCCTAGGGACAGCACTACGTACCCAATTAATGGATGCACAAGGAATTAAATCTGGGCTGTCTTTTGAATTTTGATTAATTGAACTTCTAGTTTTTACAGGGCTAAGTGTAGTTTCCTTTACTTTGGCTGGGATATCACTTCTACTTTCTGACTCGATTAAATCATCTATCATAGGAAAGATATCACCATCCTCTGGGAAGTTCAAATAGGAAAAAGAACGAAAATTATGTTTTGGACTCTTTATGACATCCACCCCCCTTTTACTCTCATCAAACCTAACATTTATAGTTTCAAAAATTCTTTGCTCATCTATTATCCAAATGCGATACCCTTTAGTCGTTTGTGCATAACCACACATAATGCCAAGTTTGGCTCTCATATCGAGCTTCTTTCTTTTTTGTTTGGGTATACCAACATAAGCTAAGCAACCGAATTTTTTGAGATGAGAAACAGAAGGCTTTCCCGAATACAATTCAAAGGGGGTTTTATTGAAATTTTTATGACAAACTCTGTTCCACACATACGTGAAACATAAAAGAGCTTCAGCCCAAAATTTCTGAGACAAGCCACTAGAATTTAAGAGGGTTTTTACACCGTCAAGGGCAGTTAAATTGAAGCGTTCCACGCAACCATTCATCTCGGGCGAATACGGGTTCGTTTTCTCATGGGCAATGCCCTGACTTTCCAGAAAGTTATCAAATTCATCATTACAGAATTCAAGTCCCCCATCTGTTCTAACAGAGACTACTTTCTTATCTAAAAACCTTTCTGCTCTCTTTTGATACTTCAGAAATGTCTCAAAAACATCAGATTTATTTTTAAGGGCATATACAGTAACTTTTCTAGAAAAGTCATCTATTATAGATAAAAAATACCTGCTACCCCCATGAGACAAAACTGGCAGTGGCCCACACAAATCCATATGCAGCAGCTGGAGAGGAACTTTAGAACGAATTTGACCAACAGACTTAAAAGAGACCCTTTTAGATTTAGCCAATTTACAAGAAATACAATCTTCAGTCAATTTTGATAGCATAGGAAGACCATTAACACTTTCTTGTTTACTGGTGTTAATTAAATATTCACTGTTAATATGGCAAAAACGTTCATGCCACAACTCATTAACATTTACTTTATCCACTTGATTTGCTGACAAATTGACCGGATTGTCATTTCCCTTACATTTAGTAACATACTTTGATGGCTTCAAAAAATACAGGTCATTTTTCCTTAAAGCATAAAAAAGTTCATTTCCATGTTTGTCATAAACAAAAACTTTACCATTTTTACCCACAAAATTTATCCCCAGTTTTTCAAGCTTTACCCCAGAGAGCAAATTTCTTCTTAAGTTAGGATTATATAAAACATCTTTTAAGATAATACGATTGAATTTTCCATTTTTACAACGTACCAAAAACTGAATTGTACCCTTACCCTCAACTGGGCATTCTTTCTCCCCAACTGCAAGAGACATGTGCAAGTCAGATACTGGCTCAAAAGTGAAAAATAAATTTCTATTGCTACAAAAATGCGCTGTAGCGGCAGTGTCAAAAACCCAATGGGAATTTCCATAGCCCAGATCTGATGAATTAGCCTCGCACAATTCAGGAGAAAGCTCAATTAAGCTACATTCAAGTTCAGAGAAGGTACAATTCAAAAGAGATTTACATTCTACATTACTAGTTTCCAAAGGTCTTGAAAAATTTTTACTTTGAAAATTACTTTTATTTTGGAAATTACTTTTAGTTTTGACATTAGATTTAAAATTTCCAGAACCATATTTATGAAAATTACTTTTACGATTAACATCTAAATTACTTTTATCATTACAAGCTTCATTACTAGATTTACTTAATTTAAGTTTACAATTAGAAATTAAATGACCATACATTTTACAATAAAAACAAGGACCAATTTTACTTTTGTTTTTATAAAAATTTCTAGATTTACCTGGTTTAACAGACGATTCACTGGCAAAAGCCACATTATAAAAGTCCTTTTGAGACAACTTTAAGCGATTCTCCTCCAGCAACAGCTCAGCTTCTATTCTTTCAGGCAGGAACTCAGCATCAGTCCACCTATAAATGGCTTGAACAATAGCTTGAAACTCATCTGGAAGGCTCCGAATCATCTGATAACCCAAGTAAAGTGGCTGCAGTTGATGACCAATGTCACGAAGACGTTCAGCAGCTTGCTTCACTCGACACAGAAAAAGACCTAAGTTTTCACCAGGAACATACTTTGTATTAAAGAAAATATCAAGAAGCTGAATTATTCTTGCTCGTGTGGTCGGCTCAAAATGGTCATGAAGAATTTTCCAGGCCTCTGCTCCATCAGTGGTGCTTGAAATCAAAGGCTTAAATTCAGAACTCAGGGACTGGTAAACAATGGTATAGGCTCTATTTTTCCTCAATTTCACCTCTTGTTTTTCTCTCCATGTCAGATCAGATTTCTTAGCATCTCCACTAGCTGTTTCCGTTTTAGCAGGTGATAAACCCTTGGATGTCTCCTCTCCATCTTTTTCAGCAATGAACTCCCACGCTCCATAATGCAGCAACAGAACTTTAACTTCATGCTTCCAAGTTTCCCAATTGGTGCCGGTCAGCAGGGTGACGTTTTGATTATTTTCCATCAGCCCCCGTCTCTTTATCACGGCAACTTGAAGCTTTCAAAAGGTCAACAGCATGCAAGAAAATTCACAAAACAAAAGTTCATCTTTCAAAAACAAACCAGAGAGAGAGTCCACAGTCAGAAAAATTATCACCGTTTCTTCACTTCCACATTTCCTTAAAAAACCACTAAAATTCCGGTTATGAGTCTGGGCCCATAACCCTGTTCTCTTTTTCACAATAAATTAACTATATTAAGCAGAATACGCAGTGGAATCTTTAAGCTTGGAAATGCATGGATGTGAAAGACTTAATAAGTACAGCAGAAGTAACAACAAGATGACCTTTATTGATGATTAATTACAAATGACAAACCAACGTCAGCTTTACTTTCGCCGAACAAACTTAAAAATAAAATCAAAATAAACTTTCATCAAAAAATAATAATAGCCGCCAGCAGCCTTCAAAACGTAGCCAAGCTACGACGTCGTAAGTATAGTTACATGGCAAGAAAACTAAGTGCTGCTTTCAAGCGAGCTACGTAAGAAAAGCATGGCAAAGCAACAACAGACAAGGAAGAAAAGGGGAAAATACAAGCATCTTGATCTGCTACATATACTAGTCTGTTTTGGAAAAATTTGCATACAGTTGCTGCCATTCTGTGAAAAGAAAAACGTACGCGAAACTCCATTGGCTTCACGGACTATGACGTCAAACTACGACCAATCAGAGCAGCGATCGTCAGACGAGAGCTCTGGGTCGAAAGTAACAGCGATCAACAGTGATCCGAAAGCACAGCGATAGATCGTGGATGAATCGCGTGTTTACCCGAAAACATCGTGAAGCAATGGAGTTCGTTTGTAATTTAATGTAGGCTTGGGGATGGTAAAAACAAATGTATGTCATGTGAAAAGGGAAATATTTAAATGAAACATATTTTACTCTTAAATTTAAATACATGACATAACAATATTGGCGATTTCTAACGGAATTAAACTTAACAAATGTGTGACCCAATTTTCTTTTATTATATTCATTCGAGAAATTTGTCTTTCAAATAATGCTAAATAGAGACTAATATCACTTTTGCTGTCAAAGTGAGATATTAATTTAAGCAAATTTATGGTTGCTTACCTGAACCAGCTATTGCAGAATCGTCGCCAAATATACAGAGGTGTTGGGGTACTTTTCGGTTAGCCGGGCACCAGTGATATATGTACATATATAAATACATATGTATATACATAAATTTGTATATATATACATCCAAATATGCATATATATGTGTATGTATATATGTATCTGTACATATGTGTAGATATATGTGCGCATGTATATATATTACTGGCGCCCGGCTAACCGAAAAGTACCGGTGTCGGTAACAGTAACGGTAACAGTGTCGCGAATTCAATGGTTTTTTCCCATCTCAAAAAATGCCCAACGCGCCTAAAGAAGTTTTCACTTCAAAAACTTACAACAGTACAAACTTAGAAAAGAATGTATCCCCTGCAGTATTTGAGATCAAATCAAGTGAGTATGAAAATATAACTCAATGAAAAGTCAGTCACCAATAATTATGTTAGAATTGAACTCCCAATTCCCACTTCGTAGGAAGTCTTTGAGATAATTTTCTAATTTTAAAATCTAGAATTCATGGATTCCAAATTAGAGGGATAGTAAAGTTACAACCACTACCGTTATTCCAGATATTAAAAATAAAATTGTGTTGTTAAATATATTACCTGTAACTTAGACACAGGGTCTTCTTGATATTTTTGCTGCTCTTTTATACTTTGATACTCCTTAGCATACTTCTTTAATTTCTTAACCTTAATAAAAAAGGAAAAATTGATACATTTAAAATTTTTAGAAACACATATTTAATAAAGGCATGAATTATATAGTATATTATAAATCAAAAAAGGAATTAGTATGTGAGCATTCTATTTTCCTCTTTTTCAATTAAACTAAAACAACTTCAAATAATCTCACTCATTGTAGAACTTTAAAACTTTGAATCACATTCTTAAAACTACAGCATCTGAGTTTGTTTCAGGGCTGCTAGGCATTTTTTTCTGGTTTAAGCTTACTAAAAAAAAGCCAGTTTTTATTCTTCTTCTTCTTTTTTTTTTTTTTTTTTTTTTTTTTTTGCAGGAACTAATAAAATGAAAATGATTTAATACTATTAATTTACGAAAAGCTTTTCAATTATCATAGCAGGATGATCTAATACATAAAATTCCACTTTTCAAATCACAAAGACCAAAACAAAAACAAATCTAAGAATGTTCTTTGTTAAAAAAAAAAATTGTTTTATTCAGTACAACTTTGAACTAGTACAAAGAAGACCCATGGCATTATAGATACACAGACTAAGGTTACAATTATCCATCATAAGTAGGGATGTAACGAATAGTGATTTGGCCGAATAGCCGAATACCGAATATTCGGCCAAATTTTAGGCCGAATACTGACTTTTAAAAAAAATTATTTTAATTGTTTATTTATTTATTTTTTCAATTTTAAAATCAAAAATTAAATTAAGGACTAATTGAAATAATTTTTTTGTTTGAGTGTTCAAAAATCATAACAGCTGAATGTATTTTTGTAATATTTGAAATACTTTGATGCCAATAAGATAACATTTGACTTTCAAAAATGTAAATAATAATTTAATTCATTTTTTTTAATCCATAGATAGTTCTAGTAATTTATATATTTTTTACCTAAAATAGAAACTCATTACCTCTGTAAAAATGAAGCTTTTTTTTATTTTAGTAAAATCATTTAACCCCCAAAAATAAGGACTTGCATGTGTCCTCTGTCTTTTTATATCCTTTCTCATGCAACTCAAACTTAGTAAATTTACATTCTGTATGTGAAGAAAAGGGTTATTTTCTTAAAATATAATTTCCTTTTCATTTTGGGATTGCTTTTCAGAAATAAAAAATAAGAAGTCATCACTGCCAAATTTGTCAAATGAAGTTAATAATAATACAGCAGATAAATTAAGGGAGGTAGATTGCTATTTTAATAGATAAACATTTAATAGCTAGAACAGAGTGTCCATTTAACTGGTGGAAAACAAATGCAGAAAACTTTCCAATGCTTGCAAATTTAGCAAGAAATCATCTTTCAGCTCCTGCAAGCACAGTATATAGTGAACGTTTGTTTTTTGAAGCTGCTAATATATATGAAACCAAACAAAACAGACTTCTCTAAAATGCTGAAAACTTATTATTTTTGCATCTCAATTTCAGGCTATACAGTGATAAATTATTTTGTTACCCCTGTATGTTATTTTGTAGTAACTCATTAAATACTTTTTCAGTATAGGTAATAGTTTTGTTCCTTTTCAATGTATCAAACTCATTAGTTTGTTTAATCAACATCTAATGTTTAATTTTTAATTAGTAAAGTAATTATATAGTCTTATATTTATTCAATTTTTTTTATTTAGAAGTAAAACTAAAAACTAGAAAAATGATTTAATTTGTGAAAGATTAAACATTTTTACAAGTCAGTAAAATATTTATTTTTAATATTTATGAATTTTATTGTTTAAGAAACTTATCATCATTATAAATCAGATTAAAAAAATAGATATAAAGTTAATATTTTTAAAATCACTGAAGAGATTTAAACTTTAAATGAAGTATATATATTTTGCTTTTTAATGTAAAAGAAATTAATGTTGCAATACTTACTTAAATTCACATGATGCCTAAATATGCAGCAAGAAAAATATTTTTATTTATGTAATATCATTATATACAGTTATTTATAAGTTGTGATGAAGCTTTAAAATTGCATAAGTATTAGGATTTCTTTTTTTTATAATAATTAATGTATTTAGATATAATTTTTTAATATTATTTGTTGAAAATATTTAAAATCACATTTTGTTTTGATTTTCTGGAACTTATTTAATCAAATATCTTAGAATATTCGGCCAAATATGCAACTATTCGACCAAATATCAAATTATATTCGGCTACAGGTATTCGGCCGAATATTCGGCAAAAGGGCCGAATAGGCCGAATACCGAATAGTGGCCGAATATTCGTTACATCCCTAATCATAAGCCTCATTGTTTAGGTAGTACTACACTTTTATACATTTTTCTGCTTTTAGTAGCATTTAAGGTATTTCTCATCTTGTTGCAAACAAAATCTTAAAATAAACAAGTTGGAAATTGTACGTCAAACGCGACAAACGAGGTGTGCTCGTACTATAGCTAGTTATATAAATATTCAGATCTTCATGATTTTTAATTCTGTGAAATGAATTATATTGTCTGCAGATTAATTTCTGTAATAAAATAAGTATCTCGGTCGCTTGACGATTAAACCTTCGAAGCTCCTATAACAAGAAAGCACTGATTTAAAAAAAAAAATTTCAAATTTCTTAAAAAATATTTTTATTAATATCTTCTAAAGTTTTGATTCGATTTTCATAAAATTTGAAATGTCTTGACAAAATTCTGCAAAGATAATATATTGTTATGAATTTTGTATATATCTGTAAATATTCCATTTGTTTAAATTTATTTTATTTTATTATTGTGAAAATTGCAGTATTATTAATGTATTTCCTATTGAGCATCATGTAACTCAATGCTAAAGACCTCGGATGCTTTGCAAGAAAAACAACCTTACACCCTCATCTTTATAATGGAAGTCTATGGAAAAATCACCAAGGAATGGGTTTATCGCCAAGTTGGCGATGGTTTTGGCGACTTTTTGTGCAACCACCCCTTATACCTGTACATTGGGATCCTTTCTCGCTTAGGTTCTCTATCGAAAGTTAAAGCACTTTCTGGTAATTTCTAGCATCTGAAGGCTCTGGAAAATTCTACAGTTATCTTTAAAGCATATATAAGGGACCTCCACTAGTCCAGTTCAGTTAGTTCTCTGTCAAATGCGATTGAATACGCACGAGAGGCTTTGCATTGAGAACTGTGTTACTCGGATCGATTTTGTCGTTGATACGTCGTATTGAACGCATTGATTCTGTGTGAAATTTTGCTGCGCTTTTATTGGATTTGAAGATTACTGAATATCTTGTAATTTTCAGAAGATATTTGTGATCGTATTGCACTGTTTATAGTGAATAAAGCCTTTTTATTGTTCTTAGACATTGGCATCAGTCCTTTCGAACCCCGAGCTCACAACATTTGGTGTCAGAAGTGGGATTGAATGCCGATCACCAGAGCAATGGAGGATCAACTGAAACAATTATTGGAGAAATTAGCTGCGAATCAGGCTGAGATGTCAACCAACCTTGGCGTGTTGAAAGAAGAAATGAAGAAGGATATGTCAACCAACCTTGGCGAGTTGAAGGAAGCGGTGAAGAAGTAAATGTCAGCGATGGATGAGAAAATGACTGCGAACCAGGCTGAAATGAAGGAAATGTCGGAGGAAATGAAGAAGGAAATGTCAGCGATAGATGAGAAAATGACTGCAAACCAGGCTGAAATGAAGGAGATGTCGGAAGAAATGAAGAAAGATATGTCAACCAACCTTGGTGAGTTGAAAGAATTAATAGATAATAAAATAACATCTTTAAATGAAAGAATTGACAGCGTGAAAAACAAATTTGAAGGAAGATTTCAGGAAATAGAAGAAAATGTTCAAAAGACAGCCAATACCGTAGAAGAAAGAGTAGAAGAAAAAGTTCAAAAGATCTCCAAAACCGTAGAAGAAAGGATAGAGAGTGTGGAAAAGGAGTTGGAAAATGTGAAGAAACAAAAGATAACTGCCGGAAACTATACTGAAGATGTCAAGTATCAAGCTATGCTTCCTCGGTCCTGTATTAAACTTTCGACCTATGACGGAAAATCCTCATGGCAAGTCTTCAAGACGCAATTTGGGATCGTAGCGGACGCCAATGGATGGGATTCCCAGACCAAGGCTTGCCAGTTAGCTGCTTCTCTACGAGCTGATGCTGCCGACGTTCTACAGACTCTGCCTGCAAATGAACCCCTGGATTTTGAAACGCTCGTCAGTGCCTTAGAATTGCGCTTTGGCGAGAAATGCATGAAGGAATATAGCAGACTCCAGCTCAAATCTCGACAGCAGAAATCCACTGAATCCCTGCAAGAGCTTGCTACGGATGTCGAGAGACTTTCCCATCTTGCTTATCCTGACTGCCCGAGTGAAACTAGAGAAAGTTTAGCTCTGCAACATTTCATCGATGGTGTGTATGACTTTGAGATCCAGAAACAACTCCGGATTGCAGATCTCAGTGACTTAAAAGGGGCTTTAGTTTATGCCCTGAAATTCGAGGCAGCCCAGCAAGCTACAAGGAAAGATCGGCACTTTGTGCGAGTAGCCAACATGCCTGAGACGTCGGATACAGCTGTGGAGCATTTACAGCAGCAGATGAAGGATGTGATGAGACATATAAACTCCTTGATGGACAACAAACCTGGAAGAAAGATCAAGTGCTGGAAATGCGGTGGAGAAGGCCATATTCAAAGAAACTGCCTAAACTGACCCAGCACAGAAGGTAATAGCTCTGCACGAACGGCGGAGCAGGAAAACTAATTAATGGCCATCTTGCAGGGCGGAGGTTGACAGATTTTGAGAAGCCCCATTATCCAGTGTGTCAAATTTCTGCAAGAAGTTGCGGCGAGAACGGAGTTTTTATAGTCGGGCGTGTGAATGATTTGCCCTGTAATATGATCATCGATACAGGAGCCAATGTGACCATCGTTCGGAAAGATCTAGCTCTGCGGCTAAAAGAAAAACTCCTCTGGACTCCGCCCCGTGTTATCCTTCAAACCGTGACCGGGGATAAGATTGACATACATGGAAGAATGAAATTGAAAATAAAGTTTGGGAACGCCGCTTACCATCATACAGTCTATGTGGCCGATATTTCAGACCCTTTCATACTCGGACTGGACTTTTTAAAAGAGCATGGATTTACACTGGACTTTAAGAAGAATGAGTTACGCTCTGCTCAAGAAGATGTCACTATTTTCAAACTTGGAAATGAGTCCGGGTCTATTCAACGGATCACAGCCAAGGCAGATGTAATCATCCCTCCTCGGACCGAAATGATGATACCTGGATTAACTGAGAACGAAAGTAGTTTTCAATGTGGCTTGGTTGGATATCCTGAGAAGAGCCCAAAAGGAATGCTAATAGCATCAGCGCTGGTAGATCTGTCGAGAGATGTGATACCCGTGAGGATGGCGAATGTAAGTGAAAAATCTAGAATTATCCAGAAGGGTGAAGTGCTTGCAACCTGTGCTCCAGTCACCTGTGTTTGCAAAGACCCAAGCTTGACGTTGTCAGAGCCGTCTACAAGTTTAACACCTGAAATTGGATGAAATGAGAATTTATCTCCTGAGCAGAGACATGCCGCAGAAAGACTGTTCCAGGAATTTAAGGATGTGTTTTCACAAAACGAGAATGATATAGGTCGCACTTCTCTGACACGTCATAGAATTGATACTGCCGACCATCCACCGATTAAACAGCATCCAAGACGCTTGCCGTTCGCAAAACAAGAAGAGGTTTCTAAGCTCTTACGAGAGATGCAGGATAGTGACATCATCGAACCGTCATCAAGTCCGTGGGCCTCTCCCATCGTGTTGGTCCGAAAGAAAGATGGCTCCACAAGATTTTGTGTGGATTATCGTAAACTTAACGATATCACGAAGAAGGACAGCTATCCTCTACCAAGAATAGACGACACGCTAGATACTCTTTCAGGACATAAATGGTTTTCCACACTGGATTTGAAGAGTGGATATTGGCAAGTAGATATCCATCCTGATGACAAAGAGAAGACCGCATTTACTACTGGACAAGGACTTTGGCAATTTAAAGTTATGCCGTTCGGGCTCTGCAATGCTCCAGCAACGTTCGAGCGCCTCATGGAGACAGTGTTAAAAGGCCTGACTTTTGAAACTTGTCTCATCTACCTAGACGACGTCATCATTGGTGGCCGCACGTTTGAAGAACGTCTAGAAAATATTCGAAAAGTGTTAACGAAGCTAAGAGCGGCGAATTTAAAGCTGAACCCTTTGAAATGCAAGTTCTTCCAACGGGAAGTAAATTATCTAGGACACATCATTTCAGCTGAAGGTGTTCGAACAGATCCTGAAAAAGTGTCTGCAGTAAAGAACTGGAAGCATCCGGAAAATGTCCATCAGTTGCGAAGCTTTCTGGGACTATGCACTTATTACAGAAAGTTTGTCCAGGGGTTCTCCAACATCGCAAGACCATTGCATAGGCTCACTGAAAGCAAGCAGAAGTTTCTATGGACACAAGAATGCGAGAATTCCTTCCAGCGGCTGAAAGAAGCTCTCACATCCTCTCCAGTCCTTACCTATCCGCACCCCGAGAAACAGTTCATTGTGGACACGGATGCCAGTCATGAAAGTGTCGGCGCTGTACTTTCTCAAGAAATAGATGGCCAAGAACGAGTCGTAGCATACTGGAGCAAATGTTTATCGAAACCAGAGCAGAATTATTGCGTCACTCG
Organism: Maratus michaelseni; assembly: GCA_963931845.1. Classification (NCBI taxonomy): domain Eukaryota; kingdom Metazoa; phylum Arthropoda; class Arachnida; order Araneae; family Salticidae; genus Maratus; species Maratus michaelseni. The sequence goes on from OZ007588.1 coordinate 466,351,602, forward strand.
TAAGGAGTTATTAGCTATAGTGAAAGCCATAGAACACTTCCATCACTATCTCTATGGCAGGAAATTTCTCCTTCATACTGATCACGCATCCCTAACATGGCTGATGAATTTTAAGAACCCAGAGGGCCAAGTAGCCAGATGGATACAACGACTCCAGGAATACGACTTTGACATCAGGCATCGTAAAGGCTCATCGCATGGAAATGCTGATGCCTTATCAAGAAGACCGTGTCCCGGAAGCTGTCGCTATTGTTCCAGAGCGGAGAGCAAGTATAATCCCGAATATGTCATACGCCAGACGAAGACTTCACTATTGACGCCACCAGATCCCTGGAGTGATGAGAAGATTCGAGAAGATCAAATGGCAGACTCTGAGATCAAACCAATCTTGGAGTTATTAGAATCTTCTAGCACGAAGCCCAGTTGGAAAGACATCTCGACTTACAGTCCTACGACGAAGCAATATTGGGCTCTTTGGAACTCTCTCCACGTCAGGAATGGTGTCCTGTTCCGAAAATTCGAATCGGAAGATGGGAAGACATCTCGGTGGCAGTTGGTACTTCCTCGATCCCGAATACCACAGGTCCTCAAAGAATTACATGGCAGTCCCACTGGTGGTCATTTTGGAGTCATGAAAACATTACATAGAGTCCGAGAGCGCTTCTTCTGGGAAAAAGCGAGAGCTGACGTCGAACGATGGTGCAAATCTTGCGATGCATGTGCAGCTCGAAAAGGACCAAAGAAACGTAGCCGAGGAAGACTACATCTCTACAATGTAGGAGCACCTTTCGAACGCATCGCCCTTGACATCCTAGGCCCTCTGCCAAGAAGTGCTGATGGCAACAAATACCTCCTTGTTGTCATGGACTATTTCACGAAATGGCCTGAAGTTTATGCCATCCCTGATCAAGAAGCTTCTACGGTTGCGGATGCCTTGGTACACCAGTGGATATCAAGGTATGGAGTCCCCCTTCAAATGCATTTTGACCAGGGGAGAAATTTCATCTCTGTTGTGATTGAGGGTCTCTGTCAACTTATCGGAATGGACAAAACTAGGACGACGCCTTTACATCCACAATCGGATGGCATGGTTGAGAGATTTAATCGTACCATCCTTAACAATCTCTCACTGCTAGTCTCAAGAAACCAACAAGACTGGGACCAAAAACTTCCCTTGTTTCTTCTCGCCTATCGCAGCGCCGTCCATGAAACAACCGGCTATTCCCCGTCTCAGATGCTTTTCGGTCGTGATCTTCGTCTACCTTGTGATCTGATTTTTGGTCGCCCTCCAGATGCGCCTTCATCGCCAGAGGGATATGTGCAGAATCTCCAGGCACAATTTGAAGACGTTCACAACTTGGCTCGAGAGCGGATCAATAAACACACGGAGAAGATGAAGACCAGGTACGACACGAAAGCCACGGGACATCAATTCAAAGAAGGTGACAAGGTTTGGTTTTATAATCCGACTCGACGTAAAGGACTTTCTCCCAAACTGCAATCGCACTGGGACGTTTCTTATACAGTCCTAAACAGACTGAACTATGTCGTAATTCGGATCCGAAAGTCACCAAGTTCGAAGCCTAGAGTCGTTCATTACGACAGGCTGGCTCCATACTATGGCCATAGTACTTAGTTCATTAATTGTAAATAGTGTAATGTAAATAATGTAAATTAGTATGACCATGGTCTTGTATATAAATTAATGTAATAATTTCTTTTGCTTAGCATTATCATTATTAATGTTATTATTTAAAAAATACTTGTATGTAATGATGTCTATGCTTTAATTTAATTTAATTAAATTTTTTTTTTTTTAAATAAGTGTATATTTTGTATAATTCAGCATTATGAATGTGTTTAATTGTTATTTTCCATGTTTGCTTTAAGTGTTTTGAGTAGTATAGGATTTGTTGGTAACGGGTTTGCTTTCCGATCAAAGGTTGAACTGCCCGGGACGTGCAGTCCTCGAGAGGGGGGGTAATGTTATGAATTTTGTATATATCTGTAAATATTCCATTTGTTTAAATTTATTTTATTTTATTATTGTGAAAATTGCAGTATTATTAATGTATTTCCTATTGAGCATCATGTAACTCAATCCTAAAGACCTCGGATGCTTTGCAAGAAAAACAACCTTACACCCTCATCTTTATAATGGAAGTCTATGAAAAAATCGCCAAGGAATGGGTTTATCGCCAAGTTGGCGATGGTTTTGGCAACTTTTTGTGCAACCACCCCTTATACCTGTACATTGGGATCCTTTCTCGCTTAGGTTCTCTATCGAAAGTTAAAGCACTTTCTGGTAATTTCTAGCATCTGAAGGCTCTGGAAAATTCTACAGTTATCTTTAAAGCATATATAAGGGACCTCCACCAGTCCAGTTCAGTTAGTTCTCTGTCAAATGCGATTGAATACGCACGAGAGGCTTTGCATTGAGAACTGTGTTACTCGGATCGATTTTATCGTTGATACGTCGTATTGAACGCATTGTTTCTGTGTGAAATTTTGCTGCGCTTTTATTGGATTTGAAGATTACTGAATATCTTGTAATTTTCAGAAGATATTTGTGATCGTATTGCACTGTTTATAGTGAATAAAGCCTTTTTATTGTTCTTATATATTGGCATCAGTCCTTTTGAACCCCGAGCTCACAACAATATCTTAAATTTCAAACCATTTGGTTGGGTAGTTTTTGCACTGTTATATGCAAACGGACGGACAGACAGATCAGACGGCAACTATAGGTGCTACGTATTTATATAATTATGAACACACCTAAAAAAGTGAATAGATATAGGAGTTAGAGAGCAGCTACATAATATTAAAAGAAAAAAATGTTATTAATGCAGAATATGTACACTCCTCTCCTTACTATTTCACCGCTATTAACAACAGTACTTTTCAAATAGTAACTTTATTTGCCTACTAAAAAAATATTCAATAAAACCCTTGAGCACCCCCCCCCCCCCCCCCCTAGATTTTGGTTTTGTCAAAATCAGAAGTCACCGGAAGAAATTTCCGTTTTAGACGGGTTTCCGTCTTAGCGGGTATAATTGTTAGGAATTCATTTTGTCATAACCATATATTTTTTTTCTTTTAAAGCTGGATTCTGTTTTAGACAGGTTCTATTTTCATAAGTTTTTAATTAGTCTTTTCGAATAGTCTGCTTCTTACAAAGAGGAAAATCACAAGATAGGAAACAAATTCCGTTTCAGATGATTCTTATTTTAGCCGGTGTTACTGTGTGGTTTTTTTCCATACAAGACGATAACACTTTTTCTGCATAAGGAAGGATTTTGTTATAGACAGGATCCATTTTCACAGGTAAAACTGATTTTGCATGAACAAAACGCTGAGAAATTAGAGAGAGACTTAATAATAAGTTGTGAACGGTGCAGTGCAATTTTTAATTGAAAAATTCTTTTTCCCGAATCTAATAAAGATTAGAATCCTGAATGTGTTAGATTGTACGCAGTCCGAACTCGAAAATTCTATCTTAAGTCTACAGAACAAAACAAAATAATTTTAGTCGACCTGAAACCTTATAATTCTTGTAAATCACACTTTCCTGGTCTATATGAAACAATGTAGTCAGAAAAGTATAAGTCCACACCATATTTTTTCTAATCATTTTGCCACTGTTAAAGAAAATCTTTGTAATCTTTTTCTAGACAATAGTACGGACCAAGAAACATGCTCACAAGTCATTCATTTAGATGCTGCAACGTCATCTATAAAGTTTATTGTATATCTCAAAATGATTTCTCGATATTTTTTCTATCTGGAACCAGTTGTAAACAAGTTATAATCTGTAGATTAAGATTTGCATTCGGTTTATCAGAACATAAAGATGGAACTTCTTGAGATTTTTCTTATGCACAGAATGGAATCAGAAGAAGAATTTTCAGAAATTTTCATGGAGCTAATGGCAAATTGTAAGAAATCGATATCAAAATGTACAGAATGTCTACTAGATAATCTTACCTTCCTATGGCCACTCCTCTTGAATATTACAGAGCAGCATTTCTAAATCCATATTTAGACTCTTTAATTATATCCCTTGAGTCAAGGTTTTTGAATCGAAATGAAACGTCATTCAAAGCAATTTTACTTCATCCCAATATGATGAAAAATATGGGAAAAAAAAATGTTTTTGTCAAAGAAATCAAGGAGCTATCTCATTTTTATAATATTGAGAATTTGGAGGCAGAACCAAGAACATGATTTGTGGAAAAGCAAAGACTGTGGTGAGAATGTCTCCTCGCAGAAACTACATTTCCCCATTTATTTAAGACAGCCATATTAAATTAAAGACAATTCTGCAAAAACTTTGCACTGTAGGAAGGTCATTTGAGGGGTTCACAACCATAGTATACCAAATCCACTTTGAAAAAAAAAAATGAGATAGCCCATTTAGAAGGTGCACAAAATTTGTTTTATCCATTCCCACACTGAGCCAAATCTGTTTTCACTTTCTCATACATGCAGGGCTGACACAGGCGATAATTTTTTAATTCTACCTCACACCACTTTCTCAAAAAAAAAAAAAAAAAATATTGAAATAAAATTCGAGAAAATTTTCAAGAGAAATATACTACAAAATCTGTTTTTTTTTTAATAGTGGTGCAAATAGAATAGAAAAATATTGACCTGTGGCAGCCCTGTATATGTCATTTGTTTACAGACTATGTTTACTGTGAGAGTGGATAAAACAGATTTTATGCACCTTCTCAATGGACTATCTCATTTTTTTTCAAAATGGATTTTGTCTACTATGGTTGTGACTTGTGAGCCCCTTATTCAGTACCCTCAGGCCAGTGATAAAGGTGATTATGTTCCGAATTGTCTGAAAATTTAAGGCATTTGGTTCCGAAAATTCGAACATAAAATATATCACGGAAGAATATCACAAATTTTGACAAATGGCCACAAAAAACACCAATTTCGTGAATCGTTCGCAGAAAAAAATCGGCAATTTCGTCAAAGGATCACGGTAAAAAGACGAATTTCGTCAAAAGATCGCGATAAAAACGTACGTTTCGTTAAGGAATCGTGGAGAAAACGCAAATTTCGTCTACAAATCGCGGAGAAAATGAATATTTTGTAAAAGAATCCCGAATAAACACTAATTTCCTTAAAGGATCACAAAAAAAAACGCAATTTTCGTCAAAGGATCGCGGGAAAAACTCAAATTTTGCCATAGAATCGCGAAAAAAAAAAAAAAAAAAAAAAAAAAACGAAATTTCGTCGAAGAATCGTTGGGAAAATGCAAAATTTGTAAAAGAATCGCAGAAAAACGCAAATTTTGTTCAAGGATCACTAGAAATATGCAAATTTCGTCAAATAGTGGAAAAAACGCAAATTTCGTTAAAGATTCGTAGAGAAAAACACAAATTTCGTCAAAAGATCGCGAAAAAACGCAAATTTCATAAAAACATCGCGGGGGAAAAAAACCCTCTAATTTCGTTTAAGAATCGCAAAAAAAAAACAAAATTTCGTCAAAGAATCATGGGAAAAACTGAAATTTCGTCAAAGAATCGCGAAATAAACGCAAGTTTAGTCAAAGATTCGTGAAAAAACGCAAATTTCGCCAAAGGATCGGGAAAAAAAAAAAAAAAAAAAAAAAAAATGCAAATTTCGTCAAAAGATTGCGGGGGAAAAAAACTCAAATGTTGTCAAAAGATAGTAAAAAAAACACAAAGTACTTTAAATATTTACTAAAATGTAAGATAGCTTTGGTGGAAGTTGAGATTTTTCTCAGCCCCCCCCCCCCCCTTAAAATTAATCATATGGGCGCCCTTGCTTGGTGAGACCCATTTTATTATTCTTCCTTCCTTGATGGCTAAGTTGTATATATATATTTTTTGTTATTATTATCATCAATATATCAAATAAGAAAATAAGGAAATCTTTGTGCAAAATTTCTCAATTATTTCTTGGAAAAATAAATTAGAAAAAGAAATTTTTTTTCTTGTCTTTGTGACGAGACACCACCAGATAAAATTTATATGAGTAGATTTTACCTATCTAATGTTTAATCTCATAAAATACATTAAGATGTGTTGTTTTCCTGTCAATACAACAAAAATGAATTTATGTTAATCTGTACATATTTTAGAAAGAACGCATTTTATTAAAATAATTTTCATCGCATACCTATGTGTTTTTTTTTTTAATAGCTGCATTGGCATTTTTATTCTATTACTTCTTGTAAAAAAAAAATAATCCTACAGGTGTTAAACAATATTTCGAACCGAGGTTTTACCTCTTTAAATAAGCTGTTTTCACAACGCGTAGCAGGTAATATTATATTTGTTAGTTTATCCACTATACTTCACGTATAGGTATTTTCGGATCGATTTCGGTCCAACAGGGTCACACGCCAATTAGCACATATATTATATTGTTGGAAATTTCAAAACAACTGTTGAAGACGCACCGGGGTTGGCACCATATTTGTTTTTGCCATTTTGGCTCAGAAAAACCCAAAACCCGGTTTTTGCATTCGTTAGGCCTAGATTCCTAAAGCAGCATGTTAGCTTGATTTTATTATGAAACACACACAAATTATTTTATTTTAAAACACACATAATGATTAATTTATTATAAAACTCACATTACTTAATTTAATATAAAACCAATAGAATCTGCACTACCGTATTGCCATACGAAGCAACATCTCGCCAAAATCGCCGTATTGCTCAGGCATAAAATCACCATTTTGGTGCCAAACGGATACCCCGGTGCGTCTGCGACATCTGTACCAAAATTTCTTTTATAGTTGAAGAGGACTTTGGATGGTAAATCCGATTGGAAAAGATTATACGCAATTTGTACTCAGCAATTAGTAAATTTATGTATTTTCATTATGAAGCAAACGGGGAAAAGAAGATTTACTATCATATATTTTTTCACTGTCAGTTATTTTACTATCATTAAACAAGCAATACTTGCAATGTACCAAAAAATCTTGGACATGCCAATGGTGGCCAAGTATCAATATTTGCTGATTTATCATTTTAGCCTAGATAAGATAAAAGTTTCTGGAATTCAGATCAGATACAATTTTGATCATTACAATGCAATTTCTGCTAACACACAGCTGTAGCCGCTAAACTTAGTGACAAATTATCGATTATATTCATTATAGGGTTTATTTAGACAACAGACTGGAGAATAATCTAATCTTCAAAATAAAAGAAATTGCAAGACTATTTATTTCTCTGTGTTATTATGTTCATTAGAGAAATGCAAAAAAAAAAAAAAAAAAAAAAAAAAAGCTTTGGTTCAAGTATTCACCAAAATAATTATAACTAAAAATTTTGCATAACTAACTTTATTTATCATTCTCAAGTAGTTTTATTGGTGAAAGATCTATAATTCAGTCAACAGCAATTTGACATTATTTAATGGAACGTAGTTTGGCCCGTAATTAACTTTGTTTTGTAGCTAACTCTGGTACATTTGTAACCATATCGCTGAAAAACTTCTAAGCTTTGACTTCCAACTTGGCTGTGGACCCGATTACGGAAGACTAGGAAGATTTTATTTGATGCAAACTAGAGTATTATTTTTCTATCAGAATCAGATTTCGAGGTTTTTTCCAGGTTAATTGTTACATGATTGCAACTGGTATATAAAATGAAAAGGCAATGAAAATAAAGTAATTTTAATTTGAAATATGAAAGTTAAACACTGTTCTTTATGTGCAAGTAATTTATTGCTTTTTTCACTATAGTTACTCTGCTGAAATCCAAAGATAAAAAACTCCAGTAGATCTGCCAGAAGATGACATATATTATGAAATATAATGTAACATAGAGTGAGATTTTAGTTTAACTACCAGAACCATGCATAGCGCCAAGCTGAGAGGTCCGGAGTTCACGAACAAACAAAAATGAATAACCGAACATTATTTAAATTCAATGGTCAATCTCTGCAATGATTGTTCTCAGTACTAGGGTGACTAGGACATTTTAATTTCTATTGGTCATAACGGCCACATTTGTCAACCAAACTCTACTATAAATGATGTAATAAAAGAGTTGCTACTTAATAGCCTGAATTTTGTCTAACACCTAAGATAAAATAATAGCGCAATGGCATTCGCATTGTATTGCACTATGCGAAAGAATTGGCCAGGTGAAGATCCAAATTACTTGAAAATACATGGTCGAATTCACCATTTCGTTTTATTCAAGGTTCATTTGGAAAATTGACCAGCGCAGTGGGCATAGCCTGCTAGTTTTCAATAAAAGCCAGCCAACCAGTAGATCTTTTTTTTTCTTTTTTTAAGCTGGGTTTTTGCAGCCCTGATTTGCTTAAAAAATAAATAAAAAACATATAAGAATATAAATTAGAATAACTCATGTACCTTAATGTTTATAGCAGCAGCTAGTAAATCCCTTGCATTTTTCTCACTTCTGTATTTTTTTGGAAGTGTCACTCTAAAATATTTCAAAATGCCTTCAAAATCCAAAGCTAGCAAATCCTTCTTTGACATCTTAAAAAGGAAAAAAAATACACATATACATTATTAAAATCTTTACATGTACACATAAATATAATTGAGTTTTAATAAATTTTATTTTAAAATTTTGCTATTAAAAAAATGGTACTTTTCCGTTATACGGATACCATGGCAAAATGTATGGTAATGCATAATGTATGTAAATGTATGCTTGGCGACAATGGTGTCCATATAACGGAAAAGTACCAAAAATACTATTATCTCTCATGTTGTGAATAGAAATGACTAATTTAAAACTACACATAACAGACGAACATGTAATTGAGAATAATTTTCATATTAATTTTATACATGCATTTGCATTAAAGAGACAAAATAGAAATTTTTAGGACATTATTCTGCATAAAATTTGTGTTAAAGCTAAATAAAAAAGTTATTCTTGTAAAGGTTTTTATTCTTAAGTCATTTCATTTCCTGAATTTTTCTAACTATCCCCCGGATCATGGAATTTTTTTTATTTCTATTTATACAGAAAAACAAATAGTTTTTCTTCTTTTTTGTAAGTTGTTATTAGAAGACAGTGTAGAAGTTTGCATTTCTCTAAAGTATCAAATTAAAAGATTTATGTAATTACAAATTGAACCTTCCAATTATTATTATTCTTTAAATTATTTTTAACACACAAATAATTTTCCTAAAATCTCCCCCACCCCATAAAATCCCTGTTCCTTAAAAATTTTCTCAATGTTGATTCACAAAAATTTTATTTTTACTCAAAATTCATTTCTGAGCGATTTAGATAATTTTCTACTGCTTCAATAGGTTCCATTTTGAATAAGATTAAAACATTTAAAAAGAAAATCATTACAGTAAAAAAATTTTTTTAGATGGAACTTGTCTATCAATTTAAGAAAAGGCAAGAGAAAACAAATTAGAAATATTTTGGGGGAAATGAAATTTTTATCAGTTTATAATTTGAAACATAAAGGATTATTTTTCAATTACAGTACAATGATTAAAAGAAATGAAATTGAAAAGATAATACTATAGCCCCTGTTAGTATGCCTCTTTATATTGTTCTATCGATTGTTCCAGTTTACAAATTAATGGAAATAATCTATATTATAACGTGATAAAGGTGAGTAACGATGATGTCATATTGATGGTTTCAACTCTTGACCAATAAATTTTGCCTTTATTGCAATTTTTTAACTTTTATATATCACACAATTTAAATTTTTACAATGTCAAATAGAAAAGAAAATGCTTTTTCAAATGCAATTTGTTTGAAAACTGTATCTCAATTAACTGATTTTTTATGGTTTTTAAAATAATATTCAAGCATGAATTTTTAAAAAATCTATCTCTATTGCATGCAGCCTGATTATAAAAGATTAATCTGTTTACACTTATTATCAGAATAAAAATAGGTGATATAAGTAGTGAAACCTTTGTCGATTTTCTCAGCTATTAACTCCTAACATGCCAATAATACAAAAGAATTGCTTTAAAAATTTTTCAAAACTTTATTGATATTTATCATAAAAAAAAAGGCTTTCTGGTGTTGTTATAGGGCAATCTAAAATAATATATATTAAATGTAAAAAATCTATTAGAGTTTTCAATTAAAAAAAAATAGTTTTCATCTATGTTCTGTAACTTGGGAAAACTGGGTGGGATTCCCTAGTTATTATAATAATTCATATTGACAATGAATTAGACTTTGAAACAGTTTCTGATGCTGAAATTGATGCAGAGGTGAGATAGGTTGAAAACACATATAAAAATGAATGATAAATGACGAGTTTTCATATCTTATTCATCAACATGAAAACAGCAATTAAAATATTGGAGAAATGCTGTTTTTTGATTATTTTGCGACATGTGAGATAAATGAATGATAAATGATGAAGTTGATAACCCAATCTTGTATAAAAAATTTTTGACACTTAAAAAATTGGTGACCCACATTTTTCACATTGTAACTAGATAGATAGACAGTAGCATTTCTTTTCAAGAAAGACAATAAAGGAATCTAAATTTAAAATATCTTTAGAAATACTAGTATAAATTACTAAACTAAAATAAATGGGATTTTCCAGAAACATTTAGATAAATTTTATTAACAGAATTATAGGTTAACCTATAAGTTACTCTATAGGCACAAGGAAAAAAAAACTTATTTGAATTTTTTTCACTTTAAACTTTTACAAACATCACTGTAAGTACAGGGTTGATTATAATAAAAGTCCCACTTCAAAATGCTGTAAAAAAAGAACCACTGGTCAGAATGACTTCAAATTTGAACTGAATATACTATAACAGCATACTATGCATATTAAAAGATACTCATGTGCAATTCAAAACTGAATCATTATGTGCTTTTTGGCCCAAGGACAATTAAAAAACGATTTTTCCCATCCAATGTGGTATGACCTTGCCGTGGTGGATGGGCTTTCCACTAACAATACCACAGCCGTTGACTGATTTAGAAGTTATTTTTTCCGTCAAACAACTGAAACACTCATGCACATTGAACAGTACAGTACGTTTACTGTGCAACTCATACCAAAGCCATCGTATTTCGATTAAAAATATCACTTGTAGCCGATTCCACTTTCGTTATGTCGCTTACAGCACCATCTATTGATACACTTTGGAACTTTTTCTTTCTTATGTCATACCGTTTTCCCCTTCTTCCAGATATTCAGTTCAAATTTGAAGTCATTCTGACCAGTGGTTTCTTTTTTTACAGCATTTTGAAAGTGGGACTTTAATTATAATCACCCTGTATGTAAAAACAAACAAATGCTCACAATCATTATATAATAATAATAATATTTTTTTTAGAAGGACAGAGTTGAATTTTACTACTGCCAAACGAATATTTTTAATAATTCAAAATATATTTTCCTGGAGATATTTTATTACCATGAAAGAAAATTAAACATAAACTAAAATAATCACAAAATGTATTGCTTAACAAAACTTATTTTTTAAAATTCACAAATAAGATATTAAATATTTCAAACTCATTTACAATAGCCAGTATATTCAATGAGAAAAAAGATAAGGTTAATGTCATTAAAAGCTAAAAGACATCTACAGCTGTAAAATTAATTAATATACAGATTTTAATTAACACTGAAATAGAGAAAATAAATCTATAAAAATTTAAATAATTGCAGCATTTTGTTAAAAAACCCTTTTCATGCTGTAGTTTCAACAACAGAAAAAAAAGAAAAAAAAAGAGAAACATTGTATTCATTAAGATATACATAAAAGAATTGAAAATAGATAATGCTGCATACCTTATATTTAACTCATTACATGTAATTATAATTAACAAAATAATTTTATAAAGTATAATAAATAGAAAATTGAATCAAAATTATAAAGTTTCATCTTTAAAAAATAAATAAATAATTTACCATCAAAAGAGCAATAGCAACTTGAAACAGTGTATCAATACCCTAAAACAGGAAATATTGACAATCTTTAATAACAAACTAAGAATTACTTAATTTTTTTTTTAATGAAAAAGTAACGCACTGTAATAAAATAGAAAAATAATAACTATATATACATAAAAACAGAACACTGTAATTTTAATTTAAAGTATCTCTTTTAATTAAAAAAAATTGAAAATCTAAAAGAATTTTAAGTTTCTTTTCTGTATCGAATTAATATGAGAAAGAAGAAAACAGTTGAAGACAATTATTTAAGTTTGAACTTGGCAAGATTGTTATTTAAAATATGATCATGTCTTATTTTAGTATTCAGTATAAAAATATGCATCTATAGAAACATAATGTACAAGCATAATGGAATATAAATTCTGACAACCGATTTTGCGAATAATCAATCAGTGAGTACTGAAACCAACAATTTCTGAAATTTTACCATCTTGAATCATATTACAAACATACGTATGAAATTGAGAACAATGTATAATTTACTTAAACCACCAAATTTCAATTTAAAATTTTAATTTTTCACCTTACATAGTGACTTTGATGGTAGGCTTTGATTATCAGCCAGTACCAATGTAATTTAGAGTAATTTTGAAAATTATCGAATAAACCAATTCAATGATTTTCAAAATTGGTTTTATCGAAACCTGTAAATGATTTACAGATTTCATTTTCATAGGCTTTACTATATTTTAAAATAGTTACTTGTTTCAAATGGAAATTAGGAAGTAATTGTTTCTTATTCTGAAAAATAATCTCAAAAACAAAAATATCCTAAAATCATTCAGGAATACTGAGAGAAAACAAATAAAAATAAATGAAATAAAACAAAATTGACAAAATACTGTTTGCCAACCACATGATCAGGAGGCAATCAATGTGCATCAAAATTAGCTCTTAAGATTTTTGGCTCCTTTAGTCAAGTGGGATGTCATCTGGGAGGCATGAGCCTAACTTTGAAAAAATTCTAAGTATCCTGTAAAATTTCTTCTCTAAATAACTAAAAAGTCTGATATTTAACAATAATGGAGAGAGATAGAGTGAGTAATTGAAAAAATCTCTGTATTCTATGCTTATATCTCCTAAGATTCACCATTGAGCAAAATTTTATGTCTAATGCATTGATATTTAAAAAAATCTTTTCATATCCCATGTCTATGTCCAGAATCCCATAAGAAGTTTCTTTGCATGCCAAACAGACTCTGAAGTTTACCAATAGGCCTAGTAGCAGAAAGTTCAAGACAGGAGACGGGCATAGCAGATTTTCTTTTCTCTTTTGCAGATTATTTTTCCATCGAACCTTTATTTCAAGTTATATTATGTTTAGCTAGCTTTATTACTTAATACAAAAACTTAAGATTATTATTAATAAAAATGAATAAAATGCATAAAGACATTACAGGTAACCAATTGTTTGATTAATTAATGCTTCAATTGCAAAATATTTTACCTGAAGATTTTTTTACTGCCTCTAAAGTATATGTCGCAGACACTTGGAAAATTCTCTGCTACTGGGGCAATAGGTCAGCATAAAACATGTATTATTATTAATAAAAAAATAAAAAAAATTATCTCTGAATGTGAATTGTTGAAATGGATATTTCAAAATATCTTTGTGCCCCATTTTTTTCACTTTGTATCCAATGGCATCAGTACAATCACAATCACACACACAGACATGCACAAAAACACTTCCTCTTATTAAATAGATATATCATTGGTATTTTTTCACAAATCACTCTAAAATGTTGATTGCTAATAAAAATTACTAAGACAAAAAATAATTGAAACTAAATCAAAAACATTTATCTGAAAATAGGCCACGTTCTCTTTAGAATATTTTCTTAACCACCCCCCCCCCCCCCTAAAAAAAAATAATAAAGAAAGAAAGAAAAAGAAAAAGAAAAAAAAAATTGAAATCTAAAATAATGGTCAATTCCTTCCTTTCCTTTATTGAATTTAGAGCCCAGAAATTTAGTAAGCATGAAAACAGAAAATACTGTAAGCAATTATAGTACCCAGAATTGAACTTAGCAAATTTTTATATTTTGTATTGAAGTGCACTGTAATCTTCTTAAGAAGAAAAAAAAAAAATACTCATGCCAAAAATGAACTTGGGCAGTGTATTATAGTAATACTTTTCCTTCTCATGTTTATTAAATACTGGAGTCTAAGTTCAACACAGGAAAGTAATCTTAGATTAGGATTTAAATATTTTTAAGAGAATATTACATTTTTTTTTTCTTCACATGTATGCTTTTGATATGATTACTATGATATACCTAAATCTAATGAAAGCTAAACAACAATGCACAAAATAATTAATCAACAGGGCCTGAAATTCAGTGTGGGATGCATGTCCAAAATTTTGAAATTCTGCCTGAGAGATTTTCGCAGACAGAAGTCTCCCACCTACAACTATTTTTTGAAGAAATTACATTCTTCATAAAATCATTTCACATGATCGAATTGGAGAAGCAATGTCAAATCATTATTATGAAACCGAAACCAGAAAAGCTGAATGAAAGCAATTATTAAGGGTACATATCATTTGATATAAAATTTAAATATAGATATGGCAAGAAACATGTAGTATTGTTATCTTGAAATTCTATCAATGGTATTTTGTCACATGTTAACACTCATTATTAATTTTTATAGCTTGTTATACATGGGGAAGATGTTTTTCTCTTCTCCTCCTCCCAAACGCTTCTACTCTCCACCATTTACAAATGTTGGGAAGGAGGCTCTTCACCTAAAAAAAGTTTATTTTCATGCCCTTAATCAAGAATCTATATACATACAAAAGTTAAAGTATGTGTTTATATAAATATACAATTTTTGACTAATTTGCATGAAACTTGGTGGACCGGCAGTCGGGTAAAATTGCTGGTTACTTTACAAAATTTTCAGAGCACACCTTTTTCAACCACTTGCCATGATTTATCTGTATACAAATCTTTTATTTATTTATTTATTTTTTAAATGCATTTTTTCTTTCCTGTTGTCACAAAGAACTGCATATGGACAATATTTTTGTAAGCCAATAAAAATTCAAACTCACTCATTTTCTTTTTTGCATCTAAAACTGAAGTTATTGTGAGCAGATAATATGCATTTTTCGTACATAAAAAAAATTAAAAAAATTACAATAAGTGTGTTAAAATGAAGTAGTACCTTCATTTAAATGTATTTGGAACAAAAACATCTACTATAATACGGGCATTTCAATTTTAGGGAAAAAAAACAATGCTTTCCTAAATATGACATCTCTTTTGATGGAAAAAACATAAAATGCATATGCAAATAAATATCCGCACTAATTAGAAAAAATAAAAAGCAAATGATGTCATTTTTATGTAATTATTGTAGATTTTAATTTTTATAAATGAAAATATAAATTCCTATTTAAAAATGATGCTTTTCCATCAGTAGAGGCATATTGGTCTTCTGAAACTAGTGTCCATAATCTATAAGGTAAAGGCTTTATTTTCAAACCATATGAAATAGAATTTCTTTAAATACATCACCATTTGGATGCATTGATTGCATTTTTTTTTCAGCATTGTCAGGGAAATCGTATATTTTTCTGTTACACATACAAAAGAAAACATGCATTCTAATTTATAAAGTTATGGTTGCTTCAAAATAATCAAAATCTTTCTCTAATTGTCGTTTTAACGATTTGTGGGCAAGAATGCGCAGAGCTCCGTTACTATGACTGCCATATCTGTAGGATATTACATCTTTGTTTATTTTACATCTAAGTCCTCCATGGTTAACATGGTTAATGTTGGGCAGGTCTGCTAGCTATGAATATAAGAAACAAATATGCACACCCACCTACCCAATTACTAAACTCATAATCTCCTCAATCCTGGGAAAAGGAAAGCCATTTTCAAATGACTGTAAAACAGCTCCAAACATGTTTGAGTAGATAAATCAATGCTTATAATATGTTCCCATCTATTGAAAAGATCTAAAAGCAACTTTGAAAATAACTTTAGAAGCATTTGAATTAATTTAAAATTGTTGATTAGTGTGTGTCTACCACAGGCAATACCAGGATTGAGGAGGTTAAAGGTTTATTTTTCATCAATACAGGAGATACATCTTTTAAGATTCAAATAATTTTTAGCATAATATAAGAGATAGAATGTTTAATTAATACTTACATCTAACAAAAATATATCTAGGATATAAAAAACCACCACGAGTGGGAACTTAGAAGTGAATAAAGTAAGAAACCACTGAGAAGCAAACATATGCATTTCAATGCCTAAATCTGAAAAATGGGCATGTAATTCTGAGATTTGGTCCTAAAAAAAAAGAAAAGAAAAAAAAAAAATCAAATGGTGCACCTTAGAAAAGATAAAACAGAGAAATATGAACAACAATGAAAGTTACCTCCAAAAGCTTCTCCAATTGATAAAGTCTAAGATGTAATTCCTCAAACCCATTTTTGAAGAAATTTCTGAGGCCATACTCAAACATTATTTTTACAAGAATGCTAAAAGCCTGTTCTTCAGGTATCTATACAGAGAAGAATAAAAAAAATTGTAAGAAAGTGTTTAATAAGGAATAAGCAAATAAAGAAAGAACATAAAAAATAATAAAAATATATACAATTGCTTTCCTGTTATTTTATGTTTCTATTTTAATTTAAATTGAAAAAAAAAAAGATTTAAATAAGATATAAGAATGTAGTATACAAGATTGCAAAATTAAAGTAAAATACTTGGTGTATACAGAGTCCCCCCCCCCCCCCCAGATAGTTTCAGCAAGGTGCTGCACCCTGCCTGCTCTTTGGTTTACAAAATAGCACCCTTCTTGCCCCTCATCTAAAAAATTAGCACCCTTCTTGCCCCTCAATCCAAAAAGTGTCTTTAATTCTTTCTGTATTAAAAAAATTGTCTGCATAGTAAAAACTGACTCATTGTTGTCTTGAAAAGAGTGTCTAAGATTTTAGTGGCTTTAAAAATCAAAAGAATGCCTTTAAAAATCTAAAAAGTGCCCTTAAGAATAAAAAAATGCCTTTAACAAAGTGCTCTTTTCCCACCAGCAGCACCCTACCTTTTCTTGTATATATATAAGTGGAATGAAAAAAAAAGACCAAATAGATAAAATTTGTTTTATCCTTATATATTATTATAAATGTCTAAAAGCAAGCATCCTCTTTAATAAAAAGCTATGTGTTGCTGACGACTGGGATTTTCACTAATCGTTGCCACAGATTAATCTCGGAAAATGAAACATTTGAAGTTACTGAAAAAATTAATTGCTCGAAAAGTATTTGTCAGAAAATTGTTAGACAAACTGCGTTAGAAAGGTAAAAAATTTTATTTTTCTTGATATAAATTTATAATTCACTGATTATGCCATTTTTCAAATATTGAATTTCAAAAATTACCAAATTTCACAATGGAGTACCATAGCGAAAACTTCCCGCGTAAAAAAATAACGATAACAGCAATGTGTCAGCACGAGTCGCAAATTATAGTAGCCTTATTAATCTTTTAAAATATAAAAGGGAATTATGATGTCACGAGTGCATGATTTTTATTAAATTCTCGACAATACTAGATGCGCCATTTCTTTTCAGTTGTGAATAATATAGGTTAATTCACGTTATTAAAAAATGTAGCCATAAAACATATAAATCAATGGAAAACGGTAAGTAATAAATTGTAAACATAATAGTAAACCGTATTAAAAAAACATAACATAAGTATCCGTTTTTATGTTAGTTTAGGATATTCCAGGTAAAGGTACAGATTACTTTAAAATACAAGGTTAAATTCATCGATATATTTAGTTTGATTTAAGGTTCTTTTGGAGAAACTGACCAGCGCAGCAGGCGTAGTCTACTAGTGTTTGCATATTCTCCAAACGCAACATTGAACAACCGAAAGAATTTTCAAATACTATAATAAAATCACTTGTTAACTTTAAATTAAATAGTAATTATTGCTTAAAGTGATAAAAACATAACATGAAATGTTTAAAAATATCTTTTAATATAGATTACATATGTTTCCTTCACTCTAATGGCGACATCTTCATATCAAAATGATAAATAAAATATTCTCGCAAAGTTTTGAAAATGATATGTTATGTTATGTATGTAGATATGTTATGTATATAGTAATAAAAGTAAGTTATGTATGGGTTGTTTATGTTTACCATTTTCAAAACCTTTTCGAAAATATTTTATTTATCATTTTGATCTGAAGATGTTGCTGTTAGAGCGAAGGAAACATATGTAATCTATATTAAAAGTATTTTTAAACATTTTGTGTTATGTTTTTATCACTTTAAGCAATAATTACTACTTAATCGAAAGAATTTTATTGAATCACTATAACAGAAGGACATATAGGTTACTTTTTATTTGTCACAACAGGTAATTTTAAATAAATTAAAAACATTTCTGATGGGAATACATAATAATTTGATACTTTGCATATACAAATATATGGAGTGACTTCACCCGACTTTATAAACACTTTACAGAACACTATACGTTCAAATATAAAAATAAAAACTAATTTCACAAAGGTGAAATGTTTTTACTGGGGAAAATGACCTCATGTTCTAAAGAAAAAATGCACTTTTATTCATAAAGTTGAAATTATGACGTAATTTTCAATGAAATTTCATTTTACTGCGCTGAGATTAAGGTGTGTAAATTAAATTAAACATTGAAATTGAATTTATATAGTTATGCTAATGGAAGTTTTAAGTTGTTTTAAATGAAGCTATTTTGCCATTTTTCTCAACAACATGAACACTTAAATTGCTATATGCTTTTATCAAATTAATGAAACTCACTGTAATTTTGTCTTTTACTAAATTAAGTTATGTTCTGTCAAAATATGAATATTGTATCATCATAAAATGAGAGTGATCAATAAAAATATTTAATTGAATAATTAAGTTAAAAAAGAAAATACTTAGCAGTTTTCCTGATCACAAAATGTTTTAAAAATGGTTTAGATACCAAACATGTTGACCGATTTGTGACCGTTCTCTGTTTCAAGTTCTTTTGCGGAATAACTGAAAAACAGAACTCATGTTTTAGGTAGCTTTCAATACAAAAAAGTATAAAGCTACCTATTGCAGCCGTTCGGAGGAAAGCAGTTCCTTAAAATTTTGATATATTTTCACCGATCATGACCCTCAGACCCCAAAACCACCCTCCGTTCAAATGTTGATTTATATATATATATACAGTCAAACCCCGATTTAGTGCCATCTCGAAATAGCGCCAATTCCGTTTAACCGCCAATTGCGTTTATGAACAAATCTGCCAAATAGGAATTTCAATGTAATGTATCCGTTAAAGCGCCAACTCGATATACCGCCAAAAAAAAATGTCTAGAAATTACTGTATTTTCTTTGCATATCTTTCTTTTTAAATTTTTTTGTTAGAATTTCAAAGGGCACTTCCTTTTCATGTGTCTAGATGTTTTCAAGCTCAATTCAAACTTTATTGAATAGCAAAGAATTCGTATTGTTCACAACACCTGCTACCTATTCTACCTGTCATTGGGAGAAGAAAAATAACGCCCGCTGAGGTGCCGAGCAAGTGAAAGTTCTGATTCAGACTGGCGAGTCACGTGATACGATGCGCTTCTGGAGTAGGGAGAAAACAAAGCGTGGCACGCCATTGGCTGAAAGGGTCTCTCCTCTCTCAGGTGAGAACAATGTAAAAAAGAACTTCTCCCTGTACTTTATGTCGATTTCTAGAAAGAAAACGGTGTGCAATGCAAAATCTCTCGTTCAAAATTTTGGTCAGACGTTGATTGAAACATCGAAGAATTCACCAGCTAAATCTGTAAAATATCATCCTGTCTCTTTATTTTAACTCATTATGGCGAAAAGAGTCGTTTTATCAATTTCGGAAAAGCGGGAAATTTGTGAATATAAAGAAAGAAATGTGAATGTATCGTAGCAACACATCTCCAATCATTTCTCTACACTCTGGAAAAAGCCTGTTAGCAGGCGCTGCATCGGAGCCATTTTGATGAATACAGAAAAATGGATTAACACCAACGAACTGCAATCATCTGTAAAAAGACTGAAAACAGCGAAACATGAAGACATAGAGGATGCCCTTTGCACATGGATACAACAAATGAGTGCTAAAAATGCTACCATCAACGAAGATGTCATCAGAGAGCAGGTAAAAGTCTTTGGCCAGCAAATGAATATTACAGATTTCGAATACAGTAGTGGCTGGTTGAACAGATTTAAAAAGTGACGAGGATTCTCTCAGTACATACGACGTGGTGAAACTGCAGGTGTTGATGAAGATATTGTGTCAAATGGTCGCAAAAAACTGAGTGCGCTGATTTTAGAATATAAACCAGAGGACGTTTACAATATGGATGAAAGTGGGTTTTTTTCCGCTTGCAACCAGATAGAACAATTTCGAGTGGGCCTGCTAAAGGATGCAAAAAAAAAAAGATCGTGTGTCTCTTGTGTTCTGTACGAATAGTGATGGATCTGATAAAAGAACTATGACAGTGATTGGAAAATCAGCTAAGCCATGATGTTTTAAAATTTTTAATCCTGCTCTTTATGTAGATTATGAGAATAATAACAAAGCGTGGATGACTTCAGCATTATTTCAAAAATGGTTAGCGAATTTCAACATAGAAATGAAAAGAAGCAAACGCCATATTTTATTGATTTTGGATAATGCCCCTTGTCACAAAGCATATCCAATGAGCAATATCCGCATTGAATTTTTACCTCCTGACTGCACTGGATTTTTGCAACCTTTGGATGCGGGTATAATAAACTCATTCAAAGCTCATTATCGAAAGTATCACGTCCGCCATATCATTGAAAAAATCAGTAAAGATGATTTTTCTCCAATGATGCTATTCGCATGATAAAAAAAGCATGGGATGAAATTTCATCAGAAACTATTGTTAACTGCTGGAAACATACTGGATTGATTAAACCTGAAGGATCAACTAAAAAACAAAATAGTACAGCACTTCAAGAACTACAAGACGAAATACACAAATTAACAGATATTGAGCATCCTCTATCGGCAATTGAGTACATTAATGTAGACAAAAGTGTTTCAACAGTTGAAGATTTGACAATCGAAGAAATTGTTGCCAATCAAAATGAAAATGAAAATTCGTCTGACAGCGAATCTGAAGAAGCTGAAACGCCGTATATTACATCTGATGAAGTTAAAAATTGCATTGGGAAAATAAGAATTTTCTTAGAAAAACATGCAACTGATAAAAAAATGATGAACAATCTTTTAGTTGTAGAAAAAGATATTGAAAAAACCAATATTGAAAGGAAAACTCAAACTAGCATTTTAA
This sequence comes from Maratus michaelseni, assembly GCA_963931845.1. Lineage (NCBI taxonomy): Eukaryota > Metazoa > Arthropoda > Arachnida > Araneae > Salticidae > Maratus > Maratus michaelseni. Next base: position 466,372,898 of record OZ007588.1, read on the forward strand.
AATATTTTCCTGTAAAAGATAATTAAAGTAAAATAAAATGCAGTGTGAGATTTAATGTATGTGTGTGTCTGTTATGTGCATAATTATCTACTTTATCTAAAATTGATTATATAAAGAGGTAAGTGCATGTTAATTTCATACATTAATTGGATAATTTTGAATGATGTAGCATTAATTATATTTTGTATATTAATTACATTATATTAATTTATACTATTATAATATACTATATACTATTGGATAATTTAATAAAAAGGCATTATGATATTTATTTTTATAATAATAATAATAATAATAGTATAATAGTATGAAAATTAATTTTTATTGTATTGTAATTCGATATACCGCCAAACTCGTTATAGCGCCAAAAATTTCTCGAACGGATAATGGCGGTATAACGAGGTTTGACTGTATATATATCTGACCTATGTCATACGATAATGCTCGTATTTATAAATCAATTTTGATGAAACTAATTGTGTGTATTAAGCTCACCAATGTCTCGACCGAGTTCGTTGGCCAGCTTGGTCCCCCATTTTGTTTCAAGATGGCGGCCACTTAAAAATTTAAAACTAAAAAATATACAAAAAAGTTAAAAATTCAAATTTATTTTTTAATTTAGTGTTAGGCCTTGATACGAGGAATCCAGAGCATTTTTTGGTTTACCTCTATCTTTAAAAATGGCTGAGATAGAGCAGTTTGAAATTCTAGGGTGGCTGACATTTTGAAACAAAACAGCACATTAACGCGATTACTCGCAAATTATTTTCTTTCATTGTTGTAATAATTTTCCCAATCATACGCATAAAACTATATATTCATATCCGTTAGCGCCAAATTCTCGCCAAAATTGGTGACATTTGGCGAAATATCGCCAAATTTGGCGACCAAAATAAGTCTTCATAAATGAAGCCAATTTGGCTATTGCTCAATAATTTGGCAAATTTTTTATTCAAATTCATTATTAAGGAATCTTTTGCAAATGTTTCTTTGCATTTTAACTTGCTGTTTTCGTGTAACATTAGCTAAAATTTTAAAACGAAGATATAGGAAAGCTACCTTTTCCTCCCGGTACAGGCCGGAAGGACTTTTTCTGTTATGGTTGAATAAAAAGAATGTCAAGAATAAGAACTGAGACTTAAGATTTCTGCTAGTGGTAGGGTATAAATAACAAATTATCACAAAATATTGTCATGAGGGTTACATTATCAAGATTAATACTTATTTCTATGTAAGAAGATATTTTAAATGAGAAAATTAATTTTAAAATGCTATTAATTGTTTACTGGGTAGTTTCAGTATTCAATGGGCTTGGGTTCCGAAAAATGAGCCCAAACTTATCTCCAATACAGACATCATAAAAACACAAAAAATGGACAGTCTAAAGGATAAAAAAACGAGTGTCTATTCCAGATCAGCAATGAATTTCCCTGACATTTCCAGGTTTTCCATACCAATAAAAGAAAAATTCCTGGTATCAAGATTTTGAGATGCACACAAAAAATCTTAAAAGTTTTCAATTTGAGAGTGAAACTTTCATAACTGATTCTGAGGCCCAAATACTGATTTGTTACATTTTTTTTGCAAAATTTACAAATTATTGAACTTTTTACAGGCTAAACATTTTACAGATACACACTTTTAGCATCAGGTTCTATCTATTTTGTCAAATCAGGATGAAATTCTTTATCACATCAGTCACAGTTAAATACAGATTGCTTTGACATATTTTAATACAAATAATAACTATTCAGTAGATTAAGCTAACAAATGTTCAGCTCCCAAACAAAAATAAATAAGCAGAGTGAAACACCTAATCAATCCTACAACATTCAGTAGAAAGTTTCAGTGAAACTGGAACTGAAAATCTCCGAGTTACGAAGAAGGACTGAAAGGGGGTAGACCAAATGGTTTGCAAGAGAGGTTGAAATACTCTTTACAGTACTTGTGAAGAGCTAAGTTTGATTTTAATGGCGTTGCAATTTCAAATCCTTAGTTTTATAAGGAAAATTTTTTTTTTTTTAAGTTCAAAATTTTCTAACTTTTTCAAATTTCCTTGACTTTTCCTCCAAATTGGTAAATTTTCCTGACTTTTCCAGGTGGCTAGACACCCTCCAATATACACAAACACATACAGAATCATTGTATAAACAGTGAAAACGGTTTCAGGGAACCTAAAAATGCAAAGATGTACCAATATCTCCATAATCAGATTTTTATCACGCTTACAATATTTTTATTACACTATACGTGCTCAGAAGCTAAAAAAATATTTTCAAAAATTACAGTTGCCACATGGAAATTTTATCAAGAATTATGTTATTCTGTATGAAAAACTGTTGCTGTTGAAAATGACATGATATTTAAAACAATGTGTGTATACTTTCATGTGTTGAAATATTTTTCAAATACTAGTATTTAATAAGTACTAGTAAAAGTTTTGCTGTCACAAATACATCACTGTTAACAGGAAACATTTATTTTAATTTTTAAAAGCTTAAAAACTTTCAGTCAAAAGGAAGTTATTTTCACTCTTTATTATCTTTTGATTCAGTATGGATCTAACCTCAGAAGATGTTATAAAAAAAAAACTTTTTCCTTCATAACAGTGAAGGAATTTTTCTATGATTGCATCAGAGTAGTATCATTTTCACTAATTTTTTAATCTGTCAGCAGAGCTGGAAAAAAAAAGGAAGTCTTTTTAAAACTAAAACTAGACTTTATAAAATATTATTTTCTATTACATATACATGCATATTTGTTGATAAAAGTGAACGCTGGCAACAGTAGCTGATAGTATTATATATATAATAGCTCTAACTAAGTGTATAACACTTCCAGAATGAACTCATCCTTATCCCGATAACCTTTCGTTGAAATCAGCCATTTTATTTTAATTTTCAGAGATTTAATTTTTTCAATACAGCTGCATAAGATTAACCTTTTTAGAAAGATTGTGAAAAAACAATCGATATATTTTGAGTGGAAAATCATTTCATCCATCCAATAGCGATAGTAAACAATATGTGAATAATTCCTTTGAGATTCATTAAAATATATACCTTGGATGCAATAATTGAACAAACTCCATACAACTTTCTGTTAAAATGACAATTTAAAGCAAACGTTGTCAGTTTAAAGTGTAATCATAACATAGCGACATTATCAATATTAAATATTTTATTACATTCCTCTGCACACAGGCATTTAAAAAATCTATAACTTCCAATTTCTTATAAATAAAAAAAAAGAATGCTTGAAAAAATGGGCTGTTTTTATAACTATTTTACCTCCACATGATCTTATTAGTCAGATAAGATAAAATTTATTACTTCATAATTCTTGCCATCTGTTGAGTAAGGTATAATCATAATATACTGCAGCTACGTTATCAATATTTTTTTTTTTTTCACTCCTCTGCACACAGGCATTTAAAAAATCTAAAACCTTCAATTTTTTATAAATAGAAAAAAAAGAATGCTTGAAAAAATGGGCTTTTTTTTTATAACTATTTTACTCCAGCGAAAGAGAAGGTGTTGCCATGTGGCGCCCTATGTTGCCAGTAAAGTGTAATCATAATATACCGCAGCTACGCTATCGAAATTAAATATTTTTTTACATTCTTCTGCCCATAGGCATTTAAAAAATCTATAACCTTCAATTTCTTATAATTAGAAAAAGAAAGCTTGAAAGAATGGGCTGCTTTTAATTTTATAACTATTTTACCCCACATGATCCTATTAATCAGATAAGATAAAATTTATTACTTCATAATTCTTTTTATAATGCAATGCTATATCATTCTTTTAAAAATTCAAACACGTCATTCTGACAGGCTATCTTCTAGTATAACTAATAATTATCATTCCACTTGAAAATACTTTAAATTAAAATAAATGATTACAATCTGTTTGGCAGAAAATTAGGTATTTCTCTATTATTCCGTTGACCATTTTTCATAACAAAAAACTATCACCAAACTGTAACGGAAAATAAACGGGAGAACATTGCTATTAGAATATCAAAATAAATAAATAAAATATAAGAGTTTAAGGACACAATTGTTATTTTAATTAATGAAATAACTAATAAGTCAGTAAAACATAATGAAAAATACACGCAAATGTCAAATTAAAAATCACTTGATGACATAACAAACACGTATAATGCTTCTGACATCAAGTAAATGGGACTGCATTTTTGGCATTTAATCTTAGAGTTTGGCGATAGTTTTTTGTTGTAAAAAGTGGTCGATGGGATAATAGAGAAGTACCGAAAATTAAAATTATGTTTTATTAGAATTTAAAGAACATATACAACAAAGTCTTGATACTTTGAACGATTTTATCAAGAATCCTTCAACACTCCAAAAAACTAAAAATTGCCTGCATCTTCATAAATTAAGTATATTTTCTCAAAATATTGTTTTGAAAACCTTTGCTATCTGTAATTTGATTCTCCTGTCAGAACACTAAATTATTATTTCTCCTGTTTAAATTTAAAAGAAAAGACTTGTATTTCATAGGATAGAAATTTCTGGAGCCATTTGACATTCAGCAATTGAGTGATTACTATCTTCTTTTTGGAAGTACTGTGTGTTATTGCCTGAGGGCATCCACCTCTGAAATTAATAGGTTTATAAAAACTGAGCAAATGATACAGAAAAATGTGTTAGCATTTTTATACTCCACTAAAAAAATATCGCTCCTGAAATATTCATACTGATTATCATTGACCACATTATGCTTTAACAGACTCAGTATTTATAAATATATTGTTTGCCTCAGGTATGTTACAACAAATGTTTCTTTTGCAGTTTGAGTAACAAATCTGCACAAAATTTGCATATTTAATTAAAAAATTAAGACTGATAAAACTTTATGTATTTAAGTAAAATGGATATTTCCCTTCACTCCCGACAATGAAAACTATATCAGAAAAAAAAATAACATGATGCTACCATAATAAAAAAACAGAAAAAAATATTAGGACTATCATTATTTAACAAATAAAATAAAAGGTAACATACATGTAAAAGCAGAGCTGCAGCCAAAAATGATTGACCCTGGCAGTAACCTATTTCTGGATCATATACAGAATATGCCTGCAAAATAACATATAAAATTGAATTATTAAGTAAATCCTGAGGGGAAGTAATGTTAAATTGAAACTGTTATAAGACTAAAAAAGAAAAAAAAAATCTTTCAAGCACAGAAATCATTTGAAAGAAAAATAAATTTTTAGAAAATAAAAATATAAGACAGATAGACCATACAAAAAAGATATAAATCTAGCATCTTTACTTTCTAAATATTCAACAAACAATACATAATACTTCACAAAATTCTAAATTTCTATAAGAACTGAATAACAGAATTATGTATCATATTTCATATCACTTAAAAAAAAAATATATGGAGAACTTCACTTGACTTTCCAAACATTGGTGTATGTGTACAAGAAGAAAAAGTGAATAAATTTCTGGCACAATGAAATGGGCTGGATTTGAATGCTGGTCCTCTCGTTTTGAAACTGGAGATGTTACATCTTACAACTACTACTTGATTGCATGGCTACAATAACTATCATTTAATAATTTGTCACATTTTCTGGTAGTTTTTCACAGAGAATCAGTTGCAAAGTGGTTTGAAAATAGCTTAAAAATGGATTAAAAGCATAATCTGTCAGCCGATTTTCCCGAAAATCTGTACAAGTTCTTGCGACAGTGGTCTCTAATGTATTTGCCAAATGGGAGCTCAATCAGAAGTAAATTTTAGGAGTTATTAGTGTTCACATACGCATACAAATCATGATTAAAACATTTTGCTTACACTAAGTGTTGGGAAAGTAATATCAAGTCAAATGATTCTATATTCTTTGACTTTTAGGATTGATCTAGAAATAACAAGGCTGTTCTCACATTTTTTAGACAAGTTGGTTTTGGTGTTAAAAAAAGAAAAAATGCCTGCATAAAGAAATTATTTTTCCCAGCTAATATGTTTTTGAAAGTATAAATTCTCATCTGGCAACTGAATTTTTGTTTACATGCAAAATGGCACTTTTAAAGAACCGATGGATGGAAAGCTGCTTTTTTTGAAAAAAAATTATTCATATTCAGTTATTAAAAAAATGCTGTGAAGGCATGGTTTTTCTATATCTAAAGCCACAGTAGGTAATATTGTCAATAAGACAGGGAAAAAACATGAATGTCTGGCTTCAAGTGGAAAAGTTGTTCTAAACATGTACCCAAGAACAAAAAGGAATTCTTCGAATATTGCAAAGTTAAGATCTTTAATGGTAAAAGAAAATCCTCCAAGTCAAAGCAATGTTGCTACACCATTAAAATGCTCAGTGTCAACTGTTAACAAAATCGTTAACACTAATTTGAATTTTAAAAAGGCCAAAAACTCAATGCTCATCATCTTTCTCCACGACATATCGCTGAACACATAACACAATGCAGAATCCTTTCTGAGAAGCATTTATCTTGAAAAAAATGTTGCTACAATAGATAAAGCTTGGGTCTATTTAAATGATTGTAATAAAAAAAGATCGATTTATTATCATCAAAACGAGGAAAAAAATCTTAAAACATGGTTCAATGTATCTAAAGAAAGTTTTAGCAAAGGATTTATGATTGTTGCTGCCTTTGCATATAGTGGCAAATTAAAAATAAAAGAGAGTGGGGGAAAATGTTAAGATCAACTTCACATACTATCAGAAAAATATTTTACTCCCAATCTTCAAACATGAAATACCATCTCTTTACTCCCAGAGCCATCAATCTGTTGAACTGCTTCAAGATAAAACAAGCAGCTACACATGAAAATCAACTGTTAATTTCCTGGAAAAAATGGAATGAGAAACAGATATCAGGGCTATTTTCCCTTCACTGATATACCTGCTAAATCTCCTGATGTAGTCATGGATTTTTGTGCTTTTGGATATTCAAAAAGTGCGTTATTCGAACGTTGAGAAACAACCCTTCATGGACTTTGGAAAGATGTTCAAGAGTAAAGGGCCAAAATACCTCTTCCAAAACTACAAAAAGCATTGTTGTCATGGAAATTACAGTGTAGAAGTAGTTCAGAATAAGGCTTACCAAATTGAACATTTAAAACACACGAATATTTTATGTAAAATGATTCTGTAAATAACATGGAAATAGTTTTAAAAATGTGTGAACACCCTCTGTATGTCATTTTTTTTAAAGAAAATATGCATTTTCATTTATAAAACTGAAGCATTTCACTATGATTGTCTAAAAATAATCACTTTTATTAACTTTTATTCTGCCGGCTAAATTGGGGGAAGTAGTTTCCCTTGTTTAAATTAGATTTTATTAAATACTAGCAGACTTCGTCTGCTTTGCTGGCCGGTTTTTTAAACAAATTGTGAATATAGTTTAATTAATTTTTAATTAATTTTCAGTAGTTAAATTATGCCATTATTGAATATTAAACACATGAATTTTTCAAATTGCTAACAAAGCGTATAATCGACAGAGTGAAAAATGTCCAGGCCGGGAATCCATCCCAGATCCTTGGAATAACGCTCCAATGCTCTACCATTGAGTTATGAGGATGATACCTAGTCTGGCATCTCTCACTCATATATGTTGGAAAGGCTGTAACTGCAGCACAAGATGGAAAAGTCTCTATGAGCACACAACCTTGTGGCATATATAAGACGACACAAATCTCAGCTAGATGAATACATATATAAGTAAATTAATTTTTCAATTAATTTTCAGCAGCGAAATTACATTATTATTGAATATTAAACACGTGAATTTTTCAAATTGCTAACAAAGCATATAACTGACAGAGTGGAAAATGTCCAGGCCGGGAATCAATCCCAGATCCTTGGAATAATGCTCCAATGCTCTACCATTGAGCTATGAGAACGATACCTAGTCTGGCATCTTTTACTTATATAATACACCTAAAGATGTACTTTCAAAAATTACCATCCATACCCTAAAAATGACAATTTTTATGGAAAACAATGTCAGTAACAAATAGAATCTATAAAAGAAACCTACAGTATAATTAAATTTAAAATTTATGAGGGAAGATAATTTAACAATAAACCAACAAAGAAAGCATACAGTTACAGTTATAACATTGATAATATTTGAAAAGGGTATAAATTAACCTGTTTAAAAAGAATTTTTATTATAATTTTCATTTAACGCCTAAATTAAATATAGCAAAATCAAATGACAATTTTTATTATCTGCAGTAAAAACTACAATGAAATAAAAAAGAATACCTTGCATATTTTATATAACGAATCTTGACCAATTCCACCACTTTCTTTAAAATATTCATGAGCAGGGAAGGTCCGATTGATATCACGCTGGATAGCACTGCCACATGATGATTCCTAAACAATGAAAAATAATACACAATATTATTAAATTTATTTTAGGTAAAAAACACATAACACAACTTAAAATGTACTTCTAGCAATTATCAACCATAAATGGCAATGTATCTTGTTTTTGTGTACCCCTGTTTCCCTGTATATGAATTTATTTCTATTCCACATACTTCTGTTAGTACACTAAATATAGTTCAGCAGAAAAATGCATAACACAATTAGAAACTACCCTAAAAGCATAGTCAGTATAATCATTCAATTCCATAGTCAGTAATACATAAGAATCCCTTTGTGCCTTGTAGGTATATGGTCAACAGAATTTATACATATCACATATTATGCAAAAATTTTAAACTTAAAAATGCAAACCAAAACTGAAAATACACTTCCAGCAATTCTTGCTCATAGACAGTATTGTAATAGATTCTTTTGTGTGCCCTTGTAAATGAATGATAAATGCAATGCATATCAACCATACATTTCAGTAAGAAACTTATAGTGCACTTAAATAATATATATCAATTTCATTACGTTTGAAATACGGTAAAATCATTAAAATACACTGCAAAGGATTTTTTTCTGTATACCATTATATAACAGAATTCTATTGTGCGACCATGTACATCCCATATTCTACAGAAAGTATGTTTCAGTGCCCTTCTCATATGCATGTCAATTTCATTACATTTGAAATGATGTAGCATCATCAAAATGCACTTGAAAAGTTTTTTTCTCATTGATTGTAATGTAATTGATTATTTTTTATCATCCCTGTAAAAAAATGGACCATACAGGCTACACACTTCATTTTCAATAGTGATTGTGCTATAGTAAAATGTCAATAACATATATTAATTACAGGGCAATCCGAGTATACTTACGAGAGTTACAACACGAACAGACAAATTGAAGTCAAACACTTTTCAGCTATGTTGGAAAGTGCTAAAAAAGACATGCAGATTTTTCAATGTTAAGTCAGTTGTCATAGCAATGCATAACAGGGACTTAACTGCAAGTGATTTTGCAAGATTTTGGATAATTGAAAAGAATTTTTTTAGTTAGGAAGAATGTTTTATAATAAAAAATTTTATTAAAGCTGTTCTCAAATCCAAACGGGCTACATTCTGACACATTCCTGAATTAATTTTTGTTTATAAATACAAGAGATTGACAGGTACTCTTATTCAAAAACTTTGAAATTGAAAAGTTTACCCATTTTTAGAAAAATAGATGATTTTTCACAATATTCTGTCAAAGTCAGTGTTCTGAATTGAATTTCTGACATTACAGCCTGATAACGCCCATTATAAGACATTAATCGCTTATAACTTAAGAATTTAATATGTAAATCATTCATTAAAAAATAAAAAACTTTTAATTCCAAATCACTTTAATAACCATGTCCTGCTAGTGCCATGCTTTTATGCTTAAAAATGAGCCTGTAAATGCATCAGAAAGTTTTGCAGGAAAAATATTTTTTTGAGAATACTCTTAAAGGTAATAAAAACATTGATTAAAGATAGAATGAGGTTTTCAAAATAATTTTAGATAAATTTTACTATTTGAAATAGGATATATACTAAAGGAAGTTTTTAATTTTTACATGTAAATTAAATAAGAACAAAATAGTTTTTGCAAACAATTATACAATTTATTTTAAACTAGATGGAACCCGTCAAAACTTGACGCAAAAAAATACTATAACAATATCAGTAAAATAAGCTTCTTTATTATTTATGAAGGGGTGCGTATAAAACAGTCTTTCAAATATTTTATTTAAATTTTCCCCCCAGTCAAATACAGTACTATTTCCGATGCAAACTCCAAACAAACAATCCGTAAATAACTGTGTGATGCAAATCAGTTTGACATTACCACCATATTCCCCACGGCAAGAAAAAAAATTCATGGACCTATGAAGTATATACAAATAGTATATTCCTACGTTCATATCATATTCAGTAAATAACAGAATATAGTAAATAAAGCACACATCCCCCCCCCCCCCTGTGATAATGCAACCGAATGAGCTCCTATGCGCATGTGCATTGGATCTGCCCAAAAGCACCGTCGAAATTCGACGTTAAAAAAGTTTTAAAATGATTAAATTAAAAGTTTTAAAATGTCCTCTTTAATCATTGTTCGTTTCAAATCCATATCTTCTAAAACGCTGTCATTGTTTTAAGCTAATCAATTTTTATGCAAAGATTAAGAAGTTTTTTACAGTAATAAATCTATCTGCAGATGAGGGAGATTTTTATTGTTTTCAAGTGTAATTTATTTGTATGGTTTCTTCGGTTCCTTGACATAATCAGGATGATTATCCCTTTTCCATCACAGTCGGGGATATTTTTCCTCTTATACAGTTGGCAAATGTAAAAAAATAAAAAAATGCAATTCCTAGCATATCCTGATATCTTATGGAACATATTCATCAACGAATTCAACATATCAATTATGTTCAACATAAACTAAAAATAGTCTTTTTTTTTTTTTTTTTTTTCCCTGACAGATTTTTGTTTAGCGCCAAAATGTTCTATCTTATGGATAATCTGATCTTATGATTTATCACTTTTTTTTTTTTTAATTATTATTATTCACTTTTTATGATGGTTAGGGAAATCTATTTTCAATTGTGGCAACTTTCCCAGGGGCTATTTTACATTATTGAAGTAAACTGGTGGTCATTGATAAGATAGAATTGAAAAACTTTTCATGCTTGAAAATTATTTAAAAAGTCATTGAATTAATCGGCAGTTTTCAAATAAATTTCAATCGAAAGCTAATTTTTTTTCTAATTGATGATGTAAGAATTGAAATTGTAAAATGTAGTAAAAAATAGAAATTTGTAGTATTTCGAAGTGATGTAAGCGCGATGAAAGCTAAAGCGATAGCGCCTTTGTTGTCACAACTGTTGTACATTTCTAAAAATTGCCACTGTATTTTGGTTGGCGTCCAAAAGTGGAAAAACATTTTTTGACATCGAAAGAGAAATTCACAGTGAAAGAAATAGGACTTTGCGCTAATAAGGAACTATTAAATGAACTTATAATAAATCTACCAAAATAATTCCTATGAAATATTAGTCTTACATTGTTTATTCTAGCTAAAAATACAATAATTATTTCAATATTTTTTTCTACCATAACATTATTTTTAATAACTTTAAATTTGTTATAATAAGTAATTACTAGTGTAATTACTAGTAATTTAAAAGGAGCAGATTAGCAAACGCAAATGGAGCGTATATGCTGGCGATTAGTTGCCTAGTATATGCATGAGAGAAAAGCTGAAATATAAACTAGGTGAACTGTGTCTTGAAATAAATACAACTGTTTTTAAAAATAACTAACGTTTATTAAAATAAAAACAGAAATAAAAACTAAAAAGACAAATACAATTTCAACAAATTAAACAAATGAAAAATATACTTAATATGAACTGGAGCTTTAAGAAATAATATATTTTTCATAAAGGAAATTACTTTTAAACTTTATATACTTTAATGACTAATAAAACTTTATACTTCAAATTAAACTTCAATAATCAAATTATAACTTTAAACCACTTAACTTTAATTTAAAACAAGATAAAATAAGCGTTAAACATCTCCCCCTCTTTCAAACTATGATCTGATTCAAAAGATCGTTGATCTCTGTTTCTACTTAACATCTGCTATATAAACAACATTCCGACATACCACGCAGTATCCGTCATTAGTATGCCGAAACTAACAAAGATGACAAAACATGGCGAACCATACGGACCTTCACCTAAAGCAAGGGAACATGATGAGTTCCGTAACACCATGATTAAACGTCAGACTTTTTAGAGCGAGAAAATGAAACAAGAGCCTTAAATAGATGTCAAAAACCATATGAGGGAAGAAACGTAAATTAAAACTTTATTTAAAGAAAACTTAAACTATCAATAAAATAAAGTTATATGGATATAGAAGCAAACTCAAGAAAAACTAATTTAAAATAAACTTAATAAAACTTCAGCATGTATATCTCCTCTCTTGGCACTCTATAAATACATGAACACGACTTTCTGAAATCCATCTGATATTATTCAGAGGATGAATGAAATGTCGGTTAAAAATATAAGAGGGAAAAACTATACTGATAAAACAAGCTGAACAGTAAACTAAAAATATTACGTGCTGAACTCAAACTGCTAAATGCTGACCTCAAAAATATATCATACTGAACTAAAAAATACTACTAGCTGAACGTGTTGCAATATCGGCCAAGATTTCTAATGCAAGGTATCGACATACCGCCATTTTTATTCCCAGCTATCCAACTTGCTTCAATGGCATAGCTAAATCCTCTTGGAATATAAAATGCTTAAAAATTGTCGAATACACATTTGCTTAAACTTTATCTGGCCGTCACACATGATGAAAGTAAAGTCTTTACTTTTATAAAGAACTGAAAGACACCATTAAACTAAAACAAGACATCTTTAAGAAATATATCATCATTACACCTAGCCGTGACTAAAAGGCGACATCGTTCCTTGCCCCAACGTACTGAACAACTAAGCGAAGCTGATGAAAAATGACCAAGAGTCAGTATATAAATGTGTCTTTCCAGATGAGCTTCCAATCACACAGCTTTCCATAATTAATGAAGATTACGTCACTGCCGGCATCCCGAAAGATCGAGAAAACGAAACGTGCTCAGCAGTGACGAAAGAGAGAGCGATGAAGGAGAAAACAGATGGTCACGCCATCTGTTGACGGCTGCCGGAATCGCTCCGGAACATCGTAGCACTAGAGTACGTACGGGAAAAGAAGCCGGTAGATTGTAAACAAAGCTACGTGTGTTTTAAAGATGCCGTGTACGAGTGGAAATGAATATGCCAGGGCAATTAAAGACATTAAAAAGGTAAGTAAACTAAATAAGATATTAATTACGATATTTAACTATTGAAATAAACAAAACATAAACCAAAGATAGGTATGCTTAAGCCAGAAATTAGAAATAAGTATGAGACTGATAGAAAATTAATAACTTAACATGGATGTTAAATGAATGACTTTAGATGAATATTTAAAAAGAAGTGACAAGACCAAAAGTGTGGACTTGTATGGAATTTTATTCCATCAATTGCCCCCCCCTCTTGTTACTTCTAAAAATACCACATAGGTGACCTACTACCAACGCCTTCCATACAGCCAGAAAAATATGAATAGCACTGAGAGGACCCTGCGGTAAACACTCCATCATCCAAAGCTAAAACTTGCATTAATAAAAACTAAAAAAACAAACTAAAAACTACCCATGGCAAACATTCCGTCACCAGCACCGAACATACCAACTGACAAGATGCAAAAAAAAACTGCGGGCTCCAGTCCATACTGAAAAACAATTACATATCACATATAAAAAAAAACAAGAACGTATCACGTATATAGACGATCACATGTGGCAAAGGACTTTTTACAATACATATAAGGACTTGAACAATAACAATCACATCAGCTATTTAAACCTTCCAAATCTTGAACAGTTCATTTATGTGACAAAAAAAAAATATATTGATTATCTTAACAATAATCATATTTCAACATCACTCAATACATAAATATTACATAAATACTTGTACTTCAGGTTACTTTTAGGTAACTTCATTGCAAAAAAAACAGTACAATACCACCATTTACACATTCTTAATTTATGGTAGTAAAACAAACAATTCAGTCAAGAATACCGATTCATGTCTTAATTTCATAGAATAACAATTTCAACCCCAAAAAAATTTCAAAGACTTTTTGCTAACCCTATGCTAAGAGACCTGAAAAATATTTTTATTGGTACACAACATATATACTTCTTTCAACACTAATCAAAAACATACATTCATTACCAAATACACTGCTCTGGCCAGAGACTTCATACCATTCATTCACATATAAAAAGACATAGACATAGGCAGCACGAATATATATAAAAAAAAAACATCAAACACCTTCTACCAATATACCTATTATCTTCAACTTTAATAACCAAAAACTGACATGAACCATCAAAAATGACTTCAAACTGCATACCCTTCTCACATTGGCGAACTACATAATCTTACACATTAAAAAAAATGGTATTTGGAGAAATTACAGCCGCTAAACCATGACTCACTACCTATATATCTTAAACTTTAAGTGAGACAAAAAAACTATTATAGATTGCCAACCTTTCCCCACTGCTTAACCTACTATGAAGGACCGAGTTTCACGACTTCATAAATCTCTTCAACTAGCCAAGCTTAAAAAAAAAACACATGGATTCAACTGACACAAAATCTTTATTATATATGAATCCAATATTCCAAGCAATCTGTCAATTAGCTCATTTCTCCCATGTAGTTATCAACGCCTTAACACAAGAACACTTAAGTCCTTTCAAATCAGTTACCCCCTGAAGCACTAACACAATTAAAAATTTCAATTTTTACTCATATTGCCAGTTATGATGAGGCATTGATTAAACAAAACTAAGTTCACTAAACCATAATATATGCATTAAAAATTAAATTTGCATATATATGTATATAAGAACTGTATTTAAAACTCAAGCCATCAACCAGCAATGACAAATTAAAAAAAAAAAAGAATTCAAGTGACAAACATGACCCGGACAACGAGAAACTTTTACACTTCCATATAGACAAATACTATAGCCAATCACAGCGACCATCCCTGCCACAGCTGAGCTGAAAGACACAAAAAAATTTTCCAACAACTAACCAACCTCAAAACCAAACACCTTTTTCATAAAAACATAAAAAATATTTAACAGAGGAGGTCACAATAACTGTCTATCAACTTATTACAACAAACATCAGGATTCCAAACCTAAACCCCTCACATTACACAATTGTGTAATAACTCATGCTTCAATATTCAGAGTTAGTTCATTAAAAATATTAAAATATCAGTATGAAACTACTCATTGAAAGCACAAGTCTCAATGGATTCAAACCAAAAATCCCGGGAAAAATTTAAAATTTACTGTATTTCATTACTGCTTCAAATTTTATATAAAAAAAACCAATTACAGAACCTTTCTAGCTATATATAAGAATAGCCCCCCCCCTTTTCTATACTGAACAACAAAAGATAACAACCAGGTAAAAACTACAAATGCTCGGCATCCAAAAACATCATCTTAAGATCTAGAATTAATTTATGCATGCAAGGTGATGCCTCAAATGCCTAGAGAAAGAAAAACATCTCACATAAATTTAAAACATTTGAGCCTGTAAAAATTAAAAAAAATTTCAGTAATATTAATATAACGGACTTTGTCTAGCAGGGACCCTTTTTCTTTGTCTAGAAAAAAAACCAGAACAAAGTATAAAAAAAATTTCTATCATTAACATTAATACTTAAATAAGAGGTTGATCAGAACATTAAAAATCAACTTCCATATCCTTTGCTTCTACACAGCCGTGATATAGCCACAAATAGCCATAAGCTTTAAAAATATTGCACCCTTCCAAATTCAAACTTTTATGTAAATTCATTAAAAAAATGTAGTTAAAAATATACATGGGTAAAAACAGTTAACAACCAGATTATCTTCATACTATAAACTTGATATTCATTGTAAACAAAAAAAATTTCAAAAGATTTAACCATTACTATTTAACCATTAAATTTAACAAATATATATATTAAATTTATATCATTGTCAATAAATCAACAAATGGAAAATAAGTAAAAAAAAATTTCAAATATTTCAAAAATCCACAATTTTTAACATTAAAAAAATTTCAATATATTATGACTTTCATTAAATTTAACCCTTTTAACTTTAATTAATTCAATTATCTTCTTAATTTAACATTATATATATATATATCAATTAACTTGAACAAAAACGTAATATTTCAAATTAACTTAAAGATAATTAACCAAAAAAAATTTAACTTTAATTAAAACCAACTGTAAAAATTAACTAAAAAAACCATAATTTAAAAGTCAATTGAAGATGCAGTCCATAAGTATACAGAAAACACTATAAGGCAGTCTCTCATTGTCCAATCTTTTAACACGGTCACTATTTCAACATATCTTGAAAAGCTTTCAAAAACCGATGCAATTTAAAAACATAGTCCTTATTAACACATAAGAGACAAAAACTTGTTATCTCTAGGAGATATCCAGCACTCAACAGTCACACCAGATGTCAATGATTCAATTTCGATGCCTACTAACACAAACCGGCCCAGGACGCGGACCACTGCGCCCTCAAGCCAATCACTGAAGATCACACATTTTGTAGATTTGCTGATGAGAATCACATAGCTACTTCAGGCTTAACACTTGACCATGATCATTTTTCATGATCTTAAAACTGAGAGCACTAAAGTGATGCAGCGTTGAATTCCACATATATCACTCTTGGTTGAGTGGCATTTCAGTGACACTATGTAACTTTACTATTATGCAACACGTTCAGAAAAGAAAAATTAACCAGATAAAAAAAATTCAGCAAGATTGAAAAAAAACCCTTTAAAAAGAAAAATAGACACTTTAACCTTCACCCAGTAGCCCCCCCATCGCAAAAGATGGGTATAAAATGAGGCAAAAATTTTTTTTTTTTTTTTTCAAAATTCTACGTGACAAAGAATTAAAATACAGGGCAATCATCAGGCCCATAACCTTGTTATAATAAGTAATTACTAGTGTAATTACTAGTAATTTAAAAGGAGCAGATTAGCAAACGCAAATGGAGCGTATATGCTGGCGATTAGTTGCCTAGTATATGCATGAGAGAAAAGCTGAAATATAAACTAGGTGAACTGTGTCTTGAAATAAATACAACTGTTTTTAAAAATAACTAACGTTTATTAAAATAAAAACAGAAATAAAAACTAAAAAGACAAATACAATTTCAACAAATTAAACAAATGAAAAATATACTTAATATGAACTGGAGCTTTAAGAAATAATATATTTTTCATAAAGGAAATTACTTTTAAACTTTATATACTTTAATGACTAATAAAACTTTATACTTCAAATTAAACTTCAATAATCAAATTATAACTTTAAACCACTTAACTTTAATTTAAAACAAGATAAAATAAGCGTTAAACATCTCCCCCTCTTTCAAACTATGATCTGATTCAAAAGATCGTTGATCTCTGTTTCTACTTAACATCTGCTATATAAACAACATTCCGACATACCACGCAGTATCCGTCATTAGTATGCCGAAACTAACAAAGATGACAAAACATGGCGAACCATACGGACCTTCACCTAAAGCAAGGGAACATGATGAGTTCCGTAACACCATGATTAAACGTCAGACTTTTTAGAGCGAGAAAATGAAACAAGAGCCTTAAATAGATGTCAAAAACCATATGAGGGAAGAAACGTAAATTAAAACTTTATTTAAAGAAAACTTAAACTATCAATAAAATAAAGTTATATGGATATAGAAGCAAACTCAAGAAAAACTAATTTAAAATAAACTTAATAAAACTTCAGCATGTATATCTCCTCTCTTGGCACTCTATAAATACATGAACACGACTTTCTGAAATCCATCTGATATTATTCAGAGGATGAATGAAATGTCGGTTAAAAATATAAGAGGGAAAAACTATACTGATAAAACAAGCTGAACAGTAAACTAAAAATATTACGTGTTGAACTCAAACTGCTAAATGCTGACCTCAAAAATATATCATACTGAACTAAAAAATACTACTAGCTGAACGTGTTGCAATATCGGCCAAGATTTCTAATGCAAGGTATCGACATACCGCCATTTTTATTCCCAGCTATCCAACTTGCTTCAATGGCATAGCTAAATCCTCTTGGAATATAAAATGCTTAAAAATTGTCGAATACACATTTGCTTAAACTTTATCTGGCCGTCACACATGATGAAAGTAAAGTCTTTACTTTTATAAAGAACTGAAAGACACCATTAAACTAAAACAAGACATCTTTAAAAAATATATCATCATTACACCTAGCCGTGACTAAAAGGCGACATCGTTCCTTGCCACAACGTACTGAACAACTAAGCGAAGCTGATGAAAAATGACCAAGAGTCAGTATATAAATGTGTCTTTCCAGATGAGCTTCCAATCACACAGCTTTCCATAATTAATGAAGATTACGTCACTGCCGGCATCCCGAAAGATCGAGAAAACGAAACGTGCTCAGCAGTGACGAAAGAGAGAGCGATGAAGGAGAAAACAGATGGTCACGCCATCTGTTGACGGCTGCCGGAATCGCTCCGGAACATCGTAGCACTAGAGTACGTACGGGAAAAGAAGCCGGTAGATTGTAAACAAAGCTACGTGTGTTTTAAAGATGCCGTGTACGAGTGGAAATGAATATGCCAGGGCAATTAAAGACATTAAAAAGGTAAGTAAACTAAATAAGATATTAATTACGATATTTAACTATTGAAATAAACAAAACATAAACCAAAGATAGGTATGCTTAAGCCAGAAATTAGAAATAAGTATGAGACTGATAGAAAATTAATAACTTAACATGGATGTTAAATGAATGACTTTAGATGAATATTTAAAAAGAAGTGACAAGACCAAAAGTGTGGACTTGTATGGAATTTTATTCCAACAAAATTTCCTGAAATCCTTTACTTTTGTGATTTTTTTTATTGAAAAAGGAAATCTTCTATTCTATAATTTAAAAAAAGAGCAATTGGTAACATGTAATCAAGGTATGCAATCAAGATGAAGAAATCAATGACGGCTCCAATTCTAATCTTTATAATTATGAATGCAAAAATCAGTAAAATTATGTCATGTTAACACAATCATATACATTTTTCTCTTTAGTTTTATCAATGTTAAAATGCACTTCAAGCTAAGCATAACGTCATTTGCACCGGCGCAAACTTTTCACACGTACTTCATATACCTTACATTAATGCTTAAATGCCATGCACACAAATATAAATATATTTTGTATTTAATTGTAATGAAAAAATGTCATCAACAAAGTTATAATGCATAATGATAAAATAAACCCAATGGACAATATTCCCGTGACGTCACAATAAATATGAATTTTTATTCGCTTATAAAACACGCGGATAAGTATTTTTACCGAAATTTAACTTGCAAATTAACAAATTCGGCCTTAAAACCGCGTGCTTTTAATATTTATTATTTCTCTTTTATTCAACCACAGAGTTTAGAAAATAAACTCTGTGCTTCGGAACAGTAGGCGTTATCCGATTATGACGTCATTAGCAGACGTAAAAGTTTAATTGAAAATTACGGTTAATTAATTAAATTTTCGAACAAACAAATGCACGATAACAAATCTGTGTTCAAATAGCTTTCATTTAAAAAAATAATGATGTAATTTGATTCAGTAGTTTGTTCTCACGGATCGTCGAAAGAAATCGCTTAGCGTTTTAAATATATAGATGTGATTTTTTTTTTTTTTTTTTTTTTGCGAGAAATGAAGTAACAGCGATGTGTTTTTCTAAAATTTCTCAATTTATCCCAACTTTATTTAAAAAATTGTTCTGACTAATGATCTTTCATCAACATTATAATACAAAAAAAATTAAGAAAAAGGACAGTTAAATATTTTCAAATCAACATTATTAATGTATTCTAATTATCTTATAAACAGTAAAAATGAATCTTTAATCATTTAAGCACTCAGCATTGCAATAAAGGCAGAAAAAAAATGAAAACTGAACTTTTTTCTTAATTTACCTTTGAAATCAAATTCTTATAAGTTTCAATAATTTGACGATCATCAATACAGCCTGAAAGTAACTGCCAGACTTCTCCTCGAAGAGCTTCTGGTATTCCGCGTCTTACAAGCGCAGAAAGCTGTTTGGGCCTCTGTTTTAAATTTAGACGCCAGCGTTGTAAAACTTCAGCCCAGCCTTCAAGTTCAAAAGAAGAGCACTCTTTACTAACTTCACCAGTTCCACTGGGTAAAGGTTCATCATTATCTAAAGAAAATATTGAACAAAATAGAAAATAAATCATGCAAAATGTTTGATGTCATTTTAAACTATAAATTAACTATTTTTTTAACTATGAATGAAAATATTTTTTAGCTATGATTTAAAAAAAAGAAAAATTCATCACACACACACACACACACACATATATATATATATATATATATATATATATATATATATATATATATATATATATATACAGTAAGACCCATATTTAATAATTAGCTCGGGATACAGAAAAATGCTCGTTAAATCCGGTCGCTCGCTAAATCCAAATCCAAGTTAATAACTAGCAGTACGTACGTAAAAAACAACTTACATGAATCACTGCTTGGTAATCTTTATTGAGAATTGGAAAAATATTCATCCAAAGTTGATTGTTTGAGTTTGCAAAATTTCGTTTCATTCAATTTTCGTCTTAAAACATTTAATGCGTTAAATGTTGCATCATCAGTATTTTTCATTGCTTCAAAAAACTGTTCAAGAGTTTGTAATGACTCTTCAGCACAATCATATGTTGACGTTTAAGTGCAGTTTCTTTTTCCGAGTCACTATCACTTGCATTTTCCTGTTTGTGGGTTTTTACCACTTCTATGACGATATCCTCAGTGGAGAGTAAGCCCGACGTTAAGACACCGTCATCAACGTAATTGTACTCATCGATGTTTAAAACATCGTTAAACTTCTCAATGTTATTTTTTTGCAACCAGACTAAGAATGGCAAGTCATCTTCATCTTCGAAGTCACCATCATTTTTGTCAATCAATCCAGCTTTTCCTGTTCGTGGGTTTTTACCACTTCCATGACGATATCCTCAGTGGAGAGTAAGCCCGACATTAAGACACCGTCATCAACGTAATTGTACTCATCAATGTTTAAAATATCATTAAACTTCTCAATGTTATTTTGTTGCAACCAGACTAAGAATGGCAAGTCATCTTCATCTTCGAAGTCACCATCATTTTTGTCAATCAATTCAGCTTTCCTGTAACAGCTTTGGATACAGGATTGAGTCACACTTCCCCAAGCATCTGTCATCAGGTGTATAGCGTCAAAAACAGAAAATTTAAGATCCTGATCTTTTTCATTTATCTCTAACATCATGAGAATCAATTGCTTTCTATAATAGCATTTGAAGCTGTGAATAACACCTTGATCGAGAGGCTGTAACACTGAGGTTGAGTTAGGCGATAAAAAGATAAGTTTTATGTTTTTTAAATTGATGACCTGCGGATGAGTAGAACAATTATCAATCATGAGTGCAATCTTTCTTTTCTGTTTTTGAAGCACCTTATCACACTCGTGCAAATAGAATAAAAATAATTCCGAAGTCATCCATGCCTTTTTGTTTGATTTGTAAGTTATTGGGAGGCTTTTTATCCCTTTAAAGCATCTTGGATTTGCAAATTTACCGATGATAAAAAGTTTTTTCTTATCTTTGCCTGACATGTTGCAACACATTAACACAGTTAAGTGATTTTTCAGCAACTTACTGCCCACACATTTTTCACCTTTAAACTTCATCATTTGATAAAGACTTAGATTGTAAAAGACGCTGGCCTCATCAGCATTGTAGATGTTATCGTCAGCATAATTTTCACGTACATCTTTCCATGTTCAATCCAACAGTCTTTCACATCCTTGTCGTTCACACTGGAGGCTTTGTCGATAATTTTTCCTGCACAGATGTTATGACGTTGCTTAAAACGATGTAGCCATCCATTAGAGCAAGAAAAAACTGTGTAATCTAGCTGAGCTGCAAATTTTTCCACTTGAATTTTAATGATGGGCCCAGTTATCGGCAAACAAGAATTCCATTTCTGAACAAACCATTTTAACAGCGCTTCATCAAAGTCCTCTTTTTCAGACTTCTTCAACTGTTTGGAATCATTCACATTCGCTACATATGCTTTCATTAAGGACTCCTTGTTTTTCAAAAGAGTTGACACAGTTGAAGAAGAAAGTGCATATTGCTTACATATTGCAACATTCTTTTCCCCTTTGTCCAAGAGTTTTATAGTTTCTACTGTTTCTCTTATGGATAAAACTTTTCTTTTCGACATTTTAAACAGCAGAATAAAAAACACAATCTCAAGAAAAGGCACAAGCCGAAAATAATTTTTTATTACACGTAGTTCTGAAACACCTGATTTCGATTGGATCAAGCCATTGAATGGAGGAGTTGTCATGAACGACGTCACTTGATGCCGTCCCTAACCCCTCCTCCCCATATTTCCCCTGCGCCCACCATCTTTAACCACAGTAAAGCACCAAGTGATTTGGAATTCCATTCCTTATGAGTTAGAAATCTTTCATTGTCTCCCGTACCCTTCCTCGAAAAGGATAATAGGACTGGCGTCTAGTTCACACCGCCTCCCTTCCAAGAATCTATACCTGTCTCTGATGATTGCACTTGTTGTTGGATAACTTTAAAGAATGCTTATTTATCCTTTACAAGAGGAGTGGGGAAATTCTAGGAAAACTGTATGTTTATATTTTTTAAAAATCATTATTTCTGTAATTATTTCATGCTTCCATAATTATTTCCCTCATTAAATCTGACAAAAGTACAAAAATTTATAAACATTATATACCAAGCAAAAGACTCTATTTTCCTCGCTAAATGCAGAATCTCATTAAATGCAGGCTCGCTATAAACGGGCTCGACTGTATATATATATATATATATATATATATATAAAACAAGAATGAACAAGTGGGTAAGTGTGATCAAAGATATCGCTCAAAGGGTTTCGTTTAATATTCCTTTCAAAACACTTTATCCTTTCTTTAATAAATCCAAATAAATTTCATTTAGCAACAATAAGATAAAAAAAAAAGTCATGTTTTTATAATGTAAAAATTTACCGGTCTATTTTTTAATTTGGCAAAGCCCACTATTATATTCTGTCATAATAATTTCAAAATTAAAGATTTTGTACACTTTCAAAATTTTAAAATATGCGAATATTTCCATAATCGGATTTTTATTATGATTCAATATGTTTCTCAAACTCGTATATTTACTATTCTCTATTACTCATATTGATACTCGCTTTGTATTATTCTCAAACAATTGAAAAATTCATTAAACTTCTAATATGACGTCAGATTGTCTTTTTAATTCTCTAATGACGTGATATTAATCGGCTTTGTGTACATATACATACTCATACTCCTTGTATTATTGAGAAATCTTTGAAAATTTCAGTTTTATTACCACTATGACGTCAATCATTTTTATTTCATATTAATCTTTTTTTCAATTGGTGAAACTTTTTATTTCATTTTCATTTTTCACGTGGAAATCGTTCAATAGAAAAGTAATTATTGTAGAAAGAATTTCATCGTGGATTTTTAATTTTTGGCATCTGCTATAAAGAAAAATGTTTAAATTTAATAGGAAAAGGCTGTTAGAATTTTGGTTTTGTATTTCTATTTATTAAAATAATACGAATTTTTCAAATTTTAATATTTTGAGCTCTTCATAGCTGGTATTCAGCTATATACACAAAGTTTCAACTCTGTAAGTTACATAGTTTGTGAGAATGGCTCTGTGACAGATAGACAACAAGAGCAATAGGGTTTTGTGAGATGAACGAAACCCTAAAAATCATTTAGTACACATTGATTATGAAACAATTTCCAACAATATCAGATAACTGTAATGAAACTGTATTTTTTTCATACAATGTGAAGAGATATCTAAATAAACAATTTTGAAAACACATAACAGAATTAAAAACCCATTTTCAGCAATTACTGCACATAGGCAATAATGTAGGTGAATTATTTTGTGAAGCTCTGTACATGATCTACACATTTTTATGCATACCACATAGTGAAATAAAATTTAATTCTGCTGAAAAATGCATAAAACAACGTATAAATGCTTGTCTGGCAACTACCATCCATAAATGACAATGCACCTATATCCTTTTGTGCAATCCTGTATATGAATTTACATTATACTTACAGCACATAGTATAGTACAATTTAGTTCTGTTCATAAACGAAAATGCATTTCCAACAAATTCCATTGATACAATTCGAATTCTTTTGGATATACCTCTATATATTCAAAATAATTTATATACACCTAACATATTAAGATTTAGTTAAGCTGGAAAACATATACAGTCGAAACTCGCTAACACAAAATTGAAGGGTCTGTGAATTTTTTTTGTGTTATCCGAAATTTCATGTTAACTGTAAAAATAGTGGCGCCATCTATGTTAGATATAAAAATTAAATGAATTAATCTACAAATATATCCCTGCTCTTAAAATCAAAAATTAATAAAAAATAGAAAATTTAATTAAGAAATAAACAAATTGATCATCACTTTAGACAATAATAAACTTATTTACTTGCTAATCATTTTTTTTAAATCCGTTTTGCTTCAATTTTTGCAGAGTACTTCTTTTAGGAATTTATGGATCTCATCTAATTTGTCCAAAGCTCGAGAAGCATAATCTTGTTCCATAAGGAAACATAGTACAGTTTTCAATGCTGCAGTAGATTCATTTAATGACACTAAACTTTTCCGTTCTGTGTCGATTTCTTCATCCTTGTCCGACACTTCAATATTGACATCTTTTTTTTTTTTTTCAGCTAATGCAGCAATTATTTCTTTGTCTGTCATCACATCTTCATCTATGCAAATGTACTTGGAAAAACAATGTCTGCGAAAGAATTCCCGGTACTTTTCGGTTAGCCGGGCGCCAGTGATATATATACATGTATATATACACGTATATGTACACATATACATAAATATACAAACATATATATACATTTAAATGTATGAAATATATATATATATACTAGGGGGCCTACCCCCTGCGAGCTACGCTCGCCAACCCCCGCTCAGACTTCGAGGCCTCTAAAAACATGACAGCGTGCTTTATTTTAAAAATATTGGTAAATCTGTAATTGGGTTGCCATGCTTTTAACGTTTTAATTGGGTATTTTTTGATTATCATGGCCTCATACACAGCTGTTGCGACAACTGACGACTGTTTTCGGGATTGATAAGTAAAATCAATTACAACTTGAAAACCAGCTTGTATAAAATGGTTAGGTTTAAATTGTGGCTACCTCTCGGACTTTTATAACAACGATCTGTATTCTATTCTTCCTTTGTGTTTAAGGATGAGAAAAAATCCATCTGCTTGTGAATAACATTAAGAACCACGGTATTGAAAAGTACTATGTTATAGACATTTTCAGTAACAGGTTTTAATTTTCTCTCTATTTTAGTGCACCATCATGCATATTTTCATGTCATTTTAAATATGTAAATTATTTATTTTAATTAATATGTATATACGAATTTTCTAATAATTATTTATCATACAAAATTAATTAAATATTTTGTGCATGCATGCCTGCATTTATTCGGCATCAATTGATGAGATATTTAAACAAATTTGCAATCCGCGATAATTTTACACCATGTTATGTCACTTGAATATTGCCCATAAGAAAATCAGGTACTTTTCCAGTATAGGATTCTTTGCTTTTAGGTTTGGCGTAATTCGAGCTTCAAAAAGGGATAGATTCGTTAATATACGTACATTTGTTGCCAAAAGTTATGAAAACAAACCCAATGAGCTTTTGCTGCTTTTCTATTATAGGTGTTTTGACGCTTTTTTAAAAAGCTTGGCGGAAAAAATGACGCAGGATATTTTATTCTCCTTCCGTTCAGTTGGGCAATTAATATTTTATATATTCGTTCTAAATATCCGAATTAGTGATTTTATAAATTCGTTTAATTAAATTTTACAAAAAAATAACAAAATGATATCAATAAATAATAATTACTATTAATTCCTTTTCCCCCCTTTCTTTTGCGTTTACATAAATGACATCATTTGGACGAATTTATTCAAAATATTTTCAATTTATAAATTAAATTAAATTCTGACAGACGATTGAATCCTGACGATAGAAATGTGATTTTTTTTCAAATTTTCCCGAAAAACATTATTTAATTACAATCTTGTCTTCATTATCGATTGAAATAAAATATAAATTCAATTTCAATATGACGAAAAAAAAAAATCAATAATCCCTATCGGGATCCTTTTCAATTTTTTTCCCTTTTTTGTCACAAAAAAACTGAGTAATTAGTTGCCATCATTACAGAAATGTCATTAAAATTAGAAAAAAATTAATATCTTGAAATCTAATTCCAATTTCAAAATTCTATTACCAGTTTTGACATCCGCGGACTTTTATGAACAATTGGTATTAATTTCACCATCAAGCGTTTAATATTTTATTAAAAATAGCCCTAGAACATAATCAGTCGTTTCATAAAATCATTTCATAAATTCGTTTCATTAGGATTTTATATATATAGGGTAGATACGTATGTACATAATTTATATATGTACATATATCACTGGCGCCCGGCTAACCGAAAAGTACCGAATTTCCCACTTTTTGGCCGCAAATATTTTAGCAGACAATTTTATGACACTCTTTGAATCTTGTCAGTCATCTGTTAGAACAGGTAAAATTGCTCTCACCAAGAGCATCAGAAAAAACTTTGTTTTAACTGCAGTTTTGCAAGAGAAAGCAATGTTCTGTCTTCTTTTATCCACCACAAGAGTTTCACTGTCTCATAATTTTGATGTCACACCATTTCAATGCCTTCATTCTTTCCTGTACACATTTGTTTCCTTACAGGTTTGAATTGACCCACAGTATAAGTTGAATCAATCTTTTCATGATTCTTTAAAATCTTAGAGTGCTATTGGGTATCTCATACTTTGCCGCAATTTCTGATTTTTTCAGCACTTTATCATTGATTTCGTTTAAAATTTTTTGCTTTGTTTCTAAAAGTACAGCTTGCTGTTTTTGACTCATCTTTCAGAGAATTCTATAGAGCAACTGCGAACAGAGTTTCAGTTATGTTAGTCAGGTAGGGAAATAGGGATTGTCACTTCTTTCACTCAAAGATAAGGGATTTCGGAAACCTGGTTTATGGTTTGTCATTGTTAATACAGTGAAACAAGTAATGGAACAATCACTTTCAAAACAGAAATTCCTTCACCGATACTTCCATTGTGACTGATCTATCGCTCATATGGTCAGAGTGGGAAAACTTTTGCATATCAGAGGACAAAGAAAAGCATGGATTAGTCAAGAATTCAGTATTTCACCATTTTCTGAAACCTTATTCCACTTTAGATCTTTTTCAAACGATGAGAAAAATTTCATTTTTAATAACAGGATGTGACATGTAAGTATGAAATATCGAAAACTTTGCATAAGAAATCATGTTTTGATTTTGGAGCAAAAGAAAAAAATTTCGCCTTAAGCGGGATTTTCCAAAATTCTATTTTGTGTTAAACGAATTTATTAACACTGATTTTCAGACTTAACTGACGAGGACTTAAGTATTATTTCGTGTTAAGCAAAATTTGGCATTAAGCGATTCTGTGTTAAAGAGGTTTGACTGCAATGCAACTGAAAAAACACTTTTTGCAATTACTGCTCATAGAGGATTATGTAACTGAATTTTTTTGTGCAGCATTGAAAATGAAGTGTTCCTGTAAACTGACCATAAGTGATACTTTTTTTTTGCTATGGTAAACCTCAATAACGTAGATCAATTAAGTGGAAATTGAAGTATATTTACAAGAGTTAGAGTGTAAATAGACAGACGAACAAAAGTAAACACTTATCAACTATGTTGGAAAATCTTAAAACACCTATGTTGCAAGTAATATTGATACTCACTATCTATGTGGCAACCTGATCTGTTGCTTTTAAATTGCGATCTTTTGATTCTTTGGGAGTAAAAGAAATCTAGTTGTATTCTGCAGTTACAAAATTTTAATACTATTACTTTCATTAAATGTTAAATTTAAAGTATATCATATTTATACTCTAGGTTAAACAATTTCTCAATAAAAATGCATATTTTCAATTATTTCACTTGCCAAAAGCATTTTATACTGTCAAAATTTGGCTGCAACATCAAAGTTGGTAAAAAAAATAAAAATAAAAATGAAAATAAAATATTTCACTTCAACGAACTTAAAAAACAATGATATCATTTTGATGAACTTAACAAAAGGTATTTTAAATTTATGAATTAAAATAAATGCTTATAAACTGTCATTTTTCTTTCTAAACCATTCCCTTTTTAATGCCTTTATGAAAAGTTTTCAATGCCATCTTTAAGACATAGTTACTTGAAAATCCAAGTTTCTTCTTTAAATTCATTTCTTGCAAATAGAGGCAATAATTGTTTTGTTAAGTACAAGGAGCTTAAATTTGTTTTTGGTCTATCATCCTTGGTTGAAAAACTATGTTGGAATGATTTTTAGATGACAATTTGTTGACAGACAATTTTTGTTTACTGGAATAAAATGATTCACGAAGCTTGAATATTGGAAAATCTGTTTTCATTTCTTTGAGTTTTCTTGAAAAATGTAATTTAATCACAATATTATTTTCACCATCTATAAATAAAAGATATTTTCTATTTTAATAAGAAAATGATGTCAATAAATGTATAATAATCCCTGTAATTTCCCGTTTTTACTCTTTTATCCAGAAAAATGGAGTAATTTAGTTGCCATTTTTACAAAAATGTCATTAAAGTACAAAAAAATTTATATCTCAGAAACTAATTCAAATTGTAAAATTGTGAGAATTTATATGATATTCTCGGATCAATGCAAATAACTGACATTATTTTAATTGTGCTATGTTACATATTTTAGGAGTAGTAGTTGTGAAATACTGCAGGCAGTCAAATTTTAATATAATAGATACACACATAAATTAATGTAAAGCACATACTACAAAAATTCAAACTACTATTTAGAAAATGTATAAAACCTTAATTTAATATATTTACAATCTAAATAATTATAAACAGACGAACTTAAAAAATACTGAGATAATTTAAAATAATACCTGATTCAGTATCTTGATCGTGAGAAGTCACAGAGTGTTCACTTTCCTGGAAAGAATGACTAGATGGAAATTTCTTTCGAGCAGAGTTTTCTAAACTTACCACTTCATATAAGGGATTTCTTTGATTATCAGTTTCAATCTGTAAGGATTTAAACAAAAAAAGACAAGATATTTATTAAACAGTTATGTTATTTCTACATATACTTATTTCATAACATGATAAACAAGGTGAAGTTTATACTTATTTCATAGCATAATAAACAAGATGAAGTTTCACTTAAACTTTTAATTTTTATAAAACTGATAAGACTATTAATATATACTTTTATTCATATTGCTACACACCTAATCTACAGATAAGAGGACATTTGATAAAAAAAAAAAAATAATAATTCATAAAAAAAATTCTGAATTATGAGTAATTTATAAAAGGGTTACTTTTAATATTTTGCAGTAAAATAAATCAAATGCCTTTATACAGTCGAACATCGTTAACACGAAATCACTTAACGCGAAATTTCGCTTAGCACGAAATAATACTGAGTCAGATAAGTCTGAAAATCTAATTAATTTGTTTAACACGAAATGGAATTTTGGAAAATCCTGCTTAAGACGAAAACATTTTGCTCAAAGGTCAAAACATGATTCCTTACGCAAAGTTTTCGATATTTCCAACTTATATGTCACATCCTCTTATTAAAATGGAATTTTTCTCAATGTTTGAAAAAGATCTAAAGTGGAAGAGGGTTTCAGAAAATGGTAAAATTCTGAATTCCTAACTAATCCCTGCTTTTCTTTCTCCTCTGATATGCAGAAGTTTTCCCACACTAACCATATGAACTATAGACCGGTCACAATGAAAGTTTGGGTGAAGGAATTATTATTTTTTTAATTTATTGCTCCATTACTCGTTTGACTATATTCACAGTGACGTAAACCATAAATGGAGTTTCCGAAATCCCCTATCTTCAAGTGAAAGAAGCCCTACTTCACTACTGACTAACATAATTTAAACTCAGTTCGCAGTTACTCCGTAGAATTCTATGAAAGATGTGTCGAAAACAGTAAACTGTATCTTTAGAAACCAAGCAAAACATTTTAAACAAAGCCAGCGATAAAATGCTGAAAAAAATTAAAAATTGCAGCAAAGTACGGAATATTTAATAGCACACTCTCTACTATTTTAAAGAATCGTGAAAAGATTGAAGCGGCTTATGCTGTGAGTCGATTCGATCAGGAAGAAAATGAATGTGTACAGGAAAGAATGGAGAAATTGAAATTGCTCCCTTACGGTGGATAAAAGAGGCAAGAAGCCAGAACAATATTTTAACTGGTGCAGTTTTGCAAGAAAAAGCAAAGACTGTTGCTGATGCTCTTGGCGAGAGCGATTTCATATGTGCTAACATATGACTGACAAGATTCAAAAAGCGTCATAGAATTGTCTGCAAAAAGATATGTGGTCGAAAAACGGTTAGTTTTTCCGAGTACATTTGCATAGATGAAGATGTGCTGACTTCGGATGTGACAACAGATGAAAAGATAATTGCTGCATTAGCTGAATAAAAAAGATGACAACATCAAGGTGTCAGACGAGGATGAAGAAATCGACACAGAACGGAAAAGTTTAGTGTCATTAAATGAATCTACATTAGTATTAAAAATTGTACAACATTTCCTTATGGAGCAAGACAATGCTTTCCGAGCTTTGGACATATTAGATGAGGTTCGACACATTCTTAAAAGAAGTAGAAATATTGTAGCAAAAGTCAATAACAGAATTAAAAAAAAAAAAAAGATTAGCAAGTAAAATATGTATTTGTATTGCCTAAAATGATGATCAATTTGTTTTATTTCTTCATTAAATTTTCTATTTCTTATTAATTTATGATTTTAAGAGCAAGGTTATATTTGTAGGTTAATTTATTTAATTTTTATATCTAACATCTTATCATTTCATTTTATATCTAACACCACTATTTTGACGGTTAACACGAAAATAATTCGCAGTCCCTTCAATTTCGTGTTAATGAGGTTCGAGTGTATTAAAAATGCTGAAATACAGGAATGATGGATTAAATAAATAATAAAAGGGAAGTATTGAAAATATTTTTAAAAATGCAATGAAATACATACCTCTTTAAGTCTTAAATAAAACTGCTCACTCAACACACGCTTTGAAAAGTACCAAAATCTTTCATTAGTAGGATAAATTTTAGCCTTTGTTTCAATGACAAATCTGGTTGGTTCATCTATTCCTGCAAAGACTAAGTCGGCAGCAACACTCAAATAAACATGACTTTCTAAAAAAGAAAGAAAGAGAAGCAAAAAGAAGTTTTAAAATGAGGAATAAAGATACTTTCGAAAAAGAGTTATAAAAGCACTGTAACCATCAAAGGAATATTACATAACAATTCTTGTCGTAATGCAGCCCTGTGTTCCCAACAAAAATTACACTTTTGTCAACTTGATAGCTTGTAAAATATTACTTTTATTGATTGACACCCAAATTGGACTGGAAATTGATACTGCCAAGATCTTGTTGGGGATTGAAAGTCAAAAAGTCCTTCCGGCCTGTACCGGGAGGAAAAGGTAGCTTCCATATTCCATGTTTTTAAAAATTCAACTCATTTACTCAAACACCCGAAGTTAAAATGCTTGGAGCCTGATTATAGAAGATTCAACCCCAGTTTTCTATAATACTGAATTTGAATGCGAATTTCAGTATGAGTTACAGCATAACAAAAATCAGATAGTTTCAAAATGTCAGTCACCCTAGAACTTCAAACTGCCATATTTCAGCCATTTTTTAACACATTGACGGACACTTGCAGCTATAGCCGTCAAAGCGAAGTTCACAATGTGGCATGACGGCTATAGCCGCCCAAAACGAAACGGTCGTTTTTAGACACTACGGCTATAGCAGCACAAACGTGCATTTACCGGCGTACAAGTAGAAGCCCAGTGTCATGTTTTGGAGACAATTTTTTAGGTTGAAGTTCGTTTTCCACCTGTTATACGAGTTGCAGCTTCAGTATCCACGTGCAGGGTGGCTAGTGGTCAGGGAAAAATACAGTAAAAAAAAAAAAAAAAAAAAAAAAGATAATTACCAGTATATTCTTATAGAAAAATTCAAATTGATTATTTGATCGAATAATCAACATAAATTGTTCTATAAGAATATACTGGTGTTTATCACTTTTTTTGACTGTATTTTTCCCTGTCCACTAGCCACCCTGACGTGGTTGTGAAGGGAGTAGTGCAACCTAATTAAAGGTGCTGAATTAATCAAAATTAAGTTTATTTAAGCAGAAAGAGTAAAACTATACTTCTAATATTCTAAAAATTACAAAAGCATATAGTGTCAATTTTCGAACTTCACTGTTTCCTACTGTCCGTCAACGTGTTAAGATAAAGCAAAAATTAAAAATGCTTCGGAATCCTTGTATCCTGATCTAACACTTAACGGAAACAACTTTTTCACTTTATAATTTTTTGTACATCTTTTTGAATTTTTAAAAATTTTAAATTTTTTAACTGGC
Source organism: Maratus michaelseni (assembly GCA_963931845.1). NCBI lineage: Eukaryota > Metazoa > Arthropoda > Arachnida > Araneae > Salticidae > Maratus > Maratus michaelseni. Next base: position 466,405,755 of record OZ007588.1, read on the forward strand.
TGCCATTTATGAATGCTACAAGATGGCGGATGAAGCTGGCCAATGAATTCTTTTACTTCAGATAATTCAAATTATCCTTACTTTTATTAATTTTACAACACTTGAAATTTAATACAAACAAAAGCTATTTTGATTACACTTAAAGTAGAATGTATCAATTAGTCTATGTGAATAACGCAACTAAAAATCGTTGAAACATGGATAATATTACAAACATGACATAATATTTGTTAGGAACATTTATAAGAAATGAACTAATCCAACTATTAAACCAGGTTTTATATGTTTTAACTAAGATATTAAAATTCTAATTTAAATGTGAGAAACAGCAAACTGTAGAAAATAATTTTTTTTTTTCTTTTGCAACCCCCCCCCCCACTTCCAACTTGCAATACCTAGAAATCTTTATTATAATCTATACTATTATATAAAGAGGAAACGGTGACTGACTGACTAATCAATGCCCAGCCAAAACTACTAAAGTCAGGGTCACGCAATTTGGACTGTAGATTGCTGTTATGGCCTAGGCAAGCAATAAGGGATTTTTGAAAATTCCCTCCCGAAGGGGGTTAAAGGGGGGGGTTCGAATGGTTTACGTCATTTTGCCATATCTCAGCAGCAGTTATAGGTAGGAGCTTGAAATTCCAGAAAACAAACTTACTAAAAAAATGATTAAACACCTATTTCAGCGAATTTAGAAATTCCCCACAGAAGGGGGTTAAAGGGGGGTGGTCGAATGTTTTAGGTCATTTCGCCATATCTCAGCAGCAGTTATAGGTAGCAGCGCGAAAATCAGAAAAAAAAGCTATTAGAAAATGATTAAACACCTATTTCAGCGATTTTAGAAATTCCCCCCAGAAGGGGGTTAAAGGGGGGTGGTCGAATGTTTTAGGTCATTTCGCCATATCTCAGCAGCAGTTATAGGTAGGAGCACGAAAATCAGGAAAAAAAATCTACTAAAAAAAGATTAAACACATATTTCAGCGATTTTAGAAATTCCCCCCCAGAAGGGGGTTAAAGGGTGGTGGTCGAATGTTTTAGATCATTTCGCCATATCTCAGCAACAGTTATAGGTAGGAGCGCAAAAATCAGGGAAACAAATCTACTAAAAAATGATTAAACATGTATTTCAGCAATTTTAGAAATCCCCCCCCCCCCCCGAAGGGGTTAAAGGGGGTTGGTCGAATGTTTTAGGTCATTTCGCCATATCTCAGCTGCAGTTATAGGTAGAAGTGCATAAATCAGGAAAATAAATCTACTAAAAAAATGATTAAACATATATTTCAACGATTTTAGAAATTCCCAACCCGAGGGGTTAAAAGGGGAATCGAATGTTTTAGATCATTTCGTCATATCTCAGCAGCAGTTTTAGTTAGGAGCGCGAAAATCAGGAAAACAAATCTACTAAAAAATGAATAAAACACGTATTTCAGCAATTTTGGAAATTCCCCCCAGAAGGTGGTTAAATGGGGGGGGGGGGGGGGGGGATCGAATTTTTTAGGTCATTTCGCCATATCTCAGCTTTTATGTAGGAGGATGAAACTAATTAAAACAAATCTACTAAAAAATTGGTTAAACACGTATTTCGGCGATTTTGGAAACTCCCCAGAAGGTGGTTAAAGGGGTATTCAAAAGTTTTGGGTCATTTCGCCATGTCTCAGCAGCATATTTAGGTAGGAGCGGGAAATTCAGGAAAACACATCTACTAAAAAATGGATAAACACGCATTTCAGTGATTTTAGAAATTCCCCTCGAAGGGTTTTAAAGCGGTTGGTTTCGAAAATTTTAGGACATTTCGCCATATCCCAGCAGCTGTTTTATGTAGGTGCGCGAAATTGAGGAAAACAAATCTACTGAACAAATGATTAAACACTTTATTTCAGTGAATTTAGAAATCCCCCCCCCCCCTCCGAAGGTGGTTAAAGGGGGATTCGAAAGTTTTAGGACATTTCGCCATATCTCAGCAACAGTTTTTGGTAGGAGCGCGAAATTCAGGAAAACTAATGTACTAAAAAAATTACATTGTCTACCCGTGCAAAGACGGGACGGGCTGCTAGTACTATATAAAGTAACAAAAAGCACAATTAAAATATATATATTAAAGTTTTTAAGAGTTGTTATTGGTAACTTTATGTGATGGGGGAACAACAGAATCTGAATTTTTTTATGATTTTAATTTATATGATTTTTTATTACTATACTTTTATTTAGAAAAAGGAGCTAAACAATTCTTAAAAAAATTAAAGATCTGTAGAAATGATTAGGCAGCATAAATCAAATAATTCATTAATCAGTCATAACAATTGAAAAATAAAAAAATGTGCAGAAAAATTTAACTATCTTAAACTTTCTATGTTATGGAAGAGGGAATTCAGCTGACTGATTATTTATTTTATTGTTATTTTATTGTTACCAGTGGACAGACACAGATTACTGAAATGTGACTGATAGGAAAGCAGCTGGAACCAGAGATTTTAGCTTCTGAAAGACAATGGATGCAAATGCTGGCTAAGACACTGTAAGCCCAGAAGCAGTGGTTAGAAGCGCTGCTCCAAGCCACTTCCCTTCAGTCAAAGTTCTATGCTCCATGTTTCATCTCTGATACTGTGAGACTACACTGTGAGAAAAGACAAATATATATATATTTTAAATAAGTAGTTTGAACTTTTTAAAGATGGGTGGTTTAAATATCTACCAGAATGCATGCTTTCTCAAAAGATGGTAATGATCTCAAAATCTACCAAACACTTATTTTCCCCACAGTTTTTGTTAACCTGTGCTAAAAGAAATGCTTGGTAGATTTTAAGGTACATATGTTTCTTTTAAGAAGGAATAACTTCTCGTTGATACTTAAACATCCGTCCTCAAAAGGTTACAAATTTTAATCTTTGTATGCTGATGAGAAAAGGGAGAAAGAAAACTAGGGTGAGAGTAGGGATTTAAGATTTTTTTTTTTCCTTTTCTTTTAAGCAGAAATCTGCTGAAAATTTCCATTCCTGTAATTTAAACTTTTGCCAGAAAATATTTTAACACCAATTAAAATATTACATTAAACTTTTATTTAAATCAGGGATCATCAATCTTTCTTCACCTGCTGCCCATATATGTACACTTGTGAAGAAAATAATTTCTCTTTGGCTTACTGTTGCTTCCAATAACTCTTATTAGCATTTATGGAAATTATTACAAAAAGTAGATATATATCAATATGAAGTAAATAACAAACTTAAATCGATTTGAAACAATAACTGTACTGTAAATGCCTGTTATGCATAAAAAATAATTTATTTGGCAACCTCTTACAACTCATCTTTAAACTTTAAGTAGTTTTAAAATGGCTACTGTATGTGGTAGAACCAGTTGGTGAGCCCTGATTTACATGCAAAAATACTTAAAACATAAAGGATACTAAGTTAAAGTTTGAAATTTCCTTTTGATATGAACCAGAATTAGTTAACACTTAGTTTATTTATTACGTAGCTGAATATTAACTAATAATATTGAATTATACACAATAAAGAACACTCTAAACCAGTGATACTCATTATGTGGGCTGCAAAATGCATGTGGCTGTTGATTTCCTTTCATGCAACCCGGATATTTGGGCAAATAATTAAAATATACAAGGTGTCCCAAAAAAATCTGCACAACTTCAAAATTTCCTAAAAAAAAAAAAAAAAAAAAAAAGGCCTACAGCAAAACTACAACAATAGATAGAATAACTCAAAAAGTTTTCTTCTACTGCCTTAGTACAGCTGTTTTGCTTGAACGAGATGGTGGCATTTCCCCATACTTTGTTCGACAATTTCTTTGCGTTTGAGTATCAGATTTTGTTTCAATAAACCGCTCGACACATTGAGCTTTCTTCACAGGATCTGCCATTTTGAATAACTGAATTCTTTAATAATCGTTTACATGTTGTGCAGCACCAGCTATGACCAGAAACATACTGTAGAAATAAAAAAAATTTTGAGTTATTCTATCTATTGTTGTAACTAGTTTTGCTGTAGGCCTATTTTTTTAAAATAAAATTTTGAAGTTGTGCGGATCTTTTCGGACACCCTATATAGGAGAAAGTAGGGTAAAACTGGGTACCTAACAGTTTTCCTTTGTTGACAAAAGTGAGCTATTGAAAACCACACCTGCTGCCACAGAAAAGTTCTTCTCTACTTGAGAAAAGGCAATTTCTAGGGCCCTTTGAAACAGCTCTGAATTTCTGTGGCAGGGTAAAACCGGGTATTAATCAAAAATTAAGTTTTTACACTTCCAGTAGCAAAAATCTTTATTGTAAATAAATTTTGAGTCAAACTTTAAAAACATATATACATTTTAATAAGGTCAGTTACTTTTTTTTCAGGTTTTCAAACAATTTTTAATGTTGTCATGGAATGGCTTTCTTAGCTTTTACTTCTCATCTCCACTGCACTCCTCATGTGCCCACTCTTTGCAGATGGAACATTGTATCCATTCTTCACCACTTATTGAGCAAGGATACAATTCATTGAAGAATTCAAAGCAAAACCATGGGTACCTGGTTTTGCATTAACAGATGAACAAAAATCAACATGGTTCTTCTTTTGGATAGCTGGACGAACACACTTCTACTTGGCATCAAAATATCATGTGAAAGCTATAGAAAAAAATGGTTTACTTAACCTAAATTGATCTGTCAGACTGAATTCATTTAAAAAGCAGAAAAAACAGCGAAAAATTAAAACTTTTGTGGTGAATTCTTTATCCAATAGCATTGCACGGATGCAGAGATTAACTCACTTCTTAAGTCAATGACACACTGATAGGGGAGGCTACGGGATATAGTTTAGACAGGACAGCACCTATCAGCGAGAAAACAGAGTACCCAGTTTGACCTGCCTATTCGGTTTTACCCTACTCTCCCCCCCTTCTCTTTATATACCAATATGTAAATTTTGTAAAATGCATAAATTTTTCTTATTCTGTGATTTTTAAAATTCTGATACAGTAAATATAAACACAAGGCTTATATATATATATATTTCAATTAATAACCCAGTACTGGAGTAGAATATTTCAAGACTGGTCTACAGCATTTCATCTCATCTTCAGGAAAAAACTCTCTTGGCTAATAATGGATCTTATTCACAAAGCAGCTAATTTTAAATTGTTAACATTGATTAAATTTAATGTTTACATATTAATAAGTTGTATGAAATAGCAGTTCATTACACAGATATGCTCAGATACAGATGCCTTGAAAAAGTGACAAACCATGAAATAAAAGTGACTAAATACTGAGCAAAAATCTATTAAAAAGTGATAAATACTGACATCACTTTTCTTCATTTGCACATTTTTTTGTTATTTTCTAGTCTTCTTTGCTCATTTGGTAGCTTTTGTAACCACTTAGAAGTGAAAGTATCTATTGATCTTGTGATAAGCATAAATTCTGCTGCTTGGTTTGAGGTGTTATGGTAATCTTTTGCTCACTAAACAGATTGAAACTCATATTGAATAAGAAATTCGACCTATGAATATCCAAGCCACAACTGAGAATCAAAGTTAATATGATATCTCTTGACTAGTAGCCTCATGACAAAATCTAGACAAACAAATGGGTAACTTTTATGGGTAAATAAGAATCAATATGATTTGAGTTTGCACTCCTTTAAGCACTTTATTTGAAGAAAACTGTCCCTCAACATAATCATTGGCATCAGAAAAACACTACGAACATTTAATAAGTTTACTTATTAAGGACAAGGCTTGATCCAGGCAAAATTTGGGACCTATTTAAGGCATCTTCACAAAAATCCATTTAATAAAACAGTCTCCTTCACAAAAATCCTCTTAATAAAATAGGCTCCTTCACAAAATTCCTTTTAATAAAACAGGACCTCTTCACAAGAATCCTCTTAATAAAATAGACCCCTTCACAAAATCCTATTCCATAAAATCATACTCATTAATTATTTTTATTTTGTTAGGTTTTAAAATGTGTAATTTGCAAGCAAAACAAATTCAGCAAAAAGGAAAACTTTAGCAGAAGGACTTAACACTAGAACGTCCGAGAATTTCGCCATCCTAAAACAGCCGCCGGTGTCATTTCGACACCACAAATTAAATTATGCAAAATGGATGCTACAAAGTATAATTTTACACTATATTTGATCATTATACTTTAATTAGCTTATATTGTTACATTTTTACAAAAAAAAAAAAAAAAAAAAAAACGACAATTTATTTTGTAGAAAGATATATTAAATAAAGTTAAATTAACATTTAAAGAAAGGGAAACAAAAATATTTAAAAAAATAATAAAATTGTTATTTTTCTTCACATTATAATTTTTATGGATATGTAGACATTATATAAATAATGTATTACCATATACATACCTTATTTACAATTTTTACAGTAATAGGCGACTTTTTCAGAGCACTTTCCACATACCATCTTCAAGCAAGAAGAGCATTTTCTGTTAGTGGCATTACCTTTACACATTTTAATTTCACTTTTTTGCGATACATAATTTCGAAAAAAATAGCATGTAAAAGAATAAAAACCTCCCAAAAATAAAACTTTTTCAAGTGCTTTCAAACATAATAAAAACACAAAGAAAGGAACAGGAGACACTTGGTCGCCTGATTAGGACTATACTATTTTCCTCCCTTTTGAGGGGTGGAAGCATAATAGACCTTCCGTAACTGAAAGAGATAGAAATCAAGGTCACACGAACTGGAAAAAAAGACAAAAGTAAAGTATTTCTTTTCATATTTTGCTTGGTGTCGAAATGACACCTGCGGACGTTCTAGGTGAATTTAGTTATAACTTTTAAAAAAATAGAATCACATAATAAAAATTTCAACAGTCTGTTTATTACGTAAATTGATTAAAAGTCAATAAATTTTTAGAGTATAGATAAAAAAATGGGATAGAGAGATAAGGCTAAATTTGGTTTGGTGTCGAAATGACACCAACGGACGTTCTAGTGTTAAAGAAGTTATTATGATTAAAAGCTTGGTTTGAATTTGAGTAACTGGATTTCATCTTTTCTTATAAAATGATTTTTTTCACAAAAATATAATACATTTTACGAAAATAACTTTTATTTTTTACATAACAGGCCCTAAGAAAAAACCCAGCATCGACCCCTGAAGGAATATTTGATATTACCTTCTGTATTGTTAACAAGTGGTATTACTAATGATCATTTCAGATTATTCTTTTAGACACATCAAATTTAATCTGTAGAAATTTGGGAACAACTGTAATATCAATCACATTGGTGATAAGTTGAGCAAAAATATCATCAATATACAGCGTCACTGCTATTGTGGCTGCTATCAAAGCATTTCCAGAAGGTATAAGATCCCATCAAAAAAGTCACCTGTAAAAAAGGCAGCCACGTCTCGTGACTCTTTTACCGTAAAAAGTTTTGAGATCATGTAAAGACGAGTTTACCTATCTTATTAGCTCTGAAATTTTCATTCACAAATCACTTTTAGTCTCTACATATTTAGTTAATTATTATTTTGTGACTTTGCAATTACGCAGAACAGGGAAGTTATTACACCTTACTAGTTATGGGATGGGATAATTTGATTAAGGCTAATTATATACGCACTGGGAAGTTATTACATCTTAATATGTTATGGGATAAGATGGTATTATTTAATTAAGACTAATTATATACATCATATTCTCGCGCTACGTAATAACCAAGTAACAAAATAATAATTAACTAAAGATGTAGAGACTAGGAGTGATTTGTGAATGAAAATTTCAGAGTTAATAAGATAACTAAACTTGGCTTAACACGATCTCAGAACTTTTTACGGTAAAAGAGTCCCGAGACTTGGCTGCATTTTTTACAGGTGACTTTTTTGATGGGATTTCACTTCTTTTTGTAAATAATACTCCTTTTCTTGATTTTGGAGATCATCCACTGGTTTTCGCTAAGCTCACACTCTGTCCCTATTATTTGCAGGTACAAAAAATTTGAAGCTTTAGTTTCATTTGCAAAGTCCTGTAGATAAAAAGAAGTTTCAGGTTCCTAGGCAAGCACTAACAGGGGTCTGTCCAGACTTTTTTCACAGGGTCCTGTTTTTGTGAAATTGTGAACAGCTTTTTATAGTTGTGAAAAATCTAATCATAATTTTGTGAATTTGAAATGGTCGTTATGCAGGTTCTTGTTTATGTATTTTTAAGAAGATATATGGATTTAAAATACATATATTTTCTTTATATATGTAAAAGTGACAGGTCAGATTTTACTTTTAAATGATTAATTTGTGAAATGTTTGGTTTAAAGATGGAAAAACTTTGTGAAAAACCTATTTTTAAGACAAAGAATTTTGTGAAGGGTCCTGTTTTAGGGAAAATAATTTTGTGAAGGGTCCTTTTTTGAAATGAAAAATTTTGTGAAGAGTCCTTTAAAGGACCCAATTTTTTTGTAAACAGATCCCTGACTAAGTTATGGGAGGGGGAATAAAAATTACTCTCAGTTGCTTCCAGGAAAGGTGCTATCCATCTGAGATATTACTCGCAGTCCTAGATACTTGATATTTAGGATAAAAAGAAAAACAAAATTAAAATTTCCGGAAATTCCCAATAAATCATACTTAATTCGATTTCTTGATGATTTTATTTTATTTTTTTTTATTTTTTTTTTTATTTATTTTTTAATTTTTGGATTTTTAAATTTCTTTTTACTTTGTATCCTAAACCATACCTTTCTGGCAAATGTCAAGCTTCTAGGACTACAAAATCAAATTATTTTCAAACTTTCGATTTTTTAATATTTTTTTTATTTTTTGATTTTATTTCTAAGTTTCCTGTAACAATATATAACAATATAATTTCCAATATAGTAATTCTTTGATCCGTCTTCTTAGGATCATTTAGGTTCAATTTAGAGATAAATCAAGAGAATCTTAGAGTCACCATGATTTTATTTAGAAAGGACTACCAGCCAGTAATGTCGGAGGGGAGGGGGAGCTGTGAAAATTTTTATGGGGCTAACATTATTTAACAATCCATATTTCATATGCAAATTAAATAGAGTATAACCTGTGAAAGAAAACTAACCTGTATATAAAAACGTAGCCAGTCTATAGCGGAACTTTTGTATAAGAAAATTCATAAACAAAAGAAAAGAAAAGCATAATCTGGGGAAAATAACATAAAACAATTAGGGCCGGTGTACTAGCTAATAGGACAATTATCTTAAAACTCAACTTTCTAGCCCTACAAAATCAAATTGTTTTCAAATTTTCGATTTTTTTTTTACAGATATTTCGATTTTTTTATTTTATTTTCGAATTTTTTAATTGTTCCTTTTATTGAATCGTAAATACTACCTTTACACCAAATTTTAAGCATCTAAGACTAGATCGCATTATTTTCAATTCTTGATTTTTTTCGAAATTTTTCTTTCTAATTTTCTGGATTTTTGAATTTTTTTTTTATTTTGTATCCTAAATACTACCTTTATAACAAATTTCAAGTTTCTAGTGCTACAAAATCAAATTATTCTCAATTTTTTTTATCTTTTTCGATTTTTTTATTTTATTTTCGAATTTATTGGGTTTTAATTTTTTCTTTTTCTGTATCCTAAACACTACCTTTACACCAAATTTTGAGTTTCTAAGGCTACAAAATCAATTTTTTTTTTTCATTTTTCATTTTTTTTTCAGATTTTTTACTATTTATTTTATTTTATTCTATTTTATTTTTTATTTTTGTATTCTAAATACTACCTTAATTCCAAATTTCAAGTCTCTAGCACTACATTATCTAGCACTAAATTATTTTCATATTTTCTTTTTTTTCGATTTTTTTTCATTTTATTTTCACTTTTTGTTGTGTTTTGATGTTTTCTTTTTCTGAATCCTAAACGCTACCTTTACACCAAATTTTAAGTTTCTAAGACTACAAGATTGAATTATTTTCAATTTCTCTCTCTTTCTTTTTTTTTTTTTGAAAATTCGAATTTTTTTTTTTTTTTTAATTTTTTATTTATTTAATATCTTAAATATTACCTTTATTCCAAATTTCAAGTTTCTAGCACTATAAAATCGAATTATTTTAAAATTTTCCTTATTTTTAATTTTATTTTATTTTATTTGTGAATTTTATTGTTTTTAATTTTACCTTATTCTGAATCCTAAACACTACCTTTACGCCGAATTTTAAGTTTCTAAAGCTAAAAGATCAAATTATTTGCATTTTTTCAATTTTTTTTAAATTTTTCCTTATTTTGTATCCTAAATACTACTTTTATTCCGAATTCCTAGTTTCTAGCGCAACAAAATCGAATAATTTTCAAATTTTCGATGTTTTGATTTTATTTTCAATTTTTATTGTGTTTTTTATATTTTCTTTTTCTGAATCCTAAATACTACCTTCACACCAAATTTTAAGTTTCTATGGATTCAAGTTCAAGATCATATTATTTTCAATTTTCAATTTTGTTGGAATTTTTGGAATGTTTTTTTTTTCAAATTTTCAGGATTTTATAATTTTTCCTTTCTTTGTATCCTGAACACTACTTTTATTCCAAATTTCAAGTTTCTAGGGCTACGGGATCTACCTGATCTTTTTGATGACGCATGAGTGAGTGACAAAAAAGACAAAAAATCAAAACTTTGAGTTCATATATCGTCTGAACTAGAAAAGACAGAAACATGAAATTTTAAATTTTGGTCCTGTGTGCCACACACTCTAGATAAACGAAGTTTCAGGTTTTTGGGAAACTCCAATGCAAAGATATGGGGGGGGGGGGGGGTCAAAAGTGCCCTGAGTTGCTTCCAGAAAAGGATGCTTACGGCTGTGCTTTCTTGACTTGGCGGAGGGCACTACTGGGACATATAGGTTCTTACAACCCTTAACTTTTCCCATTAATATTTCCAAATGGAAATTTTTATCATTTAATCACTGAACATCTGCAATGAAATTAGGCAAAGATTTTTTTTTTTTTTTTTTTTTTTGAAATACTGATACTAAAAGATGAAAATTTGTGTACAGGATGCCTGTCGCAACAAGGTTAAGACATCAGAAGTACTTTATAAAGTAGAAACGTATAAAGTACTTTATAAAGTAGTAGAAATAAGTCTCTAGAGACTAATTTCTACAGAAGGTGCCAAGAAGCCTAGTACTTAGGTTTGTGCATATAAATTAAAAACATAAAAACAAGGTATATTTTTAGCCAAAAAAAGTGACTAAAGATGAGAAAAGTGACTGACTTGCATGCTTGTCATAATATATAAACATATGTACAGCCCTCGAGCTGACTTCTATATCAGATTTTGGCTGTAACAGAAATTTTAGTGATTATCATTTACTTAAGGATATTTTAAAATCGTTCTTGAATTTTATAATGTTGTTTAAAAATAAATTAATTAAAAGATAAAGTTAATGAAATTCAGCTTTTGAATTGTCACATTTTATGAATGAATTTAAACCCAAACATAGTAAATATGCATGTTTTAAGATACTGCTTCATATATTTAAAATTATCAATATAACACAAATATATAAAGGATTAAGAGAAATGTATGAAACAGAGTATATTAAGAAAAATGCTTAAAAATATAAAAAATCAAGAAAGAGAAAGTATTTTAACAGAATTCAAATAGAGGAAAAATTTAATTAAAAATGCAATAATATTTGAAATATTTAACATTAAATGAAATGCTACAGTAGAAAAACAGAAGAAAAAAGTTACACACCCCTTGATGTGGTGGTGTTTAAAATTTCGTAAATTGGCTCACAGGGATTCCAGTTTGCAGAAATGTGATATACAGTTTTATCAGAATTTACTATTTTATTCATAAGTACCTGTTTGCAGAAAAAAAGAAAGTTTAGATTTTATTAATATAACAAAGTCATAAACAAAAAGCAAAAAATGTGATCTCATACTTATAGCCTCTCTCAATTATACTATTCAACCACAATAATTTGGCTTGTGACCTTGAAAAGTTTGGTATGCTACAAAAAAAAGAAAGTAGCTAAAATGACATAGGTGGTGATGTAAGCTCTTCGTCTTCATGTAATGTAAACTTTATTTAATAATCCCAAACTTGGTTTTAGTTCTGTCTGTCACCATGGTCAACAAATAAAGTTGCAAATCTAAGAAGCCAACTTATTGTCGTTAAATAGTACATGGATCTTGCAATGTTATTTATTGAAATGTCTCTCTCAGTTATGCATGAAAAAATTTGGTTACTCAGTAAAAGCTAAAGAATTTTGAATAAGTATGGAAACAATTTTTGAAGAACATAGAACTCAAAGGAGCTTTGAAGAAATCAAGAAGTTAGTGATATCTTCAGATTTCCTACATTATACTTTAACCCTTTAAAATGCATAAGTATATTATTTATGCCAGTTAATTTTAATCCCCAACTGCCAACAATTTTTTTAATAACATTTTGTTTTAATAATTTACATGAAAAAAAAAGCATTTATTTATTTTCAAATGAATTTATTTGTAAATTCTGAGTGAATTTTAACATTACAGCAACATAATTACTTTGTCCCTGAAAGGGTTAAATGCCACATGCTTCAAACAGATACCCTTGGAAAATTAGAAATTCTGAGATGTTATTGGCAAAAATATTATGTAAGCAAATGCAATAATGCATTCCAATGAAACAAAAACGTGATTATAAAACAAGATCTAGGGAAAACGTAATCCTATTGATAATTTAGAATTTTACAAAGTAGAAAATTTTCCTCCATAAAAATGCTCATTTTGTATCTTCAAATTCTTTATACACATGCACTACAAACCTAAGGGTCCATCCATTAATTACATCAAGCAAATTTAATGTTTTCTTTTAACCCCTCATTTTCTTTGTGTCACAGCTTGTTACATTTGAGCAATATCCTTCTCCCTGTTGTGATGTCACATTTTCTGCAATTATTAATTTTGCGATAATTTAATGCAAATAAAATGTTACATATAATCTACAGGGTGCCCGAAAGGTCTTTCCCTGATTATAAAATTTATTGCTTCACATGTATATCTTATGATAAACATGTGAAACAGGTGCCAAAATGTTAGAAAACTAACCAAGTTTTTTTTGTTGCAGGTTTCCGTAATGTGGCTGTCCATAATGTATCCTTCCCTCCTCTTGAAGTGTGACAAAATTAATGGATGACCCCTAAATTTATGATGCACTTCCTCTATAATGTATGAAACTAAAACAGAAAATAATACGCAACTTAAGATTTTTTCTTTTCTTTTTTCTTTTCTTTTTTAGCTCACAGGCTATCAAAGCCTGAGAGCTTATGTGCCCGCCGGTTCTGTACGTACGTATGTATGTATGTACGTAACGCGATAACTCTTCATAGAAATATCCGTTTACCTTCAAATTTTGTTTATAGGTTCACTGTGTTAAGGCGCTTCCCTGATTAGTTTTCGGGATTGATTGGTTAAGTATAAAGGGGGGTAACAGGGGGCTAATCCCCCCTTAATTTATATAAATGGGTTTTTCATGCAGAATTATTCCGTTTTCCTTCAAATTTTGTTTATAGGTTCACTGTGTTAAGGCGCTTACCTGATTAGTTTTCGGGATTGATTGGTTAAGTATAAAGGGGGAGAACGGGGGGGGGGGGGGGGCTAAACCCCCCTTAATTTATATAAATGGGTTTTTCATGCAGAATTATTCCGTTTTCCTACAAATTTTGTTTACAGGTTCACTGTGTTAAGGCGCTTCCCTGATTAGTTTTCGGGATTGATTGGTTAAGTATAAAGGGGGGGGGGGAACGGGGGGCTAATCCCCCCCTTAATTTATATAAATGGGTTTTTCATGCAGAATTATCCCATTTGCTTCAAAATTTGTTTATAAGTTCATATGGCTAAGACGCTTCCCTGATTAGTTTTCAGGATTGATTGGTTAAGTATAAAGGGGGGGGGGAAAGGGGGGGGGCTAATCCCCCCCTAATTTAGATAAATGGGTTTTTCATGCAGAATTATCCGATTTTCTTCAAATTTTGTATATATATTCATTGCAATTAGAGACTTCCCTGATTAGTTTAAGGGGTTCATTAGTTAACTATGAGGGGGTGGGTAACGGGGGGATGACCCCCCCTTAATATATTGTTGATTTCTTTATTTTTCTCTTATTTCAGACTCTTTGAAATAAGAGTATAATATACAATTAGTGTGAATAGCCTGTGAGCTTAATGCCCTCAGTTTAACTGGGCAGTTTTCTTTTTATTTGCACTTTAACTATGAAAAACACATATGTCTTTCTGTACTTTTAGTTAAATTATTGCTTTTCTCTGAATTGTCATTAAAAGATTTAAATAATAATAATATGGCAATATAATAATTAAAACTATTTTATATGTTGTCACTTTCAATTCATGAAATTACAAATGAAATGTTGGTTAACAGCAATAGAAAATTTTTTTTGAAGAAAACTTTTCTCACAAATACTAGGCAAAATTTTAACTAAATTATACTTGGTTAACTAACTCTCCCCTAGAATATCAAATACACATATTTGATATTCTGTAAGTTTATTTTTTAATTTACATTTATATTCAAGTAACTTTTTCACCCATCATAAATATCAATCTTTTAACTAGTTATCATATTAATGTTTCTAATTATGCAGTGGCTATGGCTAGTTTTAAGAATACTTCTTTATATGCATATATTGAGATATCACCGTATTTTCATTTTCAAAAAATACATTTTCAAATAAAAATAAAAAAAGTATTGCTACATACTTACCCCTTCAAGAGCATGCATATCGCCATGATCAAGATTTCTTCCAGGAGTTATTAGCAGACCAAAACAACTAAAGAAACATTTTAAATAGTAATTAGAAACATTTTAAGAATTGGAAAATCTGTAATACAGATATGATAATTAAAATTCTAAAATATTATTATTATCATTATTTTGTAAAAGTAGTAAGACCTGAGATCATTTAAATTTTACTGTTTTATCACCCCCCCCCATGAAAATCATTCATGAAATGTATTTTCTCAATTTTGATTAGATTATTTTAATTATATCAATGAATTTAATGTACTAATGAACAAAGCTTTAAATATATATGTTGAATTACAAGACAAATTTGAACTAGAAAATACAAGTTTCTAATAAAGAGCAATAGGGTAAAAAAATATATAAAAAACCTTTTATTTTGTGTGCAAATTTTCATGGAACTTGACAAAGCTAATATTTTCATGTATTATGTTTATAGTATTAAGTAAAATGTTAAGAATTATTTCTACTTGATTAATTTTTATTATAGAAAAATAATTTCACTAAATAACTTCATGAACTGGTATTTAAAAGATAAATTTAGTGATAGTTTAAAAAATCAATAACCAATGCTAATATTATTTTTATGTATTATGTTTATAGTATGTAAAAGTAAAGTGTTAAGAAAATCAGCAAGAATTATTTCTATTTGATTAATTTTTATTATAGAAAAATAATTTAACTGAATAACTTCATGAACTGGTATTTAAAAGAGAAATTTAGTGATAGTTTTAAAAAATAATTTTTTTTTTCTATTTGCCATAAAACTATATTGAAAAATGTATTAAAAAGATATTAAATATAAATAAAACACAGCTTAAATCCTTTTAATTTTAACTATTTTAAGTTCAACAGTTAATGTTTCCATCCATTAGCATTATAACTATTAAGTAAATCTCTAGAAAAAATACATTTTCTCAGAATCAATATATTTTAGAAAATTATAATTTTATATGCGAATAAAATGTAATATACATTTGCATCAAGTACTAATCTCTAAAACCAATATCCAAAACATAAAAATATTTATACAGCTAATCTTTTCATTAGAACTAAAAATTAACTGGTATTTTATATAACAGAAATAATGAAAATATATATTTATGTAAATAACATACTTTTGAATTTTCAGCTCTCTGTTCTTAGATATCTGATTAATTGTAACTGTTATCATTTTTTCTAAATTACACCGCAGCTTAAAAAAATCTTTTTCTTTGGGACATGATACAAAATTTCCCTGTTTCAAAGAGAGAATAAAACACCAGTCAGTTAAATCAGCCAAAAATTATAACAGCAATCAGGAAGGAAAAATAATTGTGGAAAATTAAGATGATACATTAAAACCGGAGAAAATAATGATTTTTCAAAATATACGGTGACAACAGCAAAAATTAAATAAATAAATAAAGATAGCAGGTAAGTACTGTAAAGAGAATTATTTAATCGATTTCAATTAACCTAATTTTCAATTTGATATTTTTTTTATGCATATTAATTAAAAGAATATTTAGATGAGGAATATATATATTTCATTTTGCATATTACCAGCAAATAATTCAATAAAAAATAATTTTTCAATCACAAATCTTTTTACCTCTAACAATTCTGTTAAAATTTATAAAATTGCAATTGCCCTTGATATCTTGTGTACTGTAGTAATCCATGATAAAACTACAGAGAGCATCCTTCTGTCAAAAGTATCACTAATGTATTCAGCATGTGGCACTGACTTTGGCTCAATGATGCATAAATTTGAATCAAAAAAGTTTATATAAATTAATGCAGTAGATGCTGCTTAATGTGATCATAGATTTTGTTATCAATCACTTAATATTAACAAAATCGGCCAAGACGAACCATCTATATTCAATTTTACCTAAAATAAATCACTTTGTATGATCAGTTTTCATTTAACATTCACTATTTCTACAGGTGTCAAATGCCACCTTTTAAAATATTTCAATTTATGGTTATATTATTTGTAATTTTTATATTAAAACAATCAAAAATCATTTTTAATACAATGAAGGCTTATTTTTTACTTATTAGTTTTAAAAATTACAAATAAGATAAACATAAATCAAAACTGTAAAATGTGTCATTTGATACACAAAGAAATATTGTTAATGTTATCGCTTTTTCAGCAAATCCTAAAAAGTGTATAATTGAAATCAGAGTTCTGGTATAAAGCTTATTCAAAGCATGACTTTATAAAAAAGAATGAATATAGCAATGTATCACCATGTTTCCATTCTGTTTTGTGTTGGCTTTGTAGATGAAAGGAAACACAACACTGATTTTCCATTATTGGTAATGTAACAAAGCATCTTATTCAACTGACTTAAGTTTTAATTGGACGGAAATAGCTTGAACAAATGAATGTTCTAAAAATTAAACTTGCTCAGAATGAATTTATTTTTCTAAGAAAGCTTTAAATTAAAATAGTATTTTGGGGTAAAATTAATACAGAACTGCAGAAAGACATACAAATTAAGTTATGCATATTAAAATGTTTCACTGCACATAAAAAGAAAAGCAAATTCAATAAAATATTACACAGATTTGTGTAACACAATTTGTTACAAAAGATTTGTGTAACAAATGTTACACAGATTTGTGGCATTTTAAGCAATATAAAAGCTCCAAATACCAGCATTTAGTTTTGTCACTAAGTTTCATTTTTAAATTATTAAAATGTACTACTCCTGAATAAATATAAAGGATAGTTTTTATCCTGTTTAAAATTGAATTAAAATATTAGTGATACACATTTTGTTATAAAAGTATAGATGTACATTGATATTAGACTGCATTATCAAAAAATAAATAAAATTTGTTTTATAAAATAGGCACATTGAGTAACCATTAAATATTGATTACTAAATTACAACATTTGTGACAGAATATTACAAGTCTAAGTCTACAAGAGAGAAAAAAAAAAAAGGGGAAAATAATAACACTGGTCTACAAAATTTATGTTTGCAAAAACTTAAAAATAAAATAAAATAAATAAATAAATATTACACATTTTTAGGGTGCATTTTCAAAAAATGACCTCATTTTTTTTCTAGCATGTATAGTTTTTCCGCAACATACATCAAGTTGTGTTACATTGATATCTACAACAACATGTGTTACAATTACATCAATATGTGTTGCAATCTGTTGAACCTAATAATGGCATATAAATAAAATAGAACAATTTTATTTGAAAATTTATACATAGATTGGTATAAAAGGGACGTAGCAAAGGACCATTACGGTATAATACACCATAAGTACCTTTCTACCTGGCTTCCGCAAGTGTCTTGGTATAAAAGGGACGTAGCAACGGATCATGACGTGAAACGCGAATTCTGCGGCGGATACAGAATGAATTAAAGTAGATTTAATTCATTTACTTTTCTTATTCAAAGATTTATGCTGCCTTTTTCTTTGGCTAGTAAAGATGCAGCTTTTTTGGTTTTTTCTGTTATGTTTTATGATTAAATATCCAGTAATATTCAGAAATTATATATATTCTACTGACCCTGTTTGTTCTTATTAGAACAGTTTTCAGACTTCTTTCAGTATACACAAGAAAAAGTCTCCATTCCTAGGCTTTATATTTTGCCAAAATTTGTGCAGCAATCAATTAATATCTTTGAATTAAACTTATTCACTGTCCTGTAGCAAGTAAGATATAAACACCTGTTTTATAGTTTTATACACAGCAGTAGATGTTTCAAGAGATAACAAGGTTTTTCTTTTTCTTTTTCTTTTTTTCTGTTTAGGCCTACTATTTCAGTAGGTACCTTAGACATGTTCCGATTGATTGAATACTCGAAGCGCATCAATGTCTGCATTACACTGAAAATCACAATCGTATTATCTGAATCAAAATCAGGGGCGTGTTTTCAAATATGTCATGTAAAAGAAGGTAAAAAAATTTAAATTTTAAACTGTGTGGAACATATGGTAAAGCTGATGACGATTCGGGTACATAAAAGCTTTCTTGTTTTTAGATTTATAATCATTAACATCATATAAGCAAAAATACAATAATCAGTGTGGTATTTAGGCCTCCTTCGTACCAACAGGATACCAAATCTGAAAGTTTATTTTTACCTTTGGAGAACATTCTTAAATCATGATTTTTAAAACATGAAAATTTTAAAAATTTTATGTAACCCATGGTCTATCCTGATCCTCAAGTTTCACTCAAAAATAGGTGAAGTGTGGGATAATTAAAAAAAAACTTATGTTGTAATGTTGAATAATTATGTTTAATTTTTTTTTTCTTTTTCATTTAAATTACCCGCATAGCATGCACAGTCACAGTGACGTCACTGTGAGTCACGTCACATCTGTGACCAAAATGACACCACTTTGTAACGTCACACTGTGATCAAAATGTGAACGTCTTGAAGATCTAAAGAAAACTTAAAATAAACTTTAGAACATCTTATGGCATGAAGAAAATTACTTTTCGACAGCTTTAAAAATTTTTGTGACGTTGCAATGACGTCACTGCAAGTCACATAAGTCACGTAAAACCTATGACCAAAATGCCAACACTCTGTGACTTCACAGTGTGATCGGAGAGAGAATTTGGAAAATAACTCATAAAATATAGAATTGAATTATGTCATGTACCTAAATCATTAATAAAAACATTGTCACACATTATTTAAATATATTGTATTTCCAAAATAAAATAATAAATAAATATTTGTCTACATATATGAGGCAGATATTTTTTTACAATTTTCATTGCCATTTTCATGAAATTTAACAAAATATACTATATAATACACAGGTAAAAATCCTTAAATAGAAATTTAGTAACATAGGAAAGTTTTGGCGGAAAGTAATTCAGAAATAGATCTCCCATTCTAATAAAACTGTTAGCGATTTAGAGATTTGTTAGCATTTTAAATACAAACATTTAATTTTTTTTCCTACCACCGCATAGAGCTCATTTGCTAATTTTGTGATACTAAAAATATTTTTAAAATCTCCAATCTCTTATTATTTTGAGGGGCCACTCAACCCAATCATCAGCTTTCTGTTTAAAAAGTGAGGACACCATTTTTGCGAGTTCGACATCGGGGGTGCTCGGGGTGACCGTTGAACGCGTTCAAGATTTTTCTTGTACTGAATATTTAAGGTGGTTCTCAACTGACCTGCTCCACAACGCGAAGCTTTCTGACATAATTTCTGACTCATTTTTAAACGCAAAGGCATAAAATGGGCAGGACTGACTATGGAAGCAATTTGGAATCGAAATGAGTTTTCCATTTTTTGATAAATAAATTACTTATCGAGTTATAAGCAATTCGTGTCACGTGATGACTGGTTTTTCTCTTTTCTTTCCCTGTTACGTCGGGTATTCGGTTCAAAACGCTGACTTTGACATTCTTTTCTGAAAGATCTTCTGATTTTACTAAAAAATGGAAAACGTCTTTCAATTACAGAGTTTCTGAATAAAAACAAAAGCCAATTTCATGCGTTTTCGAACAAAAACGAATTAAAAATATGTCATAAAGTATATGTCATTCCTATAGCAATTTATTCCAAAACTGGTCAGTGCTTAGTAAGATATCACCTCTGTTAAATATATTGCTCTTTTCAATAGAGTGTAAAAAATGAAAAAATCGTATTTAGGAAATCTGATTGCAGAATAGTATTTATATTTATGTCGTAATTATTTTATAAAGACTATTAAATCCATTTTTATTTAAAATTTATGTTTACTTTGGACGCCTAAAACAAATGCAACTGATTAAAAAATATATAAAAATTTAAATTTTCACAGCTTATTTCCAAGAATATTAAACTCTCTCATATAAAAACAGAATATTATAGTTTTATTACAAGTTATTTGTCAGCCATATAAACTACAAAGCATTTGAAATGTCTTTATTTAACTGTTTTCTTTCTATTATTTTTCTGGAAACACCTGCTAGATGTTACTTTGTGGTAAACATTAATGCGCAGATCATGATCGCAGATGTTGAGGGCAGACGATTATTTTCATCAGCGGATTAGAGTGTGTGGTGTTCTTTTAAGTTTGTGGAAGTATATTGTGGAATTTATACCGTGAAAGTAAATTAACGTTTTAAAGTGAATCATCCATTTTAACCTATCCTTATGTCTAGCTGGGTGCGTTATTAAGGTCTGCGTGATATTTGATATCTCAGATCTATGAACACACCTAAGCTGGACACTTTGAAAATTAAAGCAGTGGATTTGAGTCTCATTTTTCAATGAAAAGGAAGCAGTCAACGACCATTAAAACTTAATCCCTAGAACTGGTGGTTTTACTTATAGATTAGCAGGTAACTTTTAATGTCTTCGCAGTTTTGTTAATAGTGCATATTTAGTAATGGTACATTAATAGTGCATTATTTAAATGTTAAGATGTTTAAATCTTTTTTTTTTTTTTTTAATCACTTGTATAAAATTTTATCTTTAATGTTTTAAATCGTTTTAAATAGAGAGTTTGGAAAAAAGCTTAAAGTATTTACTAACAATATATATCCTAAATGTAAAGTGTTATTTATAACGAGGAATGTATTTATATTTTGCGTTTCTCAGTTCAATTTTCATAGTTATTCATTGTAATTAAAAACATTGCAATTTTTAAAACTATTAATATTTGATTTACAATTTGAAAATTTCTTAGCTAGTGGAGGTTTTGAGAAAAAATTTTCTGGTATATTTGAAATAATTGCGACAATTTAACTCATTACAAATTTAGTTGTCAAGATATGTCAATATTAGGTGCACAAAAATAATGAATATTGATGAAACAATAAAACAGCTATTCAGTTAAGGTAATTTTTCCAGTTATGTTATCGAATTTTTTCTATAGTAAAAATTGATATTTAAGCTCTGCATTTAGTATTCTATCAAAAACTATAAATAAAATAATTTGTAAAGAAAAAAAAAATATTTTTTTTCTTTGCGTTTATGATCCTAAGTTTTAAATTTCATTTGCTTCGAAAAATGTTTTATTGCTTGATACAATGTTTATTATTTAATAATATCGCACAATAGGTAGATCTATTATTTAAATGGATTCCTAATATAAATTTTTCACAATGCTTATTTAAAAATCTATACTTTTATTTTCATTAAATTTGTAATCAAATCCAAAATAACTAATTTATGAATTCATTTTTATTCGGAAACACATGAAATTGGCAGGTGTTCTTATTCAGAATATATGTAATAGAATGGCATTTTCCATTTTTGACAAAAGATGTTTCAGAAAACACTATCAAAGTCGTGTTTTGAACCGAATTTCTGACGTGCAGCATCAGAAACGGAAAAAACGTGACCAAAATTGTTCTTAAGCATTTCATTTATCTAAAAATGGAAAACGCTATTCATTCCAAATCGCTTTAATAATCAGGCATGCAAGTGCCAAGTGTTTAAAAATTTGTTCATAAATGTGTCAGAAAGTTTCGTGATACTGAACGAGGGGAAATATGGCAAAGTATACACATTTAAAAACTTCAATACTTAAAAGCAAAATAGCATAGTTTTAATTATTGTCAATATTTTTGGTGGTTACATAAAACAAATGGAAGTCGAAGTTATTTTTAAAAGTGGTTATTTGCACAATAGAATTTCATATTATTAAAATATTTAATTTTATTATAATTTTTAATGGATTCATCTATTATTTTTATATTAGTATGCGTTTTTTACATTTATAATTTTCTTGTTTAACAGCTACATTAGCCGGTTTCCCAATCAGATGCAAAGTTTTAATTTGAATACGAGTTGCATAAAAAAAATGATTGCCGATCCAATCCTTATCGTCGATCTTATCCGTATTTGGTGAAATCTTGTTATCAGAATCTATGCGAAATCATTTATCAGGTTCGGTCGGGTTGTGGGCCTACAGAATTTTTGTTGTTGTTGTTGGGTTAGGGTAAGATTACGGGTTGAATGTAAATATAGTTTCAGTCAACCATCATTCATGTTCAAGTAGACATTCAATCATGTTCAAGAAGTATATAACCGGATTCGTGCATGACTCTAGATCCGAGCCGACATCAGAAATTGTATCGTAACACAATTTCTGATAAAATCTGGTTACTTGGTCGTATGCAAGATTCTATTCTGAACAAGACTTACAGTAAAAACATTATACCCGACTCGGGTCAGATCGGGTTCACGAAAATCAGGTCACACGACAACTAATCCAAATCTATTCTGTAGCCAAACAAATCCAAAAAGATCGATCTGAAGTTTCTGGATTGTATTCGGGTAAAATATGGTCACCCAACCCGGTGCAGTCTCGTCACAAACTTGAACCATAAAAAAATTTTGATCCGAACAATCCGTATAGGATTCGGGTAAAATCTGGTCACCCTATCCGATGCAGATTCGTCACATTTTTCACATTGAAGTCGCACGGTGACTTCACAAAGTAGTCACATTGTGAGGTCACAGAAAGCCTTGAAAACGGCCATAACGACCTCGCATTTACGTCACAGTGACTTCACATCGACATCACTTGACGTCACGACGACTGTCACAGTGTGACTTCACAGTGACGTCGCCGTGATGTCACCATGCCTTACGGGTAGGTATTGTAACTGCAATAAACAGATTTAACTTACCTCACATATCATAAGAATCAAGTTTGTGCAAAAATGGTTTGCACATGATGCACCATTTTTTTGTGAATTTTTGCATTCAGCACCAAAAATTACACTACGAACAGCTCAAGTTATGAAAAAAGTTTTTCATTGTAGATCTGTGTAATTATTCAAGCAGGCTCTTATTCAAAATCTGGTAGTTGCACATAAACAAGTTAAGAATGAATTCAATCAAATAATACCTTATTGTCTTCTTCTTTGATATCCAAAACTGCATCAAATGTAAATATTTGTTGATTGTTTTTTACTGAAAACCCAATTGGAATGTTTTTTTCAGATGAAATGGAACTCCTTCCTCCCTGGGATAGTTTTGGAATGCGATAAAAAGCAGATGCAAAAGTCTGGAGCAATTTAACAACCTGAAAATAATAAATGACTTGACTAGGAATATTTCAATAATATAAGTACATAAGAGGAATAATTTAGATCTCTAATTAGTTAATGTTACTAGACAGCAACAAATATGGCAGTTTCTTTCTTTTTTTTTTTTTTTTAAGAAAGAGTTTTAAAGATTTTAAACTTTGTAGATTGAAGGGGGTGTGGTAGGGCAATTTAGATGATTGATTATTTGTTTTTATAAGAAAACAACAAACACAAAAAATAAAAATAAAATAATTTTAAAGATCTTTAACTTTGTATACAGGAGAAAAGGCAGAGGTGGGGGATAAGAAATTTTGAGGAGAAAGAAATTTAGATGATTGATCATTTATATGTTACTAAAGAGCAACAAGACAAAAGATTTTTTTTTTTTTTTTTAAATAAAAGGATTTGAAGATTTTAAACTTTATATGCTGTGGGAGATGGAGAAATTTCACAGAGAAGGGAATTCTGATTAGATTGTGATTAGAAACAGATAATTGATTATTTATTTATTGTTACTAGAGAGCAACAAATAGGGAAAAAGATATTAAAAAAAAAAAACAGCTTTAAATATTTGAAACTTTGTGTATCTGGATGGGGATTTTGAAGAAATTAAAAAAATGATAGAAATTAGCTGAAATGTGGAAGATTTACCCCAGAATTTTTGCAGACAAATAGAGGAGTTACTGTCTGCAAACATAAATGGTAGGAGTGGAATAAAAAATCAGGGCCCTGCAAAAAAATACTTATAAACCAAGAGTTTTATAGGAGTGTAATGACACAAATCCCAATAATTATTCATATAAACTGATCTGAATAGATCCAAAATATGTGGATAAAAGAAACAAATAGTGAAAATTTTTCATTTGGTAAACAATGATTAATTCCTTTTCAACAGGAGTTGCATGCTACATATTCTTCTTATTGAATACTCAAAAGAAAGGAAAGAATTAAACATTTTAAAGATAGAATAAAAAAATCCATTATCCAAAATAATAATAATAATAATAATAATAATAATAATAATAATAAAATAAATTAATTAAATTATGAAATTAAATTTTATATATGTAAAGCTGATGAATTCTGCTAAAAATAGTTGTAAATAAAGCCTGTAGTTCAAAAGCTTGGGAATCTCCATAATATATATATGTAGCAGGAAATATGTGTAGCAAGTAGAATTTTAAAATAGAGCATATGTGGTGACCAAAATCATAGAAACAGGAATCATTATAAGTGGTGTTGATGAATGGGTTTCTTATTCAAGAAAAACAAGTCTGGCTACCAGATTTTTTGTATCTCACAGTAGGAGTAGTTGAGGTAATCGGTAACTCAGGGTAATTGAGAATGGGTGCTGCAGCGTAGTCCAGCAGTGACCTATTGAACTAAGGTGCCAGTAAACTTGGACAGGGCAGAAAGAGATTCTATGTAGGTTTTCGTGTTTTCTAATTTCTATTCAAGTTTTTTTTTTTTCTATATTTTAAAATTGTATAAGTTGTCAATACATTGCAAGAGTGAGGGGCTGGTGCACATTTTATATTAATTAGATTTGTCCAAGAACTTTTGGTCAGAATTGAAAGTTTAATATATCTAGATGTTAGAATTAAATCATCAATCACTATAATGTGTCCTAATTCATTTGGGAAGATTTAATTTAAGAATTTAATAAATATAAGAATTAATTTAAGAATTTAATAAATATAAGAATTAATTTAAGAATTTAATAAATATAAGAATTAATTTAAGAATTTAATAAATATAAAATTATACAAATTCCAGGTTTGTTTGCAAAAACAGATCAGAGTATGCATAGCACCTCCTGGTGTATATGCTTTCAAAGGCAGTGTCCCCCCCCCCTCAAACTCTAGATTCGTTTGGATAGATTTTCGTCTAAAAATATAAAATCAAAACAGATCGAAACATCCGTAGCATGCTTGGTGTATGCTGCTGAAGGCACTGGGGCCCCTAACTCCATGTTTATTTGGATGGATTTTCATTTAAAAATATAAAATCATACAAATTCGAGGATGCACACACTGCCAAAGGTAATAGAGCCCCCAACATTCAGTTCATTTGGAAAGATTTTCATTCAAACATATAAAATCATTCAACATTGATTTTAAGTATATTTAAGGTTACTATCATGGGCCCGAGCGGGTCAAATAGTATGTACATAAGAAGAAAGTATTGGGATCATGCAAATTTTCAACTTTTATGTTTTGAACACGATTTGACTATTTTTGTAAAATATCTGTTTATCTGTTAGGCTGTGTTTAAAACAATTTTTGTGGTTGCTCTATCTCAAAAGCCAAAGCAGGGAATTTCACAAAACTTTATATTCTGCTAGACTTTGACATGAACTGATGCTGATTAGGTTTGAGTGTATATCGTCCAACAAGTGGCGCTGCTATGCTGCATCTTTTATTATTTCTGCGACAGCTATGTCTCAAAAACTAATGTACAGAATTTCATAAAACGACATATTCTCTTAGATCTTGACACTAATAGATGCTGATTAGGTTATGGTGTATATTGCCCAACAGGTGGCGATGAAATATTGCATTTTGCATGATTTTTGTCTTGGCATCTATGGGATAGAATTTCTTCAAACTTCATATTGTTAGATCTTGAGATATGTAGATACTGATTAAATTTTGGTGTCTATAACCCAACAGATGGCGCTGCTATGCTGTATTTTTCAAGATTTCCGTGATAGACATATCTCAGTATAATGAATGATATTTGGGGATCGTGATGAATATAAAAGGTAAAGTTAAAAAGGGGATGAATCGCCAGTGACTTAGCACCGGAGCGATTCCGAATACCTAAAAATTTAGACAAAACATATATTCAATACTTTCCCCAAACATCATTATAGGCACGATTGTAAGTAGCAGTAACATTGCGAAGCCATAAAAGTTAAAGTTTAAGAATACGTTAAATTCATCTGAGAATTTTAAAAGTTAATTCTTAAGTTAAAGTTTTAATATTAAGTTGATAAATAAAAATCATGCATCTCAAATT
Organism: Maratus michaelseni; assembly: GCA_963931845.1. Taxonomy (NCBI): domain Eukaryota; kingdom Metazoa; phylum Arthropoda; class Arachnida; order Araneae; family Salticidae; genus Maratus; species Maratus michaelseni. Next base: position 466,432,557 of record OZ007588.1, read on the forward strand.
TCAGATTCCTAAAAACAAATCAACTACAAGGAAATATGAAATACCTTATTATAACATCCAATGCAGTTTAGCAAGTGGTAAATGAATATAAGTAAAACAAACTCACCAGATCAAAGTAAATTCTTGTTTATTCACAGAATGCATTCACGTAAACAAAGTATAAATATCAACTTGAAAATTTCTTTTATACACTTTTTACAACCAATATATTTGCTTCTTCAACAATTATAAGATGTTATATCGATATAAATTATTTCGTTATTAAATCATACATAAACGTGAAATTATATCTTGGATGGCATATTATTATCATTAAAATAGTTACTCTTTTTAACAAATTATATCATTCACAAATGTTGTACATGATTATGAGAAAATATTATGAAGTTAATTCAAAATTATACTAATTCAGTTCAGTGCACAACTTGCAATTAAAAAAAAGTGAATTTGTCATAATGATGATTTCAATATATTAGTTCAATTGTTCATTGCGTGTTAAATATAGAGCTTTGGAAATTAAAGTTTAAAATTTACTAGTTGAAGATTTCTTGGCCACCAGTATGTGAATAACGATGATGACGATAAATTATTTCAGCACTCTTATAAAGATGCTTCAACAGTATGTTGAGATTCTAAATTGCAGACGGAATGAAAATCATTATGAAGTAGAAATATTTCAGCACTCTTTTATAGATGCTTCAACCGTATGTCGAGATTTTAAATTGCAGACGGAATGTAAATCATTATGAAGTAGAAATTATTTCAGCACTCTTATGAAGATGCTTCAACCATATGTCGAGATTTTAAATTGCAGACGGAATGAAAATCATTATGAAATAGAAATCGTATGTTAGAAAGGTATAGAATATCAGGATCACTCAGCTCTGCGAGAGAATCCAAGTTTCTTGAATTTACTGTGACGCCCAAAGTAAGTTGTTATAAATTAGAGGGAGTACACATTCCTCGAAAAATTGCCAATGACAACAAGGGTAGTATTCATCTTATTAGGTGGTTGAACTTGAATAAAAGGAAGAATTAATTATGAGAAGCAATATATTTAGATGTATGACTTTCATCACTCTCACCGCATACCAAAATTGGCTTACGCTCTGAAGAGCAAGATCTAGCCCACGCTACATCTTTGAGAATTTGTCAGGAATTGTTGTCTCTTCACAATCTCCCACTCAGGTAAAAATATCCGGCGGTTACGGAATAGCCAATGAAAAAATAGGAACCGGATGAATATCACTGATCAAGCCCAAAAAACCGTAGACAAAGTTACAGTTAGAGGTATCACTGACACGTCCACCCCTGGCAACTGCATCTAAATAGTATCTCGAACATCCGAAAATCACCTTGGAGTGCTGCAAATACGACCTTGAATGAATTCGGTGAATGACCGAAGGAATACTCATTCAAATAAGTTAGCGTTTGGTCAAAAAAGGATAGACATACCGTTTAAGACGAAGCAATGGCGACTTGCCTAAAAATTCATGTTTACTTCTTAGTGAAATAAGAAAGATAAACAAAAATCCATAACAGTCAAACTTATGGACGAAAATAAATGAAAATTTAGCAATCGTAATAAAATAAAAAGTTCTTTCCAATAGATATGTTTTTAAATTAAACTATTTAATTTAAAGAATTTTGAAAAATAATTATTGGACTTAGAAATTTTGAAACGATATATGAAATAATTCGCGATTCTGAAAGAGATTTTGCATGAATCAAAATCAGTGAATCTGACTTTCCGAAAAGAATAAAATTAGCGATTAACCATTTTTAATAATTATTATTGAAAAGGAAATACGCTATATTTTAGAATAATTATTTATTTTAGACTGTTTGTTATTAAGAAAGATGGATATTATTTAAAAGTTAGAGATATTTTTCTTTTAGATAATTTGAAGTGAAGTTTATTTAATATTGTAAAGTAAGTAAAATTGTAAATGAAATTTGAAATGAATATCCTAAAACATATGTAATGGAAAGATACTGAATTTAATTTATACTCTCACCAAAAGTAAACAATTTTAAAAAGAATGTTTGATTTAAAATGAAATAATAAAATCTAGGATAATTTAATTTAAATGAGTTTATTTAAATAGATGAATAAATTAAAGTTAAATATTAAAATAGTGAATCAATTAAGAATAAAATTTTAAATCATAACACTCAGCATCTACATTATGGAATTTTATGAAACTTGGCATCCAGTTAGACTTTGACCATAAGTTGATACTGATTAGGTTTGGGTGTATCTTGCTCAATCGGTAGTGCTGCTGCTGTGATGAGTTTTTAGCTCACAGGCTATCAAAGCCTGAGAGCTTATGTGCCCGCCCGTTCTGTATGTACGTACGTAACGCGATAACTCTTGACAGAAATAACTGTTTTGCTTCTAATTTCGTTTATAGGTTCCTTGTGATAAGGCACTACCCTGATTAGTTTTGGGGATTGATTGTTTAACTATAAAGGGGGGAACGGGGGGCTAACCCCCCTTAATTAAGATAAATGGTTTTTTCATGCAGAATTATCCAATTTTCTTCAAATTTTGTATCTAGGTTCATTGTGATAAGGTTCTTTCCTGATTAGTTTTGGGGTTTCATAGGTTAAACATAAAGGGGGTAACGGGGGGGGTTAATCCTCCCCCCTTATTTTAGATAAATTATTTTTTTCATGCAGAGTTATCCGATTTTCTTCAAACTTTCTACATGGGCTCATTGTGGTAAGGGGCTTCCCTGATTAGTTTTGGGGGTTCATTGGTGAAGTGTAAAGGAGGGAAACGGGGGCTACCCCCCCCTTAATTTGATAAATGGGTTTTTCATGCAGAATTATCCAATTTACTCCAAATTTTGTATATAGGCTCATTGTGGTAAGGCACTTCCCTGATTAGTTTTGGGGGTTCACCGGTAAAGTATAAAGGGGGGAACGGGGGGGGGGGACTAACCCCCTTAATATAGGTAAATGGGTTTTTTAAGCTAAGGCACTTCTCTGATTAGTTTTGGGGGTTCTTTGGTTAAGTATAAAGGGGGGACGGGGGGCTAACCCCCCCCCCCCCCTTAATTTAGATAAATGGATTTTTCATGCAGAATTATCCGATTTTTTCAAATTTTGTATATAGGTTCATTGTGGTAAGGCGCTTCTCTGATTAGTTTTATGGGTTCATTGGTTAATTATAAGAAGGAGAAACGGGGGATGGTTCCCCCCTCTTAATATATTGTCGATTTCTTCATTTTTCGAGGGCTTATTTCAAATTCTTTGAAATAAGAATATAATTTACAGTTAGTGTGAATAGCCTGTGAGCTCAATGCCGTCAGTTTAACTGGGCAGTTTTCTTTTTATTAATGATTTCTGTCATAGCTATATCTCAGATTCTATGGCATGGGATATCACCAAATTTAATATGTAAGACTTATTAAGAATTTCATTTTAGTTTTGGCTTTGTTCATTCAACAGAAGGCGCTGCTAGCTGCTATGCTATGCTTTTTACGATTTCTGTGATAGTTATATCTCAACATCTATGGGATAGAATTTCACCAAATTTAATATGCAAGATATTTATTAAAATATATGTTGAATCAATTTTGACTCTCTGCACTCAACAGGGGTGCTGCTATGCTATATTTTTATGCTGAACATTATACATAGCAGTACCTCTGTTTGTATTGGGTAGAAATGCATCAAATTTTATATTCGAAGTTATTAATTAAATATATACATATTGGGGCAGTTGTGTATTTGAATACTTGACATGGGGTGGTGATGAACTGTGATTTTTTTTATTCACTGATCACTGTAACTACAAGTTAAGTTCAAAGAAGTGCGCTCTGCTTCATAGTTGTTGGTGCACAACAGTGCTATTTAAATTAATATACAGGGTCATCGAAAAAGGTGTCCCTGATTTCAAATTAAAACTAGGGGGCTCTGCCCCCTACGAGCTGTGCTCGCCAACCCCCGTTCTGACACCGCATGATTTAAAAACACTCTGATTTGATCATCTCTAAAACGATTACGGAAGATTGTATTATAATTAAACAACCAGTGGCGATCTGCTGTAACAGGGTTTCCATTCATTTTCCTTTGACTGAGGGATTTTAAGGTCGAATCAACTGCTGTTGAAACAGATTACAACTGTAACTGTCACCAAAATATATGATTTAGCGCCAAACGTGCATAATCGTGGTGTCGTGTCACTTTCAGTTGACATCAGATGCGTTACACGAGTTAGTTTTTTCATCGGGGAATTTTTAATTCAACGCTTATTTGTCTTTTGATACTTCTCCATTACCCCGTCAATCAATTTTCATTAAAAAAAAAAAAAAAAAAAAAAAACTATCGTTAAACTGTAACACCAAATAAACAAATAGAAGAATTTTGACATTGGAAAGGAAATATTATTATTTACGCTGTTTTAAAATTTGCAATAATGGGTAAAAGATATGTCGAAATAAATTGATCTCTCATGAAAATATAATAATTAATTGAAATTGTTTGGAAATATTGTTTTTTTTTATCATTTTAAATGTGACGTGAATTTCCCTAGTTACTCGTATTTCTCTTTGTAATATTCACGCGCAAGTATATTTTTATTACGTCATTTTCTACATTTATTGCTTTTAACACGTGATCATTTAAATATTATTTTAAAGTTTTATTTCTGTTTTTAATAGTCTCGTGTAAATACATTTCTTAATTGAAAGGGAATCTTATTACGTGCGCTATTTTACAAATTGGCAACGGTTCAAATAATGGAATTTATGAAATATGAAATAAATCTTCGTCAAAATAATGAAAATTTTGAATAAAAAATTGGCAACGGTTCAAATAATGGAATTTATGAAATATGAAATAAATCTTCGTTAAAATAATGAAAATTTTGAATAAAAAATTGAAATATAACCTGAAAAAATTACTCAAATTAAAAAAGTGATTGCAGTCTGCACTCCGCAAACTTGTCAACTATATCCTTACAAATTATGGTTAAATTCCTGCGGATAGTTTTCGTTCCTATAAAACTTTTTTCAAAAAACTGTTTTGACGAACTTTGATTTTAAATATCTCTTAAAATAATTCTTTGATTTAAAAACTGTTTGCTTCAGCGTGTTTATCGAACATTTCTTTATAAAACTACCAATTTTTAAAATTTTACATGCAATAGTTTTCTAGATATTAGTCCAGAAAGACTTCAAGGCACAAAATCTTAATTGACAGCGGCGGCAGCGGTGGTTACTTTTTTTTAATATAGAGAGATAATAAAGGCCTTAATAAAGATAAACCATTTATTTTTACATTGTTAGATTGGAAAAATCAGTGAGTTTTTTTGCATTACTTAGAAAACTTCAATATGAGCTCCCCTTGTTGCTCGGCAAACATCTAAGGAGCAGTCAATCTCCTTCTAGATGCACTCAATCATGTCAGGGGTTACATTGCTGCGTAAATTCTCTCCCTTAATTGCTGAAGATCCTGAATTTTTTCAGCATAAACAATGTTTTTGAGATGTTTTGACGATGATTGCTGTGAACTGACTGACGAGTGAAATGGCATCACGTCACGAAGTAGTGTCAGCACATGCTCGCAGTCACATCAAGGTCAACACAATTACCACTACCAAAACTCCTTCAGATGTTCTACAATTTCACATTGATTTTGTACTGATTGATTGTATGTTTCTTGTGCAATTTATTTTTTAAATCAGGGACACCTTTTTTAATGACCCTGTATTAGAAAATATAGAAAAAAGTTTTGTGATGGCCACTGCATACTAGTTTCTTTAATAAATAAATAAATTGAAAATCACAAATTTAAAGAATATTTCCATAATGATACATAAAAAAAAAAACTATACATTATCTGCACAAAAATTACTCACAGTTTCTGGACTATCACATTTGAAAATATGGCAGTGAAAAATTGAAGTCTCGGCAGTTTCACCATGACTACAAGCAAAGGCAAAACATTCTTTCTCAGTTGTTTCTGGTCTGCCTCGAGCACAGAACAAAATGCTGTGGATTAGGAAACTAGCAATTTCATTAGAGCCATCAGAATCCAGTAAACTACAATGCAGGAAAATAAATAAGTGAAAATGAATTTTGATAACTATGAAAAGATTAAAAAAGATCAGAATTAAAATAAAAAATTTTAAAATTAAAACAATTAGAAAAAGAATGTGACACACAATTTCAATTTTTGTAAACCCAATCTTATTCATTTATTTTTTTATGAAGGCAATTTTTTTAATCTTACACCTGAAGAGTCCAGGTGATAAGCCACTTCTGTCCATAAAAATCAATTTAGAGGAAAATGCAAATCAAATTTGGACTGACCTTGTTCTTCAACAGCAAATCTTTATTTCTGAATAATTTTATGTGAGCTGACATTGTTTTGTCAAGGAAATAATAGCATAATAGCAAATAAATAAATAAATAAATAAATAATATAATTCCTTTCTTTCCCGTTATGCTTAGCAATATTTTTGAAAATTCTAAAAATACTAATAAGACTTTTTAATTTTAAAAAACTATTTGAATGTTTTTTTTTTCTTTCCTTTTTCAACAATATTAGTTATAATGTTTAGTGCTAGACATGAAACTTATAAAAAATTTGAAAGATATAGTTACGTAATTGAGAACATTCTTGTAACTGTTATTATTAAAAAATGGTAGTTATCCTTTCTACAGACACATATATATATAATAATCTATGGCATAATTAGTAAATTTATTATCTGTTCAATCATTTAGGCATGACTCCCTCAAAGCAAATATCATGAAATCAGTTTTTAATTAATAACTTGGAAATTAATTGGATTTTATAATTTTGAGACTTACTATAAGATTCTTAAATCCTTACAAAGAATTTATGATAATTTTACTTTCAAATTTGTCATATTTTCAAAGTAGTAGATGCAAAATACATAAAGGCAAATTTAATAGTAGAAATTCATTTCTAACTATGTTATAACTTACACAACAGATCCTTCAGAGTGATTAGGGACAGAAAGAGTGATTTCAATAGCCTGTTCTGAAGCCTGTTCATTCAGAATGGCCATATTTCTCTGAATTTCCTTTTCACTTCTTGGGGCATTAATCACAGCACATCCTAAATAAGAGATGAGTGGGAAAAGGGAACATTCTGCATCTGCAGCAAATTGCAGAGATGATGAACGAGATAAACTTACTAGAAGAAATAAAACAAAATGGTTTATGATATATCATAATTAACTTTAAATAAATAAATATACATAAAACTAGTAGTTTTTCTTTTTTTTTTTTTAAATCAAAAATGATACAGATAAATTCACCATAGACATCTGTTTTACTGAAGTCATACATATGCATCTCAATAATAAATTTCACCAATTAACAAATTAACCTGTAGAAAGGAAAACAATAACTGGTTACATTTTCCCTTTACATGATTATTTAGAAAAAAAAAATCTTTTTTTATAATTATTAAAATTTAATAAACCTTAAATAGAAAAATATATAAATAATTTAGAACAGCTGTTGTATGTATTAGGGATGCACCGAATTGATTTTGCCCGAATACCGAATATTCAGCTAGCCGAATAGTAACAGTGAGGCCAAATACCGAATATTTGGCCAAACGAATAGTAACTATTCGGCCGAATACTGAATATTCAGCTGACCAAGTATTTTTATATTTCAGAATTTAAAAGTATTAAAAGTTAAACTATGAAACAATTTTACATAATATTTAACACAAATACTACCATTTTAGGAACTAGACCTTTATACAAGAAACCTTTACAAAAAAAAAAAAAAAAAAAAAAAAAAAAATCTATGCTTTGAGTTATAACTTAAAAAGAGGATAGTCTTAAAACTTTTTTAATAAATAAAGTTTTAAACTTCGTAGCTTCTTCTGTGAATTTAAATTAATTTATAAAATGTTCTTATATTCTAAAACAAATACTTTAAAATCAAAGAAAAATTTTGAATGAATTAGAAGAAACATTTTACAGTGATATAGTGTTTATTTGTCAATAAGTGACTAAAGTAAAATAATACAATATATTAAAATGGTGGCAAATTAGCAAGAATAACTTTCCAGCTTCTTTTGATTTGGCAATGAAGTTTTTAAATGAACCAGACAGCAGGTGTCTGGAATGGGCGATCATATTCAGAGGTTCTAAACATACAGGGTGTTCACACATCTTGGAGCAAACTTTTTGCATAGATAATGTGGTGAAGGCAAACATTTTTTGAGCAAGAAACATTATCTCAATCCACTTATTCCATCAAAAGTACAATACATTCAATCAAAAACACAGGATGTGTCACCACAAGCTGAAACTGAATTTTCGCTCACAGCTTTAGCAACAATGAAGATATTTTAGCGAAATTTGCTTTGTATTAAGTTTGCTTGTAGCAAATATGATGATATTATTGGAAATGGCTGAATTTTGGAATGCGACACAGTATAAATAGTACTGTTAGCTGCACTCTGAATAAAGGAATATCTAGCTCAATGTTGTTTAGATATGAATGGTGGCAATTTCTAGTACTTCTCGTGATTCACAGAAATCAAAGTAACTATGTTGAAAATATAGTTACAATATGTACAATATTATTAAAGTAACAAATGAAAATTCAAATTTGACCTGGAGTGAGATGCACTTTATTTTTGATTGAATAAGTGTGTTGTGATCTTGTTTTTCTGGACAAAAATTGTCTGTCTTGATGTCTATTATCACCTGTGAAAGTTTTTTTTCATTTTGTTTAGAAACCTGATGTTTGTAAAAAAAGCAATAAACAGATTATTTACTAGACAATATTGAGGAACATGCATTTATTTGTACATTATTAATTCCTATGAAGGTCATCATTAATGGTTAATTTTCTTAAGTGACACTTATCAAACAGCGAATAAATAATGTACAAGAATTATCTTTCATTGAAATATAATTCTATTTCTAATTATTTTTAATATCTTTATTAATTGACAGCTAAAAGTAGAAATTGTGGATTTTTAAAAATACTTAAAAAAAGTTTTTCAAGTATTCTGTTTGACCGAATATTTTGATATTTGGCAGACCGAATAATTTGACATTCGGCCTTACCAAATATTCGGTAATATGGCCGAATACCGAATAGATACCGAATATTCAGTGTATCCCTAGTGCCTAGCATATGTACATACATACAAACAAAAAACATATATTAGGAGTATGTGTTCCCTAGACTCAACAATCCTGAACTATTGCCGACATTCAGGGAAACTTGCCTCTCATCTTACTCATCCTGATAAGGACATACTATAAGTCTACCTCAACAACATATGATATTTTACTTTCATAGCTGTCCAAACATTTTTACAAAATTTAGAGCATGCAAGGTCAGACAGGTAAATTAATTTTATATTTCTTATGGATTAGTTTAAAAGTTTTATTATATGCAATTTATCGTTGGTTTGTAATCAGTTCTGTTTGTTTAATTTAGAGTTTTTGTAATTTGTGCCAGAAATGAGTTAAAGTTTTATGTAATTGATTCATTCAATTTAACAGAAAACATTACTTATTCAATTTGCAGTAGTTAATTTTTGACATATTATTAAAAAATTTATATTTAAGCAGTTTTACATAATATAACACATTAAATATATATATTTGATAAAGACTAATAATTTAAGAACTTTATGTTTTTAATCAACAGATGTATGTTTGTATACCCCCATTACATGTTACAACTCATTTCTTTTATTAACATTTTCATTTATTTTATCAATGTGATAAATATATTATATTCATTCAAGAAGGTAAAGTTTTGCTCTGAAAATCTGTTATATGGAAATTAAATTGTGTTATGAAAATAATATATATATACACTGGGATGCAAAATGATAGGAACGATTATTTATTTGTCTAAATAATAAATATGATTATATTAATCCACATATAAACCATATAAATTGATTTTATGAAACTAAATAGGCAATAAAAGAATAAAGAAATTTTTTTAAAACAATTATTACAATATAATAAAGTGCATTTTCACTAGATATTGCAAAATGATAAAAACGGAACAGATTTTTCTAAATTATAGAAATATTCTATGTCAATTGTGTTTCCTTAGTGTTTAATAATTTCAATGCAGTGTTGTGGCATAGATTTTACAAGGTTTCAAACATGCCGATGTGACAAAACGTTAAACTTATGTTATATTAGCAGATTTTAATTCTTCTTTTGAGCTATACTGGATCATTTGACCATTTTTTTGGCAGATATTCCACAATATAATACCCCAAATGTTCTCCAGGCGATTTAGGTCTGAACTGTTGACTGGCCAATCAAATGTGGGAATCTTATTGAGAAAAAAGTAGCCCAAACGATTAGGGAGCCTTAGTTGACGCATGGAAAATACAATATTTTTCTTTTGAAGATCATGTCATGAATGAATACCACCTGGACCATTGAAATCAAGCTTCTTTTCATAAATAAAAATAATTTTAGACCAATTCATTTGTTACTTCAGCTGTGTCTTTGCAAATTGAATGAGGGCTTTTTAATGGCCAGATGTTAAATGCGGACATCAACATGATTTCACATAGCATTTAAGAATTCCCAACCTTTTTATTGCCCTTCTTATAATCTATACTGATGCTGGTGTCTTTATCTTGCTTCTAATTTCCTTTGCTGTCATTCTTATGTTTATAACCATGCAAACACTGGAATTTTTTAATCGTTTCAAAAGAATTCTCGGACTTCCTGTAGATTTGGCAGTACTTAAGTATTTAGAATTAAAAATGACAGTTTTTGAGCGTTTAATTTTATCAGCAATTTTTTGAAGTGATATCCCAATGTTGTTATAAGCTAGAATTTGACCTCTTTCTATGTCTGAAACGTTTCCTTTCCCCATCATCAAAAAATTTTGTGAACTAAACGAATGTACGTAGAATCTTTTTTAAATGCCTTGTTAAATGATATGCAAAAATATCAACCAAACACGAGCCGTGTTTTCAAGTTTTCAAAATAATTATGGTATTATTATTTTGCTCTTGTGTAAATTTAGCAAAATTAATATTTTAATAAAGATTAAAAAATATTTATACAATTTCTGTAAACGACTGCTTTAATATTAATAGGAATATCATGTATTTAATTTTAACACAAAGATTTATGCATTTGCATAGAAAACACGAACTGATTTCTTTGTTTTTGCGTCGTTCTTATCATTTTGCACCTCACTGTGTGTATATATATACAGTCAAACCTCGTTAATGCGAACACTCAAGGGGAAACTTTTTTTGTTCATGTTATCCGACATGTTATACATTACATACAACTGGACGGGGCAATCAAAAACAGTTTGTGCTAAAAGTAATTTGCATTAAGTGTGTTCATGTTAACGAGGTTTGACTGTATGTATATTTTTCTTTTCAAAATTATGTTTGAATTACTGTTACATACAAACCTTTCTTGTATTTTCTGTTACAACAAAAGTATGTGCAATAATTTCCAAAATACAGTAGCATTCATCACCTAATAGAAATATTCAGAGGCAGGAGGTATCCACTGTCAATTTCAGTTGTTACACGTGAATATGCACATTTTCATGTGTCATTAAATTTTCAAGTATTCCCTATTCTTGATTTAAAAAGTAAGCCTAATTCATTTATTAAAAATGAGTTTTTAATTCATATACATAAAGCTTTTTTCTAAAAGATTTACTTCAAGTTACATAGCCTACCCAAAATAAGGTTGGCATAATGAAACAAAGCACTGTATTTGTATCCTCCATTACAAAGCAGTTCAATATTAATTACCTCCCTCATAATATTAAAAAAATAAGAAATCTATAAATAAGGAATTCCAAAAGAAATTCGGCATTGAAACATGAAGATCTAATAGCGAGTAAGTAGAGAAGTTTTGCTATGAAGAAAATTATTTTCTTTGGTGTGTCATCACTTACTTAGTTTTATCGGCAAGTATCAACAGAAAAATTAGGATGCCATATAATGCATTGATAAATACTGCAGCTGAGATTTGTTGCTAGCATCCATAAATTGTTGCGCAAAACAACACATTTTGCACAACTCCCCCCCCTCCCCCCCCCCCCCCCCCCAATGAAGTAGTATAAGTTGTGTCAGTGTTTGCTAAACTACTGACTTTTGTATTGCATTACTTGCTATATTACATTTTTCAAAATGTAGCATGTCACGCTACAAACGACTAGAAAAAGTAGCGACTGTAGTTTCGCTACTTAACTTGCAGCAAGAAATTTCAAACCATTGGATGTTCAGTATTTTAATTCTTTAGTACAGTTTTGTAAGAGAATTAAAAATGCTGTATCGCCACGAAATTTACAATAGAAGCATGCATATGACTATAAGAGTATATTTAAATTTTTTGGCTGTCCATGTTCCAAAAAGGACAATTTAAAATACTAAAAAAAAATGTTTTAAAAACTGTTATATGTTTATTACATACTTATTTGTAAAGCAACATAATTAAAAAAGTGTGATATTTGAAATATTAATGAGTAAATCACAAATATATTTCTTTATCTGCCATTAAAAGCAAATTTAAATATCTTTATAAATGGCCCAATTAGAATAGGTTAATCCTAATTTGAACTCATAGAGCAAAATAGACCTCAAAATCTACTTTGTCAACAACAAGTTCTTTCAAAGATTGCACTTCCTACAAAACTGATAGCAGAATGTGTGATGCATTGAACAACTCTCTACTGAATGAGGTTTAAAGGGAATGCAGAAATATGTCGTCATCAGAATGAGTTTGACCACACCTACGCGATAAAAGTGGCATCTCAAAAACTGCTCAAACTTTCTTGGTTACTGTGGGAAAGATATTTTCCCAAGCATTTTTTTTTTGTTTTATTTTATTTAACTTGAATTGTAAGATTGACTTGAATTTAGTTACCGTTCTTCATTTTCCCACCCGCCAGCTGCCGTTCCGGCATTTTGTTTACATTTTTTCTTCCACATCGGCTCGGTTGAACTGTTTTGCGCCGCTTCTCGATCATGAAGTAAAAAGCAATTTTTAAAGTCATTATTATACTTAAAGTAGTTTTCTAAATTCTTGATAATATTTAATAAATTTATGTAAATAAAAGTAAAAATGTTAATTATCAAGTCATTCAATTCTTCAACATGATATTCTTCATTATATTTATTTTTGGAACAGTAAGTTAATGTTCCGACATGTGTTTTTGTAAAATAAAGTTATCTCCTATGGAATTCCTGGCATCTTTATTGGAAATTTATGTAAGTAAATCTTTTACTCATCTTAATTAGAAATTTTTAAGATTGAATGTTTTACAAATTGATTCACAAACTTTATTGCACAGTTTTTATGTTTTCAAGAATTCACTTGTTTTTTTTCACTCTGATACTCTGCAAAAATGATACCTTGGGTTTTAACCCTTCTACTGCCAACTAGAGGGGCACCGGAAACCCACAGTTACCTTATATATTTACATCTTCCTTCCTTCATATAGCTGTTGCCAGTTTGTGTATGCTTTTGTTTTAATGCATGTTGAGTAAGATGAAGAACTTTGTGTTATTGAATATTGTATATGCTGGTTTAATTGTCAAAGATTTTGTTAAACATGTATATTCTACTTTAACCATACCTCTCACTTTAATTTAATTTGTGATTTAAGACTGGAGACTACTTCAGAACAAAGATTCATTATTACAAATTTGTTGATCACTATGGGCACAATAAAATTTACTTGACTAAAAGTAATTTCAGGAAATATCTCACTATGAATCATGAGAAAGAGTAAGTATCATTGATTTTGAATGTAAGAAATGATAAAAGTTGGATAGTAAAAGTAAAGTACATTCTTTATTTTTTAATAGAAATATTTTACCATCCTGACTTAAAGAAAATCAAATTTGATATATCTAAGAATAAAAGGATAAAGTGCAATTTCTTCATTTTTGTGTTAAAATAAATTTAAAAAGTACATTTAACAGTGGTAATGACTAATGAGTTTCTATTTTAGACAAAATTTTAAATTTTAAACACATAAATAATAAACCATCAATTTGTGTTTCTTTTTCCATTTTAAAATTTTTAATTGTATATATGACGAGTATATAACGAAAAGTTACTTTCTTTTTTGGAAAAAAAAAAAAAAGTTAGTATTTGGCTAAACCACTATTCGTCACATACCTACTTATAATGTTAAACATAACCCTACTGTTCATAAATCTTCAGGTCTTTGAGATGTAACATAACTCATATTGAAAGTAAATAAGCTAGTTTAGACACTAGATTTTTTTTTCTTTTTATTAATTATTTCTAGACCTTTTTAAAATAAAAAATAAATTACTTTCATGCTTGAAAAGATTTTTCACCTTTTCTGAAAACTTCCTTTTATTTAGTTGTGTTACTTTATGAATAAGTATCAGATATAAAACATTGGATCATAATTGCATAATTGGCAAAATATTGGATTAGAGATATTTTTAATGCCTCTAGAAGCAAATTTCACACACTATAAATAAAAAATATTCTTTAAAACTTTAATAATGAATATTTTCATGCTTGTACTTTTAAATAAAATTTAGCATACTTTATGTTTTAAAGGGAATCACCAATTTTAAACTTTCAAAGAATCACTTTATTTGTTTATCATATTTTTAAAGACTTTATACAAATTTGAAATTAATGTGTACTTCAACACAGACTTCAATTGTTTTTTAAAGTTTGCAACCTGCTTTTCTGAAAACTATGTTTTTGCTACTTAAAAAAAAGTTTAAAAAAAAAAAAACAGATTGATAATATCTTTTGCACAGATATGTTTAAAATGATCATACCTATTAACTCCACCTACTTTTTGTCAATTAAACGATGCAAATTTTGTTTGCTGCAATTAGAATTTGTTTTATGTAACGTAATACACCTAAAATAGATTCTCCCAAATAGAGAAAAACCCCAGAGAAATAGCAATTAACTTATATCCTTCATTACAAAAACTAAATTGACTTATCCACAAAATATATAAAAATGGAATATGTACATTGTCCAGTTGGCAACAATGAACATGATGTTATGCTTGTCCAATATTAGTATTAAAATCACATTGCTTGAGAACAGATTTTGTTTAACACAAATGGTTGACGGGAAATTAAACAAGTACCTCAAATTAAAATACTAATTCACTTTTATTAAAATATGTTGTAACAGAAATAAGCAAATTTGCAGAAAAATAATTAAAATGCATACAAATAATATGTAATGGCTATATTTGATTTTAAACAAGGTAATAATAACTATACAACAGGGGTGCACAACCTTTTTCAACCCGCGGGTCAAAAAAAAGAAAAAGTACCTTACCTGGGGCCAATGTAGCGTTGCATTTATAAACACATTTTTTTTCCTAACCTAATATAAAAAGTCAATATACCACTTTGATGAAAACATACTCAATTCTGAATATATATACATTTATAAATTAATTTTAATAAGCCAAATATACATACATAATTATTTCACAGACAATTAATGTGATGGTTGGGATTGTATTTTTGAAGCTATTTTTGTTATGTTTGGTTCTAAAGTTGCAGTAGCAATATGTAAAACGGCTGAAAGGTTTTCATCAGTTAGTCTGTTTCTAGTGTTTGATTTGTTGACAGTCATCATAGAAAAAGATTGTTCACATATGTAGGTGCTTCCAAACACAGTTGCATACATTGATGCATTGCGTTTTAAATAGGAAAATTCATTAGGCAAATTCCTATAAAATTCAAGCAATGACTTTTCTTTGAATTCCTTTTTATGACAACCTGAGCTCTGTAAGTCAATGAGCTCTAATTGAGTATTTTCAGGTGCCAAATTGACATCCACTGTAAATGGATTGGAAAATAACTCAATTTGACAATGGCATTTTTCAAAATCTATCATGGAATGAATTGATTAAAATTTTTACCTGATCTTCGTAATCCACTTTCAGCTTTGGAAATTTTTCTTTCATTTTTTTGCAATATGGGAAATGCAGTTCTCAGTTGAAAAATTAAGTAAAAACATGTAAGCTTTCAATTGAAAAAAAGAAGAAAAAAACTAATCTCTATTTTGGAATTATCATTTTGGGATTGGCGGGCCAACGAAACAGGCATCGCGGGCCACTTTTGGCCCGTGGGCCATAGGTTGTGCATCCCTGCTATACAAAGTTCTCTTTGTGATGATTTAAAAAGCGACTATGATACAGTTAAAGCAGTTATGACACATGTATGAAAACAGCAAGTTTTTTTTTTTCCCTCTCTCTTCGGAAAAGAAGGAGAAAAGGGGTAAAAGTAAAAATTTTTAGAACAAAAATTTTATGTTGAACTGTACCATAATTGCTATTTAACATAAGTTTATATCTACACAATAATAAAACAGTGATTTGAGTCCAAATCTGTTAATTCAGTCTCTAAATGAATATGACTAAAATGGCCATGAATTTATTTTACTTCAATTATTAATTTCTTTAGAAAATTATTTGTTACTAATCTCCTAATTGTACCTTTCAAAATATAATGTTTGTTTTATGAAGATAATTGCACAATATAATTGATTAGTACTTTATAAACTTGTGTGTGTGTCATTGCTAACATAATAAAGTATGTCACAAAAGTTTGACTGAAATTTATCTTATTAGAATAATAAAGGTAAAGAATTTGTCTGCCTTATAACATAAATGATTTTTATAAAAATATAATATAGCTATTTTTTTAAACATAATTTTTGTATGGCAACATAAGCAAGTAATTTAATTATTTTGTGTTTTTTTTTTCCTTCTCCCTAAATTGCAAATTTTATCAAAAAAAAAAAAAAAAAAAAAAAAAAAAATCCAGTAAAAATAGCTATTATGAAGCCATCTGCCTGAAACTGAGAGAAAAAAACAAAAACAAATAAAAGGTTTAAATTATATGATAATATTGAATAATTAAAAAATCCAATATTATGGTTCTTCCTAATTATATGGCCTCATAATACAATTAGGCCAAGTTTATATACATACACGTCATATGCCATATTTAACTACTCTCATACAAATGCCATACATGTCAATTATAAGTCATATACATTTATATCCGTCTTATACACATGTCATACATCAACATTGTTCCGGCTAATTTGTGAAATAGCTATTTAGCCAGCGCATGCGTAGTTTGAACTCATATTTTCATGTGAACTGAAGAGAAATAATTGTATTGTTGACATGTAGATTCTAGATGTAATGCGTCGAATACTTGGCGCTAATATTCTTTTATGTATTTAAATGTCATTAAATGTCCTTTTGTGCCGTAAAATGATTGATTAGCTTAGATTAGTTTACTAGATTAATGTCCACTGAATCACACATAAGATTTAGAATATATTTATCATTTTACTCAAATTAGTTTTGATTGAATTTCAAAGAATAGAACAGAGAATCGTATATTTTTGGTGCAAGCGGCCTTGAAAAGGATTATGATAACTTCGTTCGGAGAGTGATTGCGCAACAGAAAGTAATTATTTTGTTTGACTGGAAATCGGTGAATTTCTTTTTATGATTATATTTTGTTTTGAAAATGTCTGAAAATAAACAAACGAAAATGTGTGATACGCATCGTAATCTTCTCAATAAAATTTTTGAAAGTATCGATCAATATTTAACTAATACAGAATCTATACAAGAATTAGAAGAGCTTCTTGACAAACTGAACGAAAAATATAAAACTATTAAGGAACTTGATAACACCATTGTAACTACGATTAATGCTAAACATATCGAAACCGAAATTTTAAATTGTGACTTGTATGACCAAAAAGTAATATCATATAGATCAAAACTGAACTTTAAGATAAAAAATTTATGTTCTAATGATAACAATGCTTATGTTAACAATGTTTATCCAGTGCGAGCAGATCATGCTACTACCGAACTGAAAAAGGTAAAGCTTCCAAAATTACATATAAATAAGTTTTTTGGTGAACCTGATAAATTTACAGAATTTTGGAACACCTTCGAAACAGCCATAGATCAAAACACAAGTCTATCAGATATTGAGAAATTTAGTTATTTGAAAAGCTTAGTTTCAGGAACGGCTGCAAACACAATAAGTGGATTCAGTCTAACGGAAAAAAATTATGCAGCGGCCGTATCCCTTTTGAAAGAAAGATTTGGTAGACATGATATGCTCGTACATGCTCATTTGAATAATTTACTAAATATGGAATATCTGAAAAGTTCTTCTGACACTCGGGGTTTAAGAAATCTGTATGATAAATGTCTAGTACAAATTCGTAATTTAGAGTCACTAGGTGTAAAATCAGATACATACAGTGGATTACTTTGTCCAATATTACTTAAATTAATACCCCCAGATTTAACGTTAGAATTCAATCGGAAGTTAAATGATGGAGAAATGTGGAATATAGAAAATCTCATGAGTTTTCTTAAAAACGAAGTTGAAAGTAGAGAAAGGGTATTAACTATCCATGATTTAGATGTTAAAAAATCATTTCCCAATGATAATAAAATTGAACATAGATCAAAATTTATTGACAAACAATCAAAATATAAACCGAGATTGCAATATAGTACGAAAGGATTTAAACAGAATAATGTTTCAGCTGCTGAATTAATGACTTCTGTAAATAAGAATTCTTGTTTATTCTGTAACAGTATTGATCATAATAGTGAAATGTGTGTATCTTTAACTATAGATCAGAAAAAAGAAATATTAAAAAGGCAGGGAAGATGCTTTTTATGTTTACAGGCCAAACATAGAATTAAAGAATGTGAAAAAACTAAAATGTGTGATATTTGTAACAAAAAAACCAACTGAAAATGATTTAAAGGTAAATACGGATAAGAGTGTCGTATCTGTTTCACATTGTGATAACAGTTCTACTAATAATGTACAAAATAAAAACACACAGTGCAACATTTTTTTGCAAACTTGTTCCGTGATGGCAAAGGATCCAAAAGATAATAGAACTGAACCAATTCTTATTTTATTGGATAATGGTAGTATGAGAACATTCATAATTCGTGATGTTTCACAAAAATTAAATTTACCTGTTATTAGAACAGAAACTTTATCTGTTTATGCTTTTGGAGCCGAAAAGGCAACTGATAAAACGTATAATGTAGTAAAAGTAAAATTAGAAAATAGAGATGATCCCTTTTCAAATATTGAAGTTGAAGCCCTCGAGACAGATCAAATTTCAGCTGCTTGCTTACCCACTCCTGATAAATACATTCGTAAAATTTATAGTAAATTAAAAGGGTTACAACTAGCTGACAGTTACTAATGTAATAATAATAAAATTGCAGTAATAATTGGATCAGATAATTATTATAATGTTGTAACTGGTAGAATTAAAAGATTAAAGGATAAACTCGTAGCTAATGAAACCCTTTTTGGCTGGTGTTTATAGGGTTACATGGGGTCAGCCAACGAATTGTTTAGCATGAAAATTATAGTTGAAGAAAAAGATATATCGGATCAAATCAGAAATTTTTGGCAATTAGAAAGCTTAGGAATTGAATCCGAAACTAAAGATGTTAGTAATGTAGACGAAGATATTATGTCTGAATTTCAATCAAGCATAGTTTTTAAAGATAATCGGTACAAAGTTAAATTCCCATGGAAGTCTAATTTGAAAATGTCTCTTAATAATAATCGTGAAGTGGCATACAGACGATTTTTGAAGTTGAGAACAAATTTTACAAACGATCCTTTGTTATTCTCGGAGTATAAAGCTATTTTAGATAGTTATTTAGAAGAGAATATTATTGAACCTGTTGAGAACAACACATCGGAAGCAAACACATTTTACTTACCCCACAGAGCAGTAATCCACAAGAATAAGTCGACTAGCAAAGTCAGAATCATATTCGACGCAAGCACCCATGCTAAAGGTGAACTTTCACTAAACGATTGTTTATATACAGGATTAAATCTGATCCCTGAACTGTTCAGCCTTTTAATCAAATTTAGAAATTTTCCTGTAGCGATTACTGCAGACATACAACAAGCATTTTTGCAGATTGAGATAGATGAACAAGACAGGGACTTTACAAGATTTTTTTGGGATGATGAACCATGGGTTGAAGATCCAGGTAAGGAATTTAAGATCTTCAGATTAACAAGAGTTCTCTTCGGTGTGAAGTCAAACCCCTTCCTTCTGGCAGCTACTATCAAACATCACTTACAAAGGTATGTAACAACATTTCCTGAATCTTTTGCTATTTTAAATTCATCGTTGTACGTTGACGACCTGATTACCAGTGAAAGTGATGTTGATTATGCATTTAAACTAAGTAAAGAAGCCTTTAAAATATTTCAAAATGCCAGTATGACTTTTAGGAAATGGAAAACAAACTCATTAGAATTACGTGAAAAATGGGAAGCACATGGTTTACACGTTGATGAAGTAACAGATAACTTAAATCTTAGTAATCAGCATTTGATACCTTCCAAGGTTTTAGGGGTTGCTTGGGATCCAAACAGTGATAAGTTTTCATTTAAAACTCAAAACTTAGAAAAATTCCTGTCGAGAAAACTTAGTACTAAATGTTATCTATTGCAGACTGTTGGTCGTATTTTCGACCCAATTGGTTTTATTAGTCCTTATACTATTAGAATTAAATGATTAATCCAAGAAGTTTGGTGTTTAGGACTTGACTGGGATGAAAATCTACCCAAACAATTGGATATTTTGTGGAATGAATGGTTCGAGGAAATCAAAGAACTGAATAGTATTAATGTTCCCAGATATTATTTGGCAGATATTGCCATAGAAGAAGTTGATTATTTTGAGTTACACAGTTTTTCAGACGCTTCAAAGAAAGCATATGGTACAGTAGTGTACCTTAGAGCAGTATTAAAAAACAAGAACGTTGTTACCAGCTTTATTGCAGCAAAAAGTAGAGTGGCCCCATTAAAAACTGTTTCTATACCTCGCCTAGAATTATTAGGCGCACTTTTGTCTGCTAGACTTTGTCATAAAATTTCTAAAAACTTATATTTTCCTGCAACTTGCTACTTTTGGACTGACTCTACTATTACTTTCTATTGGATTAGAGGAGAGTCAGAAAGATTTAAAATGTTCGTCAGAAACCGAATAAAAGAAATAAAAGATCTTAGTGATCCACTTAGTTGGTTTCATTGCCCTGGACAAGATAATCCCGCCGATCTAGTTACTAGAGGTTTGAAAGTTTCAGAATTGAAAGATAATCATCTTTGGTGGCAAGATCCCCAATGGTTAAAACAGGACAGATATCTTTGGCCAAAATTCGAAGAACCATTTGATAAATTAGATATTTCTGAAGTTAAGGATCAGTTAGAACTAAAGAAAAACACTGCTGTGAAATCAACTATTGTTGATAAAAATGAAGGAAACACTGATTTAATTAATCGATATTCTTCTTTTATGAAATTAATAAGAATTACTGCATGGTGCTTGAGATTTCTTAATAACTGTAAACCAGAACCAAAAATTAAGAAACATGATTATTTAGATAATTGAGTTACAAAATGCAACGAAAAAACTAATAAAGATTGTACAAAATTCCACATTTCAAACGGAAATTCGATGTTTAAAAGGAAAACGCCCTCTACCAAACAACAGTAAGATCTTGAATTTAAATGTGTTTTTAGATACAGATGAACTGTTAAGGATCGGTGGAAGACTGAAGTTTTCTAATGTATCAGAATCTCAGAAACACCAAATACTGTTACCAAAGTCTCACTATTTCACCGACCTATTGATTGAATATTATCATAAAAAGTTTCTACATTCGGGTACTCAGACCACTCTTTCTTTATTAAGACAGTTTTATTGGATACCATCTGGTCAGAGCCAAGTAAGACGAATTGTAAATAGATGTATGACTTGTCTTCGAACAAAGCATCAAACTATTCAACAAATGATGGGTGACTTGCCCCGTGATAGAATTATACCCTTTAGACCATTTGAGAAGACTGGCGTGGATTTAGCCGGTCCTATTATAACAAAGCCTAACTTAAAAAGGTCAAAAATAACACTAAAGGCATACATTGCTATATTCATCTGCTTTCCGACCAAAGCCGTTCATTTCGAAGTTGTTTCAGACTTGACCACAGAAGAATTTTTAGCCTGTTTAAGAAGATTTGTTGCTCGACGATCTAAACCTTCCATTATATGGAGTGACAATGCCACAAATTTTAAGGGTACTTGTGCTCTTTTGAAATCCTTTTATCAAATTTGTGCTTCGAATGAAATTCAGCGTTTTAGTGCAGAAGAAGGAATACAATGGAATTTTATACCCCCTGCATCACCACATTTCGGCGGACTATGGGAATCGAATATCAAAACAATGAAGCGTTGAACAATGAAGCGAATCCTCTTGAAGATAACTAAATCTTCTATCTTGAATTTTGAAGAACTGACAACACTCGTGACACAAATTGAAGCAGTTATGAATTCACGTTCGTTAACACCCTTGTCTGCAGATATAAATGATTTACAACCATTAACACCTGGTCACTTCCTTATTGGAGGTCCTCTCTTAAGTATTCATGAAAATAATGATGTTTTAGATTCTTTACCATTTTCTTCTAGGTGGACACTGATTCAAAGATTAAAAATGCAGTATTGGCAGCGCTGGAGCCGTGAATACTTGAGTGAACTCCAAGTCCGCAGTAAATGGAAAAAACCTTCACAAAATCTTGAAGTTGGTCAGCTGGTCTTGTTAAAAGATGGAAATGACCAATTCACAGATTGGAAATTAGCTCGAATTTTGAAAACCTATAAAGGTGACGATGGACTTGTTCGCGTTATCGATCTGAAGACATCCACAGGTATATTACGTAGGAACATTACTAGAGTAGTGTCTTTGCCATTTTATGATGATGTTGGACAGCCGTCCAACGCCGGGCGGGATGTTCCGGCTAATTTGTGAAATAGCTATTTAGCCAGCGCATGCGTAGTTTGAACTCATATTTTCATGTGAACTGAAGAGAAATAATTGTATTGTTGACATGTAGATTCTAGATGTAATGCGTCGAATACTTGGCGCTAATATTCTTTTATGTATTTAAATGTCATTAAATGTCCTTTTGTGCCGTAAAATGATTGATTAGCTTAGATTAGTTTACTAGATTAATGTCCACTGAATCACACGTAAGATTTAGAATATATTTATCATTTTACTCAAATTAGTTTTGATTGAATTTCAAAGAATAGAACAGAGAATCGTATAAACATTTGGTAATATATGAATATAAAGTCATGTATTAGGGTGTGTTGCCGCTAGAAGCGCCGTCTATGTAAAATGTTTTTTAAAAAAAACTACAACTTTTTGGTGAGTTGGGTTTGAGATGCCGATCAGTGAAGTTGTGTAAATCTCGGCTCTCGACCATTTTTATTGAGTGTTGTGAGATATTAAATGAGATACAGTCCGTGAGTTTATTTTATTTTGAGAGTGTGTGTTTTTTATTTGTAATGATAAATAATAACTGAGCTATCGGCGTAACCATAGTATTGGTCCGTCGAGCAGGAGAAAGAATAGAATTTGTCGATGTTTATGTTTTTTCGGGAATCGTCTGCAGAAGATAAATTGTGTTTGGAATTCTATCAAGTAATTAGAATGAGTAAAACGAAAATTAAATCATCGTATTATTTATATTAAAGTACAAAATATTGTGATTCAGAATTCTCTTTTGTGAATATTGTGAATAGAGTGTGAATATAGAAGAGTGTGAATATTGTGAAGTGTTTTTTGTTTCCAGAAGAAAAATAATTTCGATTAACCTGGAGAATTTCGTAATACGGAAAAATGAACTGTGAATGTGTTTACGCAGAAAAGAACCGATGTTCTTTATTATTGAGCTAATTTGAGAATTGAAAGAGTGGATTAAATCTTTTCAATGTGGAATTATCCGATTTGGAGATTTATTAATAGATAAAGGTATGTCAGTTTTATTTATTTATTTATTGTGAATTGTATTTATAATACAATGTTTAAAGGTGCAAAAAAGGAAGATTATCAGCGAATTGCTGCTGAATTAGACATAGATATATCAGATTCCAAATTAACTATTTATGATTTAATAAATTTAATAAAGGAAAGTTCGTAGTATAAAGCAGATAATAAACTGGTTGAAGACATAGCAAACAGTTTTATTGAGGAAAGAAAAAATGAAGAATCAAAATTACTAGATCTTGAGAAATTAAAAATTGAACATGCAAAGTTAGAAATTGAGTTGGCTAAGGCCCGTGCAGAAACTAAAAATGATAATTTAAGTGATCTCGAGAAAAAAGATAATATAGAATCTTTAGACTCTCTGATTAAAAGTGTAAGAACGTTAACGATTAAAATTCCATCTAAACCAGAAGGTTGGAGTTATTTTTTTTCATTGTTAGAATGAGCATTTATTTCTAAAAATGTCCCAGAAAAATATAAATCGGAAATTCTACTAAATCTGTTAGGAGAAAGGGCAACAAACGTAATTACGTACATCAAAGATGGGGAATTAGAAAATTATTCAAAAGTAAAGGCTATAGTACTTAGAGAATTTGAGCCAACCCCCAGACTTGTTTAGAACATTTTAGGAAAGCACAACGT
This sequence comes from Maratus michaelseni, assembly GCA_963931845.1. NCBI lineage: Eukaryota > Metazoa > Arthropoda > Arachnida > Araneae > Salticidae > Maratus > Maratus michaelseni. The sequence continues at coordinate 466,457,129 of OZ007588.1, forward strand.
CATCCTAATGAAACATATGTACAATTTGCATCCCGATTAACAACGAGTTGGGATTATTATTTAAAATTGAGGAATGTGACAGATTTCGAAACTTTAAAACAGTTAATAGTTTCTGATAAGATTTGTCAAACGCTTGATAAAGATGTCATGTATTTTATAAATGTTAGACAAGCAGAATCGTGGTTTTCTCCCATTGAATTATCTCAGGAAATTGATTTATATTATACGTCTAAGGGAAAACCCGTGGTTGACAATTCTAGAGCGAGTAATAAAAATACTTATTATCGAAATGTTTCTAAAGTTTTTCTAACTGACATAAAAAATTCTAAATGTATTTCGTCATGTAGTGAAAATCATCCTTTGCATAAATGTCCTGTTTATAAAAACATGTCAGTGGGTAATAGAGTTGAGCTTGTAAAATCCAAAAACCTTTGTTTTAACTGTCTTATGAATCATAAAGTGATTGATTGTAAATCTAAATTCTCTTGTATTATTTGCAAGAGAAGGCATCATGTAACTTTGCATTTCCCGCGTGAACAAAAAATAAATAAAGGTGAAAATCCAGAGATAATTTCACAGGAAATGAGTTCTAAAAACGAAGTCGGTAATAAATCTAATTTGGATGCTTCAGCTCCAGTATTCCAGCCTTTCCAAGTTAATAACCAAAGCAATTTATTTTCAACGATATGTAATTTGTCTAACGAGTTAAAAGCTGTGTTACTTAGCACATTTGTTTGTTTAATAAAAGATGAATATGGTAATTTTCATGAAGCACGTGGTTTATTAGATGTCGGTGCAAACTCTAATTTTATGAGTAAAATGTTAGTAGATAAACTAAATTTGAAAAGAGAAAAGACTAATATTTGTATTTCAGGAATAAATAATTTGTCTCTTAATGTTAGATCTAGAGTTAACACAACTATTTCGAATAGAGATAAAGATTTTTATTTAAAATTAAATTTTTTAGTCGCTCCGAAAATTACGGAATTTACGCCTTCTAGACCGCTTGAGATTTGTATTTCATCGTTAAATAACATCAAATTAGCTGACGAAAAGTTTAATGTGCCAGGCTGTATTGATTTGCTTTTGGGTGCAGAAAATTTCTATGAATTTTTAAGGCCAGGTCAAATTTACCCCCAACCATTAAATACTAGAATAGTGTTACAAAACAGTGTTTTTGGTTATATTGTTAGCGGAAGCCTTCCGGCTAAGGTTGAAAGTAATATACATTGTGGGTTGATAACAGATAATTTGGAGTTAGAAAGAGTAATTCGAGATTTTTGGGAAATAGAAAACATTGAGAGAGAATCTGAAGTTTCTAGAAATAAGGAATCAGAAATTTGTGAAGAACATTTTCTGAAAAATTATTCCAGAACTGCAACAGGGCAATACATGGTAAAAATGCCATTTAAGGAAGACCCATCTTGTCTTGGAGAATCAAAGAAAAAGGCTATGAAAGTTTTAAATTCATTATGGAATCGCTTAGTTAGAGAACCTAAATTTAACGATCTTTATAAAGTCTTTATGCAAGAATATTTAAGTATGGGTCATATGGAAGAGGTGATAGAATCTGAAGAACCAGATATCACTTATTACATACCCCATCATTGCATGTTCCGTGCTGAATCAAGTAGCACACCATTAAGAGTTGTCTTTAACGCTAGCTCCTTAACTTCTACTGGAAAATCTCTAAATAGTTTGCAGTATAACGGAGGAACAATTCAAGATGAATTATTTAGTACAATGTTGCGATTTCGAAAGCACAAATTTGTTTTTGTAGCAGATATTAAGAAAATGTACCGTATGATATTGATACATCCGAGTCAAAGATATTTATTGAGAATCTTGTTTAAACCTGAGGTACATGAACCAGTTAAGGTGTATAGATTATGTACGGTGACTTATGGCACAACGAGTGCCCCTTTTTTAGCAACAAGAACCCTTACCCAGCTAGCTAGAGATGAAGGAAAGGAATTTCCTTTAGCTGCAAAGGTATTATTTCAAGACGTATATATGGATGATATTTTGAAAGGTGCTGATGATCTAGACACAGCTAGAGATCCAACAACAACTGATATCTTTGTTAAAGAAGGGAAGCATGGATCTTCACAAATGGTCAGTAAATAATTCTTCTCTTTTGTGTAATAATGCAATATCTGAATATTCATTTTCCAATGAGACAAAAACCCTAGGAATATTGTGGAAGCCGCAACCAGACTGTTTTGGATTTAATTTAATTATAGAGCAAAGTGAAAGGTATACCAAACGCTCAGTATTATCACAAATTGCCAGAATATTTGACCCGTTGGGTTTGATAGGTCCAATAATTACGAAGGCCAAGGTTTTCCTTCAAAAATTATGGTTGCTGAAAATAGATTGGTGTGATTATCTTCCAGTGAAAGAAAATATCGAATGGACTAATTTTCTTACTTCCTTAAAAACTGTAAATATGATCAATATCCCAAGATTTGTATTTGTAGAACAATCTAATTGTGTGGAATTGCATGGTTTTTCAGATGCTTCTGAACTTGCTTATGGTGCGGTCGTTTATGTAAAATCTATTAATTCTTATGGTGATTCTGCTATTAAACTGCTCACTAGTAAATCTAGAGTAGCTCCTCTAAAGCATATTACTATCCCTCGTCTAGAACTTTCTGCAGCAGTCCTATTATCTAAGTTGATGCAAAAAGTGTTAAGTGCTCTAAAGCAAGAAGTTTCTAAAACTTGTTTTTGGACAGATAGTACTATTGTACTTGCATGGTTAAAAAAGGAGTCGAATGATCTAAAGACATTTGTCGCAAACAGGGTATCGATTATACAAAGTTTAACTTCGATTGATCAGTGGAATTATATACCTTCCAAGCAAAATCCTGCAGATCTCATTTCTAGAGGCCTAGATCCCATCAAGATCCAGCAATGTGATTTATGGTGGTTCGGTCCATCATTCCTACAACAGCCTAAGATGGTGGAGTCTCCTGATATTATTTCTGTTGAAACCAGTGAGTTGTTTATCCGTGAATTGAAAGCACCATCAGTAACTCAAGTATGTACATTAGTTAACACTGTTGAGCCTTTAGACATCATTAATAACAGTTCTTCATTCATAAAGCTGCAAAGAGTAGTAGCATGGTGTAATAGATTCATCCATAACTGTAGAAATCCCTTGTATCCCAAAGGTGTATTAGTAAAAAACATCCAGAAGACTTCATTCGTGAAGGAAATGCAGTATTTGGAAAAGGGTAATGCAATCCCTAATAATAGTAAACTGACAAACTTGTGCCTGTTTTTAGATGTTAATGGTATAATCCGAGTTAGTGGTAGACTGAGAAACAGCAACTTATCCGAGCATAAAAAATATCCAATTGTTATTCCTTCAAAACATAATTTTACTTTTTGTGTAATTAAATATTTTCATAATTTGTATTTTCATGCAGGTGCTGAGACAACTCTTTCTCTCATCTGAAACAAATTTTGGATCTTATCTGCTAGAAATATAGTTCGTAAAATCCTTTTCAATTGTATGACTTGTAAAAAGGTAAATTCTAAGAATTCAGAGCAACAGATGGCTGATTTGCCAGCTTCTAGAGTAACAATGGCCCGAGCATTTATGCATACTGGATTGGACTACTGTGGTCCCTTTGAAGTGAAAAACTTCGTGGGTAGAAGTAAACAGGTAAAAAAAGTATTTATTTGTGTATTTGTGTGTTTTACTACAAAAGCTAGCATTTTGAAATAGTAAATGATCTAACAAGTGAAGCATTCTTAGTAGCACTTAAACGCTTTATAGCAAGGCGGGGCAAACCTTCTGATATATATAGTGATAATGGTCGAAATTTTGTTGGTGCCAATAAAGAATTAAGAGCAATTCTCAGATCTTTATTTAAAGATAAAAGTGAGGAGGAGATAGAAAATTATTTAGCTAATGAAGGTATTAACTGGCATTTTAACCCCCCTCTTCAGCTCCTCACTTTGGAGGTTTGTGGGAAGCAAATATCAAATCCCTTAAATACCATTTAAAACGTGTTGTAGGTAAAACTATTTTAAGTTATGAGGAATTCTTGACTCTTATTACTCAAATTGAGGCAGTTCTTAATTCTCGGCCACTCTTCCCCCTTTCAAATGATCCAAATGATGTTGAAGCTTTGACACCTGCTCACTTCCTTATTGGTTCCTCTTTAATGGCCTTACCAGAACCAAATTATACAGAAATTCCTATGAATAGGTTGAGCAGATGGCAATTAGTTCAAAAATTAACACAGCATATTTGGAAAAAATGGTCATCAGAATATTTGAACAAGCTCTTAAATAGACCTAAATGGTACAAGGAAAGGGTAAAGATAAAAGAGGGAGATTTAGTATTAGTAAAAAATTCTGATAATTATTGCCCTTTAAAATGGCATTTGGCCCGAATTATTAAAATTCATCCAGGCCAAGACAATATTATAAGAGTTGTCACCTTGAAAGATAAAAATGGCACATATAAAAGGTCAGTGACAAAAATTGTTGTTTTGCCATATGTGAATGATGGTTTATTGAGTACTTAAATTCATACATTTGTTTTATTAAACTATATACTTTTCCTGTAGTGTATTACATTCTTGTGTTTATATTTGTAAATTTAGCATTTTATTTAGTGTAGTATTTTTGAGAAGAAATTGTGTTTTTTGAGATTGTATTTTTCACTTAGAGATTGTGTTTGAATTATATTGCATTTATATTATTGAATGTTAGCAACATTCAAGGCCCAGCGGTATGTTGCCGCTAGAAGCGCCGTCTATGTAAAATGTTTAAAAAAAAAAACTACAACTTTTTTGGTGAGTTGGGTTTGAGATGCCGATCAGTGAAGTTGTGTAAATCTCGGCTCTCGACCATTTTTATTGAGTGTTGTGAGATATTAAATGAGATACAGTCCGCAAGTGAGTTTATTTTATTTTGAGAGTGTGTGTTTTTTATTTGTAGTGATAAATAATAACTGAGCTATCGGCGTAACCAGGGTGGATCAAGTGAAAACGAAACAGAAGCCACAGAATGAAATGACAATTTATTTCAAACACAATCTCCAAAGCTACACAAGAACTTGTCCCACTGTTTCACCAAGCAGTGAATACCTTGCTCATTGAAATTGTCTGGCTAAAATCGTAACCAGTTTCAACATTGTTCATGACTTCTCTGTCAGAGTAAAAATGGCAATCCATCAATGCCTTTTTCAGTGAAACAAAGATGGGAAAGTCATATAGCAAAAGAACTGGGCTATACGGTGGGTATTAGAACACAGTCCACCAAAACTTTAGCAGATTACCTCACGGAAGTGCTTGTGTCCGTCCTGCCCACGAATCAATGACAGTGCATGTTCTCCATACACTGTCTTCATTTGCCAATGCACTTCGCGAAATGTAACTCCTTCTGCAACTAAATAACGAATAACGCTGTGTTAATCTTTTTTATTTGCAAACATTTTTCACATGCAGAAGAATAACAACAACAGTCGATTGCCTTCCGGTCCATATTTTTGGCAAACTGCCAGCACATATCACGTGCTTCTACATGACTATTTAGGGCAAGTCCATTTCCAAAGTAGGGGTTGCGTTCTTTACTCTCGCCCTTTCTCTACAAAGAGTTTCACCTCACTCATACAAAAATAAATCAAATTATAATAACCACTGTTCCGTTTTTATTTAATCCACTCTTATATATCGCATAACTTGATATACATCTTGTTTGTTTGGGGATTTATCCTTGGGGATCCACTAACAAGAAAGAATTAAAATATGCATACAATAAGTAGTAAAATTTCATCACATTACAACAGATTGAAAAAAAAAAAAAAAAAGAAGCTCATGAATTCTCACATCAAATACTACAAAAGTGAACAAATCAGAATAAAAATCTAAAATTAAAAAAAATATATTGTGCTAACTTACTCTCATCTAAAGAGCTCAGGGATGGTGTTATCCCTATGTTTCCACTAGTTATGCCAGATTCTGGAGATTTTGAACAATCATTTGAGGTCAGAGAATTTGTTCCTCCAGAAGTTTTAGAAAGTTGACTGTTGTCTGGCACTGGTAAAGCTAGCGGATGGTCAGTAACAGGTTCACCCTTTAAATGCTTCTCAAAACGAGAATTCTTCTCCAAAGGTTTTGACTCTCTGTTGTCACCAGCACTGTTAGTATCCAAACCCTATATAAGAAGTACATGAAAATTTTTTACAAACTTAAGTTTAATCAGATTACTTGACAAGATGAATATCAACAAGAATATAGCTAAAGCTATCATATAAAATTGATTTAACAATCTTTGATATTAAAAAGCATAAACTTAAATTATGTTGATATAAACAAAATTACAAGTAATAAATAACATTTTGTCTTGTAACTTAAATTGTCACTCTTCTTTTCTGGGTTAAAAAATAAATAAATAAATAAAAAGCTGAAGTTTGATAACATGTTATACTAATACACAGATGTGTACATTCTATAGTGATTTTTATTTTCAGAAATTCCATTTAATTATTTTGTCTAACATTTTTTTCCCATGATTTAGTGTACTAGAATAATGCATCTTCTATATTTACAAATTTATAGCCCTTAGCAAAAGATGTGAGAACACACAAAACTTGAAGACCTAGTTGCTTTAGAATGGCATTGTATTGTTCCAGACATGTCACATGAATATAAAGCAGTATTAAGGAGAAGTACTTATCACTAAAATAACTAAACATTTTTTAATGTCTGATGAATAAAAGTCTTAAATAAAATATCACATTTAATCAGACATAAAAGTTAAAAAAACACTTAAAACATTAAAAACATTAAAAATACTGCAAACGTTTCAGGCTATAATTTCGCCCCTCATCAGTGCAATTACGTACGTTGACCGGAGAATTTTCAACCATGTTTATAGTTAATAAAGTTAACCAGTTAAAATGAAAATTTTTTTGACGAACTTCAATAAGAGCAAGATTGTGTACTCAGGTGGAACAGCACAAGATTCCTTAATTGGCGAAGTCTGTTTACGAGTGAACCAACCCTCAAGAAATACTCTACTATTAACATTATTAACATATCGCCAATAAATCTGGTAGCCTTCAATCAAAACTAGTGCAGCATTCTTTGGATACGGACCATATTCCGGATTTCGCAAGTATCGCAGTAATCAGATCCGGCTGCAATAATGTTAAGAATAGAGTATTTCTTGAGGGTTGGTTCACTCGTAAACAGACCGCCAATTAATGAATCTTGTGCTGTTCCACCTGAGTACACGATCTTGCTTTAATGGAAGTTCGTCAAAAAATTTTTCAAGTTTTAACTGGTTAACTTTATTAACTGTAAACATGGTTGAAAATTCTCCGGTCAACGTACGTAATTGCACTGATGAGGGGCTAAATTATAGCCTGAAACGTTTGCAATATTTTTAATGTTTTAAGTGTTTTTTTTTTTTTTGGTAACTTTTATGTCTGATTAAATGTGATATTTTATTTAAAAGTACTTATCAGTTTGCATACAGCTTTTTTTAGACTACAGTGTTTTGGTAACTGTGTCATGAGTGACACAGCTATTGCTTTGCTTCGAAACTCTGACAGAAATAGTAATCCAAAATAATTTTTCCACATATAAGAAAAGTTTGCTTGTACTTCAGATCAGTGAGAGATGTGTTATAAGAAAGGATCGTGAAAACTGTTGTGACAAACAAGCAATTGTTGTAAAAAAACAAAATTGTTTTTTGCATTAGTGATAAGTAAGGAAGTAAATGTCCCAGAAACATTCCTAGATTAGATAGATGACTGTAATTTGTTATATTGTTATGCATTCCCTTAGGAGTATATCTCAGAAGATAAATGGTAACTGATGCTGAAAGGAATCTGTGTTAGTATAAGGTATAGGTGCAGATTCCCAAAATTTGGAAGGAGTCACTGGCTCCTAAACCCAAAAAATCCAGTGGCCACAATTGTAAAACAAACGCATAAAAACAATAGTGTTTATATGGGGTAAAAAACTAAAAAAAAAAAAAAAAAAACTCAGGAATTCAAAGTGTAAAGTAATTTATTTAATATAAACAAGTGTACAACAAAATTTGAATATTAATTAAATTTAAATCATGTACAGTCAGAAGATAAAGTTGGGCAAGATACAGTTTAAAAAAAATATGTATAAGCTAAGCAATCAGGATAGCGGGGAATATCAGAAAAACAATATTTCTTATTTTGATTTTGCCAGACAAAAGTAGATATGAAAGAAAATATGAATTTGTGAGATTATTTTGCACTATAAAAATCAAAACACACTTCAAACATTTGTTTATATATATATTTTTAAATCACAGTCTATGTAAAATTATCAGATTCAAACTGTTACAAATAACATTGCTATTCGAATATATTTAATAGTTTGCTGTGTTAAACAGATCATTCTGAAATGTTATTAAAAGATAATAATAATGTTTGTTATGTGTTTTGGTCTTAATCTTTAAAAAAAATATCAACATTTCACAATGGGGACTGGAAATACCAGAAACTGATTACATTTAAATCACATGGCGACCTAAGCACCAAAAGTTAGTGGCCACAGCAAAAAATTTAGTCGCCACGTGGCGACTGGCGACCGTGAATCTGCACCTATAGTATAAGGTCCTAGTATTTGACAATGGATTTCAGGTTTTTTTCTCATAAAGCATATTCATATAGTCATCTCTAAACAATGTTTGTGTTTTTTTTTCTTCTTTTTGTCTATGTCACATTTCTACAAAACAGTCTGTAAAGTAAGAAAACAATATCTAAACAGATAAGTGTTTCCCACATCAGCAATTTTAAACTCCTACAGCATGGCTGATACAAACAAACCACTTTATTACACAGCATTCAATTTTTATCAACATTGTCTTATATTTTTACAAAGGAACATAATATCAGAATGGATGTAACTTGAGCATGAAATATTATAATAAATAATAATAATATATTAAAATTACAAACTCTTTGAATATGTTGATGTAGATCACAAAAAATATATAGAAAATACTTAGTAAATGTTTGTAAGAAAATAAAAAAATGGGAAAAATTTTCTTTATAAGAGCTTGTCAGAAGAAAGATTTAGTTATATTATTAAAATAGAAGGCACAGTAAAATTTTAATGTATTAATAATAATAATAAAAATATATTACAACTTCAATTTATATAAGTAAAAACAAAAAAAAAATATTAAAACTTTTTACCATTGGAAATAGATTAGAAGATGATTTTGAACATTCAGAGATTTTTTTGCTCAATTTTTCCTCAGATTTTAAATTTGCTTCACAGCCGCCAACTATTTCAAATTCTTCACTAGTTGATAGCGATTCAGAACTTTGTTCAGCATCTTCTGCCATATTTATCTCCAGAAAAACATGATGAAATGAACCTGAAAGTGGGTTAAAATATATATAAATATAAAAATTATGTATTAGAAAACTTTATAACATTTGCATAATTACAATCACAGGTATTAAAGCAAATATATGTATATCGAGTACCAATAAAAACAGTGCTATAAACATTATAGTTGCATAAACTATGAAACTTTTGATGATGAAGGCATCAAGAAAAATGTTAACATAAGATTATGAAATACTTTAGAGCAGCCATACTCAACCTGCGGCCCGCGGGCCGCATGTTGCCCGGCGACCTTTTATGTGCGGCCCGAGACACATAATCATTAATCCCTAATTATAAAATTAATTATGATGTTCTTTAAAAGTTTATAACACCTTCGCTGTTCCTTTATGTATTTTCATGGGAAGACAAAAACCGCCAGTTATTTGTAATTACTAATTTAAAATCATGTTAAAACATTTTAAATGAGATTTCCTTAGTCAAAAATTCCTTTTTTTCATAGTTCTATTCGTGCTATAGTGGTGTACACTAATGAAATATTATTCCAAATTAATTAAATTTGCACTATATGTTTCTTCATTACAAAATAAATAAAAAGTTTTTGCATTGAAAAATGAATGATTTATTAAAGAAAATCTCTTGGTTTTTTTTTCTTTAGAATTTGGTGATGCCGCATTGTTATACTGATATGTTTTATACTTATCATATCGCTAATAATACTTATTTGAGTTGTCGTGGAAAAAGTTTTACATCGCTATTTCTAAACAACAATCGTTGAAACATATTTCGGTACTTTTCGGTTAGCCGGGCGCCAGTGAAATGTATATATCTATATATACATATATATGTATACATACACACATATATGTATGTGTATATATATGTATATATATATACATGCATATATAAATGTGTGTATGTATATATATATGTATATATATGTATACATAGATATATAAATTTCACTGGCGCCCGGCTAACCGAAAAGTACCCATATTTCTACATCATTTTCAATAGAAATCTACCCCGAAGTAAATTTTTTGGAAAAAAGTGGTGTTAAAATTTTTTGGTAACATTCCTTCCACGATAAACGTTCAATACTACTAATTATATTAACTTTTTATTTTGATTTGTTATGCTGCTTTTTTATCTTATTATTTTAATTATACCTTTTTTTACACTAATATACAAAGTGTGTTGCGGCCCGCCTAACGTCGCAAACATATGTTTGCGGCCCAAGAGAAAAAAAGGTTGAGTATGGCTGCTTTAGAGGTAATATCTCATTGACAATAAATATCAAAAATTACAATAATGGTCCAATTTTTTTTTTTTTTTTTTTTTTTTTTTTTGTAAAAAAAAATGTATTAAATTTAACCATGCCTTTAAAAAAATGTTCAGGGGGATGGTCAGTTTGTTTCAAGAAAATAACTATTTTAGCTGTCTATCTTTGGGTGATTTTTGCTCCCAGAGTCTTTAAAAACTTTAGGAGGAATGCATATGCCCAGAAAAAGGCCAAGCATTTAAACATCAATAATCAGCATATGTAATTAAGCATGTTTAATCTTTTTCTTATAATAAAACATCCTGTTGAATCTCTCTCTCTCTCTGTCTGTGGGATACATTCTTACAAATTTGTGTATTATGTAGATGTATATATGTATGTAATTTTTCAAAGAAATAATGAATAGCTTATATGTCAAATTATGTAACTTACTGTGTCAAAGTATAATTTATTATGACAGATAAATATATAATTAAAAAACAATGCAAAATTGAAGAAATAAAAGTAAACAGAATAGTTCAACTAAATTCAATTCAATGTTAATGTTTTACCAGAAGAGTCATAAAAATTATCAACAGATGAACTTATGTAAATAAATGTAAAAGAGTTATCAATAACTCTTTGACAAAATGAAAAAAATATATATATATCTTAAGAATAGTTGAAGAATTTATTTTCCCCAAGGTGTGGTTCAAGATTACATTTAACTTCCTTGTTCTTATCTTAAATTAAAATAACAAAGATAAGACAAAGGATGGAAGGATTGTGAAATGAGTAGAATAATACAATTGAAATATTTAAAAAACATACCTATAATAGTACTGTACCATATTACACAAATAAAAATAAACAAGTTCCCATTGCTCTGTCTCATATTGCTTAGGTTATGTTTAAAAAAAAATAGATAATTCAAAACTTAAAAATAAATAAATAAACCATACTAAGGAGGGAATGCAATTTAAGTGTTCCAATGTTAATCTAAGAATTTTAATTCGGTAAAACATACATATTATCTGGTTGTTTCTGCAAGTAAATTGAGATATAAATTATAATATTTTAAATCTGGCACAAAACAATATATTATTTATGAATAAAAATAATTTTATTTGTAACAATAATTCAAAATAAATTTGTACTTCTAATAAACAGAGATTAGTATTAGTAAGTCTTTATGAAAACCTTTTAGAAATTAGTTACACCAACAATAAATTATTTTTTAGACCTTATATGTTACAGGACATATGTTTTATTAAAATCAGATGAAAGCATCAGCAGTTTTAAGGAAAGGGAACTGTGAGAGGTAATTACACTTGTCTTGCAGATCTTTGAAATGCTGCAGCTAAATTCAATCCAAGAGCAATACCATGAATTAAAATTAAATATTCCATACCTGTTACACATCCTAATTTTGTTAACAAACCTTTCTCTACACCATTGCTGCTACAATAATATACTGTTTCATCCTTTAAAAAGTGGAGATTACTTGTAGATCGAGAGCTGGTGAAGAAATTTACTTACACATTTGATAAAAGTAGAATCATTTATAAAACTATTTTTATTGCTTATCTGAAATAGATATGGATAACCTGGCAAGTTGCCACTGCCCGCAGTTTAAAACACTTGGAAACATCACACACCCTTCTTGAAAGCAAAATGAATGATATCCCAATTAATGATGATTGCCAAGGTAATCTGAGTTAGCAACTATAATCAAGATACCATTGATTTCACATTGGAGCCAGGGTGTTTTGACATTGCTAGGTGTATTTTAAACTGCTGGTAACCTGACAAGTCATTCATAACTATTTCAGATAAGCAAGCAAACGATTTTATAAAGATTTGAATCTTTATAATATAAAGTAAATTTCTTCATTAGTTCTCCATCTATTGTAACTTAGCAGAAAAACAGTGGTCTGAAATTTTAGTCACCAACTCTGAATTTTAAGTTACCGTTGCAACTAGGCAACCGGAACTTTTCAAATCCTACAGTATATAATTAACCCTTAACCGGAAACGTACCGTCTGTGAGACGGTTGCGTCTACATATCTACCCTTTATGCAAAAATGAACGTGTCTACAACCTTATTACGCCATCTAATCCTTACACTATTGGTCCTCTCCACCCCGACCCATTTGCAACACCTGCACTTTTTTAGTTGTTGAAAGAAAAAATATTTTATTTTCGACGCAGTCTGTCAGACGGCACGTTTCCGTTTATGTATTTTTTTTCTTTCTAATATCAAGATGGCGGGGCCGTCAATGCGGGTACGCTATAGTGATAAAGACTATTTTGCGATGGTTTGATGAAGTAGAAAGTGACATAAGCGATGTTGAAAGTATTTCAGATGATGAATATATAAATTCTGAACACGAAAGTGATTCAACATCTTCAGAAAATTCTAATGAAAGCGAAAATGAAGATATAAGAAATGATGAAAAAGTAGCAGACGCATATACGAAATATATATATGAAAAAAATCGGTACAGATGGTCTGTTTAAAAAGTTCGCTCCTCGTCAAGAACAAGAAAACACAATATTATAAAAGTTCCAGTTTTAAGAGGAAAAGCTAGTGATCTCGGATAAAAGGCAGATCTATTCTCTGTCTGGCAGTTGTTATTTACAAATGATATGTTACTGCATATAGTGAAATGGACAAACCATAAAATAATTCAAATGCGAATGAAATATGATACTCTGGCCAGTAATATGAAAGAGAGTAATATGAAAGAGTAATATGGAGAGACGACTAGAAAATCCCCAGCTACCTCGGGAATTGTGCTTTATAATAGCTCGCATTCTGCAAAAACCTGTTGAAAATGGGCCCCAGGTAGATGATGACTTAATACTTTTCAAACGCAAAGAATGTTTTTTGTGTCATAGAATCAACCATAGAATGACAAAATATCTGTGTGTACAGTGCCGGAAGCCTGTATGCATGCAATGCTCCAAACCTAAACGCAATGATTGCATAAAAAACGCTGATATTTAGAACATGCTGCAATATTTACTATTACATGTTTTTGTTATTTTTACTGTATAATATTTTTTTAAATTCATATTCTACTAATATATATCAAAATATTTGCATTTATTTCATTATTTTGTCGAAAATGTAAATATTTGAATAACAGTGTGTAATTTTGAAATATTTCCTGTCTCCGACATTCAAAACTCATTTTTTTGCTGTTATATTAAAAATTTGTTCCTGTTATTGCATTACTATTAAGAAATAAACGTTTAAGTTTACTATTTGGTAAATTCTTAAGAGTTGTTTTCTTTTAAAATTTTTATAGCAATTTTTAAAATTTAGCAGTCTCACAGGCGGCACGTTTCTGTTTGTGTTCTGAATTTTCACGTTTCCGGTTAAGGGTTAATATAATGCAGTTATAGTTTTAAAAAAAAAACGTAGAAAATGTTTTATATTAATACTATAAGAAGGTACATCCACCAAACTTGGATCATAAATTGGACAACATTGCAGTGGAAATTTCTCAAAATTGGTCAATAAGCAAGAAGATTTTGTTACTGGTAACTTAATGTGAAGGGTGTTGATCAGTGAGATCTAAATTCTCAAATTTAGCCCACTAATGTTAAACCTATGGGAATGGGATGCATTTGAATTTTAAAATATCGCCTCAGGAAATTAATATTTTTATTTTTTAACTTCTTTTTTCTGTGTACTCTTCTTAAAGGTTGTCTCTTTCTTTTTCAGTTGACAAAATATTTCCAAAATATATAATTAACTTAATATTTTATGTGCTAAAATCTAAGTGAAACTGGCACTATGTGAGTAAGATTTTAACATTTTCAAATAAAATTAAGCATATAGGGTAGATTTGCCAGTAATGGACACCCTTAAGAGGCTACTTCACTCAGGTGAAAACACCCGCTCGCTAATGTTAATTCTATGGGGGAAATAATTTATGACATCTCGTTTGCATTTAAATATTTTTAAATGATTGTTTTTGCATTGGATCGCTTTGACTGGATGTCTATGCACGCTCCTTTGTACGTTTTTGATTTTTGTTGCAGTTTTTTTAATTGAGGAGTTTAATTGATTTAGATTTACATTTGTTACCTAGGGGCAGGGGCGCAGAAAATGTTTTTACTACCAACATTTCCCCCAATCCATATGAAAATTTCCCCAAAATACATTCTGTATTACCGTAGGTATAGAAAATTTTGCAATATACAAATCGCCTCTTTGAAAACCTATAGACTGAACTTGTAACATGTCTAGTTATTGGAAAGGTAAGTTAATGAATGTAAGTTTTAATCTAATTCTTATGCCTAATATTTATTAATAAATGCACAATTTTAACCAACAAATACAATGTTCTTGATTACCTTTTCTGATAAATTGTCAATTATTGAGAAACTGCAATTTTCCACTCTCTTTGTGGATGTTGTCAATCACTTTTGATGTTTTGTAGGTCTTGAGTCTGTTTCTTGGAGCAAATCTAGTGAAATGATAATTTCCACCATGAAAATGATGCTTGTTTAAGGATGATTTTAATAATTCCGTAGCTTTATGCACTGGAGGTCCATTCCATGTCAGAGATTATCAGATTTTAGGGTTCAGTTATAAATGTGATTTCCAATAATAGAGCCAACAGATTCACAAACACATTCACTGCAAATTTTCAAGCAGTTTTAAAATAGGTTAACTATTTCTGGTCCATCAGCGTACACATCATGACTGGTAAAAGATTCTTTATAATACTGCTGTCTTGATCTAGAAGCGATGGTTTCTTTTCAGAATTCAGGATTGTTTTTTATTAAATTCAGCTTTTAGAATGTTTTTCTTCAAAGTTGTCCACTGATTAAGAAGACTTTTCTCATTATTAAATTTAAATTCTTTTATATTTTTGCTCACCCATTCAGTGAGAGCTTGTAAGTGAGTTTTCCCACCAATGGTGATGTGAAATCATCTTGATTCAATTCTCTTTCTAAAGATGGGATCAGTGTTGAATCCAGGGGGTGGCCCGGGGGGGAATGTCCCCCCCGGAGCATTGAAATGTCCCCCCCGGAAGATTTGAGATATTATGATTTTAATGGTCAAAAAGTGGAATTTCCCCACCGGAACTCTATAATGTCCCCCCCGGAGCCACAGAAATCCCTCCCGGAGAAAAGTGTCTGAATTCAACACTGGATGGGATAGAGCTCAAAATTAGTTTACTACTGAAGCATAGTCTCATGTTTTACAATTTTTAGTTCACATATTCTTTAAGATAAGCTTTGTTAAGCTAAGCTAAACAGGCTTTTAATATTTTTCACCAATGGTGGTGTGGGATCTTCTTGATTTCATTCTTTTCTAAAGATGGGGTACTACTGAAGTATTGTCTCATATGTTTTACAATTTTTGGTTCACATATTCTTTGTTTATGTTGTTTAAGCTGAACAGAGGTTTTTAATATTTTTTTTCATGGGAATTTGAAACACTCATTTTTTGTGATGTTTCCTTGTGCAATGTTAAAATTCCTGGTCGCCATCGGCCACAGGGCGACTAAATGTAAAAAAAAAAATGGCGACTTTATGCTATGCATCTGATTGCCAAAGAGGAGATTTCTTTTTTTTCGTGTAGCAGTACATAAGATTTCTTAGTGCTATTTTGTTTCCAGGGATGCCATTTGCCTGCCGAACGGCAGATTTCCGCTTCTTAATTTTTTTAAAAATCTAATCGGCGATTTTTGCGGAAAACAATCACAATTTTTGTCAAGTGATCGCGGAAAAAAAAGTACGAATTTCTTTAAACTATCGCAAAATAAAATAGAAATTTTTGGCAAGTGACCGCGATATTAAACTGGGATTTTCGCCAAACAATCGCGAAATAAAACCGCGATTTTAGTCAAACGACGGTGCAATAAAATAACGATTTAGGTCAGGCGATCGCGAAATAAAACCACGATTATCGTCAAACGATCGCAAAATAAAACCGCGATTTTCAACAAGAGATCGCGAAATAAAACCACGATTTTCATCAAATAATCGCGAAATAAAACCGTGAATTTCGTCAGATGACAGCGAAATAAAATCACAATTTTCGTGAGACGATCGCAAAATCAAACTTTGATTTTCGTCAGATGATCACGAAATGAAACCACGATTTTCTTCAAACGATCGTTAAATAAAACTATGATTTTCGGCAGGTGACAACGAAATAAAACTGCAATTTTCGACAAACTATCGCGAAATAAAACCGGGATTTTTGTTAAAACCACGATTTCCATCAGGCGTCCGTGAAATAAAACTGATTTATGTCAGACGATAGTGAAATAAAACTGATTTTCATCAGACGATCGCCAAATAAAACCACGAATTTTGGCAAGGGACCTCGAAACAAAACTGCAATTTTTCGGTAAACGATCGCGAAATAAAACCACAATTTTCTATCTTGAGAAATTATGTAATTAATTGTTAAAATCGAAATCAATTGTATATTTTCCCACAAAATTTCCCCAGATCGCTAAAACTTCCCCCCATCCTAGATCGCCGGATCGGACATATTCTGCACCCCTGCCTAGGGGTAAGTGGAAGTATGAACTTATGATTTAGTGGTACGTCGGTCTAAAAGTTTGGGAACCCCTGCTCTAGAGGAACATGATCTTGATATATCTTTCCCTCAAAGAGACAAACAAATTGTTAAATATTCTGTAGAAATTATTATTATTAAAATACATTTTGTCATTTAGCTTATGCAGTCATATTGCGTACCTTACCTTATTGATAGGGAAAGTGGACTTGAATGACATAGGGGATGAATGTAACAAAAATGTTTATATGGTCTACAATCAAAAATAACTTGGTATTTCATTTGATAAATGGTAGCACTGAGATCATTTAACAGATATAGTTTCAAAACAGTACATATTACAGAAGATAATAATATTCCACAAAGTGTATTTTTCAACAACCAAAAGTAAGTTTCTTTGTTTGAGCTTTAAAGCATTTAATAGATAAAATCTTAAAATTTTATATATTTTTGCACGCTAAAATGTTATAATCTCTTGATATATTTGCATAATATAAGTCGGAAAATATTGACAATATTTACTAAAACTAATATTTTGCTCATTTTTATGAAAATAGTCATCTCAAATATTTTATTGTTATAATTTTTAAATTTTACAAGAGATATACATACATAATATTAGTTAATGAAATAATCTGTTGTCATTTTTATTGTAGATATCTTATAATGTAAAAATATTTGTGCATAATGTATATTTATTTTTTGAGTCTCCCCTTTTATATGGAACTACAATCCAATATTTGCTATACTTAAAACAGTAAAACATTAAAAATATGTCATGAATAATTGGTAAAACTAGGCTGCGCCGCCAGGCTCCTGAGGAGCGCCCGGCACATCATAAAATGTACCATTGTACTCTATAGAATAAATTGAATAATATGTGTGCAATATAAAAATAATTATTAAAATTAAACAAGATTTCTTTTATTGAAACTGTCGTGCTAATAAGTTACTAAATACTGAAATATTCTTTTAAACAATACTTTAAAATTAACAATTGTGCACACTTAAAGTCACTGTCTAAATATGAAAATTGTCTTATTCATCCCACTCTCCACTACTTGCTAAATTATATAGATTTATTGAATATAAAATATGACAGTTGTGATAAAAACGCAGAAGAGGGTGTGCAAATAATAGACAATTTACAGCTGTCAATATGTAGAAATTGACATACATCATTATATCCGTGGTCAACATCTACATCATCGGGAGCAAACTACGTTTTGCACGGTTTTTAAGAAAATTTAAAAAATTGTCTTATTTTTGAAATGCTGTACTGCACTTGCTATTGAGTCATTGAGTGCATAGAAAAGTTGTAAATATGAAAGTTGTAGAGAATTTTATCTTCTTTAAGATTGTAATGAACAAATAATACGCTACAACAACAAGCCTCGAAATATTTAAAAAACAACAAAAAATGTCCCAAAATTTTGTTGTTTTTTGGCCACAGAAAATTCTCCCTTAGGAAATTTTGTTGGATAATTCGGTTTTTACATGTTGGCCTCGTTATATACAAGTCGGGGAAAAGAAAATCTTCTACCCGACCTTTTGCAAGGTAACATGTACATTTCTTCCCCTGGATTAATACATGATTTAACATATAAATAATGTTTTAGAGTCAGGCTAGTAAAAATAAAAGTAATGAAAAATTTTAAAGGTCGCATAATTAAAAAATACTAAATATTGATATTTAAAAAATAAAAAAAAATATTGAGACTGTAGTAAATAAAAATAAATGCCCTCAATAATTGCTCATTCAATTAATATTTTTAGTTAAATTCCTGCAGAAAAGCAAGCATATTAGGTTATAAATTACAAGCTTAAAATCCTTTCACTACATTAGTTGAGCAAGGGTTGATCCAGGCAAAATTTGGGGCCTATTTAGGAGGGTCCCTTCACAAAAATCAATTTGATAAAATAGGCCTTTTCACAAAATTCTATTCCATAAAAACTTACTATTTTTTAATTAATTAATTTATTATTTTGTGACATTTTAAAATATGTAATTTGTAAACAAACAAGTTCACCAAAAAGGAAAACTTCATCAAAATGATTTTAAAGGGATTTTTTTAAATAAATGCTTGGTACGAATTTGAGTAACTGTATTTCAATCAGGGCTGAGTTTTTGCCATGCCAGTGGCAGAAAGTGTTATAACAGGTTTTAACCGGCAACAACTGGCATAAACACATTTCGTGACATAATCCGAGACTTTTTTAGTAGTATTAAATTCCTTAAGTACATTTTATTCAGAATAAATAACAAATAAAATACTGTGAATAGTTTTAATTTTAAATAAATAAATTTGTATTAGAAAAAATGAGTAATGTAACAGATAAAATTTTTGTTATATATGGTTGTGTAATTTTATATATAAACAATTATTAGAGTATTTAAAACCTCAGTTTAAAATTCAAAATAGAAAACTATATCCAATACTTATTTTAAATTAAACACAGAAAAGAAAAATTTATGCAAACCAGGGACACCCCATTTTAAGCAAAAAAATATAACAAACATGGTCTTGTAGAATTAATTTATGTATATTTTTAAATTCATAATAGTAGGGGGACCGGTACACACTGGACCTATGGGCACAGTGGACCACCCCCTAATATTTTATTTATTTAAATATTTTTTTAAGCTTCTCTTCTATCCTAATAAACAACAGCACTGCACTGATTATTTATAGCCTTCAGAAAATAGGTTAGCTCAGATTGAACTATTTTATCCTGATTGGTTGTTTTGAGCTTTTAAAAGTAAAATTTTTCATCATCATATTTTTATTTTTTTAGTAATTGAAAGTTGTAGATAAATAAAATAAAACAGCTGTTTTGCAAAACTAAGATATTTTTTTACCTTTTTATTTACCTTTAAAGTTAATATGTTTAAAAGAGAGCTATAAACACTATTAATATGATTATTTATTGAACTTCAACATGGGGCACTGTGGACCACCCACTCCTGGGGCATAGTGGTCCACAATCCACTCTGCTTCTGTAATGCATAACGTTCAAAATATTTAATAATTGCTTATTTTCTATAAAGAAATATTGTTTTAAAGTAGTTATTTAACTGTACAATAAAGTAAACAAAGAAAAATAACAATTTATTTAACATAGTACGAAGTATTTTGTTTTGTATTTACTGCCTTTGATAAATATAACTGTAGTCTAATTGGTGATGATTTTATTCAAGTAAGATTCATGAGACGGAAATTGAATGGAAATCAGTTTATTTTTCCTGAAACTGTCGATGAATCTGTTGTTGATGTCAATGATTTCATAATCTTGCTCCCAGACTCAAAAGTATTTCAGGAAAATTCCAGGCTCAATCTTACTCATAAGTATTTTGGAATTTCATTTGCAAATTTTAATGTACACCGATTTTTTTGTACTTAAGTATAAGCAATAATTTCAACTAAATTGCAATTGTTCTTGTATTAATCTGTTATTATTTTCAAAATATAATAATATTTTTTTTTTTTTCAAAATGTTACTTGTAAATTTATATTACTGTGTTATTTTGTGGGTAAAGGGGAACTAAAGAAGAATTAGATTAATGAAAAATAGATTTATATTGTATTTCAGGTAATACCTAACAGCGGTCCACTGTGCCCCACTTCTGGGGTACACTGGTCCACTTTACGGGTGCATATAAAAAATGTTTTTTAAAAATGTATTGAAAACTATGTTTTGAGAAAATTATGATGAATGTATAAAGGTTTAAGGAATATTAAAAAATATTTTCATGCAGATCGGTTTGTCCGTTAAAGAGAAAAAAAATGTAACTGAAAAAGTGGTCCACTGTGTACCAGCCTCCCCTATCTGCTAATAATAAAATACTTACACATGAAAATGAGAATGTCATAGTACTAAATAAACAATACTTTTTTTAAAAAAACTTCCTCTTGGGACAGTAGAAAAAAAAAAGAGTTATAATTTTTTTTTAAATATATTTTCTTAATAAATAAAGTCTTAAACATACTTAATGTATTTTTTTGATGAGCAAATAAGATGATCAAAAGTGACACTGAGTAAAAATGCTGAATACTTTAAAAAGAAAAAAATTCTTTATTTTCAGGACATGAAATTTGTATGTAAATTTAAAATGAGGCAAATATTAGTCATTTTATCAGAATCTCAAAAACATGAACAAGAATATACTAATACACTCAGTTGATGTTTCGTAGATATTTGAGACTTAGCAAAAGAGGAAACTTACTCCATATCTTAAACAACTGCGAATTCAAACTATTTTCGTACGTTGTTTTTAACCATCAACACAAAAAATTATTGGAAAAAATAAAATTGGAAATTGTTCGCTATTTAAGACATAATTATCACCGAAAATTTGATAGCAACACAGCGAAATCTCTGAAGTCATTCTAAAAAGTAAGTAAACACTTTATACATAGAAGACTGAAAATCGTAATTAGAAAACTTAATTAATGATAAAAACAATGGACATTCGAAAACAAGTTTTTTTTTCGGTTTACTTACAATCAAAGAAAAACTTACCAAAATCTATATAAACATTATTACTATTAAACCCTCACTAGTAAACCTTGGGAAAATTAAAGCTCTACACTTATTGACGGAAAAAAAGCATTCGAACATAATAAGCAAACTTTCTAAATCACTCAGAACTTTTTTATCCATCAAATTAATATGTCAGAAAACGTGGATTAGCACCCAGGTGTACAAATCATTTTTCAAGGTGATTTCTACATAATTTTACGAATAACTCTAGCATAGCGATTTCATCAGCATACAGGACTACAAACATAAAAACAAACTCTTTCAGAAAACAAAACAAAATACTGGTACATTCGGAATGAATCTATTCTGATTCATTCAATACGAAATTCGTAGTTGAAATTGCAGTCATCACTTTAAGATTCTAGTAAGAGCCAGACCAAACTAAGGCCTTCGATTGGCTAATCCAACGCCCCCTAGAGATAATGCCTAAGAGCTCAATTTTGACGTCACGGCAGATCGGCTAATGATTCAACTGATAACATCCTACCATTTCTGCAACCACAATAAAACAAAATTCTAAATACCTTTTTTTTTTTTAATCTTCCATAATAAAATTGAAGATCAACTAATTCAAAACAGACACTATTTGCTTTTCACACCCGCGCAAAAATAACAAAAAAAAAAAAAAAAAAAAAAAAAAAAACTGTAGGATTTATCAAGAATAAATCAAGATGTATCAAGGATGTATCAAGAAAATTTTGTTTTATGTAACAAAATTTGAAATACAAAATAGTTATTTTTATTGAAAAATAAAAGCTATCTTTTGAGGTTTCATTAACACTTTTTTTTTTTTTTTTTTTTTTTTTTTTTTTTTTTTTTTGTTAATGTGCAAATGAAAGCTCATATTTGAGTTCTAGCATATTTTCATGAAAATTAATAATATTTCGATTAAAGATTGGATTACTTTCAATAAAAGTAAGTACTTATTTACAGTATATATGTGCAATTTTATCAATATTAACAATGCTAATCATTATCTATTAAAATATGTTTACTTTGTCACTGCTGAATACTTGATTGAATATTTGCATTTGATAATTACAAATTTCATTTATTTTGCAATATATGCAGTTTTTTTTTTTGTTTTTTTTATAATCACCAGTAGTAGTTTACTATTATTAGAAAATATTAAATATATATTTTAGTTATGTGCAATTGAAAAGATATAATTTTGTTTTGGTTTATATTTAAATATTTTGTTTTTGTTATGCAAAACATGATGAGATAAAAACTAACTTTTAATTAGTTTTTTAAATATTTTTAACACAAAAGTAATAACAAAATTTAAATGATAGCTCTAAAAAATTTGCTAGATATTTGCATTTTATACACAACACACACACATATGTATGTAATATTTAATAAATATTTTTTTTTCAAAATGTAACCAAAGATGTCTTATTATGTAATATAATAATTCTAATTATAAAATTATTATTATAAATACCTAAAAATCCATATGATGTGAATGTAATTATGTATTCATCGTGGTCATCTAAATAATGTGATTATTATATTTAGATAAACTAAATATAATACAAGAAAAATAATAAATATAAAATATATAAAAATAAAATAAATTGTAATCGGAATTACTATACGGGAAAAACTGGGACCTGATGAAAATAACGTATAATGCGGGGAAAACGCAGATTCGGGGGACGTAAAATCGGGGTTTCACTGTATGATGTTTTAGACCTTATTTGAAGAGAGTGTGAATCAGTGTGGTAGCAATGTAACATGCATTTATATAACAAATAAGTAATTAAAAAAACATTTTTTAGTTAAGTGTAGTATATTTAAGGCAAAGGCAGATTTGAATACTAGCCGTAATAATTTCATTTGAACATTAGTAAAACTATATATTTAATATTTTCTATAAATAGTAAAATATCTCTGGTGATTTTTATTGGTGATTATAGAAAAACTGCATATATGGTGAAATAAATCAAATATGTAATTATCAAACGATAGTCAGTACATTATATTAAGTTTTATCTTACACTTTTCACTGACTGATATAATTTTGCATATGAATTAGTGACAAGAAAAGCATTTAATTAAGTTAATAAATTTATAATTTAATCTCTGTATGAAAAAATATATCAATATTTAGCGATAAAATACATTAAACATGGGGGGGGGGGGGGAGGAGGGGGAGCATCAGAATGAAACAATCGTGAATTTCTCAAAACTTATTTTTATAAATAAAATTTACATTTTTTTCATGAGAAACAACTCAGGGATCTGTTTAGAAATAAAAAGAAAACTGCCCAGTTAAACTGAGGGCATTGAGCTCACAGGCTATTCACACTAATTGTATATTATACTCTTATTTCAAAGAATTTGAAATAAGACCCTCGAAAAATAAAGATATCAACAATATATTAAGGGGGGTCATCCCCCCGTAAACCCCCTCATAGTTAACTAATGAACCCTTAAACTAATCAGGGAAGTCTCTAATTACAATGAATATATATACAAAATTTGAAGAAAATTAGATAATTCTGCATGAAAAACCCCTTTATCTAAATTAAGGGGGGATTAGCCCCCCCCCTTTCCCCCTTTATACTTAACCAATGAACCCCCAAAACTCTTCAGAGAAGCGCATTATCGCAACGAACCTATATACAAAATTTGAAGAAAATCGGATAATTCTGCAGGAAAAACTCATTTATCTAAATTAGGGGGGGGTTATCCCCCCTTTCCCCCTTTATACTTAACCAATGAACCCCCAAAACTATTGACAGAAGCGCATTATCAAAATGAACCTATATACAAAATTTAAGAAAATGGGATAGTTCTGCATGAAAAACTCATTTATCTAAATTAGGGGGGGGGGGTTATACCCCCTTTCCCCCTTTATACTTAACCAATGAACCCCCAAAACTATTGACAGAAGCGCATTATCAAAATGATATACTAAATTTGAAGAAAATGGGATAATTCTGCATAACCTATTTATCTAAATTATGGGGGGGTTATCCCCCCCTTTCCCCCTTTATACTTAACCAATGAACCCCCAAAACTATTGACAGAAGCGCATTATCAAAATGAACCTATATACAAAATTTGAAGAAAATGGGATAATTCTGCATGAAAAACCTATTTATCTAAATTATGGGGGGGTTACCCCCCCCCCGTTTCCCCCCTTTATGCTTAACCAATGAACCTCCAAAACTAATCAGTGAAGCGCCTTATCACAAGGAACCTATAAACAAAATTTAAAGTAAAACGGTTAGTTCTATCAAGAGTTATCGCGTTACGTACATACATACATACGTACGTACATACAGAACCGGCGGGTACATAAGCTCTCAGGCTTTCATAGCCTGTGAGCTAAAAAATTGTGTCCTTTAAAGGACCCTTCACAAAATTTCTCATTTCAAAACAGGACCCTTCACAAAATTTTTTTCCCTAAAAGAGGACCCTTCACAAAATTCTTTGTCTTAAAAATAGGTTTTTCACAAAATTTTTCCATCTTTAAACCGAACATTTCACAATTAATCATTTAAAAGTAAAATCTGACCTGTCACTTTTACATATATAAAGAAAATATATGTATTTTACATCCATATATCTTCTTAAAAATGTATAAATAAGAAACTGAATATAACGATCATTTCAAATTCACATAATTATGTCTAGATTTATCACAAATATGAAAAGCTGTTCACAATTTCACAAAAACAGGACCCTGGGGAAAAAGTCTGGACAGACCCCTGCAAATGTTTCTTGAATTGTTTTTTAATCCATAGCAGTATCAAAAATATTTGCATAAATCGAAGTCTTTACAAAGAATTGCATTGAAAAATATGAAAGCTATCATAGGCGAACAAATATGAAATTATTTATTATGCACAATTTTCTATTCATATGCATGAAAAGAATGGCAGTTTTTAACTAAAAAATATTGCATTTACAAATAAAGCAAATTCATATTGAATACAAAAAATGTTGCGCGAAATGTTAATTATTTACTAAATAAACAAATAGTGCAAAAGTAAAATGATACCAGAGGGCCCGTGCGAAGATTTCGCACTGAAATCTAATATTTTTTAGGTACTTCTCTATTATCCCGTCGATCACTTTTCATAACAAAAAACTACCGCCAAACTGTAAGATTAAACGCCAAAAATGCAGTCCCATTTACTTGATGTGAGAATCATTATGCGTGTTTGTTTCGTCATATAGTGGTTTTACATAAGACATTTGAGTGTATTTTTCATTATGTTTTACTGATTTAGTAGTTATTTTATTAATTAAAATAACAATTGTGTCCTTAAATTCTTATATTTTATTATTATTTTTTTTTTTTGATATTCCAATGGCAACGTTCTCCCGTTTATTTGGCGATACTTTTTTGTTATGAAAAGTGGTCGACGGGATAATGGAGAAGTATCATTTTTTATCAATATGTAATAGTTATTAGATGCAGGTTTAAACTTCTAAAGAAAAAGCAAGGATAAAAATATCTGCAAACAACATTTAGTTGTTAGTCAAGTCAGAATATCATCTAATTTATTCCATCAAAGTTAGACTAAAAACTTATCCAAGATTGCTAAAGGTACGCACGAGAAAAAAACAATAACAATCGTATTTTGACTGCATTAGAGGATGACGTCATCCGCTTCGGGACGAGGCTAACGAAAAAGAAAGGCTACCGCGGTGCTTTACGCATATCGTTTTTTACAGACCGCGGGAATCACGTGATGCGCGAATGCACCAATGAAGGTGCTCGAAAAGAGCATCACGTCACTCTAGCGGTCTGTAAAAAAAGATAATTGGAATGTACCGCGGTAGCCTGTCTCTTTCGTTAGCCTCGCTTCGGGAAAACCATGGGACTTAGAAATATAAATCTAAACATTTCAATTTCAATTTCGCTTTTTAATCATAAGTATAAAATAAACCCGTGCGGTGTTTTTTATAATAATTGCTATGAGCATCATATAATGTGGTATTTTATTTTTTTGGCAACAATAATTTCAGGAAAACCTTTCATTTCTTTCATGAAAACAATGCCGATTTATTTTTTTAATTTCAGCAAATTTTAATAAAAAACATGTTTTAACGAATTGTTAAGTGGGCTATGTCAGAAGCCTGTTCTAAAACCTTTCATATGGTATCTCATTCGTTGTTCTGCGTTTCATATTTTCTGAGTAAAAGGGATGTTGACAGGAGAAATAATATATAAGGATTTTTCACATCACCAGCTTCAACTAAGCTGTGCGATTAAGCCTAATCGTACAACAAGAACAAAGGTAAACATATTTTAATAGATAGTGATTAACATTGTTAATATTCATAAAAATGCACATATATACTGTAAATAGGGGAAGGGAAGGGCGAAATGCCGATGGCCGATCTGCGAATACGTCATTCAATCCAGTGTTGCCAGTC
This sequence comes from Maratus michaelseni, assembly GCA_963931845.1. Classification (NCBI taxonomy): domain Eukaryota; kingdom Metazoa; phylum Arthropoda; class Arachnida; order Araneae; family Salticidae; genus Maratus; species Maratus michaelseni. Next base: position 466,484,251 of record OZ007588.1, read on the forward strand.
CTGAGGCATTATCTCTAGGGGGGCGTTGGCTGATCACAGGGACACCAATCATCGTACAGATATGAAATTTGATTGGCTGAACGATTTTGGACAAAAGCGAATTCCGTGCTACAGCGGGAATTCAAGAGCTCGAATACGCAACCTGGTGGAGAAAAGATGTAACCCCTCGCTTCAGGAAAATATCTTGCAAGACCATTGCATTACATGCATTTTTAATTTGTTCATAATGATATTGTTTCGCACAATTTCAGATTTCATGTGATCTTTGTGTTCTGTGTTTATATGAAAGGTAAAAATTATCCAAATTTGAATATCTAACACTTTCAAACGCTTTTACAATACGTAATTGCTTTAAAGGGACAATTTTCCTGTACCGAAAGCTGTGATCAGCGCCTCTATAGGCCGTTTTAAGTCCCAATCGCCAAGCTAATGTTTGTTAACTTTGATGCAGTATAGACGCAACTAAAAATAAATATTAAGATACTCCTTAATGTCATTTTTTCTAACTCCATGTTTCCATTTTAAGAACCTGTTGTTGTTTTTGACCCTATTGGGCCCGGTGAGCAGCTTTCTATTTCTGTATAGCTATCATAATATACTTACTAGACAAACTACAGAGAAAATATACAACGAAAACCTGACAAGACGGTACCACGCCGATAGAACCACCACTGACTAGAACAACACCTATACGGCAACATCAAACCAACTACGACTGTGACTATATATCTCATTCAATAGCTGAGAAAACAGAACCAGAACTTCACCACCTTTTCACCCCGTCGCAGAAAATATATCCTCGTACGTCATACTCTTCGACACCAATAACTTCCCAAACACCTTATCTCGAATCCCCAAAAACTTCTTACACCTCAACAGCAAGTGTTCTTCGGTTTGCTCCTCACCTCCGCATAAGTCACACTTCGCATCACCACTACCCAGAAACTTCTTACGACGAACCAGACTTAGAACTGTCGTAATAAGAAACCGAGCAAAAATAACCCCGCCCTTCCTACGTAGGTTATGATGCGGATGTCCAAAATCCGCGTAATCCCAGCCACGACCTGAGTGATCTTCCCTGTATTGCTTCCATTCCCATTCAAACTCTTTATGTTTATTCTTCTTCACGACCAGCATCCAATCCTCAGGAGAAAACCACGGTATACAAATATTGCTATACGGGCCCTTCCTGGCCAGATCATCCGCACACTCATTGATTCCAATTCCTTTATGCCTAGGTAGCCAAATAAAATCCATCTGATACTGATCAATCCTCTTACTGTTTATCTCATCCCTTAGCATAGTGATAACAGCCGCAGATTTACGATTGATCTTATCTAAAGCCATAAGGACACTTTTAGCATCAGTGACAAACATATACATCCCACTCTCCACCGTATAAAACTCAATAGCCACCAATAACGCAATCGCTTCCGCTGTGAAGATCGAGTTAATATTAGGAATTTTAAACGCCATCCGACTACCCGTATTTTGATTGACCATCCCTACCGCCGTATTATTCCCCTCTTTGGAAGCATCCGTTGCAATGAAAATAGCCTTGTCTATATGCCTCTGATAAAAACTGTTAAACGAGTTCCTGATCACAGCTTCTGGAAAGTCTTTGTTTTGGAACGGCCATGTGTTCACATAAATTCGAATATTATCATTTACCTTTGTACCCCACTTGTAGGTAATCATTTCATTGACATCCGTACTATACCAATTAAGACTATTCAACTACCTGTGAATTAAATCTTTTGAAAGAATATCAGTGTAGTCCTTGTGCTTGATATCCGAAATCGTCCTTTTAATAGCAAGATATTCTCTTCTTAAGTTATTCCTCCAGACCCCACTTTCCTGCAACAATACCCGGATCGGGCACCACTTTGGCATACCACTAGCCCATCTAAGCCCCACATTGTGAATCATTTGAAGTTGGCGACCTTCAGTTTTATTTGAATGCATGAGAATCGCGGATTCCCCTCAAGCAGAAACCCCATCATACTGTTTGTAATCTTTAACAGATACTTTGTTTCAGTACCCCAACTCATACCAGCAATAGCTTTAAGCATGTTCAGTCTTTTACTAGATTTCTCTCTTAGCATAGTTATAGGATTTTTAAGGTTACCTTGACAATTTAGAAATACACCTAATATTCTTAAATTCCCTGAAAACTCCACCTCCTGTCTTTTGATCTTAAATTTCTTCTCCACAAACTCATTCCACCGTCCTATCTTCATTATTTGGCCTTTATTTGGGTTCACCTCTAGATTCCACACACACAACCACTGAATTATCCTGATGATATTCTCCTGTAAAATGTCTCTTAGCCATTCCACATTGTCATGAAATCCATATAAAAAAATATCGTCCGCATACACCACACAATGGATGCATGAATCAAAAATCTCAAAGATGTCGGCTAAGTATATTGCAAAGAGAAATGGAGAAAGAGGACTACCCTGTAAGAGGCCCCTCTGTTACATAAATGGGTCCGAAAGCGAGCCCCTCCATTTAACCCGAATCCTAAGCTCCTGCATCAGTTTCTGGATCATAATACTAAGATCAGCTCGTACTCCCAATTTTTTAAGCTTCATAAGCAACCCGTCCCACCAAACATTGTCATAAGCACCTTTAATGTCTAAAGCAACTAAAAAACCCTTCCATTTGGATTATCATCCTTTTCTAATATCTCTGTAAATTTTATAAGCAACCGCCTCACAATCTCTAAACGGAATAAATCCATAGTGATTTCTATGAAAAATCTTGCTTTTCATTCTCCAGTGAAGCAGGATATCCAGTATAATCTTTTCAAAGATCTTTTTGCTGGTGACCGTCAGAGCAATTGGTCTGTACCCCTTAACGTTTAGCTTACGGGAAATAAATTCCTTACATATGCGTTAAGAGGCTACTTCACTCAGTTGAAAGATCGAAATAGCCGAAAAAAGAAAAACCGTTGCCATCTGTAAGGCGTATCCTGTGACTAAGATTGACACTTTTAAAGTCCAATGATATTTACTAAGCTTGCGATTGACAAACAGAAAGGTCATCCCACAACATAAAACAAGACACATTTTGCCTCAGGCGGATAGTAAGGGAGAGTGATACCCCACCGCGAGAAAAGTGATTAGCAAACAGGAGATAGGTTTCCAATCTCACTTTCTCAGATAGCTCCGCTGGGCTCAAGTCTAAACTTTATTTTCTAACACATTCTTAAAATCAATTATATATCTTTTTAAATGCACGAAATTATTTACAGATATTCAGGTGCTATTTTTTTTTCCCTATGAAGGCAAAACATTATTCGGAAAACGATGGCAAAGATGGTGTTTTGTATTGATTTTATACACAACAGGAAAAAGTTGTATTCGAGTAGCCATTCTTTTATAATTCAAATTATATTAAAATAAAAATGTAAAAAAAAAAAACGATATTCGATTCCAAAGTGATTGAGTAATAATGTCAGCAAAGATTCACGCTGTTGAGCGAGTCTCTGTTCTTTATTTTTAATACTTTCCTACATAGTTGAAAAGTGTTTATGAATTCGGTTTGTCTATCTGTCTGTCCGTGCTCTAACTCACGTAAATATACTCAGATTGTCCCGCAATTGATATATGTTATTGATGTTCACTATGGCATGTTCGTCATTGAAAATGAAGTGTGTCGCGCTTATAGTTACTTTAAAGGGACACTCAAAAGAGTTCTGTTATATTACGGTCTATAGAGGAAAATTCTTTGCGTATTATTTAAATGATGTTATACGATTTCAAATATATTGAAATTGATGTATATCACTGAGAGTTGCATTACATAGGACTTTCTTACTATAGATTGCTGTGTGCATATCATTCATTGTTCATTTACATGGACACACAAAAGAATTCTGTTAAAGTTCTGTCTATTAACAATAATTGCTGGAAGTGTGTTTTCAGTTGCGGTGCGCTATTTTAAATTTAACTAAGTTTTTGTGTATTACTTGGTGTGTATAAATTCTACAGATCATACACAAAATATCTCGATCACATTTTCGTTTATTGACGGAAATTTCAGAAGGGGGATTTTAAACTGCGCTATGTGTTTACAAACTAAACAAAATTTTATCATTCTATTATATATATTCTAATACGAGGAAATCTTGTGTGTGGTTATATATATATATATATATGCAAACTTTATTTTAAAAATGGCTCTAACGTTTTTGACGAAATTTTGTATCTTACCGTTTTGGGGCACCAGAAAACCATTGGGCTAGGTCACATGTTCGAGAATTTTCGATTAGTAGGTCACCATGGGTCAGGGTCAAGCTAATTGCATCTAAATATAACGGCTCAGACCATTTGACTGAATATTTTATATCCTGAGATTTTCGCGCACGAGAAAACAATTGGCTTGGTCACATGTTCGGGAAAATTTGATTAGTGGATCATTTTGGTCATGGTTCATGATATTTAAACTCAAAGCTAATTTTTACCGAGCATAGCTCGGTCTTCCCTGCTCGTGCATTACATATACAAATCTATTTATCATATACAGGAATGCACGAAAGAATTCGAATATTTTTTTAATGTTGTTGGTAATTCCTGAAATTGGGTTTTTAAATATGTTATGCTTATTCCAATTTATTTACGTAGACATCATCTTTCATCTTATTAAACGGTAAAGATTTGTTAAAGTATATTGGAAGTATTGGAAAGTTTTATATAACCTATATCTTGATGCATGAGTTTTCGTATTTCTTTTTTTTAAAACAGCTTTAAATAATGTAATGAAACAATAGAATTAGAAATTTTATTTCCTCTTTTAAACATTCACTTCATATGAAAAAGTAATAGTTCAAACATTCTTTTTCAGATATTAATAATAATATATTTTTCATATATTCTTTTCGTATAGTTTCATTCACTGTAATTCGGAAATTACTAAGTTTTTAGTGCAGAAGTGTTTGCCCCATTTTTAAGAACATTTATTATGTATGTGGATGTGTGAGCGAGCATTTGTGATGTTTGTTTGAAATGCGTAAATTTTCACTAACTTTAAGGCTCGATCCATGCAAAAATCAGTAAAATGTGTCCCGACGCAACAACCAAAGGCGGAATATTAAAGGCTGGCAATTGCCATATCCAAAATGGCTACTTTTCTGAAACTTTTAGAAAGTCATTTTCCTTACTAAAAATATAAAATTTACACATTTTATTGAGATACCAAGAAATTGAAGAATTTCCCATTTTTTTTATAAAGGCAAAGAATCATCCCTAAAATGAGCATTTTAAGACAATTTTTAAGACTTGGCAGTTACAGAAATGCAGTCATGAAGAAGCAATTGGCTGATGTGGCCTGAAATTCAGATTAAAACACCTGTTTTACAGATATTTCCCCGAAAGTTTCTTTGCCTTTATCGAAAACTGGAAAACGCTATTCAATTATATTTGTTCTGAATACGTGCACTTGTAATTGTCTTGCATCTGGTATTAAAAATGATTTCATGGATCTTTCAGAAATTGCCTAATTTGGATTTGAGTAGAGCTTCAGACAGTCGGAAAGATTCTCTTAGTTGAGCAAGGGGAAAATTTAAAAGAATTTAATATATATTTTTAAAATATTCTTTAGAAGTTTTCTTTGTTCAAGGGGGCGGTCATGAACCCATGACCACTTCCTTGGATCAGCCGTTGGCAACAATCTTTGTAAAAAGTACAGATGATTTATTCGTAGAATAATGATGATTTGAAACTATTTTTAATACTTTATGTCCCAAAATATGAATTCATGAAAATTTCATCTTCTAAAGTATTTTTCGTGAATTTTTGAAACCATGTTAGAGGATTTACATAATCATTGAATCAATTTTAGAAGGATTTTGCCAATTAAAATTAATAAACCAAAGCTAAATGTGTAGGAATTACGTGCAATATTTATATCTCCATTCAAATTTTTTAATTAAAAAAAAATATTTTTAATTTATAGAATTAGGAAATGTACAAATATTAGAATATAAATACAAAAAATTTTCAGAACTGAAGCTTTTAACTCACCATCTTCCAGCATCAAGAAAGCTGAAAAGATGCAAATGAAATAGAAATCATCCTTTTAAATATATTTTTGTTTTGTGCAATCAACAATGCTTTTGGAATAAGATAAAGGAAAGTATCTTTAACTCATTGTATACTGTATTACTACTAATCGATGTGATAAATGAATTTTATAACAAGTTTTTTTCAATGATACTTTAAAGTACTGTTGGGGCATAAAGTGTTAAAGAATAGTATAATTATTTTTATAGTCTTTGTTTATAGTCCCTTTATTTATAGTCTTTGAAGCATGATAAACATTTTGATATTGTTGATAGATTTACAGCTACTAAAAGTGTAGCACTGCGAAATAAAAATACAATACATATATGATGGTTAAAGGTTTTTTTTTTTCTACTTATTTTCTTCATTTTTGAACCTTTATTCTCCACCACGTTTTAATTTCTCTTTTAAATATCATATAACTTCAATTTGTTTTCAAAGATGTGAAGGGTTTTGGAATAGAAACATAATTTATGTTGATTTTTAGATTATTTCAATCAAATAAAAATCATATCAAAAGTGATATGTTAATTAACAAATTTCCTCAAAAATATTCACTAATATAATCATTTTAAAAAGTTTTCTTCGACACGAAAACTTAAATCAATTTCCGTGAACGGAATAAATGTAAAAAAGAATAAATAGAAATACTAATATAGAATAACAAAGAAAAAAATTTGTTCAACACTGAATTTTATTGAAAAAGTATGAAATTTCAAGCTTATCAAAAAAATTTAAAGAATCATATATACATAAAAAAAATACGCAAATTGTGATTATCAAAACTATTTTATTGATTGTTCACATACTACACTAACGATTACACGACACAAAAGAGAATAAATACCCTGTTTATTAATGATTTCAATGATATATACATAATATAAAAAATATACGAGTGATATAAAGATACTACAAATTTTATTTGCACAATTTGCGCGCACAAAAGCATACTTACTACTCTTTTCAAAATCAAATTAGACTATTTAAAATATTATTAGTAAATTCTAAGAATTGACACTTTCTTCATATAAAAGAAATAAAACATCTTTAGACTTGCAAACAGTACTTAAAATATTGTACACTGAAAGAATTTTTGTAATTTAAAAGATTATCAAAATGTAAATATTTTTATATTAAAAATTAATTTACTTTACAATTCTGAGATTTTCAAAACCAAAACAATAAATAAAAAGAATTAATCAGTAACCCTGTTTACATTCAAATGCATTACTTAGATTACAAAATCAAATGATATATATATATAATAAAACTTTTGTAAATAATAACCATTAAACCACATATATATATATATATATATATATATATATATATATATATATATATATATATATATATATATATATATATAGTAGATGTCTTATTCTTTTCACATCTCAGGGTTTTTCCGATATGTTATAAGGAGCTTATATTATCATTTTTTATGCTTGACAATATTCGACGAATTAACATATGTTTACAATGAATTATTCTTATGAACCTCCTCTGATGAATCCATAAGATATTCATAGTTTTTCATTTTACACTTTCATTTTATTGTTTTTAATTTTTACAATATATTTTCCTTTGATTTTCACGTAATGTGATTTCATTTTAATCATATATATATATATATATATATATATATATATATATATATACACACACACACACGCACATATATATATATATATATATATATATACACACACACATCGGGGTTTTACATATTTGATCAAATTTGTACCCAGTAATAAAATCTAGTCGCCAGTAAAAAAGAAAAAAGAAATATCCCCCCATCCTCCTTCATCATTTACTTTCAAAAAGAAAATAATAATAATAATAATAATAATAATAATAATAATAATAATAATAACTAGTAAATCTACAGATCGGAGGCCTCAACGTCAGCTCCACAAATCATTGTTCATTGATCTCACTAATTTTTAACATTATCTGCATAATATTGGATATCCTAAAATTCAATTTTTTAAAGTTATTTATACATTTATAAGAATGTAAAATTTATCGAAAGTTCCGGAAATTGTAAAAGTATCGCATTAAACACAATGTTATGCAATGATATGATAAACTATTTATTACTGTATTTTTTCAGAATAACTACATTACTTCAGGGGGGTGGAACCCCCCTGAACCCTCCGTTGTCGCTTTAATTATATATCCTAAATTTCCAGTAATTGTGCTATTTCATTTCTTCAGTATATGTCTGAATGTATTTACTATTTTAATTTCATTAGAATAACCATCTCTTTGTACAGGAGTTTTTATCCTATCCTTAAAAGAATACTTATTTTTCAACCACTAAATATCATATGTTGCTGAAATTGAATAAAATTCCGTGTATTAAATATGCTTATACAAATGTAAATTTCTCTTATGAGACTTGTATTCCATTTTCACATTCAACGTTTTTATATTTTTCGTTTGGAAAGCCGATTTGGTCACCTTTCTTTAGTAGTTAAAATAAATTCTCATCTATTTCATTAGAAAAAGCATATTAAAAAATTAAATCACCCGAAAATTAGCTATTTTGTTAATAACATTTCGCGACAAAATAATTCACTTGAATTTTCCTTTGTTGATATTCTTTGAAATATAGTTGCTTAGCAACCATTTAATGAAAGAGAGAAAGAAAATACATTGGAATTTTTTGTAAAAAATGAGAAATTAAAATTTTCATATCTTTCAAATTAATGCGTAAAATTTCCCAATAATTTATACAATTACTTTAGAAATTCTAATAAATATATTGGGAAATTTTCAAAGCGATCAAATTAAATTAAGATATTCATTTCGTAAATTTAATATCCATAATTTAGCATTTACAATTATCCCAATGCGTGATTTTTTTTTCGCGGAATGTTAAAATTAAAAAATCGTCTGACTTCCCATAGAAAAGCATTATGACTTAAAATAAAATGTTCTATATTTTTCGAACGAATGAACCAAAAACTATACAGCTAATTCCGGGTACCTCGACACTATACCCACCAAAAATCAACCTAATCGGACCCTTTTTGCAGCAGTTATCGCGGAACAGACAGACAGACAGACAAAGAGACTTTTCGGGTCTCAACAGAGAGCCTTCACTGACGTTTCGGCAATGACGTTTACAAAATAACTGAACTGTTATTATGTTATTTATAGGAAAAACATTGCTAAAACAAAACTATGCCAAAATAATCTTGATGATCAAATGCGATCTTGCGACCGCATTTGTCAAGCCCTGCACACTCATTTTTAAACACAAAAGCATAAAATTGGCAGGCCTGACTATTGAAGCGATTTGGAATAGAAATGAGTTTCCATTTCTTTTCCAAACAAAAACGAATTAAATAATATGTCATAAAGTAGTCAGTTTGGATTTGAGAAAGCCAAAAACATTTGTTACATATGGAGGAGTGAGCATTTATAACGCTTGTTTGAAATGTAGAAATTTTCACAAACTTTGAGGTGGTTCTCAAATTATCTGCTCAACAAACGCGAAACTTTCTTTTAAACATAAATTGGCAGGCCTGACTATTAAAGCGATTTGAAATCGAATACGTTTTCCATGTTTTGATAAACAAGTTACTTATTGATTTATAAGCGATTTTTGTCATCTGGCGACAGGTTTTTCTTCTTTTCTGGTCTGTCGCGTCCGGAAATCGGTTCAAAGCGCCGAATTCGATAGTATTTTCTGAAAGACTTTTGCCTTTACCAAAAAAATGGAAAACGCTATTCGATTGCATAGTTTCTGAATAAGAACAAGTGCCAATTTCATGTGTTTCCGAAGAAAAATGAATTCTGAAATGTGTCAGAAAGTAAGTCCTCTGGATTTGAAAACAGCTTTAAACAAAATATACGTCTGACAAAAAATTGATTACTGACACATTTATTTAAATTCTTACATGTAAAATAAATAATGCTTTATTTATAGTAACTAATTATAAATCGCACTGAAATATGTTTTTTTTGTTTTGTTTTTTATCTTTGAAGTATAATTTAAAAATGTTTCATTTGTGAAAGGAGAATCACGAAATTTACCAAAAAAAAGAGAACACGTATAATCTCATCATTTCTGAGTTTTAAATTAGTGTAACAAATTTTAATAATAAAGCTATACAATAGTAATTTTTTAGTTAATCTACCGCATAAATATTTAATATTTTCGAAAGAAACGTTAAAACTAACTCAGTAAGAGTTATGTAATAAATAATAGAAAAAAAGGTATTGTAGAAAATTTAAATACAACTGTATTTATTCGCTGGATATGTCTATTGTCTATCTATTCATTTTAATGATACTTGCCACCGTATGTTTGTTTTTTCCCGAGAAAGAGTGAATAAATGATAGTTCTAGTATTTTTGTTTAGCAAATAAACGCTTTTTCATTTTACTATTGTAGGCAATTAAAAAATATATCGGGTATTAAACTTCAGAGGTGAGAGGTGAATAAAAATCTTTATTGATCCCAAATCAATAACGTTTTTTAAAAATCTGTATGATGCCTAGTAAAACAAATAATCAGCATCTATTTACATCATTTCAAAATACCATTTTTTAAACTTTCTTCTCTGCTCTTAAAATGAAATTTGCAGCTTTAGAAGTTGCATACTGATAGCCAAAGGCAAAATTTCACACATTAGGTGGTCTTTCTTATCGCTCAATGAAGATTTTTCCCGTTTGACTTCCCGTTGAGTTCCCGGAAAGAAAGGGAGGTAACTTGTTTGGGGCGGTCATTTTACTGTTTTCGGCTGTTTTAAAAAGGCAGTACAATTTTTATAGGATTGTAGCATCGATTAAATTTTTTTTAAATCGAAATAAAAAGCATTTTTGGAAAGCTAAATAATCAGGCTACGATTGTGTCGTTACCAAATTTTAAAATGTCAAACAGATTTTTCGCGATAAGACACTAAACATGAATCTTCAAAATAACGCACTTATATCACATTAAAAAAAAATAATAAAATAAAATTTGAAAGGAGCATGCATAATTTAAATGTACAGGTTTTGAAAGCTACAAAAATTACTAAATTCGAGCAAAATGCGAAAAGATGACACTTCTAAATTTCTCCCATTGAAATAACATTAGCTGCTCTGTCTGGGAGAGCCAGTGAAGTGGCCCCTTAACTACGGGAGAATCTCAAAATTTCAACCCCCTTCTCTAATGATTCTTCACCGCAGGTGATCTGAATATGGCAATCAGTAAGCAACCAGTAGGCACATCTGGTAATCATTAGTGGGTCGTGGGACCGTTGGGGATTTTATTTTCCATGAAAGAAAGCTGTTTACCTGAATGAAGTGATTTTTTGTTTGTAAATAAGTTTTAAATGACATACTACGAGATGAAAATTGTCTTTTTCTGTCATGATTCTTGAAATGATTTTTTTCTGTGATTACGTTTTGCAGTACTTGAGTGTAAATCAAATAATAATAAATAGATTATTTTCGGTAACTAAATTTATATGCAAATGTGAACCTTATTTTAAAAATACAGAGATGCGAATTGTATTTTTTCGGTGAAAAATATGTAATTAAATTCGAGTGATTACGTTTAATAACAATTGAGTGTAAATCAAATAATAAATTGAGGATGTTCTTATTCAGAAATTATGTAATAGAATGGCGTTTTCTATTTTTGGTAAAGAAAGAAATTTCTTTGAGAAAATACTGTCAAATGTGTCGTCATGTGACAACAATCGTTTTCACTTTATAAGTAATTTATTTACGATTTCCAATCACCTCCATAGTCAGGTCTTCCAATTTTATTTTTTTACGTTAGAAATGAGTTAAAAATGAGTCAGAAAGTTTCACGTTGTTCAGCAAGGAATTTGAGAACCACCTTAAGTTATTACTTTTTAGTTTGTGAATTTCCCACACCTTAGTCTTTAGAGTTCCGTGCAGTCGCCCGAGTACTTTTACGGCCGTATCTGGATGTAAAAAAAAAAAAAAAATGGCGACATTTTTTGATTTAGAAATGGCAAAATGACGAAGGAAAATAATTTGGATGGGAAGGTTGGGGGGAGGGGGGTAAAAGCAGGGACGGTTTTAGTAGCCATTTCACAATGAGTGAGATTTTTTTTCTGCACCTCAACAATTGACATATTATTAAGATTAAAAAAAAATATATATATAAATCAAGTTATCGCTAAGTATTTTATTTTGTGAATTTTCCACCCCTTTGTTTTTCTTGTCGCAGGCAGTCACCTGACCTGGCCCCCTCTAACACCAGACATGGATGTAAAAAAGTAATCGTAATAGCGAAAATGAGAGGAGATAACTAAAAAATCCATTGGTGTGGTAAACTAAATGTTAAAAGACAGGAGAACGTCTTTTCAAGAAAAATTCAAAAGAAAATAAGACTAAAGATGTACTTTTTTACGCGTGTGCTGTGCTATTTTTCAATAACTCAATGTAATTTTTCCCGTAAGGGAAGGAATGTAATAGCGCTCTGTTGAATTATTGCGCTCTGTTGTTATGTCTTCTTAATTTTAAAAGCGTACTTTTACGATATTGCGCCTTAGTAATTTTTATTGTTGTTTTCCTCACCCCCAAAATAATAATACATAAGCGGGCAACAACACTTTAAATCATATTGATATTAGTTGATATTGAAGTATTTTTTTACTCGAGAATTACTGAAGCGATTTTAAAATGGGTGTAAAAAAATTGTAGTAAAAAAAAATAATAATAAATAGTCATTATTTGCAATTTTTTGTTATTTGTTAAACTATAAATTGATCCTTTGCAAAAAATAAAAATAAAAAGTGCAACAGCTACGCGATTTCACATATTTATTTATTTTTATTTTACTTTATTACTTGACAACTTTATTAAAAAAATGAATTTTCCAAAAAAATTTCTTATAATAAAAAAATAAAATATTGAAATCGCTTCAGATGTTTTCGAGAAAAAGCGTACGCCAATAACAGTTGATCTTTATAGGATTTGGAAATAGCTGTTGCCTTCTTAAACTTAACTGAGAGGTGCTTAGTACTTTCATTCGCCCGTTCATTTTCATTTAAAAAAAAAATATTCACGTATTTGTAAAATATATAAGGAATTATTAATGTAACATTTATTATTTTCTGCATAAAAACTAATATTTTGTTCGAATCAGACGATTGCGGAATAAATTACTTGTAAATAACTCTAGAATTCGATTAATTTTTAATGCCATTCTAAAACAGGCAAAATACATTTGCATATGCTGGAGTTAAACCTAGTTATTTAGTTGTGTTTGCGCATAAAATTAAACGTTTCATAATATGTTTATACTGTGCAAAAACAATTATTTTTATTTGATTAATTTTAAATTAAGAAATGTTTAAAAGAAACTGTATTTTTGTTTAAGTACTAGTATGTATAATCATTTGATTTTCGCTCAGTTTAATAAATAAAGTTTCTTAAATAATTTTAAGGCATCTAGTATATCAGTCTCAATTAACTGAAAAAAAAAAAGAAAAAAAGACAATTAACATTATAAGAACAAAAAAGTGAAAAATTGAGATAGAAAAAGCTTGAAGACGTTTGAGGAAACAATGTTTACTTTCTTTACTGCGGAAATTTCCTCCTCGTTTCCCTAGCATAAATAATATCTTCCCTACATAATTTCCCTTCTCCGATACGAAGTCGGACCCCTGTTGAGCTTAACGCTCTTGATTACTTCCCGCACGCCATGTTTGAGGGGTGAAAATTTTCGGGATTACGGTAATCCCAACCCCGTATTTTTCAACATTCTTTTTCTTGGGATAACGGTAATCCCCACGTAAGCAAAAGGTTAATGTCGTTCCTATTTTTTCCTGGCTTTTTGATGGGCAGCATAATGACCTCTTTCCAAATCACAGGAATTTTTTTGGTCTCAAGAATCTTATTAAACATCCCCAGCACCCCAGCACCTGGCGTTTCCTGAAACGCCCAGACAATACAATTACAAAACATCCCAGTGCGCAGCCAGGGCAAGTTAGGCCTAATACCTCTTATATTCCATTGTTATAGAAAGGTGTCCGTAAAGCAATAACAGTAAACACCACATTAAACACACAGGACAACAATAAAACAAGAAAACTTCCAACAATTAGCCCGAAAACAGTTTTCATAAAAGTCCAGAAAAAATACAACCATCCAATCCGCCAAGAAAATCAATCCACTAAAACTAAACAAAAACCAATACAAATCTACAGACCTGATCCATCTTCCGAATCAGTTATAATGTTTTCATTTTCTGGAGAGAAATATGTCTGTTGTAACTGTACTTCTCCCTGTTCAGCTTCATTCGTCAACTTCAATTTTTTATCTCTTAAATGATTGTATAACTCCGACATCACATCTCTTTTCGCAATTTTACTTTTTGTCGTCGTTTCTCTTTCAATTACTTACCCTGGTTTTTTGATTTTTGAAGAACTTCATTTTAATTCCGTCTATATCGAGAGTTGTTGACTTGCTTTTCCTGATGATCTTCTGTAACTGGTCCATCGTAAACTTTGTATCTAGCTCATCTTCACCCGAGAAATCTATGGGAATGCCTTGTCTGACCGGAGAGTTTTGGAAAATAATAGATAGGGAGTTGGCTTGGGATATCGCATCTGGCGGACAATTTGGAAAGTTAAAATCCATATTCACCTCACCGTCCTTTAATTTATTGATCCCTCGGATGATCTTGTAAATATGTGACCCTCTCAAGGCCTCGCTGGCCACAGAATCCCAAAACTTCTGATTATCCTTTTTAATCTCCTTCTTGAGTTTTGCATTGTATAATTTGTATTTGCACCATAAATCCAACTGACCCAACCGGATCGCCTTCCTATGACAATACCTTTTAAGAGCCAATAGCCGACGGGTAACAATCCCCCACCCAGGTGGAAGATTACCCCACCCAAGTGGAAGATTACCCCACCCACTGGGATCAACGCCCCCTAGAGATAATGCCTAAGAGCTCAATTTTGACGTCACGGCAGATCGGCTAATGATTCAACTGATAACATCCTACCATTTCTGCAATCACAATAAAACAAAATTCTAAATACCTTTTTTTTTTTAAATCTTCCATAATAAAATTGAAGATCAACTAATTCAAAACAGAAACTATTTGCTTTTCACACCCGCGCAAAAATAACAAAAAAAAAAACTGTAGGATTTATCAAGAATGTATCAAGATGTATCAAGGATGTATCAAGAAAATTTTGTTTTATGTAACAAAATATGAAATACAAAACAGTTATTTTTATTGAAAAATAAAAGCTATCTTTTGAGGTTTCATTAACGCCTTTTTTTGTTGTTGTTAATGTGCAAATGAAAGCTCATATTTGAGTTCTAGCATATTTTCATGAAAATTAATAATATTTCGATTAAAGATTGGATTACTTTCAATAAAAGTAAGTACTTATTTACAGTATATATGTGCAATTTTATCAATATTAACAATGCTAATCATTATCTATTAAAATATGTTTACTTTGTCACTGCTGAATACTTGATTGAATATTTGCATTTGATAATTACAAATTTAATTTATTTTGCCATATATGTAGTTTTTTTTTTTTTTTTTTTTTTTTTTTATAATCACCAGTAGTAGTTTACTATTATTAGAAAATATTAAATATATATTTTAGTTATGTGCAATTGAAAAGATATAATTTTGTTTTGGTTTATATTTAAATATTTTGTTTTTGTTATGCAAAACATGATAAGATAAAAACTAACTTTTAATTAGTTTTTTAAATATTTTTAACACAAAAGTAATTACAAAATTTAAATGATAGCTCTAAAAAATTTGCTAGATATTTGCATTTTATACACAACACACACACACATGTATGTAATATTTAATAAATATTTTTTTTTTCAAAATGTAACCAAAGATGTCTTATTATGTAATATAATAATTCTAATTATAAAATTATTATAAATACCTAAAAATCCATATGATGTGAATGTAATTATGTATTCATCGTGGTCATCTAAATAATGTGATTATTATATTTAGATAAACTAAATATAATACAAGAAAAATAATAAATATAAAATATATAAAAATAAAATAAATTGTAATCGGAATTACTATACGGGAAAAACTGGGACCTGATGAAAAAAACGTATAATGCGGGGAAAACGCAGATTCGGGGGACGTAAAATCGGGGTTTCACTGTATGATGTTTTAGACCTTATTTGAAGAGAGTGTAAATCAGTGTGGTAGCAATGTAACATGCATTTATATAACAAATAAGTAATTAAAAAAACATTTTTTAGCTAAGTGTAGTAGTATATTTAAGGCAAAGGCAGATTTGAATACTAGCCGTAATAATTTCATTTGAACATTAGTAAAACTATATATTTAATATTTTCTAATAATAGTAAAATATCTCTGGTGATTTTTATTGGTGATTATAGAAAAACTGCATATATGGTGCAATAAATCAAATATATAATTATCAAACGATAGTCAGTACATTATATTAAGTTTTATCTTACACTTTTCACTGACTGATATAATTTTGCATATGAATTAGTGACAAGAGAAGCATTGAATTAAGTTAATAAATTTATAATTTAATCTCTGTATGAAAAAATATATCAATATTTAGCGATAAAATACATTAAACATGGGGGAGGAGGAGGGGGAGCATCAGAATGAAACAATCGTGAATTTCTCAAAACTTATTTTTATAAATAAAATTTACATTTTTTTCATGAGAAACAACTCAGGGATCTGTTTAGAAAAAAAAATGTGTCCTTTAAAGAGCCCTTCACAAAATTTCTCATTTCAAAACAGGACCCTTCACAAAATTATTTTCCCTAAAAGAGGACCCTTCACGAAATTCTTTGTCTTAAAAATAGGTTTTTCACAAAATTTTTCCATCTTTAAACCGAACATTTCACAAATTAAATCATTTAAAAGTAAAATCTGACCTGTCACTTTTACATATATAAAGAAAATATATGTATTTTACATCCATATATCTTCTTAAAAATGTATAAATAAGAAACTGAATATAACGATCATTTCAAATTCACATAATTATGTCCATCCCCTCAGCATAGACCTCATCCCCAAAACCATCCACCACCGAGCCCACTCGTTGCCAATTAACCTGAGCCCAAAACGTTTTCCTATCACTGCTGTCACTAACAATTTCATGAATCCTGATAGGATAGTGATCCGACCCCATCGGATCCGAAAGCACATCCACCCTGAAGCCCCGTGCTAAACTACTCGAAACAATTGTAAAATCCAGTAATGACCCAGTACCTCCACCCCTAAATCTCGTAACTTGATCCAAGTTCATTAAGATTGCATCCGTACGATTTATCCAGTTCACCAAGTTTATCATTTTATGAGCTTTGGGATTATTATTTCAATTAAGAAAATTAATATTGAAGTCACCAACAATAGTATAATTCCGCCCAATCACCTCTTTAATCCTATCCAACCACATAATATCAGCAAATCCTTTCGGTGCATTGATGATCGCAATCCACCGTTTTTTATACCAAATTTTGATCCCTTGAGCCTTATGATCCCGACTAATATTAGGAAGATTAATAATTTTAACAGGAATCCTACTCAACACCGCTAATAGCAACCCCCCTCCCTCGTTAAATTGCCAGGCCTGTCAGCTCGAAAAATATTTCGGCTTCTCAAACATAACTTATAGTTATTACCAAGAAGCATTTCCTGAAACGCCCAGACAATACAATTACAAAACATCCCAGTGCGCAGCCGGGGCAAGTTAGACCTAATACTTCTTATATTCCATTGTTATAGAAAGGTGTCCATAAAGCAATAACAGTAAACACCACATTAAACACACAGGACAACAATAAAACAAGAAAACTTCCAACACTTAGCCCGAAAACAGTTTTCATAAAAGTCCAGAAAAAATACAACCATCCAATCCGAAAAGAAAATCAATCCACTAAAACTAAACAAAAAACAATACAAATCTACAGACCTGATCCATCTTCCGAATCAGTTATAATGTTTTCATTTTCTGGAGAGAAATATGTCTGTTGTAACTGTACTTCTCCCTGTTCAGCTTCATTCGTCAACTTCAATTTTTTATCTCTTAAATGATTGTATAACTCCGACATCACATCTCTTTTCGCAATTTTACTTTTTGTCGTCGTTTCTCTTTCATTTACTTCCAAACCATTTTCTACCACACTTTCAGACTTTTGTTGTGACATAACCATAGCTTCACAGTTATGTACCACTATGTTCATTATTTTGTTAAACTTTTCTTCCACTAACATAGTCAATTTGTGGTAATTACCCTCCTCACGTGGCTGTTTGTTATTTTGAAGTTGAATTGTCTTCTTGCATCCGCAAGTGTAATATGATTTTCACTTTTGTATTTTTGAATTTCCGTCTCTTTTTTTTTTTTATCTCGCATTCATTATCATCCGCCTGGTGATCTTTCCCACAATTTACATATCTTACTTCCGTTTCCTTGCATATTAATTCTGGATGATTTTTTTCCGCATCGTTTGCATTTCTTCTCATTTGTACATTTGTTTGTCCCGTGATTGAAACTTTGACAAATATTACATTTTCTAGGTCTGTCAACAAATAGTCTGATCTTCTGTCTCATGTAGAACATCTTTACGTGTTCCGGTGGATAATGTCCATATATTGTTATTAATACAGTTTCCGTAGGAAGTACACATCCCTCCTGTCTGGTTGTGAATCTTCTAATATTCTGAATGGTCATTTGGTTTTCCTCTTCAATCTCCTCCTGAATTTCTTTCAGTGTTATGTCAGTATTTATTCTAAATATTAAGAATCTCGTTGTGATGTTCTCGTTCATAATACGTTTCACTTTAGTGCCAAATATTTTCTCCTTGTTAACAATCTCACTTGCGCATTCGTAGTTATCAACATTTTGTTATTTCTGGTGTATCTGACGGTGTCTATTTCCTTATAATTCTCAAAGCTCTTTTTTATTTTCCGTTTCAACTGAATAGGGTTTAGCTTGTGAAGGGTTTAGCTTGTTTTGCTCTTGGCTCTCAGTAATTATGACGTATTCTTTTAAATTCGTTATAATATTGATTTGTTCTTTTGCCGTTCGTCCATAATTCCAGCTGAATTTCTTAAATTCTTCATTGTCAAAGCCTATACTTTCTTTAATTTTTACTTTCGTTCCCGACATGTTACTCACCGTACCTGGAAACCAGTCCTAAGTACACAGACTTAACCACGCACTTATCATTACTACTCTTGGCGATAATAACAAAAATTACACCAACCTTAATATATTTCAATGTCCGAAAACTTATTCTCACCCACTCTGGAAATTGCCCCCAATACGCACGTGAGCTCACAGCTAACGCCAGAAACCCCACACACGCTTACCAGGCCACTATTTTACGAACCTGTCAATTTTCCAGTTTTGTTGTTTTTAGAACGATATAAAAAATAAAATGTTTTTGTTGTGAATATTGATTTTTGGTGTACAACCCTGGAAAAAAGTTAAAATTCGTGGAAGAAAATGAATGTAAAAAAATTCAAGAAAATATGAGGACAAAAAGTAAAAATACCAGTTTATTTAAGTCAAAATTAATTGGAAATTCAAGCGCTCGAATATGCCATCTGCTGGAAAAAAGATATAACTTCTCGCTTCAGGAAAATCCTTTGCAAGCCCATTGTATTACATGCATTTTTAATTTGTTCATAATGATTATTTTTTTTGCACAATTTCAGATTCCATGTGATATTTATGTACTGTGTTTATATGACAAGGTAAAAATTATCCGAATTTGAATATCTAACACTTTCAAACGTGTTTACAATAAATAATGATTTCAATGGCATTTTAGCATTAGTTAACCCCTTGGGGACGATGCGACCCGTATACGTGACGCATAAGATGCTCAGAATCCTCGATTATTCCCACCAGTTAATTTTTATTGTAAGCATTGCCTTATTTAATGACAGCATTTCTGCGATTCAATTAGGCAAAAATTTCAGTTTTGAAAAACCGGTGATAAAATATTAAAAATTCTGTAAAGGACGTTCATCGCGAAGGGGTTAAAGAGACAATTTTTCTGTACCGACGCGACGGCTGTGATCAGTGCCTCTAAAGGCCGTTTTAAGTGCCAATAGAAATACACAGTTTTCAAAAGTATACAAATTACAATTAGTAAAATAATTACATACTAGATGGAACCCGTCAAAATATGACGGAAAAAAAATACTATAAAAATATCAGTAAAATAAGCTTCTTTATTATTTAAAAAGGGGTGCGTATGAAACAGCCTTTCAAATATTTTATTTTTAAAGTTTTTTCCCCAGTCAAATACAGTACTATTTCCAATGCAAACTCCCAACAAACAATCCGTAAACAACTGTGTAATGCAAATCAGTTTGACATTGTCGCCATACTCCCCACGGCAAGAAAAAAATTTCATGGACCTATGAAGTATATACAAATAGTATATCCCTACGGTCATATCATATTCAGTAAATAAAAGATCATAGTAAATAAAGAACACATCTCCCCCCCACACCTGTGATAATGCAACCGAATGAGCTCCTATGCGCATGTGCATTGCATCTGCCCAAAAGCACCGCCGAAATTTGACCTTAAAAAAGTTTTAAAATGTTTAAATTAAAAGTTTTAAAATGTCATTTTTAATCATTGTTCGTTTCAAATCCATATCTTCTAAAACGCATCCATTGTTTTAAGCTAATCAGTTTTTATGTAAAGATGAAGAATTTGTTTACAGTAATAAATCAGTCGGCCGATGAGGGAGATTTTTAATGTTTTCAAGTGTAATTTATTTGTATTTTTTCTCCGGTTCCTTTACATAATCAGGATGATTATCCCTTTTCCATCACAGTCGAGGATATTTTTCCTCTTACACAGTTGGCAAATGTAATAAAATATAAAAATACAAATCCTAGCATATTCTGATATCTGATGGAACATATACATCGACGAATTCAACATATCAATTTTATGTTCATAAACTAAAAATAGTTTTTTTTTGACAGATTTTTGTTTAGCGCTAAAATGCTCTATCTTATGGATAATCTGATCTTATGATTGATCACTGTTTTTATTATTATTATTATTCACTTTTTATGATGGTTTGGAAATTCTATTTTCAATTGTGGCAACTTTCCCAGGGGCTATTTTACATTACTGAAGAAAACTGGTGGTCATTGATAAGATAGAATTGAAAAACTTTTCATGCTTGAAAATTATTTAAAAAATCGTTAAATTAAGCGGCAGTTTTCAAATAAATTTCAATCGAAATCTAATATTTTTTCTAATTGATGATGTAAGAATTGAAATTGTAAAATGGGTTAAAATGTAGTAAAAATAGAAATTTGGAGTATTTAGCAGTGATGTAACCGCGATAAAAGCTAAAGCGATAGCGCCGTTTGTTGTCACAACCGTTGTACATTTCTAAAAATTGCCACTGTATTTTGGCTGGCGTCCAAAAGCTGAAAACCGTTTTTTTGACATCGAAAGAGAAATTCACAGGGAAAGAAATATGCGCTAATAAGGAACTGTTAAATGAACTTATAATAAAATTACCAAAATAATTCCTATGAAATATTAGTCTTACATTGTTTATTCTAGCTAAAAATACAATCATTATTTCAAGATTTTTTTTCTACCATAACACTATTTTTAATCATTTTAAATTTCCTGAAATCCTTTACTTTTGTGATTTTGTTTATTAAAAAAAGAAATCTTCTAACCTATCATTAAAAAAAAAAGTAATTGGTAACATGTAATCAAGGTATGCAATCAAGATGAAGAAATCAATGACGGCTCCAATTCTAAACTTTATAATTATGAGTGGAAAAATCAGTTAAAATTAAGTCATGTTGACACAATCATAACCAATACATTTTTCTCTTCAGTTTTATCAATGTTAAAATGCATTTCGAGGTAAGCATAACGTGATTTTCACCGGCGCAAACTTTTCACACGTACTTCATATCCGTTACTTTAACGCTTAAACATCATGCATACAAATATTAACGCTTAAACACCATGCATACAAATATTAACGCTTAAACACCATGCATACAAATAAAAATATATTTTGCATTTAATTGGAATGAAAAAGTAGCATCAACAAAGTTATAATGCATAATGATAAAATAAACCCAATGGACAATATTCTCGTGACGTCATAATAAATATGAAGTTTTATTCGCTTTGAAAACACGCGGATAAATATTTTTAGGGAAATTTAACTTGCAAATTAAAAAATTCGGCCTAAAAGCCGCGAGCTTTTAATATTCATTATTTCTCTTAATATCATCGCAACCACTGAGTTCAGAGAGTAAACTCTATGCCTTGCAACAGTGGGCGTTTTCCGATTATGACGTCATTAGCAGAAGTAAAAGTTTAATTGAAAATTACGGCTAATTAATTAAATTTTCGAACAAACGAATGCACGATAAAAAATCTGTGTCCAAATATCTTTCATTTAAAAAAAAGAATGATGTAATTTGAGGCAGTAGTTTGTTCTCACGGATTGTCGAAAGAAATCGCTTAGCGTTTTAAATATATAGATTTTAATTTATGATACACTTTATCATGGAAATAAATATAACATCGACGGATTTTTAAGGATTTTTTTAAGTCAATATCCTATAAATGGATCTTTTTTTTTCGAATTACCTTTATCCATCGATGTTTCAATGTTGCAGTAAGTTTGGATACAGTATAGTTTTTTATATTATCTTTACGCTATTGATGAATTCCCGTTTGGTTCGATATTGTCAAAAATATAAACAGACTGCACTAAAATACCCCAAAGATCTGCCATTGGATTCAGGTCAGGACTCTTAATGCTACTCAAGAACGTGGACACCATTAGCTTTAAACCCCGCTTTTGTTGATTGCTAATTATAGATACGGGCGTTGTTTTGTTGAAATATCCACTCTCCAGATGTAACAAGTGGTACATTGGGTAACAAATGTTCCTCCAATGTTCATTTTAGGAT
Organism: Maratus michaelseni; assembly: GCA_963931845.1. NCBI lineage: Eukaryota > Metazoa > Arthropoda > Arachnida > Araneae > Salticidae > Maratus > Maratus michaelseni. Next base: position 466,507,290 of record OZ007588.1, read on the forward strand.
CAATTACGACAATGGGTAGGGTTCCACTTGCTGCAAATGCTCCCAATAACAAGACAAACCCACCTCCAAATTGGCGTTTAGAGAAGTAAGACTTTACTTTTCGAAAATCATGCCAAAACCTCGTGAACCCACCAGGTCCATCCAAATTAAATTGCTTTATGTCAGAAAAGACAACTTCTTTTCATTTATCTCTAAATGAAACATATTTATTGGCAAACTGCATGCGAGCAAGTTTTGCTGCTTTGTAGTCAAGGTCTCAATTTTACATACTTTGCCCTTTCATCTGAACTTAAACATTGTGGACAGTTCGACTGATGCAAAGTAAGTTTAAATGATTAACTATTTGAGACCAAAACATTTTTTTTCACATGCTAATCGAAATACAGCTAATTTTTGGCTCTTTGAAAGTAAGCATGGCCTATCTGTGCGCTTGACTTTTCCATAATTTGAAGCGATTTTACAATCCATCATTGCTAGCGCGATTAAGAGCAATGTCAAATGATGATTGGCTGAAACATGATTACGTAGAGGCTGGGGGAGGAGTTGGAGGATTTTTCGTCAATGTTTGTATTTTTAATGGTATTTTGAATAGTTTTACAACTTATATTAAATACAGAGAAGGGGGGGGGGAGGAAGGGCAGTTGTATTGTGACCTTTTAGGAACTAATTTCGCAATAGAAAGTATGTAAGAATCTAAATTCCTTCTGTTTGTAAAAAAACAAAATGGGGCATGTGCATAATTAACAGTTTTTTAAACATAGGAAATGTTCTTTCTTATGTATTCCTATGCATGGATTCTTTAAAACTACAATATATATATATATATATATATATATATATATATATATATATATATATATATATATATATATATATGAATTTGAATCATGAAGGTTTTTGAATTCTTATTTAATTAAGAAAACTGTACATAAAATTGAAATAAGATTTTACTTTAAGATTTTACTGATATTTACTTATGATTAAATATGACATCTATTTTGTGTATAAGTGATTAAATTAAGTTAATAATAATCTTGGATAAAATGAATGTGTAAATTATTAATATTAAATAGGAGTTTATGTGAACTTGAAAAGTGGTTTACTATTTTATTTTCTGTTGACATATCTTTAATTTTCAGTTAGATGGGGACGTTACAAACACAAATTTGTTTTTACGTGTGTGTGTGTGTGTGGGGGGGGGGTGTTATTAGCTTTTACTGCGTACAGCTGTATGGAATACATTATTACTGCTTATTGCTTCAATTTTGAAAGGAAAATTTTAATGCAATTTATTTTTAGAAGGTATATTTATTGTTATGTTGAATTTTGTTAATAGAAGGCACAACCCATGCAGTAAAGGGTTTAATTATTGAATACTGGCTAGGTGATGCAATAAGATGCTTAAATTATTTAAAAAGCCGATTTTATGTATGTATTGTGCCTTGTATTTTTTTAATGGAAGGATTTTTTTAAATAATTTGTATAGCTTTAATTACCGAATATGCTTTATTTCACTTAATTGTTTCTGTGAATACATAAAAAAATATATATATATATGTATATATATAGTGTTTTATTTGTTCTGAAACTAAAAAATAATTATTTAAAAAAAATAAATAAATTTACATGATTTTTTAAATGCTATTTCGATTTAAAGCGATGGCTTAAAAAATACCATTTTAATTAAACGCCTGGCCCCTCCCCCATAAAGATAAAAGTATAAAACTGCATTATTTATATGCCAATTTAACTGTATGTCAGTATTATGAAACAGTTCAAAAAGTAATAACCGCTTGTAAATGTATCTTTACTTTTACTTTAATTATAATTATGACAAAAACATTTATTAATTTCTTGTGCCTTATTTAATTTTATTCTTGTATAAAACTAGATGTGTTGATTTAAGTTTAATCATTTAATTCCAGCTAATTACAGTAAATTCTATAAATAAAATTTAGAATAAGAACTGCTTCTACAGAAAAAATGTAATTATGTAAATTTTATTTTAAATTTATTACTATGAAAAACAATATTATTATTTATTTTTTTTTAACTTCATACAAGATTTGTTATATATCACTAAATTATCCTAAATGAATAGACCCCCCCCCCTTTAAAAATAATTATACAAGTTGTTACAAATTTAAATTATTTTTCGCTCAAGATTTCAATTAAAATATTAGTTTTCTTTTTCTTAAAAAAGTATAAGATTAAAGGTGAAGTATTTTCTAATTCAACTCGTTTCATAGTAAATGATACTTGTACATATGAATTGTTTTCTTTTAAATGGATTAAGTTAATAATATATGTTTGATACGTTTAATATGTCACAAGCATCAGTAAAAATAAAACAAATGTGAATATGCAACGGCTGAATCTTTAATGAATTTTCAACGAAATGAAAAATATCCTCTTCAAGCGCGTTAAGCCCCTCCTACAATGTCTTGTACAATCGACCAATCAACATTCCATATAGCTCTTAATCGCGGTAGCAATGATGGTTTGTAAAATCGCTAATTTGAAGGCTATTTAAAAAAATTATTGAAAACAGATTTTGACCGATTTATAGATCTAGCAATAGAACAAGTATTCATTCAACCTGCTTTCATGCCAAGAATTTTGCCACATTCTACTTTAGAAAAATGCTTATGTTTCGACATTCTTATCAACAGCAGAAACAAAACGTTCAATGCTTGCGAAACGCATAGTAACTTGAACTTTAAAGTTTGAAGCATGCACAGAATGATATAATTTGCAAATGAATCAAAAAACAGTAGCGAATTTATACTTTATTCCAACATCAAATACTGCAAAATGTAAAACATATTCATTTTTTGGCCCTTTTTACCTTTATATTTTAATACCATCGCCTCACAATTCACAATCGAGTGACATTTTTGTTACATTAATTTTTTACATTTGCAAAATTTGTATAACCCAAACACGAGTTTTTTCACTCGACCTTAAACTTCTTTCCATGGCGTTAGTTAATAAGTGATATTAAAATGATTAATATATAAACTGCGGATACTTGAACACACTTTCTGATAAACCAGACTCCCTTAAAATTTGGTGACCCGTTTAGTTAAAGAAATGTCTACAATTGAACCGATGAACAGTGATTCGTCTTCCACGGCAGAGAAACTGGAACTTAACAGGGTGAGCATTAAAATTCCACCTTTCTTGAGTGACAGACTAGAGATCTGGTTTTATCGGTGGGGATTCAATTTAAAATTTGTGAAATCACTAAAGAAATCACCAAATTTAATTATTTAGTTGTACAGCTTGAGCCTAAATACGTAGAAAATATATGGGAATAAGAAATGACAGCTTAACCAAATATTCCGTCTCAATAACTAGGTCGCTTAATTTATTGAAAGAAAGTGAAAACGTTCGAATTAAGGTTAACCGGAATTGAACTTGGCTCTATGAAACCTAGTCAACTACTTCAAAGCTAAGAGCTGTCGCTACGGCTGATGTTTAAAAAAAGCTCATTAAAACACTTTGGATTGAAAAATTGCCCGATTGCATAAAAAAATATATTGCTTGTTAGCGAAGAAGAGATAAATAAGTTACAAAATCAATGATATGAATCCGAAAACCGAAATTTTTGCTACAAGTAATAAAATTAAAACTGTTAATCATAGCATAGCATCGTTAATCAATAATGATATTTTAAATCGAATTGCTTCTCTGGAATAGTAAATTTCGCAACTGTGAGTTTCACGACAATCCAGACCTAACTCTCGAAATAATGAAAACCGTTCTAGTTCGCGAAGCAGGTCTCGTCAGCGCTACAATCCTAATGGGAAACTGTGTTATTTTCATTTCCGTTTCCGTAATCGTTGTTTCCCTGACAAGTGCACTCAGTTATGTGTGTAGAAGAAAAAGTAGATTCCAAACAGGAAAGCTTAGATCTGAAGTAGATCTAGCGGCACATTCTAATGCAGTAAATGCAGAAGGTTGTAGCAAATTTCGATTATTTGTGAAAGATTTAAGAACAAATTTGGAATTCCTAGTTGACAGTGCCAGTGGTGCTGACATTAGCATTCGTCCAGCTACTAGTAACAACAAAGAATCTTCTGCATATAAGCTAAACGCAGCAAACGGAAAAGAAATAGAAATTTATGGCATAAAAATTCTAAATCTAGACTTGGATTTCGGAGGGATTTTTAATTCCCTTTCGTGATTGCTAAAGTCACAAAAAGAATTCTTGAAGCAGACTTTTAAAATAAATATAACCTTCTAATTGACGGGAAAAAAACACAGTTAATTGATGGGGAAACGAAACTTTGTGTAAAAGGTGAAGTTCCTTCAATTACTTTTAACAGCATTAGCACATTGAACAAAACTGTTAAATTTCAAAATTTATTTTCCAATTATCCCGATATTTTAACAATAGAACTGTCCGTTGGTATAATTTCGACACCTCACTGAATTTAGCCCCTTATCTCTAACACATATTTTCCCCGATATTCTTCAAATATTATGACTTTTAATCATTTTACAATCAATTAATGATTTTAATGGATTAATGACTTTTAATGAATGACAATGAATTAATGACTTTTAATGATTTTACAATCAATAAGCCCAAGGTCGAAATTTTTATCACAGAAATTACAGCCAAATTCATCTAGAACTTCCATTGGAACTTCCATTCCGACATCAAGCACAATTCTACAGAAATTAGTTTCCTGTGTCCTTCTTCCCCGTTCATGTGATCTTGATTTCGATCTCTTTCAGCGGAAGGTCTATTATACTTTCCACTCCCAAAAAGTCTTGAATTTAATCGCCCAGATGAATTTTACAGAACAGCATCCAATTATAGGAGTAAAGAATCCAATTAGTACTTTAACGAACAGATGTGAAATATGTGTGTGCCGCTTTTGCGCTAATGACTGTTTTTGAACTATATAGAAAAACTGCTCGCAGCAAATGCTTATAACTGACTGAAAACAGACGATATTTTTATATTTTATTTAGTGGCATGTGCTGTTTTACGCCACACAAAAATGTAATCACTCTCTAAAATGTATCTGCCTAAATAAATCGTTGCTAAAATGCTCTTAAAATATAATATATACAGTGGACTGACTCTCTCTATTCTGAACACACATGGGACCGACCAAAAATGTTCAGATCATGGGGGTGTTCATTATAGAGGGAGATTGGGAAATTCATTACTACTACTACTATGTATTGAGTTTATAGACTGTATCGAATACTTAGCCTGGTTAACCATGCAAGTTACCAAGATGGAGGTGCTGAATTTAGAAACTATTAAAAAAGTTATATTAATTTTTTTTTTCAAAACATACAATTACATATATACAATACATTGCTTGAAAACATAATCGGTACATTACTTAAAAAGTGAGTAATTTTAGTCTGTTTTTGCATTGTTTATGCTCGTGCAGTGTACATGTTATCTAGTTGTTTAAGAAGTGGAAAGACTTCCGGGTGATGTTCAGCCGCATAGTTCAACAGGTCTTGAATCCCTTGACCATATTGCTTGAAGATAATCCTACTTCTTGTTTCATCGGTCTCTTCTGGTTCTGCTTCGTCTTCACTACCCTCTTCCTCTTCAACGATGTTGTCGCAAACAGGAAGGCTTCCGTCGGCTTCGAGATAAGCTACAGGTTCAGTTTCAGTATGAAGCTCCTGAAGAATTGACCCCAAGTCACTCACAGCTGTTGCTTCTTGGTCCTCTGACCTTGATTGCTCATTCTCACACGGGAATCCAGCTTTGTAGAAGCATTTTTGGATGGTGTAGGGGTTACTTCATTCTAAGCAATTGATATCCAATGGACAGCATCCATGACATTGACCTTCTTCGTTAGTTTGGTTACCGAATTTAGCACGTACATTTTCTTCAAAAAATGAATTCGGTAGTGAGCTTTAAAGGTCTTGATTACTCCTTGATCCAGTGGTTGGATTATAAAAGTATAGTTTGGTGGCAGGAACTTCAGGCTCATGTTGCTCAGCTGCACATTTGTATGTGATCTGGCATTATCCACAAAAAGCAGAAATTTTTTCCGTCTCTCTTCATCATCTCGTTAAAGCCCTCCAACCATTGTTAGAAAATTGTGAAAGTGATCCAGGCTTTTCTATTTGATTTATAGTGCACAGGCAATGACGCTATCTTCACATTTTTGAAGCATCGTGTTTTTTCACTTTTTCCGATCACAAGTGGTTTGAGCTTCTCACCCGTAAAACTGGCACAGAGCATGACGGTAAGTCTTTCTTTTAACATTTTTCCGCCCATGCATTTCTCGCTTCTTTCTGCTAAGGTTTTATTTGGAAGAGCTCTGAAAAACAGGCCTGTTTCGCCGGCATTGAAAATGTCAGCGGCATCGAAATCCTTCGTTATATCCGGAAGCTTACTTTTCCATTCCTCCACAGTGTCGATATTTACGTCTGCAGCTTCACCATTGATTAGTATGAATTCGATGTTATGCCGACTTTTGAAGCGAGTCAGCCATCCTTCTGATGCCTTGAATTCCGAGATTTTTTTTTTTCTGCAGAATCCAGAGCAATCTGCTTTAGCAGGGGTCCAGTGACAGGAAGATTCTTCATTTTCATTTGGCAAAAAATTTCCAGATGTCTATGTTCTCGTGTCACGTTTTCTTTTCGAAAATTCTACATTTTGCTTCAAATGTGGCTATAATTTCTTTCTCTTTCTTGCTGATGGCGTTGACTTGACCGACTGAAATTCCAAATTCATATGCAATTTTTCTTTGTCTTACTTTTGATTTTAATTTTTGAACAACTTCGTATTTTTCCTGAAGCTTCAGTTCTTTCCGTTTTTAAGTTTTCTTACTTATTTCTGACACATCTGCGTAAGTGTTGTGATTCTTTCCCTGCAACGATAGTGAAATAACGAAAAAATTTTACCTTTGCCGAGCAAAAAGGAAGAAACAAACAGAAGCGATAATGCTGAAAACCAGGTGTGCAGAAAGTAAACCATAATCCTTTTTTAACCACTCCCTCTAACACTTGTTGTCTCTTATCTGTCATTGGGGGGTGGGCATTTCTATTGCACAATTTTTCTATTTTTATCTCAGCTCGGAAGAGTGGAAATCACGTGACATGCTTTTTACATTATTTTTTATTGTATCTCTTTGCATAAAAATTGATTGTTTTGATCATTTCATTTAATTTGATTATCATGATTTACTTTTTCCGAAATGGAAACAATTTCATATCTGCACTTTTTTATTTATTAAAAATATATAAGAATGTTCTAGTTAGTTGAGAACACGTACGGTAAAGACAAAAATATTCTTTTAACTATAATTAATTAATTCTTTTAAATATTCGATTTTTTTTGTTATAATAAATGTTTGTTTTTGTTTTGTTTTGTTAACTGAAGTTTTTATCTGAATTATTGAAACAAATTTCAGCATCGGGAAGATCTTAAAATCAGAAATTATTTTGCTTCTTTATTTTTAAATAGAGTTCATTGAACCCTTTTATTCTTCTGCAACAATTTTTCCGAATTTCCATGATGCGGGAATTCCCCGCATTCCGACTGCAAACACACGTTTAGTTTATGGAGAGGCGGGTTAGAATGGGGATCAAAAGTAGCGTTCATAATAGTGGGGTGTTCAGATTAGAGGGTGTTCTGAATACAGAGAGTTCATCTTTTGTTAAGTCTATGGAGTTTTGCCGGGACCGACAGAAAATGTTCATAATACCGGGGTGTTCACATTAGAGAGTGTTCAGATAGAGAGAGTCCACTGTATATTCAATCAAAAATGGAGTCCTTATCTTCGTTTAAAACAACACATAATAATTCTATATTATTTTTTCAGTATATCTTGAATAGATCTCAAGAATATTGAACACAATAATATGTGTTCTTCACTAAATAAAATAGAACAAATTCAAATCTTGGGAATATTTCAGTAAAATCCCTAGCCGTATGTCAAGTTGGATTAACGACCAGTATGCGAGCCATGATGCATAAAAGGTAAACTTATTTCACTTAATTCTATTATTGTATGCAGCAAATTGTCACTTTTTAAACATATTTTTCATTTTGATTATTTACGAGAAAAAGCGTTTTATACCGAGTGTTTATTAGCCACACACAGGGTGGCTTATTCTTTCAATCTCTATCATTTTTCATGTTTATGAAAAGTCACAGCAATCCATCGTTGCCACAGATTAATCTCGGAAAATGAAACATTTAAAGTTACTTAAAAAATTAATAACTCGAAAATTATTTGTCACAAAATTGTTTTACAAACTGCGTTAGAATGGTAAAAAATTGTATTTTTCTTGATATAAATTTCAAATCTAATGATTATGTCGTTTTTCAAATATTAGATTTCAAAAATTACAAAACTTCACAATGGAGTACCGTAGCGAAACTTTTACGCGTAAAAAGATAATGATAAAGGCATTGTGGCTCGACGTGTATCGTGTATACTGGCCATAGCATGAGTAACGAATTATAGTAAACTTATTATTCTGTTAAAATATAAAAGTGAATTATGTATATACATTTTTAAAAAATAAAGAAAAACATTTTATCACAAACATCAACAAAATGTTTTCTTCTATTTATTCCCTTATTCCAAAGATATCGTTTTATCGTCTGCTGCCATAGCAACATGAATTAAATTTCATTAAAAAAATTGCTCAGTGGTAGAAAAATATTTTTCTAAATCGAATGGTTATTGAACAACTCAACACTTTAACGGGGGAATTTTTATTTGCTATTTAGATATTTTAAAATTGTTTGTTGTCATTGCGTTTTTATTCTGAGTTACAGCTAGTTTATTTTTTTTTTAAAATAAAAGCCGTGTGTGGCAATCTATATTCGGCCTTATAGCAGAATTTTCCCCTCTTGTTTTTTGTTTTGGCTCAGCAGACCATAATTTTTTTCAAGATAAACGGGAAAATGTTTTAGTCCTGTTCACGCGATCACATGTCTGTAGTTGCATTCTTTGCTGTAAAAGAAGTCTGGTAGGAACTGTGAATAGGATAAATTACGGATTGTCCCAAATAAATAAGACAGTATTTTTCCACGAATATATACATAAACATGAAAGTACCGGTTCCACACGTACTATATACCAAGGCAAAAAGCAAAAAAAAAAAGTCATTGTACTGAGCACACTTCATTCAAACGTTAAAATTGCGAATAACGAAAAGAAAACACTATATACTGTAAGATTCTACAATGAAACTAATTGCGGTGTGGACAGTTTAGATGAGATGGCAAGAAAATACTCAAATCCGGATCAAGGAGATGGCCTGTCCATATATCCTAATCCTAATCCTAATAATAGTATTATAAATCCGATTGTGTGCAAATGTTAGGCTGAAGCCAGCGTCAAAATGGAGAATTTAATGATCATGCATTTTTGCATATAGGTTGATTACAACCCGTAAATGAACATAGGCTGGTTTTTGTTTATTTTATTCAAATATTTTTCTTAATAATTCAAAATTTCATTATTTTCATAGAGAATAAATGGAAATTTTTTCGTATAATATTTTAAAATGGCTAAATTTACTTTACCGTTGCTAATACTTCATCGTTGCCAAAACTAAATCAAAACCTAGAATAATAATTTTTACTCAACAATTTATTTTCAAATGAAAAATTTCCACGTGAAAAATGAAAATGAAATGAATTATTTAAGAAACAGAATATGAAATGACGTCATATTAGAAATAAAACTTGAGTTTTCAAATATTTGATAATAATACAAGGTGCATAAATACAGATAAGTATGGAGAGCAAGCGAATATGATGTCATATATCGAAAATAAAACAGATTTGTTTTGATGTTGAAATAAAATTATCTTGGGTTATCAAATTATTTGTGATTAATTTCTCTATTTTTGTTATTTTCCTATTTCACATGTAATGAATTATTTTAAATGTATGTGTTGTAAATTAAAGTTCTGTGTTTTAAATGAAATGAGTGAAAGATTTATATTTTAATAATAATTCAATACGAATGATGGTGATAAAAATAATACTTGGCGGTTTATCGTCTGCACACGGCTAACATAAAGGTACCATATTTTTAATTAAAATTTTAAAAAGTAAAAAAAAAATCTTAATAAAAATAATTTTATTTTTTAAAATAAAGTTGCATTTTTTCATAAAAGCTAAAGATTTAATATGATTACGTCGAAGTAATAGCATTTTTCCTCTATCATTTTCCCACAATCAAAACACATTTGCAAATGGTCGTTTCGAACCGGAATTTAATTTTACATTTCTTTTAGCTTTAAAATAGTAAAAAATTTGTTGTCATTTTTAAATATAGCTTTTTTTAAAGTTCTGTTTCATAATAGATTTTTGTAAAGTCTTGTATGTTGAGAAAAATGGCATAGATTTTAAAGCAATGTGTACAATTACAATATATTTTTAAAAACTTAAAAAACAACAATGTTGTCGAAACGAAAATCAATTTTACCGACAAATTCACGTAATGCAAAAACAAAGAAGAAATCAAAAAGTAATGAAACATTTCTTCCAGCCGACTTATGTAAACTTGAACAAGCCTATCGTGCCAATTCATAATATTATAAACGTGAAAGTGCGTTGTATATAGTAGAAAAGGTTTTCACATATACAGGGTGTTTCACAAAGGACCCCTAACTTTAAAAATCAATAACCCGGAAACGGTGATAGATAGAAACATGGAACCAGTGGTATGTTTATTAAAAAAATCGCAAAAATCTTATACGTAAATCTCAAAATTTAGTTAAGAATAGCACCGATAGATGGCGCTGAGAGCGTTAAGAATCCTTCTAAAGAGAGTTCAGAAGCATAAAAAGACTAGTCGTCGATGATTTCATCATTGAAATCTGGCCGCTATTAGCGTATAGTGAAAATAATTACGAAAGTGGTGTATACCGTGGAGAAACGTGTGTTTATTGGTTTGGAGTACCACCAATTAAATCAGAGTCCTACTAGAAGGAGAAGTTTTCAAACGCGATTTCAAGTCGCAAAAGGCCCAGATGGAAAAACAATTCGTGAGCTTTTGAAAAAAATTTAACAGACAGGCAACGTGGCCGATGCGAATTATTTTCACTATACGAAAATAGCAGTCAGATTTCAATGGCGAACTTTTCGAGGACTAAGTCTTTCTATGCTTCTGAACTCTCTTTAGAAGGATTCTTAACGCGCTCAGCGCCATCTATCGGTGCTATTTTTAACTAAATTTTGAGATTTACGTATACGATTCTTACGATTTTTTTAATAAACATACCACTGGTTTCATGTATTTATCTATCACCGTTTCCGGGTTATTGATTTTTAAAGTTAGGGGACCTTTGTGAAACACCCTGTAGGTAGAAAATTTCCGAGAATAGGAAAGTTAGGGATCTGTAATCCGGTCCATAGCCAATTTGCTTTTTTTTATCAAGTGAAATTTAGCGCAAAATTAAATACATTGTTGTAACCAGATTTGTTTTTGCGTGGTAAACACTTAATGGTATTTTATATGATCATTTCCTCGCTCACCTTTGATGCCAACTATGACTGTAAAACAAATTAAAAAATATCAGACGATAATTTTCTAATTTTCTTATTACTTCATGATTTAAATAGAAATACTGGTTCATCCTTTAAACCTGAATTAATCATACCATTGTAGTCCAGTTTATAATCTTAATCCTAACCCTAATCGTACCCTATCCTAATCCTAATAATAACTTTAAACAATATTCTTTGAAACGAATATGTAAATTAAATCAATATCCATAAATGGAATGAATGGAAAATAGAATAAATAGAAATGGCAAAATAAAATAACGAGAAAGTACATTTATTCGATACTCAACCCTAGAAAAAGTATAGAATATTTCAAGCACACGAAATAAATTAAAATAATCCTTATATACTAATAAAAATATGTAAATTTAGATCATCAGATTGGTGTTATCGGTAGTTATTCGTTTAGAGTGTCATTGACACGATAGAAAAAATATCGAGGTTAAATTGGGCAGAATTTAAAGTACTTTCTAGCAACCTTTATTTACATTTTAGAATCGCATCAGATTGTTATATCGTTATGAAATATCTATCAATGTATAAAATCCATAAGCACTTTGTTAACTGTTTACACCACTTAGCGAGAAGCACTTTATTTAACACTAGCAAGCTATGCTGGTCAATTTCTCTTAACGAACTTTTAATCAAACAAAATATTGACATTTCATAATTCACCCTTATATTTTAACAGAATAATAAGGCTACTATAATTTGTGACTCGTGCCAATATACACGTCAGGACACGTCGTCCTTATCATTATCTTTTTACGTATGAAGGTTTCGCTATGGTACTCCATTGTAAAATTTGGTAATTTTTGAAATTTTGGCAATATTTTTGGCAATATTTGAAAAATGGCATAATCATTAGATTTGAAATTTATATCAAGAAAAATACAACTTTTTACCTTTCAAACGCAGTTTGTCTAACAATTTTCTGACAAATAATTTTCGAGCTACTATTTTTTTCAGTAACTTCAAATGTTTCATTTTCCGAGATTAATCTGTGGCAACAATTAGCGAAAAACCCAGTCGTCAGCAACGCATAGCTTTTTATTAAAGAGGCTGTTGGAGCAGGGATTGTCACCATCAATTTGCCACCATAACTTTTGAAATCGGTTCTGTAGTTCCAGAAATTCCATAGAAATTGTAATTTAGAATGATTTTAGAACGCTTTTCGCTCATTTCACCGTTTTAAATTTCGATTTTTTAAAAAATTATTATTATTCTTAGAGAGCATTTACATCTTATAAGTAACTACAATGCCAAATTTCAAATTTCTAGCTCCATCAGTATAAAAATGTCGCAATTTTCGAACATTTTTCGCTCCTGCACCCCATTGGGGTTAGTGGCACCGACATAAAATATAACCTATGTTGGAGTAGGGATTGTCACCACAATTTTCCACCATTACTTTTGAAATCTGTTCTGTAGTTCCATAGATTCCATAGAAACTGTAATTTAGAATGTTTTTAGAACGCTTTTCGCTTATTTCACCCTTTTAAATTTCGATTTTTTTTTTAAATTTGTTCTTAGAGAGCATTTACATCTTATAAGTAACTACAATGCCAAATTTCAAATTTCTAGCTCTTTCAGTATAAACAAAATTGCAATTTTATTAAGTTTTTCTCTCCTGCACTCTCCTGGGATTAGTGGCACCGACATAAAATATACCCTATGTTGGAGCAGGGATTGTCACCATCAATTTGCCTCCATCAATTTTGAAATCGGTTCTGTAGTTCCAGAGATTCCATAGAAATTGTAATTTAGAATGTTTTTTGAACGCTTTTCGCTCATTTCACCCTTTTAAATTTCGATTTTTTTAAAATTTGTTCTTCGAGAGCATTTACATCTTATAAGTAACTACAATGCCAAATTTCAAATTTCTAGCTCCTTCAGTATAAAAAAAATCGCAATTTTAGAACATTTTTCGCTCCTGCACCCCTCTGGGGTTAGAGGCACCGACATAAAATATAGCCTATGTTGGAGCAGGGGTTGTCACCATCAATTTGCCACCATCACTTTTGAAATCGGTTCGGTAGTTCCAGAGATTAGCCCCTACAAACAAACAAACAATCTTTACTCCTTTATAATATTAGTATAGATATACATAAACAAGACATAAAATAATAATGTAGTAAGAAATATATAACACATGTCTATACAAATAAACAATATAATAATGCTCATTTATAAATGAATACATATACAAATTTCACACCAAATACCACCTAAAATGCACCGTTGTATAGAAGAATTCTCTCAGTGTTATTTTTCGTTTTACGAAGAGGGATTCGTCGATTTTCACGATTTTACTGGACCCTTCTTTTTTCAATGGTTGCAGTTTCATTTTCGCGATTGTATATATTATTTGGCATGAATTTTACTTTTTTAAGACTGGGTTATGTTAAGGCTCCTATAGCAAAGAAATACCGTATTGTCTCCTATAAAATGTGATAAAGATTTGGTTAACTATATATGTTTTTAATTATCGAAAGAAACACTTTGCTAAATTAATGCATTTATTCTTTTTTTAATGTTACGTGAACGAAGTTACGGGTAACAGCTAGTTTTGCAATATTTTAGATATTGCAACATTAAAAGTATGTACCGGAATTAAACCAAAATAATCCTTTTAAACACAGAAAATGTGTAAAGAAATTGCCACAAAAAAGATCTTGCCCATGGAGATTGTAAGTGAAAAATGCACCAAAAAGTGCCTATTACTGCAAAAATCATATATAATTATTTCTCCTGTCAATATCCCTTTTTCTAAGAAAATACGAAACGCAGAACGACGAATGAGATACCATATGAAAGGATTTTGAACAGGTTTCTGACATAGTACACTTACATTTTCCTAAAACATGTTTTTTGATTAAAAATTGCTGTTAATTAAAAATTAAATGGACATTGTTTTCATAAATGAAATGAAAGGTTTTCTCAAATCAGTGTTGCCACAAAAATAAAATACTGCATTAACAGATGATGTCATCCTATAATGCAATTGAAATACGATTGTTAATTTATTTCTTGCGCGTACTTTTTGAAAAAATATCAAGCTTTTAATCGGGTTTTTATTTAATTTTTACGCGTGCGTCACCTATTGTTTACTGTTTTTTTTTTTTTTTTTTTTTTTTTTTTTTAAATCATGGCTGTGTATATGCGTATTGTATCGGAGCACCAATCGATTACATAATTTAAGGATTATCTTCCATTTAAATATATAGTTCATTAGGATTCACAGAAATTGTAATTATTTATTTTTTAATAATTCACTAATCTGTTAATACGCCAGCGAAGTCTGACGTCACTTAAATAGCTGCTGGACCACAAAGTTTGATCATCCCATGTTTAAGTTCCCGTAGGCTTGCAAAAAAGTGGTGTACCAAATATTGATTTATATATTTAAGACCTTTCTGGAGCAGTTTTGCAAAATCTGAAGAGATGCTTTTATATGAATTACCTAAACGTCTGATTCAGGGTTTCAAATTTGTTAAAATTAGTTTTTTTCTTTTTTTCAGTATAGGGGTCTTTGCAACCTAGAGAAATGAGCTTGGTAAGAGAAAAAAATTTGGCAAAAATTTTCTGGCAATGTATTGCCATTTTCTTATATACATGCAAGCATCATATATATTACTAGCTGTTACCCGTGACTCCGTTCACGTATCACTGAAAGAAGAATAAATGCATTAATAAGGCAAAATATTTCATTACCGATAATTAAAAACGTAAATAGTTAACTAACTCTTTATCACATGCCATAGGAGACAATACAGTATTTCATGTTATAGAGGCCTTGACATAACTAAGTTTTAAAAAAGTGGAATTTTGTGACAAATAATCACGAAAAGGAAACTGCAACCAATGAAAAAAGGCGGGCCAAATAAAATCGTGGAAATCGGCGAATTGTGTAAAAACATGTGTCAAGTTTACCTGGTAAACCATTTTACTTTTAACGCCTTTGTAAAACGTTTTTATAGCCATCCTTCAAAGATAATGGAAATAGTATATTCTTTCCATTAAATTAAATTCATGTGAATAGGGAGCAATAATTGTAGACCTAAATGCAAGGAGCCTAAATTTCCCTCCTTGATTTAATCTATAACTGAAAAAAAATCTTTATTTCTAAATGAAAATATGTTGACAGACGATTTTTGTTCTCCAGAATAAATTGATTCATGAAGTTTGAATATATGAAAATACGTTTTTATTTTTCAAAAATTTTACTGTAATAAAAAAAAAAATGTTTTTCACCATCTATTCAAATTGAAAATAAATTCTTTTTTCAGTTTTAATGAGAAAAAATGTACTAATCCGTTTTATTTCTTCTTTTTTATCCACAAAAATGGAATAATTTAGTTGTCATTTTTAGAGAAACTTCGTTAAAATTTACAATAATAATAATAATAATAATAATAATAATAATAATAATATCTCGGAATTTAAATCTTTTTTTTTTATTCTGAGAGTTTATGACATCCTCGGATCAATGATAACTGGTGTTAAGTAAATCGCGTTTCGTTCGACAATCTGAAAGGAGTAGTTGCGAAATTTAAACAGGCGGTCAGAGTTTAATATAATAGATTCGTATTTATTTTCCTTTTCCTAATAATAATGGTGTGGTTTTTGGCAAAAGCTCTCATCTGTATGTAACTGATATTCATGCTTAATATTCGGTATAGATAAAAAAATATATTTAAATTTTTCGTTTAAAATATGGCGTGAAACTCATCTACTTTCTAAACTTACCGATCCTTGTATTATTAATGTAAGGAATTTATTCACGCTTTTTGTAAAACACATTTGAAAATTCCCGTTTTATTTCAAATATATGAAGTCACTTTTTCCTCAAAGAAATCTCTTTTTTTAATGGCATAATTCTTGTTAATTTTCTTTTTCTGGCAATCAGGACGTAAATTTCAGCGGAAAATTCACATTTGTATGTAACTGGTATTCAAGCTAATTATTAATCAGTATCGATAAAAAATATTTCAGTTTTTCATCTTAAATATTACGTCCATTGTCTATCTACTTTCATTATACTTTGATATCCATGCTCCTTGTCCAATCCGAATTCCATTACGAATATTTGAAAATACATGTTTTATTTATG
Source organism: Maratus michaelseni (assembly GCA_963931845.1). NCBI lineage: Eukaryota > Metazoa > Arthropoda > Arachnida > Araneae > Salticidae > Maratus > Maratus michaelseni. The sequence goes on from OZ007588.1 coordinate 466,523,930, forward strand.
ACGTCGTATTTGTCCAAGCCGAGGAGGATCCTTCTCATAGTTCCATGGTCCAAGCGAAATCTATTTTTAATAATATAATTATTGTTCATTTTTCCTTCTAATTATAACGCAGTTTCTGACAGAAAAGATCTTTTTAATGTAACCGATATTCATACTTCATGCATAATAACAAATACTCCATGTTTTTGTTTCAAATATCACGGAAATTCATCTTCTTTTGAATTCTTTTGAATTTTCCTTTTTCAAGTGAAAATCGTTCAATTCAAAATTAATTGTTGAGGGAAAAAATATTTTTCCGTGTTTTTATTTATTGGCAACGATCAAAGCCCTAGCAACGATAAAGTAAAATGGTTAAATTTTATGGAAAATGTCCATTTATTCTCTATGAAAATAATGAATGTTTTAATTATTAAGAAAAATATTTGAATAAAATAAACCAAAACCAGTCTATGTTCATTTCCGGGTTATAATTAACCTATATTCAAAGATACAGGATAATTAAAATCTCCATTTTGACGCTGGCTTCAGCCTAACATTTGCACACAATCAGATTTATAATATTATTAGGATTTCTGTTGTCAACATCCTTTTGTCTATGCACATACAAAACATACAACGGTGAATGAGGTATCATTCGAAAAGTTTTTGAACAAGTTTCTGAGATAGTACACCCACATTTCGTTAAAATGTGTTGTTTGATTAAAAAAAATCAATTAATTAAAAATTAGTGCTAAAACGTACCAGGAAATAATCTCAAAAATTGCAGTGCGAAAGCTTCGCACGGGTCCTTCTGGTTGTAAATAAGGTATGTGTGGAATGACTTTACTCTGACTCAATAATAAAAAGACGAAAACTTAAATGTGTAATTATAATATATTGAAGAAGTAAAGATTAAATATATACATAGCAGAACTATTTACAGAGATGGATGATTGTCGTCTTTAAATTAACATCATATCAGTTTACAAATCCGTCACAAACAGATTCATCGAATACATAGTCCGTCTACAAACATCCTCCACAAACATCGTCCGTCTTTACTCTGCTGTGTCTCGGCTGACAACTGGCGCGAAGTTTTTCTCCTCGTATTCAACACTAGCTTACCCGCCCGGCGTTGCTCGTGCCAACAACCTTAAATGTACCTGAAATCAGTGTTTAACATTTTTTTATTTTTAAACAAATCTAATGTTGGGGGCCCCACTACCTTAGACAGCAAACACTGGACGTGCCATACACACTCCCATATATTACCGTAAGTCGAGTCGAAAGAGCCATACCCCTTCATGATCCAGCCCATAGAACCAGAGATAGAAAAGCACCCCTGGTGGTGAAAATCGAAAAGCTCTATCTATGTAGAGTCGAATGAGCCATACCCCGTCGTGATCCAGCCTATAGAACCAGATATAGGAAAGCACCCCTTGTGGTGAAAATCCGAACTAAAATCAGTCAGCTCTATCGATGTCAAGTGAAAAGAGCCATACCCCATTGTGATCCAGCCCATAGAAACAGAGATAGGAAAGCACCCCTTGGTGGTGAAATTCAGAACTAAAATAGGTAAGCTCTATTGATGTTGTGTCGAATGAGCCAAACCGTGTCGTGATGTGACCCATAGAACCCGAGTTAGCTGCAAAATCCTTTAGTTACACCTTCCACCGTCAGGGGGCACAATATGTTCTATACGAACATAACTGAATTCATTAAGGTTATCGATGTCGAGTGTAATGAGGCATACTCCGTCATGATCCAGCCCATAGAACCAAAGATACGAAAGCGCCCCCTGTGGTGAAAATCCGAACTAAAATCAGTAAGCTCTATTGATGTCGGGTGGAAAGAGCCATACTGTAATGACTTAACGAACTCCAGTTATCCAAGGTGATGATTAACATCCAGCACTTTTTATTAGGCATCGTTGATACACAAGTTAAAATAAGATGAACAATTAAAAAACATTACACTCTGCCATCAAAACCCCAGCGTACACAACCATCATATACTGTTCACGCGCACACATCATTTTCCGCTCACCATCGTCTGTTCAACTCTCTCTGCATCTCTCTTAGCGTAGCTCGGTTCACTTCTTTTTGACCTGCCAACTAACATCTCTTGCAGTCTCTTTGCATATCGAAAACTGTCCTTTCGATTCGATTACACGGCTTACACGGCAGTCAACCTCCGAAGCTAGGCGACAAAACCATGGACAAAAACTGGACAACTCTAGGCCAGCAACTCACGAGTCAGGCTAGGCCATAGATTTCTTCGGTCGTTACACTGCTCTCATTGGCTGGCTGCTTCGTTGCCACGGATGGCGTTGCCGAGGCTATTTCATGGGAGGAGCTTGAAATAGCCTCGAACCCAAAATTCCATATACACGTTTTAATTTTAAAAAAATCTAAATTAAAATTTAAAAATCCGGCCCCGAGGTATACTGTCCGGTGACAACATCTACACATGACAAAAATTTTAGAGTCCTAGGTGTTATAATTACGGAGAAATCCGCGGGCAGGCAGGCAGACAGACACTTACCCTTTTATAGAGATAGAGATTAAACAGCGTCCGTGTGATATAATTCATGACGTTTGCTAAAGCGATATCGCGATATCTGATTGGTGCTAGGATCGTTCGCTTGTTAAGGGTGTATTCAAATCAAAACTGCTTATTTTGAGACACATTTGTAAATTCATTTTTGCTCTAAAATGCATCCAATTGGCAGGTTCTCTTATTCAGAAACTTTATAATGTCCGTATTGTCTCCATTTTTTGATAAAGGCAGAATATATTTAAAAAAATGCTGTCATAGTGGACATTTTGAACCGAACTTCCCAAAGCGATAGCGCCGGAAACAAAGAAAAATGATCGTACTGTGAAAATAATTGTCTGTAAATCAATTTCTAATTAATTGAACGAAAAATAAAAACATGGGGCCCTTATAAATGTCTTTATAAATCATGCCGCCAAGTTTCTTGTTATTATTTTTAAAAATGAGTCTGAGAATGTCTCTCAAAATTTTGAGTTGTTGAGCGTGGAGAAATATTTTTTTTGAATACCGCCTTAAGAGAGATCAAAACGTACTATCCCACAAACTCGGCCTAGCTTGACAATTTGGCTGACCTCAGCCGATTAAGTTGACTGTTGAACTGTCCACTGGTGGGAGCAACTGGATCATCTGAAAAGACAAAAAAGAAGCAGCATCCAAAGTTCTTTGCTGCTTATTTAGCAACTTAATCATCAGTTTTAGACTGTGAGATTCAACTAAATAAAACTAGTTTTTGGAAGAGTCAATTTTCGTCTTTGAGAAAAAAACAAAAAAACCCATAAAATTCGTCGTTGCTTTACCAATTGCTTTACCGTCGTTAAACATCGGCTTTACCGTCTTTAAACCCCGATCGCCCCTCCGGGTGGTCCTGAATCGGGGAAGAAGGGGGGGGGGGCGGTAAAAGACCGGGAGCCTGGCGTTGCGAGATGTTCTTCGACACGACGGGGACAGGTTAAGCTGACGAACCACCACCTCAACGCGGTGATCGGGTGTTAATGGGGTTTCTGAGTAGCCGACACTACTGGGGGCTGGGTGGACTGGCCTCCCACATGACCTCGCGCTATCCCCTCCTTTGGGTCGGTTCTTGCGGCTTCAGGTTGTCTCTTGAGGTCCCATGTGCAGAGCTTCACCTAGTTCGAACCGGTAACGCCGGCCAATATGGGACTTAGGTTGATGTTGTAACGAAGTTTATTGGTGTATAAATCCACTTCACAGATGTCTCCGCGGGATCTCGGGATGGCTGAGTGGTAAAAGGACATTACGTAGGCCAATCCCTCGCGCCTAGGCGCTTTGTACCCGACAAGGATGGTGACACGAGGGCAACGGTTAGCTAACGGTGGTAGGACAGCTTACAAATTTATCTAAGGCGAGAAGAAGGCGAGGACGGACTCCGTAGGACAAGGGACGCTTGCGCTTCCGTTGTGACGTCTTTCCAGTGCGTGAGGCGGCATGCAGCATCCCTCGGTACTGGCAGGCGGCGGAACGTAGATGAGACAGAAGGTATGGGTGTTTGACGAGCACCCCAAATAAACCTCCTTCCTAATCGTCCTTTGCGACTCCCTCTGTAGCTGGAGTAGTTGTGTGCCATCCTCATATTTCGGTTGGAGAGAGAAGTGCCCGTTTGACCAAGAGTGGTTTGAGTTGCGGAGGCCCTTCAGGTCCGAAGTTTTCGGCTCGTATCACCTTCTGTAGGAGGGGATCTGTACCTCTTCTTCGACCAACCGATTACGAGGAACCGGGCCGGAGGCTCGTCAGTCAAGTGACGGCGTCCAGACCTAAGTTGGACCTTGAGTCTAAACCAGTCCAGCGCGTTTATGCGCAGCCAGAGCTTTCTGTGCCTTGCGGTTGGGACTAGCAGGAGTCTTAGAAATAATTTTCACGTTACTAATCTCGGTCAGGACCGCTTCTCTAGCGTTCTTGAAGGAGTTTTCCATGCCCTTCAGAGTCTGATAGTAGTTCTTAAATAACTTTAACATTGTTTCTAACATTTGTTCTGTTTTGTGTTTGTTTTATTATATGTGAATGACCCCCCAGTTGAGTCGATCGGGGACCACTTGCATTTTGCTGCAGGGCTTGCCGAATGCAAAGCTTCTGGGGGGGGGGCAACCTTAGCCAGGGCGTGTCTATGCGCCAGGGACTCTTTTCCTCGAAGTCCCGGGCTGGCGAGAGGCTCCTTATTCTCGCCGCAACCGATGAACAAATCGTTTCCTCCTTCCCTAAGACTCGATGATCGGAAGTTGCGGTAAAGCAAGAGTCGTTGGGGAAATTCAGCTGGTGGCCTAGGACCCGGTTCCCTCTTTAGGGTTCCGGCTACAATGTCGTCGGAGGACTCCAGCGTCTCTCCAAGTGCTCTGTGGTGGTGTCCTCTAAGATTGGGCTCCACCGCATGTTACATCGACCTCTGTCGTCAATTCATTTGGGAAAAGGGTCGAGAGGCGCAAGGGGCTCTCTCCCCCCGGCAGAAGAGCTCATCTGTGGAGGTGCCCGGGTAAACCGGCTCTCTCTGGTGGTAACCTCGTATGGATTTACGAGAATCTGGAATCGGCGGTGTAGTTCGCCTGCCTTCGGCAGGAGTAGCTTGTCATTACCGTCTTTAAGCATCAGGACATCTTTTTTCTTCTCTTTCTCTTCTTCGTCTTTTTTCTTTTTTTTCCATCACATTTAGTCATTCCATAATAGTTAATCACACCAAATATTAAAATATTGTTACTTATTATCTATACCTATTTTATCTATCTATCTAATAAGAATCACAAAATGGAAATTAATTAAAACGACAATCAAATGTAGTAAAACATTGTTTATTAAAAATTCAAAACAAACACAAAGTCAATAAGAAATTAAAACAAGTTAGAAATTCTACATCAAAAGTGACAAATGAGGTGTATTCATATTGTTATTATTTCAGTGAAATGAATTAAATCGTCTGTTATTATGATATGCTTAATTTCCGTAACAGAATAAGAACATTTTAAGTTGGCAACATTTTATCTTTTATTGATATTTACTGAAAATTCCAATGGGAAACTTAAGCCTAGCTTTGAAAATTTCAGAATTTGAAATCCATATTTAGACTATTTTTTAAATTTAGTACTAGCTGACCCGCCCGGCGTTGCCCGAGCCCGTGTAATAAACTCAAATCTTTTGAAAAACGAAACTCTGGCCAAGGTCTCCGATCGCTTTGACACTGTATACCGGGCTCGCTCGCACGCTCCGAAAAATCTTTTATTTCCTACTTCTACCGCCAGGGGAGCAACCTCTTTCGGAAAGAACCTCTGAGACAGGTCAACGTTGCCTACGGTACTGTATAGTAGGCGTGCGACAAAATTGAGCTGGTTTCGAGAAGATGGGAACATTATAAGCCGAGTTATTGAAATAAGACACAGTTAGAGAAAATAAACATGAGTGAGGTGCCGGGTAAAGGGGATGTTCAAGTGTCCTTCAGAAAATGACTAATTAGGAGGACTACGATGCATCTTTAAAAATTCGTTCGTTTGCTTAAGCTAGGAACTTAATTACAAATTTGCCTTAAACTATTATTCGGAAATAGTGGTAACCGCTACTCATAAATTTACTTTAATGTTAAACTCTAAAAAAAATCCGTGAAAATACAAGAGATTTTCCGTAAAATTTTACGGAGCAGTTTCATTTTTCCAAAATTTCAGTACAATTTCCGCAAATGACATTAATTCCGTTAAAGAGACTTCACATCCGTAAATATGCAGAAAGTTTTCCGTAAATTTAATGGATTTTTTCCGCATTTCTTTCAAAACAATACAATGTCCGTATTTCTTGCAAAACAGTGCAATTTTCGTAAATGACGTTTAAAGGTTGAGTACGAAAATCGCCTTTTTGAAATGCGAATTAAGATTATTGTATTTACTAGAGTTCTTCTAGGATACAGGCCTGGCCCGGCTAGACCCGCTGGCCCATTCTAACCGAGGCCATGTCAATTTATTGTGAAAAGAATAGTAATACGTATTTATATTTTTTAATGAAATAGTTAGAAATTTATTTTATTTTTATAAATTACAAAAAAAAAAAAAAAAAAAAAAATATATATATATATATATATATTAAGATATTTTATCTATTCTTTACAAGTTTTTTATTTCCAATTTAATATTTCCAATTGTTTTCTGGTAATAATACAGTATACCTGGATGAATATACTGATCTTAGCATAAATGCCAGTATATTTATGAAATACTGTATTATTTTTAAAACACGTGTGGATACATCCAGGCTGATGATTATATCTACACGTGTTTTTTCATATCCAATTCTAATTTAAATCTCTTGTTATCCAATTTTCCATTATATTTAGTTCATATTTCATTTCAAAATCCATTTGTATTAACTTGATATCAACTTCAAATTATTAACATTTTATGGTTTATTATATAATTTTTTTCTCTCTTTAAAAAAAAAATATATATTATTCATATTTTCAGTATTTTTGGCCAATTACCATTGAAGCAAATGCTATGGTAATATTATGATTGCACTTGTTAATTTATTAACTATGTGGTACTCTGTCTACACTTTATTACTAATTATCTCTTAGGAGATTTAATTAGAATGTTACAAGAACTTGATATGTTTTTTGAAATTCAAAGATATTATAATTATATATATATATATATATATATATATATATATTTAAATCTACTTATTTTTTTCTTGATAGTACTTCAAATTTATGATTTTTTTTTCACTATTTTTTTTTTTAATTTATCTTTTTTAATGTGAGGCAATATTGTGTTATTTAAAGGTTTCATAACATAATATCTCTGCAAATTATAGCAATGCAAATTGGTATTAAACTAAACTGTTTTGGCTTGCAAATTTATGAATTACGCTAAAATTTATTATTTTATATATTATAATTTTACAAAGTTTACAATTTTTTCCTTAAATGTATAAAATTAGTTAATATTTTTTCTTTACTTTTATAAAAATAAGGTTTTTAACTTTATAACGTTTTTAATTTACACTCTAAAATTGGAAGGAGTGAGAAGTTGACTCTTTGGAAGAGTGAGAGGCATTTTCACTCTTTTAGGAGTGAATTTTATAAATATGCACTCTTTAAAGAGTGGAATTTTCCACTCTCTAGAAAAGAGTGAAATATCTCACTCCGTTGTCGAGAGTGACTGTTCACTCCGTTGACAAGAGTGAGATATTTCACTCCGTTGAAGAGTGAGGAAAAACAATTTTTTCCAATAAAATCACAAGATGGCGCCAGCTCACGGATGAGAATCCGAGTAATCTCCGTTATCGAAACGAAACACCTATAATAAAATGAAATCCTTTATATATAGTAGCACGATTTAAAAAAAAACTGAAAAAGGCATTGAAATAATAAATGAATCGATAGAATTATGGACAGGAAATATATTTTATGCTTTACAAATTGCAGGATTTGCCAATGCTAAGAAAAGTGTGGGAAAAAAAATATTTGAAGTAAATTTATGCTTAGCTGCAACACAATTTTGCTTCTATTCTATAAACAGAAATTTAATATCTCTGAATGCTAATTATTTTCCTCTTTATTTAAATAACCTATTCTACATATTTTATATCATTTCTAACCTCTTTATGAATATAAACAAAATATAACTATACAGATTAAATTTTCTGTTATTTTTAGCACGTTTGAAATTAAACATAAGAGAAATGAAAAACGTTGCATTTAATCACTGATTTTATAACATTCATTATAGAAAAAAAAAAGAGTATAAATGTGTCGGAAATAATCTTAGGAAAAAATTTAACAGCTATAATTTAAGAAAAAAAAACGTTTTTTACCCTGACTGAAATTTCCCCCCTAAAAATTAGTTTTGAAAAGTAAATTTGGGGGCCCCTTAGTATTTCAGTGAGTAAACTTCGGCTTCACGGGCCTATTTGGTAAACAGGCCCTGGGCCACCGACAATCTTAATCGGGCTCTAATTATGCAAACATTATTAGCAAGAAAAAAATGAATGAATAAATAAATAACTGCTTTGTTGTAACGGAATTTTTGTCATAGCGGAAATGTACTGACGGGTGTTCGCACATTTTTTAGACGATTTCGGCGTTGTTGTTTTTAACGTTTAAAATATGAATATTGCTTTCTGAAATAATCTGTATGATAATCTTGTTTCTTGATTCTAATTCTGCATAATGCTTTCGATGGATATCGATGAATGTTTTCGATGTAAGATAAATTTGCGATAGTCATAAATCCTTACTTGAAACTTCGTTTTCCGCCTTGACATGGGCTCTTTTTTTCCCTGTTTTTTTTTTCATTTGGTATCTTTTTACTATGTATATGTACTGATTTTTGGAATAGCACTTTTCAATCAATTGTTATGTTTATTTCGCACTAAAAAGTTTTTATATTATGCGCTTTGCAATCATTTTAGACTGTGGAATTAGCATACTTCTCTTCGGAAGAAGAAAAAAAAAAACGCAAACGCATCTTCCCATTCACAGCTTTTTTAGCATGCGCAATCTTGAAATAAGAATAAATTTGAAAGTATCAGACGATAATATAAATTACACATAATAAGTTGTTGTCAGAATTTTTTCCTCTAAAAGAATTCCATTTTTTAAAATAATTTATCAATTTGTCTAAAAAATGTGCGAACAGTCTCTGTATTATATGATACAAAAAGAAGGTTTCAGTTTCTTATTTACACAGTTGAGAAACACCGTAAATATTTATGATTTCTACACAAATTTAATAAGTGTGTTCGAATATCACAAAAGAAACAAAGCTAAAATAATGTAATAAGAGAATTTTAAATTGTAAGCGGCTGTAGCAAGCTGTAGGTACCAGTTCTCGTCCGAGCGCAGAAGTCAAGCAGCAACGAGCTCGGTTACTACTTGGGAGGGTGACCGCCTACGAAGAAGCGTGTGTAAAAATGAGTTTCTCTTTTTTTATTCAAGAATTTTAGTCACTCCTGAAAGAGTGACTATTTACTCCTATCAGGGGTGAAAAAACTCACTCCTGAAAGAGTGAGTATTCACTCTTTCAGGGAGTCAAGAATTTCACTTTTTCCTAGAGTGAATAGTCACTCTAAAGAGGTTGGGCAAATTTTGACTCTGCGCTAGAGTGAATATCCACTCCTCCGGAGTGAATAGTCACTCTTTCTTATTTAGAGTGTATTTCGTCAGTTTATATTTTATTATAAATTAAACTAATTTAATTTTAAATTAAATCAATAAGTCCAGATTTAAACTTACCTATCCCAAGATAATTAATTTCAAATTTGTCTCTAAAAATCTTTTTTTTTTTTTTTTTTTTTTTTTTTTATATATATATTTTTAAAATTATTCAGTTTAACAGAACCATACGCAAAAGCTCTCAGCATAGCTGATAAATATAAATTTATTATAAAACTGTTTATTTGCGTAAGTTTATTTAAATAAGAGATTAAAAAACATTATTTTAATAGCATGTAATAAACAAGTCTGATTAAGATAATTGTTGTTTTTATTCGAATTGATAAATAGATAATCAGGCAAATAATTTAAAAAAAGTATATGTTCGAAAAAAGAAAATGTTGGTAGCACTGTTGAATTCAGTGGGTGACCCGGAGGGGACATTATCCCCCGTAAAATTGAAATGTCCCCCACCGGAAGATTTGAGATTTTATTACTTTTAATGAGCAAACAGTTCAATTACCCCCCCCCCCCCGCCCCCGGAGCCACAGAAATCCTTCCCGGAGAAAAATGTCTGAATTCAATACTGGTTAGTACTGTTGCAAAAAGAAGCAATTATTACTCTTGATTACGATACAATTTTTATATGCATATAATACATAATAAATTAAAATTTATCTGTTATAAAGCACCAAATAATACAGTAAATTATTGAAAATTATGAAAAGAAAATATTAAAAACATTGGAAAATCCATCTACAGATGAAATCAAGTTTTTGCATCATAAAAAGCGATTCAAATAAGTTACAGTATTTTCGCGAGAACCGCGACCGATCATAGCGCCGTGGTCTAGGTCATCGGGTTAGTACACGGGACATTATGGGTTCGAATCCGCTCGCGGCAAGGGCTAGTTAAATTCTATAAACTCACTCAGAAATGAAAAAAATATGCCGAAATGTATCTGTCCCTTATAAGGTTTTCCTTTTTTTTTCTTTTTTGGTCCTATAAATTTTATTTTAACGGCATAAAAATTTCTAAAAAATACGGAAGGTATCTGTTATAAAACGGAAAATTAAAAACGGATATTTCAGAATTCAAGGAAAATTTCCCGAAATTTACGGATTTTTTTTTCCGTTAAAATACGGAAATAGTACTGGCGTCTCGATTGCCAGTACAACTTCCGTTTTTTTTCAGGAAATTTTTTTACAGTGTATAGAAGGTGACTATTAAGTTAATTATAATGTTTGGAATCAGTTGCATTGAAATCGGAAAGATAGTTGCTGAGATATGGAAACGGAGCATAGTTAGAGAAAAAAACCTTGAAGGAGGTCCCGGGGTGGAGGGGATTTTCAAGGGCCCTTCAGAAAATGACTAATTAGGAGGACCACTTTGCATCTTTAAAAATTCGTTCGTTTGGTTAAGCTAGGAACTTAATTACAAATTTGGCTTAAACTATTATTCGGAAATAGCGGTAGTCTCTACTCATAAATTTAGTTTAATGTTATAAAGGGTGTCTTTAGGGTGGAGCGAAATTTATTTTTTCTTCAAATCAAAATTGGACGGAGTGGGAAAGTTGCTCTATCAGATCCTCATTCTGAATATAAAATATCTTCGAAAAATATTAATATTAAATACTGCCCCAAGGTCATTGAATATTGCGAAAAAATGTAAAATCACTCAACTATGGACTTTTTTTTTCTTCTCCAAATCAAATTGGGGCGGTGTGGGAAAGTTGCTCTATCATATCCTCATTCTGAATATAAAATATCTTTGAAAAATATTAATTTTAAATACTGCCCCAAGGTCACTGAATATTGAGAAAAAACGTAAAAGTTGTGCATTTTCCCATTTTTTTTTGCCAAACATATAAAATGCACAAATATTATTAATATTAAATTAATTTTAAAGTATACTTCTTAAATTATTATTATTATACGCTTATAGTAAAACTATGTAACATTTATATCAAATACCGTGCAAGTGTTAATGTTTTGAGTCTTGTAACTGCGAGAAAACGAAAAAAATATCAGCAAGAGAAAGGAATTTTTTGCTTGATCAACGTACCAACCGAAATATGGTATCGAAATGAAGACGACCAAGCAAAACCTTGCTGTCATAACAAGAAAGAGAAAAGGAAAGTTTTTGAAGGTAAAATAAAAGCTGAAATTATTCCATTAGCCATAGCCAGTACCAGTAAAAGCCAAATGACTAGTACTTCGTCAAAGAATGGTACTGTTCACGTTCAGGATAAGGAATTTCCCATGGTCACTAAAACTTTGGACAGATATGGTATTTCCGACAGAGCTGGAACAGCGATTGTTTCTGCTACTCTCCAAGACATTGGCTTGATATCCGGGAGCAACTTATCAAATGTTGTGGACAGAAGTAAAATTAGACAAGCACGGCAAAAAGAAAGATCCATTTTAATCAATACGTCCGTATATTCAGAAACCGATTAGTTTGGTTTACATTTTGATAGCCGTAAGGAAAGGACAAAACTCTTATCATGGAAGACACACGATGACAAGTTGTATAAGAGGGACACATAAACTTAATAAAGGAACCAGGTTCTGAGTATTTGGAGCACCTTTCGTTACAATCTGGAAAGGCTTTAATTTTAAGTGAAGAAATTAAAAAAAAAAAAAAAATGTAACTACAAAAAATATTGATACCAGTAAGCTTCTTGCAATTGTCTGTGACGGAACTACAGTTAACACGGGTTACAAAGGAGGTGTCATTCGATTTCTAGAAAAACAAGAACGAAAAATCATGCGTTAAGCATAGATTATGTAGCACTTTCCAACGCTTCCAAAATAATTTTACAAATCATACCGTTTAATAAGCTAAAAGATAACATCTAAGTAAACAATTTGGAAAACAACATATTTAAAATTATAATTTCAGGAATTTCCAACATATACAATATTCGGAAAAATATCCGAATACTTTTATTCAGCCCTGTATATGATCTATAGATTTGTATATATACTACATAGAATGCTAAATTTTAGTTCAGTTAGGAAACGCGTAGCACAGTTTAAAATTCTCCATCTGGAGTTTGTAAATAAACGGAAATGTGTTCGCGAACTTTTGTGCTTCCCTGTTTAGGATCTACAGAATTTATACACACCACGTAATAAACAAAAAGTGAGTTAAATTTAAAATCGCGTTCAGTAACTTAAAATGCACTTCCAGGAATTATTGTTAACAGGCAGTAGAGAATTCTTTTGTGTGTCCCTGTAAATGAACGATGACTGCTATGTGCACAATATTCTGTAGTAAGCCTCTTGTAATGCACATTAGTGATATATATAAATTTCAGTGCGTTTAAAATAGTGAAACATTACTTAAATAAACCGCAGACGGTTTTTCTCCATAGACGTAATGTAACGGAATTCTTTTGACTGTCCCTGTAAAGTAACTATAAGTGCTATGCACACCATATTCCATATTAAGCTTCTTCTAATGCACCTTAGTGATATATATAAATTTCAATGCGTTTAAATTAGTGAAACATTATTTAAATAAACCGCAAATGATTTTTCCCCATAGAACGCAATATAACGGAATTCTTTTGAGTGTCCCTGTAAAATAACTATAAGTGCTACACACTTCCGTTGAAATAGGGAACATGCTATAGATGGCGACAATAACATATAAAAATTGCAGAGCAATCCGAGCATATTTACGGGAGTTAGAGCACGGCCAGACTGCAGACGGCCATCCGGCCAGACAAACCGAAGTCATAAGCACTTTTCAACTAGGTTGGAAAGTGCTAAAAAGTAGGAAAGCCACTTCAATGGCTTATTTGCCAAATACATGTCAAAGAGATTATTTTGCGTCATTTGTTCGAGCATCTTGATTGTACAACAAATGGGCCTCAAAGTTTTACAGGATGTATTGGCAAATTTCTAAAAGATTGTGAATTTCTTCCTCTTGTACATTATAAGGGAATAAGCTGTACTTTGCCAGAAATTACTAAGAAAAAGATTTAAGCACGGATCAACTCTATTTGCTTGAGATATGTGAAGGAATTTCTTCGGGATTGTGTCCCGAAAAATTGTATAAAAGAAATCCTGGTAAAATTGTGTATTCTAGGTGGCTTACAGTGGCAAATAGAATTCTTAGGCTATACGTTTATTCAAGTGAACCGTCTGAAAATTTGTTAATTTTGACAAATTTTATACTACGAATTTATTCAACTATATGGTTTCAAATTAAAACTAAGCCTTCATGCATTTACGGAGCTAAGCATTTGCATCAAACAGTTATGTTATCACGATATTTACCAAAGGAATTAAAAAAAATAGTAGATCCCGTAATTCAACGAAATGGTTATTTTTGTCACTGGAAAATATTTTGATTGTCATGTTGGCTGACGATAGGGACTATGTAAGTGTGTTGGCACTAGGCAGAATAATAAAATCTCGAAAGTCAAGAAATTCCTTAAGTACTTTCATGTTACCTCAGATCAATTTTGAAGCCAAAGACTACATTAACTTTATAAATTGGGCTGAAGTGACCGTGACGGAACCACCATTAATTAAATTCTTAGATCATAACATTCTTATAAAGTGCATCCTAAATCCAAAGGCAATATAGATGAAGACATCTTACCTAAGATTAAACTATTCAATTGTCACAATCAAGCCACTGAAAGACGTGTGAAACTTGTTAATGAGGCTTCTTCTGCTTTTTATGGTCCTTTGAGACGCGATTGCTTCATTAAAACTTGTCTGGAGTCTCGGAAAAAAGTGCCAGTTTTTGAAACCAAAAAACAGTATGGACTACTATAAAATCGTAACTTCATTGCTTGTAAATTGTAATAGTAAATTATTTTTACCTTATTACTATAGTTCGTTAAGAATAATTTGGAATTATATTTTCTTCATAGGTTAAGTAACAAATATAAAACAATTACAATTACCCAAATTTCATATATTTAAAAAAGTATAGTTGTTGAGTTAGTAAATTAAAAGCGAATTTGATATAAATATTACATAATTTTACTATGTAATAATAATAATAATAATTCGATAATGATCCTTTTAAATTAAATTAATATTAATAGTTTGTATATTTGAGGAAAAAAATGGAAAAATGCACAACTTTTACGTTTTTTCTCAATATTCAATGATCTTGGGGAAGTATTTAATATTAATATTTTTTAAAGGTATTTTATATTCAGAATGAGAATATGATAGAGCAACTTTCCCACACCGTCCCATTTTGATTTGAAGAAAAAAAAATAGCCATAGGCGAGCGCTCCACCCTAGCTGTCTATTAAGTTAATTATAATGTTTGGAATCACTTGCGTTCAAATCGGAAAGATAGTTGTTGAGATATGGAAACGGGGCATAGTTAGGTAACAAACCTTGAAGGAGGGGATGTTCAAGTGCCCTTCAGCAAATGACTAATTAGGACAATTACTATGCATCTTTAAAAATTCGTTCGTTTGGTTAAGCTAGGAACTTAATTAAAAATTTGGCTTAAACTATTATTCAGAAATAGTGGTAACCGCTACTCATAAATTTAGTTTAATGTTATAAAGGGTGACTATTAAGTTAATTATAATGTTTGGAATCACTTGCGTTGAAATCGGAAAGATAGTTGCTGAGATATGGAAACGGGGAATAGTTAGAGAAAACTTTGAAGGTAGGGCCCCGGAGGGGGGGGGGAGGGGGGGGCGGATGTTTACGTGACCTTCAGCGCATAACTAATTAGGAGGATCATTATACATCTTTAAAGATTGATTCATTTGGTTAAGCTAGGAACTTAATTTGAAATTTGGCTTAGGCTATTATTCGAAAAAACTGGTAATTGCTTTTTAAAAATACACCTTGAAGAAATGAATGCTGATTTTTACGATAATTTAGTAAAAATGGAACTAAATGGAGAAGTTCGGAACATTATTACTGAGATATTACTGAGAAACTGAGATTTAAAATAACGGTATTCTGTATATAAAACAACTGAATATCAAGCTAAAAATGTTAAAATTGATTAATGTAATTAGACCCTTACCCCTAGCCATTCCCGCAAATATATAACAAATAATCTGTTAAATAAAGTTTTCTGTATTAATAGTCTCTATCATAATAATATATGTCCTGTTTAAAAAAAAACCCTTAAACCCAGATAATTATAATGAAGAAAACCGTGCTTGGAAATGTCTTAAACAGGTGGCGTTTGTGTAATTTGCCGTGAGTAGATAAGATGGCGTTACATCATTAGATTGGCTGTACGCAGATAACTCCAATCCATGTTGGCGCTATTTCGTTATAAGTCCTTATCTATGCATCGTTACTCTGATTTATTTAATGTCTTCTGAGAAGATATTCTATACAACCAAACAACCGAAGAAAAAAGCGTATTTTTAATGAGAGTTGTTTCTGCATTTTAATTAATATTTCAGAAAGTAATTAAAATATTAAAATTCTGACGTCTAGGTACACCAGGAGAGGGTTTGGACTACCTAAATCTAAATTTACTAGATTTTGCTAGCCATCGCCATTAGACACACACACGGACACACACACGGACACACACACAGACACACACACAGAGCGAAACTTTATTTTATTAGTATAGATCTATTTCTACGGAAACATTTATCCAAAAAACTGTCGGTAGATTATAGGATTGCTATAATTAAACAATTTTAGTATACAAATTCGGTTTTTAAATTCAGTAATACGGAAATAATATGACTCCATCTTAAATAGGATGTAATCACCATGGCAACCTAGAATCGTTACCTATCATGGGATATCATTGAATTAATTACGTATGATAGGATTTAATATTATGAAGAATGTGGCTATAACTTGGTCATAGAGATTATAAAATGTCATATACGTCATATATGACAATAACGTCATACATGTCAGAACACTATGGGCTTTTACATCTCGGTCGCTTGACTATTACTCCCCGGAAGCTGCTATAACAAGGAAGTACCAATTTTTTAAAAATTCAAATTACTTAATAAATATTTTTATTAATATATTTTAAAGTTTTGATTCGATTTTCATAAAATTTGAAATGACTCGACAAAATTCTGCAACGATTATATATACAAAGGACATTCTATAAAAATTGAGAGTTATTTTTTTACGTAGTGGCAACACCGTGAAACTAAAAAATAAAACTGCAGGCGATTTTTTCAAACTGTTAACTGTACGTTTATAAATATTCTAAATGAAGCAGACGATTTTATTTTCCTAGTTTTATGCTTGTTTAACGAACTGTTTTTATTTGCACTACAGAAATGGAGGTGAGTGATTCAGAGTTAAAAAACGAATTGCGTTGTGCCATAAAATTTTGCTATCGTTTACGCAAATCAGCTCCTGAAACAGTTAAGTTAATGAAAGAAGCTTACAAAGACAAATGTTTTGGTGAGTCTACGATTTTTAGATGGCATGCGGATTTCAAAAAAGGACGTAATCTTCAGAACTGGTTCCTAAGCCTGGTCGACCAGAAAGTGTTGTGAATGATCGAAATGTTAACACTATGTGGAAAATCTTGCAAGAAAATCGGCGAATAACATATGAGGAGACAGCGGCATCAATGAACATTTCGAAAACGTCGATATTTTGCATTCTACGCAACAATTTACAGCTTCGCCATGTTTATTCCAGATGGGTCCCTCATAACCTTACTAAAGAACAAATGCAAACAAGAATTCACCAATGTTGTGAGTGGAAACAGATGCTTCAAAATGATCCGAATTTCTTAAAGACTGTAATAACAGGTAATGAAACTTGGGTGCATCATTTTGATCCCTTCCCAAGTCCGCAACAAGTGTATGGAAACACACTGATTCTCCGCCTCCGAAAAACAATCCGACAAACCAAATCTGCTGGAAAGGTCATGATGCTTATTTTCTTTGATCATAAAGGTGTAATCAATCAGCATGCTGTGCCTCCAGAAGCTACTGTGAATGGTGAATATTATGTTTCAGTTTTGAAAATTTTGCGACAACACATATCGAGAAAGCGTCATGAACTGGTAGGGAATTGGATATTACATCACAATAATGCTCGCCCTCATGTCGCTACTTCTGTTCAGGAATATCTTAGTAAATGCAATATTAAAATGATGCCACATACCCCCTACAGTACAGATCTCGCACCATGCAACTTCTGGCTGTTTCCGACGTTGAAGGAGAAGTTCCATGGCAGAAAAAAATTAATGCAAATTCTGAAGTTATTTCAGCAGTGCAGGGTTCTTTGAAGCAGCTTCCAGAAAAAGGCTTCTCTATTTGTTTTGAAAAGTGGGTTGAAAGATGGGATCGTTGCATATCAACTGATGGAAGGTATTTTGAAAAAGAATGATGTATGTTTTGCTCTAAATATATTTCTTGATTTTTTATGATTTTACTCTCAGTTTTTATGGAACGTCCTTTGTATATTAATTTTCAAACCATTCGGTTGCGTAGTTTTTGAGCTGTTATTTGTGGACGGATGGACGGACCAGACAACGACTATAGGTGCTACATATTGATATAATTATGAACGCACCTAAAAATAATGAGATGTTTGAGGCTAGTGGATTTTTAAGAATTTGTTAATGTCGGGTTCTAATATTGTTAACATCAGTCGCATATTTCCACGTTCAGTGATCTTTTTCTTTCTTTTTTTTTTTTTTTACTTAGACAGTAAATTAACTACTGCACTGAACCTATGCTCAGCCAAATACGATGAAGGAAAAACAATTAAAAATTTCTATACTCTTGTTCACAATCTAGGATAGAGATCTGGTATTGATTTTTGAAAGGAGAACTCTTGATATCCATTTATGAATTTTACTTTTAGTTCTTTGTTAGTTGTGAGTTTTACGAGTTTCTCATTTAAATTTGATGATTCTCCTACATCTGCATTTGCGAAAGCCCAACTCGGTATATTCATGTTTAAAATATCCTGGAATCGCTCTGCAATGTCAGCATGAAGAACATACAAGTGTTGGCAGTAATCACTCTGTTTTGCAGATGATGGGAGAAAGTGACTGTATTCACCTCTACCTAGATTTCGCTTGAACCGAAATTTTTTCACAAATGTAGCTATGACCTTTTTGTTTTAATTAAATTCAACTCATCACCTTGCAATTGTAAATTGACTTCATTAAATATTCTAAACCGGTCTGTCAAATAAGCGATGCAATTTTTGGATGCAATCAGGTTTTCGCGCAATTTTTCGTCTCTGTTTTCAGGGAAATCCAATAATGAGTCAAATAGATTGAAAAATGATTCAGACAAATACCTTTTGAGTGCCCACGAACTTCTGTGTGCAGCAGCAAGCGATTGTAATCTTCATCATTTTCACTACAAAGTTGGCAAAATAACCTGTGATGCAATTAATTGCTTCCAATCTTATTGACTGCTGTATTGACTGCAACGTATGCAGTCGTTTATTCAGATTTTTTGCAACCAAATGCTGACGATGTACAACGACTATATTTGGTATTGCTTCTTTAAAATGCACTATGAAGCCCTTATGACACCACGTCATTGCTCTAACACCATCAGTAGCAGCTGACAAAATATTACGAATAGGAATTTCTTTCTCTTGAAAAAAGTTGTTCATGGTATTAAATATCGATTCTCCCTTTGCATCAGTTTCCAAGTTTAAGCAAATAACTCTTTACAATTCTTTTATGAATCGAACGTATGATAAGAAGAGCAGTGCTTTGTTATTTAGTAGAGTTGAATGGAAAATTTGCAAGTCTTTAAGTAATAGCATAATGGTATTTCAACGTCTTTAGCCATTTCATCTATTCTTCGTTGCACTGAATTATTACTCAGAGGAATTCTTCTGATGATATATGACGATGTCTTATGATGAAGAACAGTTTTTTTTTACCTCTTTGACTGCCGGCAAGATTAATTCCTC
This sequence comes from Maratus michaelseni, assembly GCA_963931845.1. NCBI lineage: Eukaryota > Metazoa > Arthropoda > Arachnida > Araneae > Salticidae > Maratus > Maratus michaelseni. The sequence goes on from OZ007588.1 coordinate 466,543,499, forward strand.
GACAATTGTGTGTGGTTTTCCTGCCTTTGGTATTAACAATGAAATATTATGTGAGGCTCGTATTCAGTCATCTTCTTGTTTAGAAGACGACTCAAAAAGGATTGATATGGTTCGCTGTTTTAAATATTTCTTTTCCAGTCCTTGAATACAAGATAAAACATTGTCCTTTTTATCAGCATGCTTTTTATTCAAATGCTCTTGTAGTCTAAAAGGCTTCATGGCTTCATTTGAAAGATCATATTTTGGCAAATCGTTTGATACACATATCTAATGACTGGTTTGCAGGAGATTGCGTAAATCCATATTTCAAATACTCAGTACTATTCTGCCGGCATTTCTTCTTAGATTCAGACATTTTGAAATGCAAAATTTGCCACGGTATATTTTAAATAAATTAACTTTTCAACAGATTTATGCATAGTTATAAAATAATGTCTATAATGGCTTCTATCACTTTCCCTCAGAATAAACGAATTTCTTGAGCAGATTCAAACCAAAGGTTAGTTTGGAAATCTCTATTGAGGCGTGTGTCGTCATTTTCCTGATATTTTCGAGATACAGGTTAATAATAAACTTTTACAAAAAAAAATATTAACCGACTTAAAAAAAAGCACTAAAAAGTATTAAATAATTCTTTAAAATTCTCTAATGACAAAATGTTATCCATTAACCACAAATCTGATATCATGTGTCGGAAAAAATTTGATAAATTTAATATGTACAGTTTAATACCCACCAAACATGGATTTTCGAGAGAATATATTTTACAAGAGATGAATATACAGACTTATTATTTAGTTTACGAATACATACATATAAAAAACAATCAATTACTTTTTGAAGTCGGTGCCAAACTACCTTAAGTTTAGTAAGAATTGTGAATATATTGTACCTAGTATCTACTAATTTATCGATTGGGGTTGTTTGGCACCGACTTCAAAAAGTAATTGATTGCTTTTCATATGTATATATTCGTAAACTGAATCATAAGTCTGTATATTCATCTCTTGAAAAATATATTCTCTCGAAAATCCATGTTTGGTGGGTATTAAACTGTACATATTAAATTTATCATTTTTATTCCGACACATGATATCAGATTTGTGGTTAATGGATAACATTTTGTCATTAGAGAATTTTAAAGAATTATTTAATACTTTTTAGTGCTTTTTTTTTTAAGTCGGTTAATATTTTTTTTGTAAAAGTTTATTTTATTTCCTACTTTTTAGTTATTAATACAGTAATAGACAATTATCTTGATTTCAACATCTGCTGAATAAATAAGTAATTTGTAATAGAAATTATAATTTACCAAAATTATCCATTAAATAAATATTTTTTAATAAAATCTTTGACAGAATCAAATTCTTGTCAATCTGGACGACAACTGGAGAAATATCGCCAAATTTGGCGATCAAAATATGTTGCCATAAATGAAGCCAACGTGGTTATAGTTGACTAATTTGACGAAATTCTCATTCAGATTGACGAGAATTGGGAATGAATTTTCTGTAATCGGGTTCCAGGCATTTTTTAATTTTGAAAATTTTTTAACAACAAAATTGTTCTAATCATCAGAATTTGACGAAATTTAAATGGGACCACCAGGGTGTCTTACACTTTTAAATCAAAAAAATATATATATCAAAATCAGTGCACATTTACGAAAGTTATGCGTGAACAGGACTAAAACATACATACATACATTACATACATTGGGTCAAATTATTAACATCCTCCTTTTCTCACCTTCTTCTATCTAAATAGAAAAAAGTATTGTGATGAAAATTTTTTCAATTTCCGGTTTTCGACGGATTTATATGTTTTAGGAGTCAAAGATTCCGAAAAACATGTTTTTACAAAATATCTGTCTGTCCGTGTGTGCCCTCTTTGTTTCTAAAGAAAAGTGTGTCAAGTTATGAAGCAACCTAGAATTGAACGAAATTTCATTTATAGGTTTTTGGCTGTGACCAGCAGGTCCCACTTGAATTTGCGGATATTCTGCCGAAAGCGGGCGCTGTGATAGCGATTTTTGTTCCATTTAAATTATTGTATCATCGAAAAGTGTATTAGGTTATCCACAGTACTGAACCAAATTTTTTGTACGTGTTTTTTACTATGGCCTGCAGGTCCCAGTTGAATTTGGGGATATTCGGCAAGAAAGAAGGCGCTATAATATATGGACACTTAAAGATTTCAAATTCAAAAAGATGTACAAAGTCGTTAAAAATATTAGAAATCCTAAAGGTTTTTTTTCAATTGAATGTTCAGCCTTGATCCAAGGATACCGGAACAATTTTTGTTTTGCCTCTACCTTAAAAAATGCCTGAGATATAGCATTTTGAAATTTTACAGTGGCTGACATTTTGAAACAAGACAGAAGGATTCCTCCATAAACGGTTTTAATTTAAGAGTTTTAGTGAACATGCTATCTCGCAAGTTTTATTTCATTGTTGTAACCATCGTTCTAACTCGCACATTCTCAACACTATATATTCATGTTCGCCAGCGTTAAATTATCTCCAAGCTAGGCAATATTTGGCGAAATATCAACAAATTTGGCGACAAAAACAAGTTGCCATAAATGAAGCCAACTTGGCTATAGCTAGCATATTTGGCGAAATTCTGATTCAAATTGAATATTGACGAGAACTGCGACTGAATCTTCTGTAATCGGGTTCCATCCATTTTTATAGCTTGGTGTTTTGCAGTAAAATTAGCTAAAATCTTAAAACCAAGGAATAGGTAGGCTGTCTTTTCCTGCCGGTATAGACCAGAAGGACTTTTCGTAGTTTAATATACATAATATATCAGCTACAAATAAATTAATCTCTCGTGTAAGTATGTTTTTAAATTGAAACTGTTTGGAAGTAATGTCATTTGAGCATTTTAAATATGACGTAAGTTTTCCCATTTAATGTTTTGAACGTGTAATAATTTAATTATTTCACTTTTTTAATATTCACGCGCAAGTATATTTTTTATAACGTATTTTTCTACATTTACTGCTTTTAACACGTGATCATTTAATTATTGTTTTAAAGTTTTATTTCTGTTTTTGATAGTCACGTGTAAATACGTTTTTAAATTGAAATTATGTGCGCTATTTTACAAATTGGCAACAATTCAAATAATGGACTTTTTGAAATCTATATATTTAAAACGCTAAGCTTTTTCTTTCGACAATCCGTGAGAACAAACTACTGCATCAAATTACATCATTATTTTTTTAAATGAAAGATATTTGGACACAGATTTGTTATCGTGCATTCGTTTGTTCGAAAATGTAATTAATTAGCCGTAATTTTCAATTAAACTTTTACTTTTGCTTATGACGTCATAAGCAGATAACGCCCACTGTTGCAAAGCATAGACTTTATTCTCTAAACTCTGTGGTGGCGACGATAAAAAAAAAATATTAAAAGCACGCGGCTTTTAGGCCGAATTTTTTAATTTGCAAGTTAAATTTAGGTAAAAATATTTATCCGCGTGTTTTATAAGCGAATAAAAATTCATATTTATTGTGACGTCACGGGAATATTGTCCATTGGGTTTATTTTATCATTATGCATTATAACTTTGCGATTTATGCCATTTTTTTTATTACAAAATCTATATATTTAAAACGCTAAGCGTTTTGTTTCGACAATCCGTGAGAACAAACTACTGCATCAAATTACATCATTTTTTTGTTAAATGAAAGATATTTGGACACAGATTTGTTATCGTACATTCGTTTGTTCGAAAATTTTATTAATTAGCCGTAATTTTAAATTAAACTTTTACTTCTGCGTATGACGTCATAAAGTCGGCAATCGGAATACGCCTACTGTTGCGAGGCACAGGGTAACGAGAAACTCCATGGTTGCAAGGATAAACGAGAAATAATAAATATCAAAAGTACGTGGCTTTTATGCCGAATTTTTTAATTTTCAAGTTAAATTTCGGTAAAAAATACTTATCCGCGTCTTTTATAAACGAATAAAAATTCATATTTATTGTGACGTCACGGGAATATTGTCCATTGGGTTTATTTTATCATTACGCATTGTAACTTTGTTGATGAAATTTTTTTCATTACAATTAAATACAAAATATATTTTTATTTGTATACATGGTGCTTAAGCATAAAAATAACGTATATAAAGTACGTTGCTTCAACTTGATTGCATACCTTGATTACAGCGCCTAGAATACATTCTAGAATATGTATTCTAGGCGCTGTACCTTGAATATATGTTACCAATTACTTTTTTTTTTAAATTGTAGGTTAGAAGATTTTATTTTCTAATAAAAAAAATCCACAAAAGTAAAGGATTTCAGGAAAATTCAAATTATTAAAAATAGTGTTATGGTAGAAATTTTTTTTAATAATGATTGTATTTTTAGCTAGAAAAAACAATGTAAGGCTAATATTTTATAGGAATTATTTTGGTAGGTTTATTATAAGTTCATTTAACAGTTCTTTATTAGCGGGAAAGTCCTATTTCTTTCACTGTGAATTTCTCTTTCGATGTCAAAAAATGGTAGTCTACTTTTGGACGCCAGCTAAAACACAGTGACAATTTTTAGAAATACATAACGGTGAGACAACAAACGGCGCTATCGCTTTAGTTTTCATCGCGCTTACATCACTTCTAAATACTACATTTTCAACTTCAATTCTTACATCATCAATTAGAAAAAATTAGCTTTCGATTGAAATTTATTTTAAAACTGCCGCTTAATTTAACGACTTTTTAAATAATTTTCAATAATGAAATATTTTTCAATTCTGTCTGAACAATGACCATCAGTTTGCTTCAATATTGTAAAATAGCCCCTGGGAAAGTTGTCACAATTGAAAATAGATTTCCCTGACCATCATAAAAAGTTAATAATAATAATAATAATAAACCCCTGATAAATCATAAGATCAGATTTTCCATAAGATAGAGCATTTTGGCGCTAAACTAAAATCTTTCAAAAAAAAAACCTGTTTTCAGTTTATGATTAACATAAAATTGATATGTTGAATTCGTTGATGTATATGTTGCATCAGAATATACTAGGAATTGTATATTTTTATTTTTTTAAAGATCCATTGGATATTTAACTGTATAAGAGGGAAAAGATCCCCGGCTATGAAAAGGGATAATCATCCTGATTACGTAAAGGGACAGAAGAAATCATACAAATAAATTACACTTGAAAACATTAAAAATCTGCCTCATCTGCAGATTGATTTAGCATTATAAAAGAATTCTCAATCTTTACATAAAAATTTATTAGCTTAAAACAATGGATGCCTTATAGAATATATGGATTTGAAACGAAAGTTTTAAAGAAAACATTTTAAACCTTTTATTTAAACATTTTAAAACTTTTTTTTAACGTCGAATTTCGACGGTGCCTTTGGACATATGCAATGCTCATGCACATAGAAGCTTGTGGACGTCCGAGGTCACCAAATCTGTAGAGGTGGCGAGACGAGTAAGTATAGCTGTAACATGAACTTAACCCTACAATGTCACCGACCACAAGCTCACTCGGTTGCGTTATCACAGGGGGTGGGGGAGGTGTGTGCTTTATTTACTATGTTCTTTTATTTACTGAATATGGATGGATGTAGGAATATACTATTTGTATGATACTTCATAGGTCCATGAAATTTTCCTTCTTGCAGTGGGGAATATAGCGGTAATGTCGAACTGATTTACATTACACAGTTGTTTACGGATTGTTTGTTTTCAGTTTACATCGGAAGTAGCACTTATTTCACCAGGGGAAAAAAAACTTTTAAAATTAAATATTTAAAAGAATGTTTCATACTCTCCACTTCTTAAATAATAAAGAAGCTTATTTTACTGATATTGTTATAGAATTTTTTTTCCCGTCAGATTTTGACGGGTTTCATCTAGTATAAATTAAATTATCAAAATAATGGAAATTTGAATAAAATAATTTGTTCTAATGATCAGATTTTGACGAAATTGAAATGGGACCACCTTGGACCCTTACTCTTTCAAACAAAATAAAAATTACCAAAATCGATGCACATTTACGAGAGTTATGCGTGAAAAACATAATACATACATACGGGTCGAATTGATAACCTCCTCCTTTTTTTAAGTCGGTTAAAAAAATTAATTCAGTTTCAAACTTTTAGCCAGCTTAATATAGCAAAATTTGCACTCCGCGATTTTTGACATTTTAATGATTTTTAATGCGATTTATAGCGTATTAAGGTTTCTATCACAGGCTCTGGCATCGCGGGGGGTGGGGGGGGGGAGGAGGGTTAAGTTGTCGTATTCTATTAATTTCTGAAATAGGTAGGTACACCACGGCTGCCCCCCTTCACTGTCTTAACGTCCCCTATTTGGCTCTGGACCCTTTACCGCCCCCGTTGGGAACCCATGAGTTAGACCTTGACATAAATTATTACTGATTAGGTTTGACCATATCTTGTTCAAGAAGTGGCACTGCTGTGCTGTGCTTTCCATGATTTCTATGATAGCTATATTTCAGTATCTATGGGATAGAATTTCACCATGTTTAATATGTAAGGTATTTATTAAATATTATGTTTATTAAATTTTGGCCTTTTTCACCAAATGGAGGCCCTATTATGCTATTTTTTTGTGGTGAACATTATAGCCGTATCTCAGTTTCTATCGGTTAAAATTCACCAAATTCTAAATTTGAAGTTATTAATTAAAAAAATATATATGTTTTGCCAATTTTGTATTTGAATACTAACAGGGGGCGCTGTTGAACTTTGCTTTTTTTATGCGTTGATCACTGTAACTGCAAGAAAAATATAACAAAATCCACTTTACTTTGTAATTGTTGATGTATAACAGCGCTATTTAAAATTAATATCTATTTTTATTTATATAATACGCAAGTGAGGTGACGATTCTGCGTCTTACACATTCTAGAGAAAATGCAAACGTATCGCGGCCATGTTTGGCGTAAGTATTCTCGATGCCGTAAGTATGCCGATTGTTCAGCTTATGGAAATATATACATGATCTGCTTTGTATCATATCTATTCTTCATTATTTTCTCTAAAAATTACAACATGCTAGTTACTTTCGGTAACAAATTACCTTTGTTTAAAACTAGGCATAAAAGAAATTTCAAACAAAATAAATATTTGCAGTAAATGCCTTTATCATTGTTTTATTTAATGACAATACTGCATGTTAGATAAAATTTGATTCCATGTTAAAAATATATCTTACAAATCTTTTTCTTTTCTTTGAAAAAAGAATCAAAGCAAAACATTAAAGTGCAAGTAATAATGCTAATACTTTTGTTTTTGTGCAACTGATATTTAATGTCGAAGTAAAAGAAACGAACAAAAACGTCCCGACTTTCTATTTAATTCTGATTCTTTTAATTGAAATTTAAAGTTATTAAATGTCTTATTAAATGCTTTGTAAGGGGAAAAAAAATGTTTGAGATTAAAACGTGTTTCTTTTTAAACGTTTCTTTCTTTAACTGACATTATTTTTTTCTTACTAGCGCATTTGGTATTGTACTGAAATAAATTTTCATGAATGCCACGAAACAAAAAATAAAGAACAATGTATTTTAAATATTAAATGCAAAAATACCTTTAACATTAATGGAAAACATTAAATTGAAGTAAATGGAATTTTGTTTATTTTGTTTTAAGTGGTAATATTAAGAGAAGGCTATTTTTGGGAAGAATGGTTTGACAAAATGATTGATAAACATTAATTAAATGTAATGATAAATCTTCTTTGTTAAACATACTATTAGAATATCATTATATAGTATGCATAATATAATATTAATAATAGAAAAAATATTTTGTTAGTAAAATTTTTGATTATTTATGTTAACATGCTTCTAGGAAAGTTCGACTTCTATAGTTGCTACACTTCGACCTTATTACAAAAGATTTCGCAAAATTTAGGAAATGGTCAGCCTTTCGTAAATGAATTTTATCAGAAAACTTTTGTAATCAGATCGAACTGTGGCAACCAGAGAAGTCTCAATTTTCCTAGAATGCTGGTACACTAGAATTGCCGATTTAACTATTAACGAAGCTCGATCGATTCCAACAGAACAACACTCAGTGTTAATAATACTAGTAAATCTGCAGATCAGGAGCCACAACGTCAGCTCTAAAAGTCATTGTTTTTTAATCTCACTATTCATATTATTTACCATCTTACAATTCGCATTTTATTTATTTCTTATATTACATACATATTTATCTATAGTAATATTATAAAGAAGTAAAGATTGTTTTTTGTTTGTTTGTTTGTTTGTTTGTTTGTAGGAGGTAATCTCTGGAACTACCGAACCGATTTCAAAAGTGATGGTGGGAAATTGATGGTGACAAGCCCTGCTCCAACATAGGCTATATTTTTTGTCGGTGAAACTAACCCCAGGGGGTGCAGGAGCGAAAAACGTTCTAAAATTGAGATTTTTTTTTATACTGAAGGAGCTAGAAATTTGAAATTTGACATTGTAGTTACTTATAAGATGTAAATGCTCTCTAAGAACAAAAAAAAAATTGAAATTTAAAAGCGTGAAATGAGGGAAAAGCGTTCTAAAAACATTCTAAATTACAATTTTTATGGAATCTCTGGAACTACCGAACCGATTTCAAAAGTGATGGTGACAACCCCCAGCTCCAACATAGGCTATATTTTATGTCGGTGTCACTAACCCCAGGGGGGAAGGGGTTCAGGAGCGAAAAACGTTCTAAAATTGCGATCTTTTCTATACTGAAGGAGCTAGAAATTTGAAATTTGGCGTTGTAGTTACTTATAAGTTGTAAATGCTCTCTAAGAACTTAATAAAAAAAATTCGAAATTTAAAAGGGTGAAATGAGCGAAAAGCGTTCTAAAAACATTCTAAATTACAATTTCTATAGAATCTCTGGAACTACCGAACCGATTTCAAAAGTGATGGGGGCAAATTGATGGTGACAGCCCCTGCTTCAACATAGGCTATATTTTATGTCGGTGTCATCAACCCCAGGGGGGGGGGGGGGTGCAGGAGCGAAAAACGTTCTAAAATTGCGATTTTTTTCATACTGAAGGAGCTAGAAATTTGAAATTTGGCATTGTAGTTACTTATAAGATGTAAATGCTCTCTAAGAATAAAATTTAAAAAAAATCGAAATTTAAAAGGGTGAAATCAGCGAAAAGCGTTCTAAAAACATTCTAATTTACAATATCTATGGAATCTCTGGAACTACCAAACCGATTTCAAAAGTGATGGTGGCAAATTGATGGTGACAACCCCTGCTCCAACATAGGCTATATTTTATGTCGGTGTCACTAACCCCAGGGGAGTGCAGGAGCGAAAAACGCTCTAAAATTGCGATCTTTTTTATACTGAATGAGCTAGAAATTTGAAATTTGGCATTGTAGTTACTTATAAGGTGTAAATGCTCTCTAAAAACAAAATAAAAAAAAATTCGAAATTTAAATGGGTGAAATGAGCGAAAAGCGTTCTAAAAACATTCTAAATTACAATTTCTATGGAATCTCTGAAACTACCGAACCGATTTCAAAAGTGATGGTGGCAAATTGTGGTGACAACTCCTGCTCCATCATAGGCTATATTTTATGTCGGTGACACTAACCCCAGGGGGGTGCAGGAGCGAATACGTTCTAAAATTGCGATCTTTTTTATACTGAATGAGCTTGAAATTTGAAATTTAGCATTGTAGTTACTTATAAGATGTAAATGCTCTTAAAGAACAAATTTTTTTAAAAATTCGAAATTTAAAAGGGTGAAATAAGCGAAAAGCGTTCTAAAACCGTTCTAAATTACAATTTCTATGGAATCTCTGGAACTACAGAACCGATTTCAAAAGGGATGGTGGCAAATTGGTGGTGACAATCCCTGCTCCAATAGACTCTTTAATAAAAAAACTATGCATTGCTGATGACTGGGTTTTTCGCTAATTGTTGCCACAGATTAATCTCGGAAAATGAAACATTTGAAGTTACTGAAAAAAAATAGTAGCTCGAAAAGTATTTGTCAGAAAATTGTTAGGCAAACTGCGTTTGAAAGGTAAAAAATTGTATATTTCTTGATATAAATTTCAAATCTAATGATTATGCCATTTTTCAAATATTGAATTAAAAAAATTACCAAATTTCACAATGGAGTAGCATAGCAAAACCTTCATGAATAAAAAGATAATGATAAGGGCGAAGTGTCCTGGCGTGTATATTGGCTATAGCACGAGTCACAAATTATAGTAGCCTTATTATTCTGTTAAAATATAAAAGTGAATTATGAAATGTCAATAATTTGTTTGATTAAAAGTTCGTTATAAGAAATTGACCAGCGTAGCGGGCGTAGCTTGCTAGTAAATATGTAAAATACTTCAGAGGTTTTAGAAATTAGAAGCGTCAAATTAAACACGATTTATGCAATGATATTCTGAAATTCTTATGAACTTCTTATTCATGTAACTTTTTAAATAGAAAAATAAACTTGTATTAAAATAAATTCTTCATTTATGTCAAAAGAATACAAAAATAATTTATTTTGATAATAAGATATTACAGCAAAATAGTGCGAGTTACTTGAATTTCATTATTTTGATATTCATTGAAATAGGGTTGCTAAGCAACTAATAAATTAAAGAGCAAAGTAAAAAGAAACACATTTCAAAATTTGTAAAAAAATATGAAAATAAAATGTTTCATATTTCCCGAACAGATGCAAAAAATTTTCCAATAATTTAAACCATTTCTAAGTTCTAAATGAATGTATCAGCAATTTTTCAAAGCTATTGAATATATTTAAATCCCAACAAAAACTTTTCAGTAAAAAAAAAAAAAAAAAAAAAGCGCCAAGTTCTTCTTAAGGTTTCGGCCAGAAAAAGCAGTGATATCTGAAGCTCGCCCAATTTAAAAGTCAAACATCCCAAATCTTTCATTGAAAATGGCTTCCTGCGACTTGGCCGTTAATGCATTCAAGAGGGTTTTTCAAATACTAAAAATTGTATAATGATGTACATGTCTACTACATATTTTTCAGCATTTTACGCTTTTTGTAGCACAAAGTACAGAAGTATAATACACATTTCAATAAAGCATATAAAACCACTTCAGAGTCTATTTAAATGCTTAGTAAATGATGATATTCAAAAGATTAAATTGCTCAAACATAATTATCCGTTTTTCGACTGTTAAAAACGAATAAGTGCATTCTAATATCATTGCAATAACTCTTAATACATCCAAACAAACTATAATAAATGATCATATGGAATGAATTCCTTTCGTCAATGAACAAGATTTCAATATTATACAATATACAGCATAACGTAACACATTGGGAGATTTGATTAAAGTAGATTTAGTTTATTTCATCGGTTTCGATATAATGACTTTGGACCATACAAAATGACAATTAAACCATAAGTGGACTGAATGATTCTTAATCAAAACTAATGTTTGTTGAAATTGAATGGTAGTATTTATCACAAAGATTTTGCTTTCAATATATTCATGGGGATTTGTCTCTTTGCATTTCTAATATTATTTTTAATATTCAAACAATTTATAAATGTATAATTTCCAATCATAAATTTGGAAATGTCCTAGAATGCATTAACGGCCAAGTCGCAGGAAGCCATTTTCAATGAAAGATTTGGGATGTTTGACTTTTAAATTGGGCGAGCTTCAGATATCACTGCTTTTTCTGGCCGAAACCTTAAGAAGAACTTGGCGCTTTTTTTTTTTTTTTTTTTACTGAAAAGTTTTTGTTGGGATATCACTACTTTTTTTATGTTTTTTTAATGTGTTTACTAAAATATATTAATATGAAAACAATTTTATTGATTTTATTGGACTTTACAAATTTATATTTCACTTCAAGTTTATATTAAAATATAGAGTGAAAAATGAACATTTTACGTAAGATTTTAAGTGTTTTCTGTAACCTAAAATACATTTTTCTCAATGGAATTCAATATTCAATTGGAACTTTAAAGATGCTGTATTTTTTTCTGTACGATAATTTTTATATTAAATTTTATAGGATAATTTAATCTTATTTCTTTATTGTATATTTAAATTGACCAGTGTTTATCAATCTGATGTAATCAATACAACATTTATTCAAATTGATTTATTTTATTAGACAGTACGAGGAAAGATATTAAATACAGTCTTCTAAAATATTATATCCTTTTGAAACACCGTTTTTATCTACCCTACATTTATTTCTGATTAAATAATGATATACATCTAAATAATATTTTTTCTATATACTTTTTTTGCATTTCGAATTTCCTCTTGTAGAACACCGCTTCCTTTTTCCTCTTTTCTTTTGAGAATCTGGATCTTGAACAACTGATACAATTTTCGGCATAGCCCACTTTCTATCTCTAATTTTCTTTCTCCACGGCTTTGTATATTCAATCATTTTCATATCTGATTGGTAAATAGATCTGAGCCTGTTGTATTCCCTAATTGCCGATTTCTGAGCTATAATGTTGTTAACATCGAGATTAATTAGATGAACCCCATTTAGAGTTTTCACTCTCGATAGAGCTACGTACGCTTGCCCACATGAAAAGACGGAAGATCCTATGTCAATAAGTGCGCTTTGTAAACTTAAACCTCGACTCTTATGAATTGTTACAGCGTATGCTACACATATTGGAAATTGCTCTCTGTGAACATATGCTTTGTTAATCACCTCAAATTTGGATTTTACGGGAGCCAACTCATATAGTTGAGAGTTGCAAAACTCTATCAACACCCTTCTGACTTTGTTGTGGTTCTCTGGATGCCATTTAACATCTATGACTGTGCCTATAGAGCCATTTACCAAACCCAAATTTATATCAATATTTCTTTTTAACATCACTCTAACTCCTTTTTTAATTATTATCGTTTCTTGTAATCCTGCTGTCATTGAATCGTCTTCTTCATAATTTAAAAGGACTTTACGAGCTCTTTTTGTTAAGAACTTTGGACATTCAAGATTATCTGTTGCAATAAGGCGTATTTCAGGACCATCGAGTGCTTTAAGCATGGCGCCGTTCAATTGGTGACACATATTTCTTGTGGGCAACAAACATATTGTATCATTTGAACATTTTAAAAGATAATCTGCAATATCTCGCAGTCTGCCCTCGTTAGTATCCGATTGAAATGGAATGAGTCTTTTTGATAAGACATCATAATCTGCTTCTGTAATTATTCCTATTCTTATTTTTTTTAGTATTTCACCATAAACAGAATCCTTATGTTGTCTAATGTTTTCTGTGAGTTCGTCATACATGAATAATTCTTTCCATAAATTAGGAACACTAAGTGATCCGAATAACTTGGTCCCTTCAGAAGGTGAAAAAAATTCGAAAGGAGATTTCTCTCTAACAGGCGGTAATTGCAAAAGATCTCCTAAGACCAGGATGTGTTTTTTACCAAACCATCCATTATTGTCATCACTTGTATCAAATATTTCTGAAAGACGGAAATGTATAAATGCTAAGGTGACGTTTGAAACCATTGAAATTTCATCTATGATGAATAAAACAACGTCTTTTAAATCTGATCTTAATATTTTAAGTACTTCATCGGATAGTGGTTTATATATTGGTGTCTTTTTATGTTCAACTGGCAGCTGAAGAAGCCTATGTATCGTTAGTCCATTTACGTTGAATGCTGCGATTCCTGTTGGTGCACTCACTGCTACTTTTTTTTTTTTAAATAATGGTGGACCCAGAGTTTGATAGCTTTTATTAAGTAACTTTTTCCTGTTCCTCCAGTACCACTGACAAAACATCGAAAAATTTCATCGTTATGATCCGTGTTTTTCAATTTCATGGTAATGCTATCAAATATTCTCTTTTGATCATTATTAAGACTTTTAAATATTTCTTCAAAATCGTCAATATTTAGATTTTCCTCAATGTTAATGCGACAGAAATCTTCCATAGCATTTGTAACCTCTAAAGCATTGAATTCTAATGGATTATCAGGACCTCCGTCAACTTCAATATTTTCTTTCTCTTCAATTAATTCTGATATTTTAGATTCTACTTTTGTGATAGCTTTTTCTATTTTTTTTCGTTGTTCTATGCATGAGTTCCCGTAATTAAATGCTTCTCTCAACGCATCTTTTTCCGAGTGAAAAGCTTCAGTGTAAGTCTCAAAGCCCATTTTCAACTCTTCTAATTTACGCCAAGGTTTGAACATCAAAAGTAGAGCGAAGAAATATTTTTCTGGCACTTGTTCGGCATCATAATGATAATGATTTAAAATGTACGGTCTGTCTCTTTCTTTTAAGTATTTACTTCCCTCTTTTAAAACATAAAATTTTGCTCTCCCTGAAACCGGCTTTTTATTCACGATGTCAAATTTCTTTATAAAATCAAATAAATGCATTCTTTCTAATTCTTGTGGCCTTTCTGGATAGAAATTATCAACCCAAGATTCGTAGAATATGTCCGTGGATTTTGGATCGAGCATATTCATCTCCGATTTGGACTTAACCCTTCTGTTACGATGAATATTTACATCTAGCCACCTAATTGTAGTTTGTGGATCGGTACCATATAGTTGTATGCCAAGCAGAGTATCACTAGCTTCTAAAGCTCCGCATTCTCTGTGTCCTAATAATCTTAGACCTATGTTGAATAACTTGCTTCTCAAACTTTTCGTTGAATTTATATCATTAAATGCATTCATAAGGTGTGTCTTTTCACTTTTCGTAGTATACTTTGTGATATAATAATTTAGAATGGATGTTTTTTCACCAATGTATTGTATATCTATATTCCCATTCCATGCTAGCAACATTGTAGGATTGTAATCGTTAATCATTTTCCACTCTTCCTTGCGTACAAGATCGTACAGACGATTGTTTTTCGATAGTGTTTTTCTTGCGGCTATGGATTCTATTGTATCCCTGATCACAAGTTTTTCAGTAACTAATCTAGGAAACCCAAACCTACATACAGAACGAAAACCACTTTTTGTTTTCTTTTTCTTCATACAGTAATCATTGTGTTTGTGTTTTTGGAATGATGTGACCCGTTTATGGAGAGTTGGAGAAATATTTCTTTTAGGAATAGCACATGTTATATATCTATTTATAAAAGATGCTACGTCATCTATAGAGGACTCATTGATTACAGGAGCATCTTTAATCCACAGTAACATATGAAAATGCTGAGCTCCTCTAGTTTGATATTCCCGTCTCCAAAAGTAATGTTCCACCTTACCCAACGGTTCATCTGAGGAAGTAAGGAAATCTAGAATGGCACGAAACTTATTCTCTATAAAGCGAGAAGTAGACACGGGATCAACTGCTACTAATTCCCTTATACTTTTATTTGCCATTTCAGGACCGTTTATATCCTTGATATATTCACCTAAGTCATTCCACATCCATTCCGAAGGGCTTAAAGTAAGGAACCAAGTTGCCGGTCCATAGTGTTGTATCATGCAGTTAATGTCGTTTCTGGGTTTCTTCCAGTATTGCTCCGTGTTTCTTAGTTTACTGAATATAGCTGTAAGATCACTTTCCAACTCGTCCTTTTTAAGCATTTTCAAATATTGTTCGGCTGTTAGTTTTTGACTTTGATTTACCAAATTCATTTTATAAAATATTCCAGAACCTAACTGGCGGATATTAGCATCATTTAATAAATAAAATAAATATTGTTGATCTAGCCGAAATTGGGGATGTTTGGACATTAATTTGGCTTTTATAAATTCACTGGATATTAATTTCTGAGCACGATCGTGAAACTGGCCATATTTTACTTCTGGATACAGACAGGGAAAGCATTTAACATCGATATATTTATTTCTAGAATCTATTGGTGCTTCATTTACCTTAAGCATCTGATAGAGGGCTGAAACAGGAGCATTTATTCTTCTCTCATGCAAAGGATATATGGTAAATTGTTCATAATCTGTTGCTTTTTCTCTTGAAATTTCTTGTAATAGTGGACTTTTTTTGTAATTATGATTATTGTCGATTTTTTTTATTTCAACGGTGTGTTGCACGTTTTCACTGATACTATTGATCAAATGGCATGGGATGTCTGGTAATTTTATCTGAAAATAATGTATATTCACATGTTTAAGATATTTCAATGCAGCATAAATGTTATTTACGTTTACAATATCTTCCCAAATTATTTTTGATTTTGTTAGTACACCCCGTACCATTATATAAAGTTCGGGATTCTTATTGATAGGATCTTCTGGCTTAGGCAGTGTTTTCAATGTTTCTTCCAATGGCAATGGGAGATGAAATGTTCTCCCTTTAATCTTTTTCATCATTTGTCTGTTAGGCACAAGATTTTTGGCAACTGGCTTCATGGATATTAAAACCTGAAAAGCTTTAGCTCGCTGTATCAGTATTTTCTCATATTCATTTAAATGACTTATTTCCGGTGGTATAGCACTTACGTATAAATCATTAAGCACGCATGTAGATGGCATTTGATTTTCTCGAATTTTTTTTAGACATGTATGACATATTGTTTGACTGTGTATAATATTATTGAAACTGTAATATTCTAGTAGCTGATTCCAAATACCAGTAGCAATTGTTTTTCTTAAACGATCTAAAACACAAACATCTCGTGAACAGAAAAGTTTATTGCAGGACATACATTCAGATTTGGGTGTGTCTAAACACTTTTTTAATAATAATTTGAATGCTAATTTGTGTTTTTCGATTATTTCATCCTCAACTAATTCATTAGCTACTGTATTTTCGACAGAAACGCTTCCAGTGGCTTGATGCTCTCCAAGTTGCCTTATTTTATCTACATCCAAGTTATTTAATGATTCGTCTATAGCATTCAATGATTTGCAATAGCTTTGAAATTGATACATATTTCTAACAATAGTTCTTAGCTGAGGAAAATGCACTTTTATATCATTTATATACACAATATGATTATGCAGTTGTGTTGTAAAGTTCAAGTAAATTTGGGCCGGTGTTTTACTATTGTAATATTCAAAAATGCCACGCAGATTTTTTATAACTTCTTCATCCAATGCGCACAATGCCTCACAACAATTCCATACTAGACTTTTGCCTTTCTTTTCGACTTTTCCAAATATTATTTTACCTCTATCATCAATTTCGATTGCTCTGTCTTGATTTTCATAAACCTTATAAGATTGCTCGACATAAAAGGGCTCTTGATTTTTTCGGTGCTCGGCTTTTCCTAGGAATGCGTTGAATCTGTCATAAATACTTTTATTATCAGGACATGCGTTTAAGTTTTCTAATGCTATGAGCATTGTTTCTTTTAATTTTTGGACTGACTTAATTAAATTTCCTAATATTATTTGTCTATTGTGAAGAATCCATTTAATTAGCTTTTCTGCTTCTAATCTGTCACCTAATTTTATGTATAAATCTCTAGTTGTTTTTTCAATAGCATTAAATTGTAATTTTTCAGATGATCTTTTCCTGTAAGCAGCTTTGGGCTTTAATTCATAATATAATTATATATTATAATTAATAGCGGGCGACGGATTGTTGATGTACCTCGGGATGCAAAGCTGTGTAGTAGGCGACGGACTGTCGGTTTACTTCGGGATGCAAAGTTTTGTAGCGTGTTGCAGCTTCCCGTCTATTTTTTATATGCGATTATTGTACTTTTCTACCGTTTCTTTGCGCTTTTTAGGATTTTTTCTTCGGTAATTTTCTGAAGCTTTCCGGAGTTGTTCAGATCTTGGATTCATAGATTTTTGTCTTCCTATTTTTTTTCTAATAGGTCTCTCCCTCTTTTTCATATAGCATGCAGCTTTGTGCTTTAATTCAGGATGAAGACCAGAGTAGCAGACGACGGACTGTTGGTGTACCTCGGGATGCGAAGTTGTGTAGCGGGCGGCGGACTGTTGATTTACTTCATGATGCATAGCTTTATAGCGTTTTGCAGCTTCCCGTCGTTCTTTTAGATGTGATTCATTATACTTTTTTACCGTTTCCTTGCGCTTTTTAGTATATTTTTTTCGGTAATTTTCTGAAGCTTTTCGGAGCTGTTCAGATCGTGGATTCATAGATTTTTGTCTTCCTCTTTTTTTTTTAATAGGTCTTCCTGTTTTTTTAATACTGAAATTTTCATCATAATTTAAATAATGTGGAGAACACCCATCACCAACATTCAATTTATGAATATCATCGAGAGGATAGAGAACATCATAGTGTCCCCTAAGGAAGCTCCCACTAAAACACAAACGTCTAACTGTGCCACCATCATTACCTTTGAAACATGCTCTTAGTATTCCGTTTTCATAAACCTCAAAAGTAAATGGATATATAGATCCTGCCGCCATTATTTCTTATACGGATCCATAAGTACTGGTACTCAGCAATGCGTGTGGATAAGTTTCTGCATCCGGATAAAATAACCCTTTTTCGTCACAAGTATACATTTGATATTCATTCCAGTGTTTAACAACATAAGAAACTACAGTACTCCTAACGTTAAAGGATAAAATTGGATCAATTTTGCCATGCATAGCGTATGCTAATGCATGGAAAAGACACGATCCATCTGCGGGCATGCTGATCAGTCGATGATTTATGGTCTGATCAGTATTTGATGATATACTAATTATTTCCTCTTCCATTCTCTCCTTTTTTTCAATTCAAATGCTAAACAAAAGTTTTTACAATTTAGCTAATGCTTATAATCTATATGTAGTTAAAACAACATGCTACTACCTGAAAAAATAAATTTTTCATCTCAAAATCTATGATAAACATCACACTTGAACATTATTTTAACAAAATTATTCCTCAAAATATTTTCTAAAATAAGTTTAACGAACTGTATCTTGAGCTATTTTATAAATAAAAAGTTTATAAGATGAAGTTGAGTTATTCTACCGCTGTTTATAGCTATTTTAGTAAAATGTTTTAACTTTATTTTTAAAACTAATTTTTTAAACAAAATTTAAAATCAGTTTTGTGTTATGAAAAACAAGTTGGAAATTGTACGTCAAACGTGACAAATGAGGTGCGTTCGTTTTATAGCTAGTTACATAAATATTCAGATCTTTTCGGATTTTTAATTCTGTGAAATGAATTATATCGTCTGCAGATTAATTTCTGTAATAAAATAAGTATCTCGGTCGCTTGACGATTAAACTTCAGAAGCTCCTATAACAAAAAAACACCGATTTAAAAAAAAAAAATTCAAATTTCTTAATAAATATTTTTATTAATATCTCCTAAAGTTTTGATTCGATTTTAATAAAATTTGAAATGTCTCGACAAAATTCTGCAAAGATAATATATTTTAAATTGCAAACCATTCGGTTGCGTAAATTTTGCGTTGTTATATGCGGACGGACGGACAGACGGACAGACAGACAGACGGACGGACCAAGCGACGACTATAGGTGCTACGTATTTATATAATTACGAACGCACCTAATGAAGAACAAGTTACGTATGTTAATACTTACACAATTTGTGGCAACAATTTAAAATTAACATATAAGTTATTTATCTGTATATCATAAATTTAATTTTACCTGATCTAGAATCCACCAATCAGAAGCATGCTTTCACAATAATAATAATGTAATATGTAAATGAAAATTTAGTCATTATACGTGTTACGCATTTATATAAAATACATGGTTGCAACAGTTTAATAATTTTTATGCCAAACCACCATCGCAAAATTTCGCCAATTGTTTGTACACTCGATTACTTAAATCGAAATAGTACGGTTTATAGCTCAGTTTCATTCCCCAGCTTGAAATTTTGTGCTTTCGTTAGTTATACCATTTAATTAACCAGATGATATGCTGAAAAATAATTGCCGAAACGTCAGTTGAGGCTCACTGTGGAGACCCGAAAAGTTTTTGGTTTCTGTCTGTCCGTCTGTCTGTCTGTCTGTCTGTTTGTCTGTTCCGCGATAACTGCCGTAAAAATGATCCGATTAGTTTGATTTTTGGTAGTTATGTTGGTGAGATACCCGGAATTAGCTGTATAGCTTTTAGTTACATTTGGTTCATTCGTACGGAAAACATAGAACATTTCTTTTTTTATCATAATGTTTTCCTATGGGAATTCAGACGATTTTGAAATTTTTCAGTCGTTGAAAATAAAATGTCGCATTTGATTAATGTATTTAAACGGTAAGTTATGAAGGCTAAAATTTATCGTCAGGTGTTAAATTATTCAAATTAATTTGAAATTTTGTTTATACATTCGTCAGATTTTTTAAATTAGGTGTATAATTTTTGGTGCAATTTTATACATCTGTTCTAATAATATAATACTTTTATTCTATCATCTTTTGCAAATATTAAAGGGCATTCATTTTTATTTTCCTTTTCAATTTAACTGTAACCAAGCAACCATATTTCAAAAAATATAAAAATGATAAAATTCAAGTAACTCAGACGATTTTGCTACAATATTTTATTCGCAAAATAAAATATTATTGGGTGATTTTAATATTTTATTGAAATAAATGAGAATTTATTTTGGTACAAGTTACCTTTTAACTACTATAAAATGATAGCCGAAATATTTTTATATGAGATATTATTAATTTTCTGGAAGAGATGTGGATTTTTCGTGGTTGAAAATTAGTATTATTTTAAAAACAAAATGTAATATCTCGTACAACGATATAGTTAATCTAAAGAAATTAGCGTAGTAAAACGCATCCATACAGCCTGAAATAGCACAACTACTGGAAACTGAGATCATAAAAAGTTATCACAAAAAATACTTTATAGCGCCAAATCAAGGTTGCTATTTAGTGAATTGGCAGTAGGCACGATTATGAATGATTACACAATAGGTTTAAAAGTTTCCAAATAAGCCTATTTTGGGGAGATTTTAGTATGCTATTGCCATCGAATTAGATCAGGATGTACTTAGGTCAAATAAATATTGTACAATGACCATCAAAACTGTTTTTCTGAAACAAAAATTGTAATAATACTAGATTTCTGAAATAGATAAGTGAAATATATAGTAGATTGTGTTCACATTTCCATAAGTTACTTTTGTACACGGGATATTATTCAACTTATCAATCAGATACGAGTGTTTCGTGATTGGCAGGTAAGTAAATATTGCTATTTAGGTATTAGGATAACATGAAATTATTTTTAAAATTTTTGTTTATCGTAATGAAACCACTGTGCAGAACGAAATGGAAGATATACTAGAATCATTCACACAAATAATAGGAAATCACGAATATAAATTTAATAAGATTACGGAGGGTTCAGCGGGGCAGAGCCCCCATCCCCTGAAGAAATGTATTTTTTTAATCTAAAAAATAGAATAAGAAATTCATAAGAATGTCAGAATATTATTGCATAAACCGTGTTTAATTTAACGTTTCTAAGTTATGAAACCTTCGAATTATTTTATATGCATATAAATATATATGCAGTAATTTAAATAATTTAATTTGCGGATTGTAAGATATTAAATATTATGAAAAGTGAGTGTAAAAAACTTTGACTTTCAGAGCTGACGTTGAGGCTCCTGATCTGTAGATTTACTAGTAATAGATGGCTACTCGCAGTAAAAATTAACTCAATAAAAATAGCCGCTAGCGTCTAATTATTTCCAAACTTGGCGACACTAAGAAAAATATCTCCAAATTTGGTAAAAAATTAATATTGTTAAATCTCGGTTCTTGTCGACGTTTGGTGAAATATCGCCAAATTTGGAGATAAAAATATCATGTTTGTGTTGAAGTCATAACATCATTAAAACGCACCTAAAGGATAAGTAGTTGCGTATTTTTGTCAGATTCACTTGAGTGCTATTGAGATTAAAATCCCGACATTTATACTAAAATTTACTTTAAGGCAGTAAAAGATCCAAAGATGGACAGATAAACTGAACGATTTCCTTTATCAACATTTTTGGAAAAGCATATAAAAATTTTCATTCAACTTGAAATCAAGTAACACTTTCAAACTCAGTTTTTTGGCACATATGTCATATACGTACCACATTGGCGCAATTGCAACAAAATGGCAATTTTATGCCTCACATGGTAACCCGGTTATTTCGTTTATATTGCTGTTTATTTACTTTTATTTTTTATTTTAATTATATAAATTGTTTTTATTATGTATATCAATATTTATTTATATCAAACTATCATTTATTTATTTTTTTTTCCTTTTTAAAAATAATAGAAGCTATTTCATTTATTGCATTACTTTATTTTTATATTGAAATAAAAAATTACGTGCTATTATTATGCATGCTATTTGTAACTAATATTCAAAAACAAAGTTTTCGCTAAATTGGCGGGGTAAAAATCGCTCCAATCTGGTGCGTATATGACATCTGTATCAATTTTTTCTGTAATCGGATTTTGGCAGCCAACGTTGGCTTTAAATATGAGCGAGTAAATGGTTGTTCTAGGAAACATTTATTATTTAAATGTTTATCAAACAACAAAAACATACATCGCTGCAACAATGTAATTATTTTAATTTGCATATTGAATGTATTACGAACTGTATATAGCCAAATAAGCACCCCCTGTTTGAAGCGTTTAAAGGCGGAAATTCTATGTTTTCAGACTTTTCTGGTTATTTGTGCTATAAAACCTACTTACTTGTCAAATTTCATGATTCTACGACTGTTAGAAGTACCTTAGGTATTTGATGATCCCCTGTGAGTCAGTTATAAAAATGCCCTTTTTCGGAATCTCATATTTCGAAAAATATTAAATACAGAAATAAGAAATCTTGGAACCTAGTTCAGTTTGATTATATTAATGTGTGTTAAAAAGGAAAACTCTCTAGCGCTCCCCAAAACGCAGTTATGAGGGGGTGAAAAGTATGCCGAAATGGTTCAAGAAAAGGTAGCTTACGGCTTGTGCGAACTTGGCGGACGCACTGACGTGCTCCCAGATATATATATATATATATATATATAAAGTTTATTAACATCATTAAAATGCACTTAAAGAACTAACAACCCACTGGAATTTTGCCAGATTGACTGAGTGCTATTGCGATTAGAATACCGACATTTATAATAAAATTTATTTTAAGGAAGTAAAAAATAGAAAAACGGACAGATAAACTAAAAGATTTGCCTTCCCAACATTTTCGGAAAAGAATATAAAAAATTCATTCTGCTTGAAAGCATGTAACACCTTCAAACTCAGGCTAATTTTCTGTAATCAGGCTTTGGCGACCAGCTCTGGCTTCAAAACATGAGCGAGGAAATGATTGTCTAGGCAACTATTATTACTTAAATGTTTATCGTACAACAAAAAACACAAATGGTTGCAACAATGCAATTAATTTAATTTGCCAATTGAATGTGCTACGAACTGTATGTAGCCAAATCAGCACCCCCTATTTGAAGGGTTTAAAGGCAGAAATTCTATGTTTTTAGACTTTTCTGGTTAATTGTGTGACAAAACCTACTTACTTGTCAAATTTTATGATTCTACGACTGTTAGAAGTACCTTAGTTATTTGATGATCACCAACTTTTTAGTTGATGATCCCCTGTGAGTCAGTTACAAAAAAGCCTTTTTTCGGAATCTCATATTTCGAAAAATATTAAATATAGAAATAAGAAATCTTGGAACCTAGTTCAGTTTCATTATATTAATGTGTGTTAAAAAGGAAAACTCTCTAGCTCTCACCAAAACGCAGTTATGAGGGGGTGAAAAGTAGGCCGAAATGGTCAGGGAAAAGGTAGCTTACGGCCTGTGCGAACTTGGCGGACGCACTGCCGTGTTCCCAGAACTTCCATATGGAAAATTTAGCATTAATAATTTTACGTTTAAATCCATTGTTCAAATATGCGATTTTCATTTCAGTTAAAAATGAAATTTGAAAATCGTCTGCATTCCCATAGGAAAGCATTATGACCTAAAGAGAAATGTTCTATATTTTTTGAAC
This sequence comes from Maratus michaelseni, assembly GCA_963931845.1. Taxonomy (NCBI): domain Eukaryota; kingdom Metazoa; phylum Arthropoda; class Arachnida; order Araneae; family Salticidae; genus Maratus; species Maratus michaelseni. The sequence continues at coordinate 466,567,398 of OZ007588.1, forward strand.
GAATGAACCAAATGTAACTAAAAATTATACAGCTAATTCCGGGCACTTAACCAACCTACCAAAAATCAACCTAATAGGACGATTTTTACGGCAGTTATCGCGGAACAGACAGACAGACAGAAATCAAAAACTTTTCGCGTCTCCACAGTGAGCCTCAACTGATGTTTCGGCAATAACTACAACTTTCACATTGACTATCTGATGCAATGTTTTTTGTAAATTGATTCTTTACTTTATGACCTTTACGTTAAATTTTGCTGATGGAATACTCTATGGAATTCAAAACGTTCTTTTATATGTTTTTTAGTGTTTTTAACATTCTATATAATTGTAATTCATTGTCTGTGATCTCAATGATCTTTTACAGCAATAAATAAGCAAATGTTCTTTTAAAAAATATTATTTACATATAATTCTTTAGAAATATAAATTTTAAAATTTTAAAATAATTAAAAATACTTAGAGAGGGTAAAAAATGTGGCTTTCTTTGCTAATTAAATATTTACGAAGAAGGTAAAATGCCATGCAACATAAGGATTTTTATTACACTGTCCAACAAAAATCGACGAATTTAATACTTTCGATATAGAAATACTTAATTCTTAATAAATTCGGTGTGCTTATCATGACTACGACCATAAAAAATATGCTAAATTGGCTACAAGTGTTTTGTAATGTACAGCTATATATATGTATGCCGTAATACTTCTATCGCTTGTGTGTTACGTAAAGGCTTCTTAGAAAATAAATTTAATCAAAGGCAATAGTGTAAATGAATCTATCAAAAACAATAACTGTAGTCATGATATAATTAAAACTAGGACTTCCCTCAAAGGGATTAGTCTGAGTGATATTGCTGAGAACATAAAGTTAACAATTACGATATAAAGAAGATATCAACAAGAATCTAAGTGAATATACAGCATATGATAGACAAGAGATAGATAAAGATACAACATATGAAAAATAGCAAATTAAATGATATAATTACAAAATATCATACATAAATTCATATACTGTAACATTTGGCAAATAATCTCATTTTCTTAAGCGGGAATTTCTCAAAACTTAAAAAAAAAAACAGCCGGATCTTTTAAAACGATATTTTTAAAGTCACATAATCAGATTTGCAGCCAATAGCGTATTTTAGCAAGCGTAGTTTAACGCAAATTTAATTTAATTTTTGCAACATTTTCTTTGTGACAAATATCTAAATAAAATATTAAAAAATAAAATATTAAATATTGAAATATTAAATCAAATATTTAATATTTGAATTAAAAAAATTTCCTTTGTTTATTTGTATAACTATTTATAGAAACTCGTATACTTCAAACCACATTGATAACATGCTTTGCTACAAACGTGTCTACCAGTCTAACTACTCGTATGTCTTAGCTGTGTCTCTCTCCGAACTCATCTGTCTACTGTCTCTCTACTCTTCTGTATACCCGTCTCAGTATCCGTCTGTCTTTCTACCCGACTCTTTAATCGTGTCTCTACCTGTCTCGCTTCCCGTTACACTACTCGTCTATCAACACGTCTGTCTGTCTATGTACCCCTCTCTCTACCCGTCTGTCAAGTCGTCTCTGTACTCGTCTCACTATCCACCACGCTACCCGTCTCCCTACCCATCTCACCACCCCTCTGTCAACCCTTTTTTGCACCTGCCTCGCTACCCGTCTGTCTATTCGTTTCGCTACCCGTTAGCTTATCTCTGTCGCTATCCGTCTCTCTACCCGTTTGTTTACACGACTATCGATCTCTCGCCAACTCTTCCCAATATTTAAACAATTTAGTAAACGGAAGCCGTTTATCTGTTATTAAATGCAAACAGGAGTAATTTATCTAAAGAGTGTAATCAGATGCAATTTTTTTAAATACATACATAAACCAGCATAATAATTCACCAGTTTTATTTTCATAGTAGTTTATGTCATTTGACAGTAAATCTCAACTTCTTCAACCCGAACTGCGTCAAGCTTTTTAAAAAAGCCCCAAGGTCCGTATAACTGGGAAAGGGAATTGTCCTCAGGGCTATTAGATACATGTTATTAAGTTAAGTGAAAGTTTCGTAATCGGGTTCGCAGCCAATTTCTTATGTCAGAAAGGGTGGCTTCACGCCATTTTAAATTCATTTCTGTAACTTTTTTTTTCTTTTTTTGGTGGGTGGTTGGGGGGGGGGGGGAGGGTTCCAAATATATACACTTAAATTCAAACTTTTGCCCCCATGTTAATATTAGTGTTGTTTGTATTATCAATTAATACTTTGTTGATCGAGCAACATCGAAACATTCGAAACAAATGTAAAAGACTTCTACAGTTTTTTTTTCTAGGAGAAAGTTCCGTAATCGGGCCCTAAGCTAATCGGGGGAATTTAATATCATTATTGTTTCTAACTCTTATAGAGTTAAAACAATATTGTTGCTAGCATTACTCTTGTTTGTGACCAACCTCTTCTGTGTATCTGAATAGGGAAAAGTTCCGTATCATGTACTGGTTGGTGCCAAAGGCAGTTGTAGAATCTTACAAATTTTTCTAGAGAGCGGAAAAACACGTTTTTTAAAATATTTACAAATATACGTTTATTAAACCATGTTTTTGAGCCATTTTAAAAAATTAAGTACGGTGCTAAAATAAAATTTTATTGCCATTTTCGATATTTTAATAAGAAATGAAAATACATAACAAACAAATTTAACAAAACTAAGCCATTTTTGGGTACTTCTCTATTATCCCGTCGACCACTTTTCATAACAAAAAACTATCGCCAAACTAAGATTAAACGCCAAAAATACAGTCCCATTTACTTGATGCCAGAAGCATTATACGTATTTTTTATGCCATCAAGTGGTTTTTAATGCGACATTTGCGTGTATTTTTCATTATGTTTTACTGATTTATTAGTTATTTCATTCATTAAAGTAACAATTGTGTCATTAAATTCTTATATTTTATTTATTTTGATATTTCAATGGCAACGTTCTCCCGTTTATTTAGCGTTACAGTTTGGCGATAGTTTTTTGTTATGAAAAGTGGTCGACGGGATAATAGAGAAGTACCCATTTTTTGTGATAAATAATTGTTATTGCCAGGGGGGCAAATTGTAAACAATTAATAAGCGAACTAAAAAAATTACCGGAAAAAACTTGTGGGAATCTCAAGAAAGAAATATCTGATATAAATAGCATTTAAAATCTTAAAATGGAGAAGTGGTCCGTATAAAAATGCAAAACATTATACACCTGATATAAGAATTTTTAAATTTTTTTATATTTCCGAAAGCACAGATAAAAGGGTAAAAATCCCGGCACAGATGCCATATACTCACCACGTTGGCGCGATTTTTCCCCCGCCCCTTTGGCGAAAACTGTTTGTTGTGTTTGTTTACTTTTATTTTTTATTTTAATTCTATAGATTATTTTTATATGTATATCAATATTAATTTAGGCAAAGATGTCATGTACGCACCAGATTGGCGCGATTTTTCCCCCGCCAATTTGGCGAAAACTTTGTTTTTGAATATTAGTTACAAATACCATACAATAATAGCATGTAATTTTTTATTTCAATATAAAAATAAAATAACGTAATAAATGAAATAGCTCCTATTATTCAAAAATGGGAAATAAAAATAAATAAATGATAGTTTGATATAAATACATATTGATATCTACCCTATATATATAAAATCCTAATGAAACGAATTTGTGAAACGATTTTATGAAACGACTGATTAAACGACTGATTATGTTTCAGGGCTATTTTTAATACTGTTGTGAACTCGGGGTTCGAAAGGACTGATGCCAATATATAAGAACAATAAAAAAGGCTTTATTCAATATAAACAGTGCAATACGATCACAAATATCTTCTGAAAATTACAAGATAATCAGTAATCTTCAAATCCGATAAAAGCGCAGCAAAATTTCACACAGAAACAATGCGTTCAATACGACGTATCAACGACAAAATCGATCAGAGTAACACAGTTCTCAATGCAAAGCCTCTCGTATGAATTCAATCGCAGTTGACAGACAACTAACTGAACTGATGGAGGTCCTTATATAGGTTTCAGAGATCTTTCTAGATTATTCCAGAGCCTTCAGATGCTAGAAATTACCAGAAAGTGCTTTAACTTTCGATAGAGAATCCAAGCAAGAAAGGATCCCAATGTATAGGTATAAGGGGGGTGTGGTTGCACAAAAAGTCGCCAAAACCATCGCCAACTTGGCGATAAACCCATTCCTTGGCGATATTTCAATAGACTTCCATTATAAAGATGAGGGTGTAAGGTTGTTTTCCTTGCAAACCATCTGAGGCCTTTAGCATTGAGTTACATGATGCTCAATAGGAAATACATTAATAATACTGCAATTTTCACAATAATAAAATAAAATAAATTTAAACAAATGGAATATTTACAGATATATACAAAATTCATAACATTGCCCCCCTCTCAAGGACTGCACGTCCCGGGCAGTTCAACCTTTGATCGAAAAGCAAACCCGTTACCAACAAATGCTATACTATTTAAAACACATTCATAATGCTGAATTATACAAACTATACACTTATCCTAATAATATTATAAATCTCATTGTGTGCAAATGTTAGGCTGAAGCCAGCGTCAAAATGGAGCATTTAATTATCCTGTATCTTTGCATATAAGTTGATTATAACCCTCAAATGAATATAGGCTCGTTTTTGTTTATTTTATATCAATATTTTTCTTAAAAATTAAAAATTTCATTATTTTCATACAGAATAAATGGACATTTTTTCGTATATTTTAAAATGGTTGGTTGGTTTGACCCAAAGGGCCCGGTTTTGCAGCTTTTTTTTTAAATGGTTAAATTTATTTTACCGTTGCTAATACTTTATCGTTGCCAATATAAAATAAACCTCTGAGTAATAATTTTTAATCAACAATTTATTTTCAAGTGAAAAATGAAAAGGAAATGAATTATTTAAGAATTAAACAGAATATGAAATGATGTCATATTAGACATAAAACGTGCGTTTTCAAATATTTGATAATAATACAAAGAGCATAAATACGAGTAAGTATGGAAAGCAAGCGAATATGATGTCATATAGAGAAAAATGAAACAGATTTGTTTTGATGTTGAAATAAAATGATCTTGGGTTATCAAATTAATTGTGATTAATTTCTCTTTTTTTTCTTTTTTTTTCACATGAAAGGAATTATTTTAAATGTACGTAATATATGTATTTTAAATGTATGTGTTGTAAATTAAAGTTCTGTGTTTTAAATGAAATGAGTGAAAGATTTCTATTTTTAATTAATTCAATACGAATGATGGGATAGGTTGGCGATTTATCGTCTGCACACGGCTAACATAAAGATACCATATTTTTAATTTAAATTTTAAAAAGTAATATATATATATATATATATATATATATATATATATATTGGATGGCAAATGTCAATGATGTGCATCGCAAAATTATCCGTATCGAAAATCAGAAAATCTTAATAAAAATAACTATATTTTTTAAAAGAAAGTTGCTTTTCTCATAAAAGATTTAATATGATTGTGTCAAAGTAACAACATTTTTCCTCTATCATTTTCCCACAATCGAAACACATTTGTAAATCGTCGTTTCGAACCGGAATTTAATTTTACATTTCTTTTACTTTTAAAATAGGAAAAACTTTGTTGTCTTTTTTAAATATAGCTTTTTTTAAAGTTGTTTCATAATAGATTTTTGTAAAGTCTTGTAGGATAAGAAAAATTGCATAGATTTTAAACCAATGTTTAAGTAAAATTACAATAATTTTTAAACTTAAAAAACAACAATGTTATCGAAAAGAAAATCGATTTTACCAACAAATTCGCGTAATGCAAAAGCAAAGAAGAAATAAAAAAGTAATGAATCTTTTCTTCCAGCCGAATTGTGTAAACTTGAACAAGCCAATCGTGCCAATTCATAACATTATAAACGTGAAAGCGCGTTCTATATAGTAGATTTTTTTAACATATAGGTAGAACATTTCCGAGAATAGCAGGAAGGTTAGGGGTCTGTAATTAGGTCCATAGTCAATTTGCGTTTTTTTTTTTTTTTTTTTTTTTTTTATCAAGTGAAATTTGGCGCAAACTTAAATACATTGTTGTAACCAGATTTGTTTTTTGCGTAGTAAACACTTAATGGAATTTTAGATGATCATTTTCCCGCTCACCTTTGATGTCAACTATGACTGTAAAACATATTAAAAAATATCAGACGATAATTTTCTAATTTTCGTATTGCTTCATGATGTAAATAGACTTCCTGGTTCATACTTTAAACCTGAATTGGTTATGCCATTGTCGTTCAATTTTTATTCCTAATCGTAACCCTAATCGTATCCTATCCAAATCCTGATAATAACTTTAAAGAATATTCTTTGACACGAAAATGTAAATTAAATCAGTATCCATAAATGGAATGAATGGAAAATATAATAAATAGAAATGGCAAAATAAAATAACAAGAAAGTACATTTATTCGACACCTAACCCTAGAGAAAGCGTAAAAAAATTCAAGCGCATGAAATAAATCAAAATAATCCTATATATACTAACAAAAATATGTAAATTTAGATCATCAGATTGGTGTCGTTGGTATTTATTTGCTTATAGTGTTCTTGACGCGATAGAGAAAATATCGAGGTTAAATTGGGCAGAATTTAAAGTACTTTCTAGCAACCTTTATTTACATTTTAGAATCGCCTCAGATTGTTATATCTTTGTGAAATATCTATCAATGTATAAAATCCACTTGAAGTTTGTTCACTATTTACACCACTTAGCGTGAAGCACTTAATTTAATATATACATAAACAAGATAATGTAGTAAGAAATATATAACATACGTCTATGCAAATAGACAATATAATAATGCTCATTTAGCAATGCACACATATACAAATTGTACACCAAATACCACCTAAAATGCACTGTTGTAGAAGAATTCTGCCAGTGTTGTTTTTCGTTTTACGAAGAGGAATTCCTCGATTTTCACGATTTTACTTGGTCCTCCTTATTTCATTAGTTGCAGTTTCATTTTCGCGATTGTATATATTATTTGGCATGAAATTTCACTTTTTTAAGACTGGGTTATGTCAAGGCCCCTATAGCAAAGAAATACCACATGGTCTCCTATAAAATGTGATAAAGATTGGTTAATTATATATGTTGTTAATTATCAAGTGAAATGTTTTACTAAATTAATGCATTTATTCTTTTTTTAATGTTTCGTGAACGAAGTCACGGGTAACAGCTAGTTTAAAAATAAAATAAAATTAAAGCATAGACATTATTACATACAAGTATTTAAATAATAATAACAATAATAATGATAATGCTAAGCAAAATAAATAATTACATTAATTTATATACAAGACCTTGGTCATACTAATTTACATTATTTACATTACACTATTTACAATCAATGAACTAAGTACTATGGTCATAGTATGGAGCCAGCCTGTCGTAATGAACGACTCTAGGCTTCGAACTTGGTGACTTTCGGATCCGAATTACGACATCGTTCAGTCTGTTTAGGACTGTATAAGGACCGTCCCAGTGCGATTGCAGTTTGGGAGAAAGTCCTTTACGTCGAGTCGGATTATAAAACCAAACCTTGTCACCTTCTTTGAATTGATGTCCCGTGGCTTTCATGTCGTACCTGGTCTTCATCTTCTCCGTCTGTATATTGATCCGCTCTCGAGCCAAGTTGTGGACGTCTTCAAATCGTGCCTGGAGATTCTGCACGTATCCCTCTGGCGATGAAGGCGCATCTGGAGGGCGACCAAAAATCAGATCACAAGGTAGACGAAGATCACGACCGAAAAGCATCTGAGACGGGGAATAGCCGGTTGTTTCATGGACGGCGCTGCGATAGGCGAGAAGAAACAAGGGAAGTTTTTGGTCCCAGTCTTGTTGGTTTCCTGAGACTAGCAGTGAGAGATTGTTAAGGATGGTACGATTAAATCTCTCAACCATGCCATCCGATTGTGGATGTAAAGGCGTCGTCCTAGTTTTGTCCATTCCGAGAAGTTGACAGAGACCCTCAATCACAGCAGAGATGAAATTTCTCCCCTGGTCAGAATGCATTTGAAGGGGGACTCCATACCTTGATATCCACTGGTGTACCAAGGCATCCGCAACCGTAGAAGCTTCTTGATCAGGGATGGCATAAACTTCAGGCCATTTCGTGAAGTAGTCCATGACAACAAGGAGGTATTTGTTGCCATCAGCACTTCTTGGCAGAGGGCCTAGGATGTCAAGGGCGATGCCTTCGAAAGGTGCTCCTACATTGTAGAGATGTAGTCTTCCTCGGCTACGTTTCTTTGGTCCTTTTCGAGCTGCACATGCATCGCAAGATTTGCACCATCGTTCGACGTCAGCTCTCGCTTTTCCCCAGAAGAAGCGCTCTCGGACTCTATGTAATGTTTTCATGACTCCAAAATGGCCACCAGTGGGACTGCTATGTAATTCTTTGAGGACCTCTGGTATTCGGGATCGAGGAAGTACCATCTGCCACCGAGATGTCTTCCCATCTTCCGATTCGAATTTTCGGAACAGGACACCATTCCTGACGTGGAGAGAGTTCCAAAGAGCCCAATATTGCTTAGTCGTAGGACTGTAAGTCGAGATGTCTTTCCAACTGGGCTTCGTGCTAGAAGATTCTAATAACTCCAAAATTGGTTTGATCTCAGAGTCTGCCATTTGATCTTCTCGAATCTTCTCATCACTCCAGGGATCTGGTGGCGTCAATAGTGAAGTCTTCGTCTGGCGTATGACATATTCGGGATTATACTTGCTCTCCGCTCTGGAACAATAGCGACAGCTCTCGGGACACGGTCTTCTTGATAGGGCATCGGCGTTTCCATGCGTTGAGCCTTTGCGATGCCTGATGTCAAAGTCGTATTCCTGGAGTCGTTGTATCCATCTGGCTACTTGGCCCTCTGGGTTCTTAAAATTCATCAGCCATGTTAGGGATGCGTGGTCAGTACGAAGGAGAAATTTCCTGCCATAGAGATAGTGATGGAAGTGTTCTATGGCTTTTACTATAGCTAATAACTCCTTACGAGTGACGCAATAATTCCGCTCTGGTTTCGATAAACATTTGCTCCAATATGCTACGACTCGTTCTTGGCCATCTATTTCTTGGGAAAGTACAGCACCAACACTTTCATGACTGGCATCCGTGTCCACAATGAACTGTTTCTCGGGGTGCGGATAGGTAAGGACTGGAGAGGATGTGAGAGCTTCTTTCAGCCGCTGGAAGGAATTCTCGCATTCTTGTGTCCATAGAAACTTCTGCTTGCTTCCAGTGAGCCTATGCAATGGTCTTGCGATGTTGGAGAACCCCTGGACAAACTTTCTGTAATAAGTGCATAATCCCAGAAAGCTTCGCAACTGATGGACATTTTCCGGACTCTTCCAGTTCTTTACTGCGGACACGTTTTCAGGATCTGTTCGAACACCTTCAGCTGAAATGATGTGTCCTAGATAATTTACTTCCCGTTGGAAGAACTTGCATTTCAAAGGGTTCAGCTTTAAATTCGCCGCTCTTAGCTTCGTTAACACTTTTCGAATATTTTCTAGATGTTCTTCAAACGTGCGGCCACCAATGATGACGTCGTCTAGGTAGATGAGACAAGCTTCAAAAGTCAGGCCTTTTAACACTGTCTCCATGAGGCGCTCGAACGTTGCTGGAGCATTGCAGAGCCCGAACGGCATAACTTTGAATTGCCAAAGTCCTTGTCCAGTAGTAAATGCGGTCTTCTCTTTGTCATCAGGATGGATCTCTACTTGCCAATATCCACTCTTCAAATCCAGTGTGGAAAACTATTTATGACCTGAAAGAGTATCTAGCGTGTCGTCTATTCTTGGTAGAGGATAGCTGTCTTTCTTCGTGATATCGTTAAGTTTACGATAATCCACACAAAATCTAGTGGAGCCATCTTTCTTTTGGACCAACACGATAGGAGAGGCCCACGGACTTGATGACGGTTCGATGATGTCACTATCCTGCATCTCTCGTAAGAGCTTAGAAACCTCTTCTTGTTTTGCGAACGGCAAGCGTCTTGGATGCTGTTTAATTGGTGGATGGTCGGCAGTGTCAATTCTATGACGTGTCAGAGAAGTGCGACCTATATCACCCTCGTTTTGTGAAAACACATCCTTAAACTCCTGGAACAGTCTTTCTGCGGCATGTCTCTGCTCAGGAGATAAATTCTCATTTCGTCCAATTTCAGGTGCTAAACTTGTAGGCGGCTCCGACAACGTCAAGCTCGGGTCTTTTCAAACACAGGTGACTGGAGCACAGGTAGCAAGCACTTCACCCTTCTGGATAATTCTAGACTTTTCACTTACATTCACCATCCTCACGGGTATCACATCTCTCGACAGATCTACCAACGCTGATGCTATTAGCACTCCTTTTGGGCTCTTCTCAGGATATCCAACCAAACCACATTGAAAACTACTTTCGTTCTCAGTTAATCCAGGTATCATCATTTCGGTCCGAGGAGGGATGATAACATCTGCCTTGGCTGTGATCCGTTGAATAGACCCGCACTCATTTCCAAGTTTGAAAATAGTGACATCTTCTTGAGCAGAGCGTAACTCATTCTTCTTAAAATCCAGTGTAAATCCATGCTCTTTTAAAAAGTCCAGTCCGAGTATGAAAGGGTCTGAAATATCGGCCACATAGACTGTATGATGGTAAGCGGCGTTCCCAAACTTTATTTTCAGTTTCATTCTTCCATGTATGTCGATCATATCCCCGGTCACGGTTTGAAGGATAACACGGGGCGGAGTCCAGAGGAGTTTTTCTTTTAGCCGCAGAGCTAGATCCTTCCGAACGATGGTCACATTGGCTCCTGTATCGATGATCATATTACAGTTCAAATCATTCACACGCCCGACTATAAAAACTCCGTTCTCGCCGCAACTTCTTGCAGAAATTTGACACACTTGATAATGGGGCTTCTCAAAATCTGGCAACGTCCGCCCCGCAAGATTGCCATTAATCAGTTTTCCTGCTCCTTTTTTAGCGGGAGAGATATTACCTTCGGTGCTGGGTCGTCTTGGGCAGTCGATTTGGATATGGCCTTCTACACCGCATTTCCAGCACTTGATCTTCCTGTAAGGTTTGTTGGCCATTAAGGAGTTCATCTTTCTCATTATGTCATTCATCTGCTGCTGTAAGCGCTCCACAGCTCTATCCGACGTCTCAGGCAGGTTGGCTGCTCGCACAAAGTGTCGGTCTTTCCTAGTAGCTTGCTGGGCTGCCTCGAATTTCAGAGCGTAAACCAAAGCCCCTTTTAAATCATTGAGATCTGCAATCCGGAGTTGTTTCTGGATCTCAGAGTCACGCACACCATCAATAAAATGCTGCAGAGCCAAGCTTTCTCTAATTTCAGTCGGACAGTCAGGATAAGCAAGATGTGAAAGTCTCTCGACATCCGTAGCAAGCTCTTGCAGGGATTCAGTGGATTTCTGCTGTCGAGATTTGAGCTGGAGTCTGCTATATTCCTTCATGCATTTCTCGCCAAAGCGTAATTCTAAGGCACTGACGAGCGTTTCAAAATCCAGCGGTTCATTTGCAGGCAAAGTCTGTAGGACGTCGGCAGCATCAGCTCGTAGAGAAGCAGCTAACTGGCAAGCCTTTGTCTGGGAATCCCACCCATTGGCGTCCGCTACGATCCCAAATTGTGTCTTAAAAACTGGCCATGAGGATTTTCCATCATAGGTCGAGAGCTTAATAAAGGCCCGAGGAAGCATATCTGGATACTTGATTTCTTCGGAATAGTTTCCGGCAGTTATCTTCTGTTTCTTGACTTTTTCCAAATCTTTTTTTACATTCTCTATGCTTTCTTCAACGGTCTTGGCGATCTTTTGAACTTTTTCTTCTACTCTTTCTTCTACGGTTTTGGCTGTCATTTGAACATTTTCTTCCATTTCTTGAAATCTTCCTACAAATTTGTTTTCCACGGAGTCAGTTCTGTCATTTAAAGATGTTATTTTATCCTCTATTAAGTCTTTCAACTGACCAAGGTTGGTTGACATATCCTTCTTCATTTCATCTTTTAAATCGCCAAGGTTGGCAGTCATTTTCTCATCCATCACTGACATATCCTTCTTCATTTCAGCCTGGTTCGCTGTCATTTCCTTCTTCATTTCATCTTTCAACTCGCCAAGGTTGGCAGTCATTTTCTCATCCATCGCTGACATATCCTTCTTCATTTCAGCCTGATTCGCAGTCATTTTCTCATCCATCTCGCCTAATTTCTCCAATAATTTAGTCAGTTGCGCCTCCATTGCTCTGGTAATCGGCATTCAATCCCACTTCTGACACCAATTGTTGTGAGCTCGGGGTTCGAAAGGACTGATGCCAATATATAAGAACAATAAAAAAGGCTTTATTCAATATAAACAGTGCAATACGATCACAAATATCTTCTGAAAATTACAAGATAATCAGTAATCTTCAAATCCGATAAAAGCGCAGCAAAATTTCACACAGAAACAATGCGTTCAATACGACGTATCAACGACAAAATCGATCAGAGTAACACAGTTCTCAATGCAAAGCCTCTCGTATGAATTCAATCGCAGTTGACAGACAACTAACTGAACTGATGGAGGTCCTTATATAGGTTTCAGAGATCTTTCTAGATTATTCCAGAGCCTTCAGATGCTAGAAATTACCAGAAAGTGCTTTAACTTTCGATAGAGAATCCAAGCAAGAAAGGATCCCAATGTATAGGTATAAGGGGGGTGTGGTTGCACAAAAAGTCGCCAAATCCGTCGCCAACTTGGCGATATATCGCCAAATTTGGCGACAAAAATAAGTCGCCAAAACCATCGCCAACTTGGCGATAAACCCATTCCTTGGCGATATTTCAATAGACTTCCATTATAAAGATGAGGGTGTAAGGTTGTTTTCCTTGCAAACCATCTGAGGCCTTTAGCATTGAGTTACATGATGCTCAATAGGAAATACATTAATAATACTGCAATTTTCACAATAATAAAATAAAATAAATTTAAACAAATGGAATATTTACAGATATATACAAAATTCATAACATTGCCCCCCTCTCAAGGACTGCACGTCCCGGGCAGTTCAACCTTTGATCGAAAAGCAAACCCGTTACCAACAAATGCTATACTATTTAAAACACATTCATAATGCTGAATTATACAAACTATACACTTATCCTAATAATATTATAAATCTCATTGTGTGCAAATGTTAGGCTGAAGCCAGCGTCAAAATGGAGCATTTAATTATCCTGTATCTTTGCATATAAGTTGATTATAACCCTCAAATGAATATAGGCTCGTTTTTGTTTATTTTATATCAATATTTTTCTTAAAAATTAAAAATTTCATTATTTTCATACAGAATAAATGGACATTTTTTCGTATATTTTAAAATGGTTGGTTGGTTTGACCCAAAGGGCCCGGTTTTGCAGCTTTTTTTTTAAATGGTTAAATTTATTTTACCGTTGCTAATACTTTATCGTTGCCAATATAAAATAAACCTCTGAGTAATAATTTTTAATCAACAATTTATTTTCAAGTGAAAAATGAAAAGGAAATGAATTATTTAAGAATTAAACAGAATATGAAATGATGTCATATTAGACATAAAACGTGCGTTTTCAAATATTTGATAATAATACAAAGAGCATAAATACGAGTAAGTATGGAAAGCAAGCGAATATGATGTCATATAGAGAAAAATGAAACAGATTTGTTTTGATGTTGAAATAAAATGATCTTGGGTTATCAAATTATTTGTGATTAATTTCTCTTTTTTTTCTTTTTTTTTCACATGAAAGGAATTATTTTAAATGTACGTAATATATGTATTTTAAATGTATGTGTTGTAAATTAAAGTTCTGTGTTTTAAATGAAATGAGTGAAAGATTTCTATTTTTAATTAATTCAATACGAATGATGGGATAGGTTGGCGATTTATCGTCTGCACACGGCTAACATAAAGATACCATATTTTTAATTTAAATTTTAAAAAGTAAAAAAAATATATATATATATATATATATATATATATATATATATTGGATGGCAAATGTCAATGATGTGCATCGCAAAATTATCCGTATCGAAAATCAGAAAATCTTAATAAAAATAACTATATTTTTTAAAAGAAAGTTGCTTTTCTCATAAAAGATTTAATATGATTGTGTCAAAGTAACAACATTTTTCCTCTATCATTTTCCCACAATCGAAACACATTTGTAAATCGTCGTTTCGAACCGGAATTTAATTTTACATTTCTTTTACTTTTAAAATAGGAAAAACTTTGTTGTCTTTTTTAAATATAGCTTTTTTTAAAGTTGTTTCATAATAGATTTTTGTAAAGTCTTGTAGGATAAGAAAAATTGCATAGATTTTAAACCAATGTTTAAGTAAAATTACAATAATTTTTAAACTTAAAAAACAACAATGTTATCGAAAAGAAAATCGATTTTACCAACAAATTCGCGTAATGCAAAAGCAAAGAAGAAATAAAAAAGTAATGAATCTTTTCTTCCAGCCGAATTGTGTAAACTTGAACAAGCCAATCGTGCCAATTCATAACATTATAAACGTGAAAGCGCGTTCTATATAGTAGATTTTTTTAACATATAGGTAGAACATTTCCGAGAATAGCAGGAAGGTTAGGGGTCTGTAATTAGGTCCATAGTCAATTTGCGTTTTTTTTTTTTTTTTTTTTTTTTTTTTATCAAGTGAAATTTGGCGCAAACTTAAATACATTGTTGTAACCAGATTTGTTTTTTGCGTAGTAAACACTTAATGGAATTTTAGATGATCATTTTCCCGCTCACCTTTGATGTCAACTATGACTGTAAAACATATTAAAAAATATCAGACGATAATTTTCTAATTTTCTTATTGCTTCATGATGTAAATAGACTTCCTGGTTCATACTTTAAACCTGAATTGGTTATGCCATTGTCGTTCAATTTTTATTCCTAATCGTAACCCTAATCGTATCCTATCCTACTCCTGATAATAACTTTAAAGAATATTCTTTGACACGAAAATGTAAATTAAATCAGTATCCATAAATGGAATGAATGGAAAATATAATAAATAGAAATGGCAAAATAAAATAACAAGAAAGTACATTTATTCGACACCTAACCCTTGAGAAAGCGTAAAAAAATTCAAGCGCATGAAATAAATCAAAATAATCCTATATATACTAACAAAAATATGTAAATTTAGATCATCAGATTGGTGTCGTTGGTATTTATTTGCTTATAGTGTTCTTGACGCGATAGAGAAAATATCGAGGTTAAATTGGGCAGAATTTAAAGTACTTTCTAGCAACCTTTATTTACATTTTAGAATCGCCTCAGATTGTTATATCTTTGTGAAATATCTATCAATGTATAAAATCCACTTGAAGTTTGTTCACTATTTACACCACTTAGCGTGAAGCACTTAATTTAATATATACATAAACAAGATAATGTAGTAAGAAATATATAACATACGTCTATGCAAATAGACAATATAATAATGCTCATTTAGCAATGCACACATATACAAATTGTACACCAAATACCACCTAAAATGCACTGTTGTAGAAGAATTCTGCCAGTGTTGTTTTTCGTTTTACGAAGAGGAATTCCTCGATTTTCACGATTTTACTTGGTCCTCCTTATTTCATTAGTTGCAGTTTCATTTTCGCGATTGTATATATTATTTGGCATGAAATTTCAATTTTTTAAGACTGGGTTATGTCAAGGCCCCTATAGCAAAGAAATACCACATGGTCTCCTATAAAATGTGATAAAGATTGGTTAATTATATATGTTGTTAATTATCAAGTGAAATGTTTTACTAAATTAATGCATTTATTCTTTTTTTAATGTTTCGTGAACGAAGTCACGGGTAACAGCTAGTTTAAAAATAAAATAAAATTAAAGCATAGACATTATTACATACAAGTATTTAAATAATAATAACAATAATAATGATAATGCTAAGCAAAATAAATAATTACATTAATTTATATACAAGACCTTGGTCATACTAATTTACATTATTTACATTACACTATTTACAATCAATGAACTAAGTACTATGGTCATAGTATGGAGCCAGCCTGTCGTAATGAACGACTCTAGGCTTCGAACTTGGTGACTTTCGGATCCGAATTACGACATCGTTCAGTCTGTTTAGGACTGTATAAGGACCGTCCCAGTGCGATTGCAGTTTGGGAGAAAGTCCTTTACGTCGAGTCGGATTATAAAACCAAACCTTGTCACCTTCTTTGAATTGATGTCCCGTGGCTTTCGTGTCGTACCTGGTCTTCATCTTCTCCGTCTGTATATTGATCCGCTCTCGAGCCAAGTTGTGGACGTCTTCAAATCGTGCCTGGAGATTCTGCACGTATCCCTCTGGCGATGAAGGCGCATCTGGAGGGCGACCAAAAATCAGATCACAAGGTAGACGAAGATCACGACCGAAAAGCATCTGAGACGGGGAATAGCCGGTTGTTTCATGGACGGCGCTGCGATAGGCGAGAAGAAACAAGGGAAGTTTTTGGTCCCAGTCTTGTTGGTTTCCTGAGACTAGCAGTGAGAGATTGTTAAGGATGGTACGATTAAATCTCTCAACCATGCCATCCGATTGTGGATGTAAAGGCGTCGTCCTAGTTTTGTCCATTCCGAGAAGTTGACAGAGACCCTCAATCACAGCAGAGATGAAATTTCTCCCCTGGTCAGAATGCATTTGAAGGGGGACTCCATACCTTGATATCCACTGGTGTACCAAGGCATCCGCAACCGTAGAAGCTTCTTGATCAGGGATGGCATAAACTTCAGGCCATTTCGTGAAGTAGTCCATGACAACAAGGAGGTATTTGTTGCCATCAGCACTTCTTGGCAGAGGGCCTAGGATGTCAAGGGCGATGCCTTCGAAAGGTGCTCCTACATTGTAGAGATGTAGTCTTCCTCGGATACGTTTCTTTGGTCCTTTTCGAGCTGCACATGCATCGCAAGATTTGCACCATCGTTCGACGTCAGCTCTCGCTTTTCCCCAGAAGAAGCGCTCTCGGACTCTATGTAATGTTTTCATGACTCCAAAATGGCCACCAGTGGGACTGCTATGTAATTCTTTGAGGACCTCTGGTATTCGGGATCGAGGAAGTACCATCTGCCACCGAGATGTCTTCCCATCTTCCGATTCGAATTTTCGGAACAGGACACCATTCCTGACGTGGAGAGAGTTCCAAAGAGCCCAATATTGCTTAGTCGTAGGACTGTAAGTCGAGATGTCTTTCCAACTGGGCTTCGTGCTAGAAGATTCTAATAACTCCAAAATTGGTTTGATCTCAGAGTCTGCCATTTGATCTTCTCGAATCTTCTCATCACTCCAGGGATCTGGTGGCGTCAATAGTGAAGTCTTCGTCTGGCGTATGACATATTCGGGATTATACTTGCTCTCCGCTCTGGAACAATAGCGACAGCTCTCGGGACACGGTCTTCTTGATAGGGCATCGGCGTTTCCATGCGTTGAGCCTTTGCGATGCCTGATGTCAAAGTCGTATTCCTGGAGTCGTTGTATCCATCTGGCTACTTGGCCCTCTGGGTTCTTAAAATTCATCAGCCATGTTAGGGATGCGTGGTCAGTACGAAGGAGAAATTTCCTGCCATAGAGATAGTGATGGAAGTGTTCTATGGCTTTTACTATAGCTAATAACTCCTTACGAGTGACGCAATAATTCCGCTCTGGTTTCGATAAACATTTGCTCCAATATGCTACGACTCGTTCTTGGCCATCTATTTCTTGGGAAAGTACAGCACCAACACTTTCATGACTGGCATCCGTGTCCACAATGAACTGTTTCTCGGGGTGCGGATAGGTAAGGACTGGAGAGGATGTGAGAGCTTCTTTCAGCCGCTGGAAGGAATTCTCGCATTCTTGTGTCCATAGAAACTTCTGCTTGCTTCCAGTGAGCCTATGCAATGGTCTTGCGATGTTGGAGAACCCCTGGACAAACTTTCTGTAATAAGTGCATAATCCCAGAAAGCTTCGCAACTGATGGACATTTTCCGGACTCTTCCAGTTCTTTACTGCGGACACTTTTTCAGGATCTGTTCGAACACCTTCAGCTGAAATGATGTGTCCTAGATAATTTACTTCCCGTTGGAAGAACTTGCATTTCAAAGGGTTCAGCTTTAAATTCGCCGCTCTTAGCTTCGTTAACACTTTTCGAATATTTTCTAGATGTTCTTCAAACGTGCGGCCACCAATGATGACGTCGTCTAGGTAGATGAGACAAGCTTCAAAAGTCAGGCCTTTTAACACTGTCTCCATGAGGCGCTCGAACGTTGCTGGAGCATTGCAGAGCCCGAACGGCATAACTTTGAATTGCCAAAGTCCTTGTCCAGTAGTAAATGCGGTCTTCTCTTTGTCATCAGGATGGATCTCTACTTGCCAATATCCACTCTTCAAATCCAGTGTGGAAAACCATTTATGACCTGAAAGAGTATCTAGCGTGTCGTCTATTCTTGGTAGAGGATAGCTGTCTTTCTTCGTGATATCGTTAAGTTTACGATAATCCACACAAAATCTAGTGGAGCCATCTTTCTTTCGGACCAACACGATAGGAGAGGCCCACGGACTTGATGACGGTTCGATGATGTCACTACCCTGCATCTCTCGTAAGATCTTAGAAACCTCTTCTTGTTTTGCGAACGGCAAGCGTCTTGGATGCTGTTTAATTGGTGGATGGTCGGCAGTGTCAATTCTATGACGTGTCAGAGAAGTGCGACCTATATCACCCTCGTTTTGTGAAAACACATCCTTAAACTCCTGGAACAGTCTTTCTGCGGCATGTCTCTGCTCAGGAGATAAATTCTCATTTCGTCCAATTTCAGGTGCTAAACTTGTAGGCGGCTCCGACAACGTCAAGCTCGGGTCTTTTCAAACACAGGTGACTGGAGCACAGGTAGCAAGCACTTCACCCTTCTGGATAATTCTAGACTTTTCACTTACATTCACCATCCTCACGGGTATCACATCTCTCGACAGATCTACCAACGCTGATGCTATTAGCACTCCTTTTGGGCTCTTCTCAGGATATCCAACCAAACCACATTGAAAACTACTTTCGTTCTCAGTTAATCCAGGTATCATCATTTCGGTCCGAGGAGGGATGATAACATCTGCCTTGGCTGTGATCCGTTGAATAGACCCGCACTCATTTCCAAGTTTGAAAATAGTGACATCTTCTTGAGCAGAGCGTAACTCATTCTTCTTAAAATCCAGTGTAAATCCATGCTCTTTTAAAAAGTCCAGTCCGAGTATGAAAGGGTCTGAAATATCGGCCACATAGACTGTATGATGGTAAGCGGCGTTCCCAAACTTTATTTTCAGTTTCATTCTTCCATGTATGTCGATCATATCCCCGGTCACGGTTTGAAGGATAACACGGGGCGGAGTCCAGAGGAGTTTTTCTTTTAGCCGCAGAGCTAGATCCTTCCGAACGATGGTCACATTGGCTCCTGTATCGATGATCATATTACAGTTCAAATCATTCACACGCCCGACTATAAAAACTCCGTTCTCGCCGCAACTTCTTGCAGAAATTTGACACACTTGATAATGGGGCTTCTCAAAATCTGGCAACGTCCGCCCCGCAAGATTGCCATTAATCAGTTTTCCTGCTCCTTTTTTAGCGGGAGAGATATTACCTTCGGTGCTGGGTCGTCTTGGGCAGTCGATTTGGATATGGCCTTCTACACCGCATTTCCAGCACTTGATCTTCCTGTAAGGTTTGTTGGCCATTAAGGAGTTCATCTTTCTCATTATGTCATTCATCTGCTGCTGTAAGCGCTCCACAGCTCTATCCGACGTCTCAGGCAGGTTGGCTGCTCGCACAAAGTGTCGGTCTTTCCTAGTAGCTTGCTGGGCTGCCTCGAATTTCAGAGCGTAAACCAAAGCCCCTTTTAAATCATTGAGATCTGCAATCCGGAGTTGTTTCTGGATCTCAGAGTCACGCACACCATCAATAAAATGCTGCAGAGCCAAGCTTTCTCTAATTTCAGTCGGACAGTCAGGATAAGCAAGATGTGAAAGTCTCTCGACATCCGTAGCAAGCTCTTGCAGGGATTCACTGGATTTCTGCTGTCGAGATTTGA
This sequence comes from Maratus michaelseni, assembly GCA_963931845.1. Taxonomy (NCBI): domain Eukaryota; kingdom Metazoa; phylum Arthropoda; class Arachnida; order Araneae; family Salticidae; genus Maratus; species Maratus michaelseni. The sequence goes on from OZ007588.1 coordinate 466,587,613, forward strand.
GCTGGAGTCTGCTATATTCCTTCATGCATTTCTCGCCAAAGCGTAATTCTAAGGCACTGACGAGCGTTTCAAAATCCAGCGGTTCATTTGCAGGCAAAGTCTGTAGGACGTCGGCAGCATCAGCTCGTAGAGAAGCAGCTAACTGGCAAGCCTTTGTCTGGGAATCCCACCCATTGGCGTCCGCTACGATCCCAAATTGTGTCTTAAAAACTGGCCATGAGGATTTTCCATCATAGGTCGAGAGCTTAATAAAGGCCCGAGGAAGCATATCTGGATACTTGATTTCTTCGGAATAGTTTCCGGCAGTTATCTTCTGTTTCTTGACTTTTTCCAAATCTTTTTTTACATTCTCTATGCTTTCTTCAACGGTCTTGGCGATCTTTTGAACTTTTTCTTCTACTCTTTCTTCTACGGTTTTGGCTGTCATTTGAACATTTTCTTCCATTTCTTGAAATCTTCCTTCAAATTTGTTTTCCACGGAGTCAATTCTGTCATTTAAAGATGTTATTTTATCCTCTATTAAGTCTTTCAACTGACCAAGGCTGGTTGACATATCCTTCTTCATTTCATCTTTTAAATCGCCAAGGTTGGCAGTCATTTTCTCATCCATCACTGACATATCCTTCTTCATTTCAGCCTGGTTCGCTGTCATTTCCTTCTTCATTTCATCTTTCAACTCGCCAAGGTTGGCAGTCATTTTCTCATCCATCGCTGACATATCCTTCTTCATTTCAGCCTGATTCGCAGTCATTTTCTCATCCATCTCGCCTAATTTCTCCAATAATTTAGTCAGTTGCGCCTCCATTGCTCTGGTAATCGGCATTCAATCCCACTTCTGACACCAATTGTTGTGAGCTCGGGGTTCGAAAGGACTGATGCCAATATATAAGAACAATAAAAAAGGCTTTATTCAATATAAACAGTGCAATACGATCACAAATATCTTCTGAAAATTACAAGATAATCAGTAATCTTCAAATCCGATAAAAGCGCAGCAAAATTTCACACAGAAACAATGCGTTCAATACGACGTATCAACGACAAAATCGATCAGAGTAACACAGTTCTCAATGCAAAGCCTCTCGTATGAATTCAATCGCAGTTGACAGACAACTAACTGAACTGATGGAGGTCCTTATATAGGTTTCAGAGATCTTTCTAGATTATTCCAGAGCCTTCAGATGCTAGAAATTACCAGAAAGTGCTTTAACTTTCGATAGAGAATCCAAGCAAGAAAGGATCCCAATGTATAGGTATAAGGGGGGTGTGGTTGCACAAAAAGTCGCCAAATCCGTCGCCAACTTGGCGATATATCGCCAAATTTGGCGACAAAAATAAGTCGCCAAAACCATCGCCAACTTGGCGATAAACCCATTCCTTGGCGATATTTCAATAGACTTCCATTATAAAGATGAGGGTGTAAGGTTGTTTTCCTTGCAAACCATCTGAGGCCTTTAGCATTGAGTTACATGATGCTCAATAGGAAATACATTAATAATACTGCAATTTTCACAATAATAAAATAAAATAAATTTAAACAAATGGAATATTTACAGATATATACAAAATTCATAACATTGCCCCCCTCTCAAGGACTGCACGTCCCGGGCAGTTCAACCTTTGATCGAAAAGCAAACCCGTTACCAACAAATGCTATACTATTTAAAACACATTCATAATGCTGAATTATACAAACTATACACTTATCCTAATAATATTATAAATCTCATTGTGTGCAAATGTTAGGCTGAAGCCAGCGTCAAAATGGAGCATTTAATTATCCTGTATCTTTGCATATAAGTTGATTATAACCCTCAAATGAATATAGGCTCGTTTTTGTTTATTTTATATCAATATTTTTCTTAAAAATTAAAAATTTCATTATTTTCATACAGAATAAATGGACATTTTTTCGTATATTTTAAAATGGTTGGTTGGTTTGACCCAAAGGGCCCGGTTTTGCAGCTTTTTTTTTAAATGGTTAAATTTATTTTACCGTTGCTAATACTTTATCGTTGCCAATATAAAATAAACCTCTGAGTAATAATTTTTAATCAACAATTTATTTTCAAGTGAAAAATGAAAAGGAAATGAATTATTTAAGAATTAAACAGAATATGAAATGATGTCATATTAGACATAAAACGTGCGTTTTCAAATATTTGATAATAATACAAAGAGCATAAATACGAGTAAGTATGGAAAGCAAGCGAATATGATGTCATATAGAGAAAAATGAAACAGATTTGTTTTGATGTTGAAATAAAATGATCTTGGGTTATCAAATTATTTGTGATTAATTTCTCTTTTTTTTCTTTTTTTTTCACATGAAAGGAATTATTTTAAATGTACGTAATATATGTATTTTAAATGTATGTGTTGTAAATTAAAGTTCTGTGTTTTAAATGAAATGAGTGAAAGATTTCTATTTTTAATTAATTCAATACGAATGATGGGATAGGTTGGCGATTTATCGTCTGCACACGGCTAACATAAAGATACCATATTTTTAATTTAAATTTTAAAAAGTAAAAAAAATATATATATATATATATATATATATATATATATATATTGGATGGCAAATGTCAATGATGTGCATCGCAAAATTATCCGTATCGAAAATCAGAAAATCTTAATAAAAATAACTATATTTTTTAAAAGAAAGTTGCTTTTCTCATAAAAGATTTAATATGATTGTGTCAAAGTAACAACATTTTTCCTCTATCATTTTCCCACAATCGAAACACATTTGTAAATCGTCGTTTCGAACCGGAATTTAATTTTACATTTCTTTTACTTTTAAAATAGGAAAAACTTTGTTGTCTTTTTTAAATATAGCTTTTTTTAAAGTTGTTTCATAATAGATTTTTGTAAAGTCTTGTAGGATAAGAAAAATTGCATAGATTTTAAACCAATGTTTAAGTAAAATTACAATAATTTTTAAACTTAAAAAACAACAATGTTATCGAAAAGAAAATCGATTTTACCAACAAATTCGCGTAATGCAAAAGCAAAGAAGAAATAAAAAAGTAATGAATCTTTTCTTCCAGCCGAATTGTGTAAACTTGAACAAGCCAATCGTGCCAATTCATAACATTATAAACGTGAAAGCGCGTTCTATATAGTAGATTTTTTTAACATATAGGTAGAACATTTCCGAGAATAGCAGGAAGGTTAGGGGTCTGTAATTAGGTCCATAGTCAATTTGCGTTTTTTTTTTTTTTTTTTTTTTTTTTTTATCAAGTGAAATTTGGCGCAAACTTAAATACATTGTTGTAACCAGATTTGTTTTTTGCGTAGTAAACACTTAATGGAATTTTAGATGATCATTTTCCCGCTCACCTTTGATGTCAACTATGACTGTAAAACATATTAAAAAATATCAGACGATAATTTTCTAATTTTCTTATTGCTTCATGATGTAAATAGACTTCCTGGTTCATACTTTAAACCTGAATTGGTTATGCCATTGTCGTTCAATTTTTATTCCTAATCGTAACCCTAATCGTATCCTATCCTACTCCTGATAATAACTTTAAAGAATATTCTTTGACACGAAAATGTAAATTAAATCAGTATCCATAAATGGAATGAATGGAAAATATAATAAATAGAAATGGCAAAATAAAATAACAAGAAAGTACATTTATTCGACACCTAACCCTTGAGAAAGCGTAAAAAAATTCAAGCGCATGAAATAAATCAAAATAATCCTATATATACTAACAAAAATATGTAAATTTAGATCATCAGATTGGTGTCGTTGGTATTTATTTGCTTATAGTGTTCTTGACGCGATAGAGAAAATATCGAGGTTAAATTGGGCAGAATTTAAAGTACTTTCTAGCAACCTTTATTTACATTTTAGAATCGCCTCAGATTGTTATATCTTTGTGAAATATCTATCAATGTATAAAATCCACTTGAAGTTTGTTCACTATTTACACCACTTAGCGTGAAGCACTTAATTTAATATATACATAAACAAGATAATGTAGTAAGAAATATATAACATACGTCTATGCAAATAGACAATATAATAATGCTCATTTAGCAATGCACACATATACAAATTGTACACCAAATACCACCTAAAATGCACTGTTGTAGAAGAATTCTGCCAGTGTTGTTTTTCGTTTTACGAAGAGGAATTCCTCGATTTTCACGATTTTACTTGGTCCTCCTTATTTCATTAGTTGCAGTTTCATTTTCGCGATTGTATATATTATTTGGCATGAAATTTCACTTTTTTAAGACTGGGTTATGTCAAGGCCCCTATAGCAAAGAAATACCACATGGTCTCCTATAAAATGTGATAAAGATTGGTTAATTATATATGTTGTTAATTATCAAGTGAAATGTTTTACTAAATTAATGCATTTATTCTTTTTTTAATGTTTCGTGAACGAAGTCACGGGTAACAGCTAGTTTAAAAATAAAATAAAATTAAAGCATAGACATTATTACATACAAGTATTTAAATAATAATAACAATAATAATGATAATGCTAAGCAAAATAAATAATTACATTAATTTATATACAAGACCTTGGTCATACTAATTTACATTATTTACATTACACTATTTACAATCAATGAACTAAGTACTATGGTCATAGTATGGAGCCAGCCTGTCGTAATGAACGACTCTAGGCTTCGAACTTGGTGACTTTCGGATCCGAATTACGACATCGTTCAGTCTGTTTAGGACTGTATAAGGACCGTCCCAGTGCGATTGCAGTTTGGGAGAAAGTCCTTTACGTCGAGTCGGATTATAAAACCAAACCTTGTCACCTTCTTTGAATTGATGTTCCGTGGCTTTCGTGTCGTACCTGGTCTTCATCTTCTCCGTCTGTATATTGATCCGCTCTCGAGCCAAGTTGTGGACGTCTTCAAATCGTGCCTGGAGATTCTGCACGTATCCCTCTGGCGATGAAGGCGCATCTGGAGGGCGACCAAAAATCAGATCACAAGGTAGACGAAGATCACGACCGAAAAGCATCTGAGACGGGGAATAGCCGGTTGTTTCATGGACGGCGCTGCGATAGGCGAGAAGAAACAAGGGAAGTTTTTGGTCCCAGTCTTGTTGGTTTCCTGAGACTAGCAGTGAGAGATTGTTAAGGATGGTACGATTAAATATCTCAACCATGCCATCCGATTGTGGATGTAAAGGCGTCGTCCTAGTTTTGTCCATTCCGAGAAGTTGACAGAGACCCTCAATCACAGCAGAGATGAAATTTCTCCCCTGGTCAGAATGCATTTGAAGGGGGACTCCATACCTTGATATCCACTGGTGTACCAAGGCATCCGCAACCGTAGAAGCTTCTTGATCAGGGATGGCATAAACTTCAGGCCATTTCGTGAAGTAGTCCATGACAACAAGGAGGTATTTGTTGCCATCAGCACTTCTTGGCAGAGGGCCTAGGATGTCAAGGGCGATGCCTTCGAAAGGTGCTCCTACATTGTAGAGATGTAGTCTTCCTCGGCTACGTTTCTTTGGTCCTTTTCGAGCTGCACATGCATCGCAAGATTTGCACCATCGTTCGACGTCAGCTCTCGCTTTTCCCCAGAAGAAGCGCTCTCGGACTCTATGTAATGTTTTCATGACTCCAAAATGGCCACCAGTGGGACTGCTATGTAATTCTTTGAGGACCTCTGGTATTCGGGATCGAGGAAGTACCATCTGCCACCGAGATGTCTTCCCATCTTCCGATTCGAATTTTCGGAACAGGACACCATTCCTGACGTGGAGAGAGTTCCAAAGAGCCCAATATTGCTTAGTCGTATGACTGTAAGTCGAGATGTCTTTCCAACTGGGCTTCGTGCTGGAAGATTCTAATAACTCCAAAATTGGTTTGATCTCAGAGTCTGCCATTTGATCTTCTCGAATCTTCTCATCACTCCAGGGATCTGGTGGCGTCAATAGTGAAGTCTTCGTCTGGCGTATGACATATTCGGGATTATACTTGCTCTCCGCTCTGGAACAATAGCGACAGCTCTCGGGACACGGTCTTCTTGATAGGGCATCGGCGTTTCCATGCGTTGAGCCTTTGCGATGCCTGATGTCAAAGTCGTATTCCTGGAGTCGTTGTATCCATCTGGCTACTTGGCCCTCTGGGTTCTTAAAATTCATCAGCCATGTTAGGGATGCGTGATCAGTACGAAGGAGAAATTTCCTGCCATAGAGATAGTGATGGAAGTGTTCTATGGCTTTTACTATAGCTAATAACTCCTTACGAGTGACGCAATAATTCCGCTCTGGTTTCGATAAACATTTGCTCCAATATGCTACGACTCGTTCTTGGCCATCTATTTCTTGGGAAAGTACAGCACCAACACTTTCATGACTGGCATGCGTGTCCACAATGAACTGTTTCTCGGGGTGCGGATAGGTAAGGACTGGAGAGGATGTGAGAGCTTCTTTCAGCCGCTGGAAGGAATTCTCGCATTCTTGTGTCCATAGAAACTTCTGCTTGCTTCCAGTGAGCCTATGCAATGGTCTTGCGATGTTGGAGAACCCCTGGACAAACTTTCTGTAATAAGTGCATAATCCCAGAAAGCTTCGCAACTGATGGACATTTTCCGGACTCTTCCAGTTCTTTACTGCGGACACTTTTTCAGGATCTGTTCGAACACCTTCAGCTGAAATGATGTGTCCTAGATAATTTACTTCCCGTTGGAAGAACTTGCATTTCAAAGGGTTCAGCTTTAAATTCGCCGCTCTTAGCTTCGTTAACACTTTTCGAATATTTTCTAGATGTTCTTCAAACGTGCGGCCACCAATGATGACGTCGTCTAGGTAGATGAGACAAGCTTCAAAAGTCAGGCCTTTTAACACTGTCTCCATGAGGCGCTCGAACGTTGCTGGAGCATTGCAGAGCCCGAACGGCATAACTTTGAATTGCCAAAGTCCTTGTCCAGTAGTAAATGCGGTCTTCTCTTTGTCATCAGGATGGATCTCTACTTGCCAATATCCACTCTTCAAATCCAGTGTGGAAAACCATTTATGACCTGAAAGAGTATCTAGCGTGTCGTCTATTCTTGGTAGAGGATAGCTGTCTTTCTTCGTGATATCGTTAAGTTTACGATAATCCACACAAAATCTAGTGGAGCCATCTTTCTTTTGGACCAACACGATAGGAGAGGCCCACGGACTTGATGACGGTTCGATGATGTCACTATCCTGCATCTCTCGTAAGAGCTTAGAAACCTCTTCTTGTTTTGCGAACGGCAAGCGTCTTGGATGCTGTTTAATTGGTGGATGGTCGGCAGTGTCAATTCTATGACGTGTCAGAGAAGTGCGACCTATATCACCCTCGTTTTGTGAAAACACATCCTTAAACTCCTGGAACAGTCTTTATGCGGCATGTCTCTGCTCAGGAGATAAATTCTCATTTCGTCCAATTTCAGGTGCTAAACTTGTAGGCGGCTCCGACAACGTCAAGCTCGGGTCTTTTCAAACACAGGTGACTGGAGCACAGGTAGCAAGCACTTCACCCTTCTGGATAATTCTAGACTTTTCACTTACATTCACCATCCTCACGGGTATCACATCTCTCGACAGATCTACCAACGCTGATGCTATTAGCACTCCTTTTGGGCTCTTCTCAGGATATCCAACCAAACCACATTGAAAACTACTTTCGTTCTCAGTTAATCCAGGTATCATCATTTCGGTCCGAGGAGGGATGATAACATCTGCCTTGGCTGTGATCCGTTGAATAGACCCGCACTCATTTCCAAGTTTGAAAATAGTGACATCTTCTTGAGCAGAGCGTAACTCATTCTTCTTAAAATCCAGTGTAAATCCATGCTCTTTTAAAAAGTCCAGTCCGAGTATGAAAGGGTCTGAAATATCGGCCACATAGACTGTATGATGGTAAGCGGCGTTCCCAAACTTTATTTTCAGTTTCATTCTTCCATGTATGTCGATCATATCCCCGGTCACGGTTTGAAGGATAACACGGGGCGGAGTCCAGAGGAGTTTTTCTTTTAGCCGCAGAGCTAGATCCTTCCGAACGATGGTCACATTGGCTCCTGTATCGATGATCATATTACAGTTCAAATCATTCACACGCCCGACTATAAAAACTCCGTTCTCGCCGCAACTTCTTGCAGAAATTTGACACACTTGATAATGGGGCTTCTGAAAATCTGGCAACGTCCGCCCCGCAAGATTGCCATTAATCAGTTTTCCTGCTCCTTTTTTAGCGGGAGAGATATTACCTTCGGTGCTGGGTCGTCTTGGGCAGTCGATTTGGATATGGCCTTCTACACCGCATTTCCAGCACTTGATCTTCCTGTAAGGTTTGTTGGCCATTAAGGAGTTCATCTTTCTCATTATGTCATTCATCTGCTGCTGTAAGCGCTCCACAGCTCTATCCGACGTCTCAGGCAGGTTGGCTGCTCGCACAAAGTGTCGGTCTTTCCTAGTAGCTTGCTGGGCTGCCTCGAATTTCAGAGCGTAAACCAAAGCCCCTTTTAAATCATTGAGATCTGCAATCCGGAGTTGTTTCTGGATCTCAGAGTCACGCACACCATCAATAAAATGCTGCAGAGCCAAGCTTTCTCTAATTTCAGTCGGACAGTCAGGATAAGCAAGATGTGAAAGTCTCTCGACATCCGTAGCAAGCTCTTGCAGGGATTCAGTGGATTTCTGCTGTCGAGATTTGAGCTGGAGTCTGCTATATTCCTTCATGCATTTCTCGCCAAAGCGTAATTCTAAGGCACTGACGAGCGTTTCAAAATCCAGCGGTTCATTTGCAGGCAAAGTCTGTAGGACGTCGGCAGCATCAGCTCGTAGAGAAGCAGCTAACTGGCAAGCCTTTGTCTGGGAATCCCACCCATTGGCGTCCGCTACGATCCCAAATTGTGTCTTAAAAACTGGCCATGAGGATTTTCCATCATAGGTCGAGAGCTTAATAAAGGCCCGAGGAAGCATATCTGGATACTTGATTTCTTCGGAATAGTTTCCGGCAGTTATCTTCTGTTTCTTGACTTTTTCCAAATCTTTTTTTACATTCTCTATGCTTTCTTCAACGGTCTTGGCGATCTTTTGAACTTTTTCTTCTACTCTTTCTTCTACGGTTTTGGCTGTCATTTGAACATTTTCTTCCATTTCTTGAAATCTTCCTTCGAATTTGTTTTCCACGGAGTCAATTCTGTCATTTAAAGATGTTATTTTATCCTCTATTAAGTCTTTCAACTGACCAAGGTTGGTTGACATATCCTTCTTCATTTCATCTTTTAAATCGCCAAGGTTGGCAGTCATTTTCTCATCCATCACTGACATATCCTTCTTCATTTCAGCCTGGTTCGCTGTCATTTCCTTCTTCATTTCATCTTTCAACTCGCCAAGGTTGGCAGTCATTTTCTCATCCATCGCTGACATATCCTTCTTCATTTCAGCCTGATTCGCAGTCATTTTCTCATCCATCAGGCCTAATTTCTCCAATAATTTAGTCAGTTGCGCCTCCATTGCTCTGGTAATCGGCATTCAATCCCACTTCTGACACCAATTGTTGTGAGCTCGGGGTTCGAAAGGACTGATGCCAATATATAAGAACAATAAAAAAGGCTTTATTCAATATAAACAGTGCAATACGATCACAAATATCTTCTGAAAATTACAAGATAATCAGTAATCTTCAAATCCGATAAAAGCGCAGCAAAATTTCACACAGAAACAATGCGTTCAATACGACGTATCAACGACAAAATCGATCAGAGTAACACAGTTCTCAATGCAAAGCCTCTCGTATGAATTCAATCGCAGTTGACAGACAACTAACTGAACTGATGGAGGTCCTTATATAGGTTTCAGAGATCTTTCTAGATTATTCCAGAGCCTTCAGATGCTAGAAATTACCAGAAAGTGCTTTAACTTTCGATAGAGAATCCAAGCAAGAAAGGATCCCAATGTATAGGTATAAGGGGGGTGTGGTTGCACAAAAAGTCGCCAAATCCGTCGCCAACTTGGCGATATATCGCCAAATTTGGCGACAAAAATAAGTCGCCAAAACCATCGCCAACTTGGCGATAAACCCATTCCTTGGCGATATTTCAATAGACTTCCATTATAAAGATGAGGGTGTAAGGTTGTTTTCCTTGCAAACCATCTGAGGCCTTTAGCATTGAGTTACATGATGCTCAATAGGAAATACATTAATAATACTGCAATTTTCACAATAATAAAATAAAATAAATTTAAACAAATGGAATATTTACAGATATATACAAAATTCATAACAATACAATATTAAACGCTTGATGGTGAAATTAATACCAATTGTCCATAAAAATCCGCGGATATCAAAACTGGTAATAGAATTTTGAAAGTGGAATTAGTTTTCGAGATATTAATTTTTTTCTAATTTTAATGACATTTCTGTAATGATGGCAACTAATTACTCAGTTTTTTTGTGACAAAAAAGGGGAAAAAATTGAAAAGGATCACGATAGGGATTATTGATTTCTTTTTATTCGTCATTTTCAAACTGAAATTGAATTTATCTTTTATTTCAATCGATAATGAAGACAAGATTGTGATTAAATTATGTTTTTCAGGAAAATTTGGAAAAAAAAATCACATTTCTATCGTCAGGATTCAATTGTCTGTCAGTATTTAATTTAATTTATAAACTGAAAATATTTTGAATAAATTCGTCCAAATGACGTCATTTATGTAAACGCAAAAGAAAGGGGCAAAAAGGAATTAATAGTAATTATTATTTATTGATATCATTTTGTTATTTTTTTGTAAAATTTAATTAAACGAATTTATAAAATCACTAATTCGGATATTTGAAACGAATATATAAAATAATAATTGCCCAACTGAACGCAAGGAGAATAAAATATCCTGCTTGGTTTTCTTTCCAATTTGAATGAGAATATGTCATCAATTATGGTAAAATGACATTTATTCCTTTCTCTCTTTTATTGGAAGCAAGGAAAAAATGCTCCCTATATATCAGAGAAATGCTATTAAAGTTTAAAACAAATGACTATTTCATTAGCATTACTTTTTTTAATAATGAATTATATGTTTTCACATAAATAACAAAGAGAAGAAAAAACTACAAATAATTAAATTACTATACTCGAAACACACTTGAGGTGTAAATTACGTTATATATTAAAATGATTTTCGTTACTTTTCCAATTTAGGGGCCTTCGCGAGATATAGAAAGTGACCTTGGCAATGAATTGAAATTCGGCAACATGTTTTCTAACAATCTATTCGCTTTTTGATATACACAAGCAATTATTTCGATATTTATACAATTTATTTAATATAAAGAAGCCATTTATCTATTTTTATGTACAAAAAGAGGTAAATTGAAAGACAATTATAAATAAATTGTATATATACATGTATAAATACATGTATAAACAAGCATAAAAGTTCGGTGCTTTTTCAGTATATGGGGCCTTGACGAAACAGAGAAAATAGCCTTGGCGGAAAAGGAAATTTGGCAACATACTTTCTGTCAACCTATTCACTTTGTCATTTCGTATGCAGAAGCAATTTTTCAATATTTATACAATTTGCTTAGCGTAAAATGTCACTTATAATTAAAATACGCATATAAACAAAAAAATCGTCGAATTTGTTTCCATGGCTATGTGTTTGTCATTTGGCACCAAATCTCACTTTCTGATGTCCGAATTGCGCCAAGCTTTTTAAAAAAGCGTCAAGACCCCTATAATAGAAAAGCACCAAAAGTTCATTGGGTTTGTTTTCATAACTTTTGGCAACAAATATATGTATATTAACGAATCTATTCATTTTTGAAACTCAAATTACGCCAAACCTAAAAGCAAAGGATTCTATACTGGAAAAGTACTCGATTTTCTTATGGACAATATTCAAGTGACATAACATGGTGTAAAATTATCGCGGATAGCAAATTTGTTTAAATATCTCATCAACTGATGCCGAATAAATGCAGGCATGCATACACAAAATCCTTATATATTATTTCTCCTGTCAACATCCCTTTTTCTAAGAAAATATGAAACGCAGAACAACGAATGAGATACCATATGAAAGGTTTTAGAACCGGCTTTTGACATAGCCCACTTAACAATTCGTTAAAACATGTTTTTGATTAAAATTTTCTGAAAATTAAAAATTAATTCGGCATATTTTTCATAAATGAAATGAAAGGTTTTCCTGAAATTATTGTTGCCAAAAAAATAAAATACCACATTATATGATGCTCAGCAATTATTATAAAAAACACCGCCCGGGTTTATTTTATATACTTATGATTAAAAAGCGAAATTGAAATTGAAATGTTTAGATTTATATTTCTAAGTCCCATGTTTTTCCCGAAGCGGATGACGTCATCCTCTAATGCAGTCAAAATACGATTGTTATTTTTTTTTTTTCTCGCGCGTGCCTTTAGCAATCTTGGATCAGTTTTCAGTCTAACTTTGATGGAATAAATTAGATGATATTCTGGCTTGACTAACAACTAAATGTTGTTTGCAGATATTTTTATCCTCGCTTTTTCTTTAGAAGTTTAAACCTGCATCTAATAAATATTACATATTGATAAAAAATGATACTTCTCTATTATCCCGTCGACCACTTTTCATAACAAAAAACTATCGCCAAATAAACGGGAGAACGTTGCCATTGGAATATAAAAAAAATATATATATAAGAATTTAAGGACACAATTGTTATTTTAATTAATAAAATAACTACCAAATCAGTAAAACATAATGAAAAATACACGCAAATGTCGAATGTAAAACCACTAGATGACGTAACAAACACGCATAATGATTCTGACATCAAGTAAATGCGACTGCATTTTTGGCGTTTAATCTTACAGTTTGGCGGTAATTTTTTGTTATGAAAAGTGATCGACGACATAATAGAGAAGTACCTAAAAAATATTAGATTTCAGTGCGAAATCTTTGCACGGGCCCTCTGGTATTTAATTAATTTTGTATGATAAATAATTATTAGAAAATTCGTATATACATATTAATTAAAATAAATAATTTACATATTTGAAATAACATGAAAATATGCATGATGGTGCACTAAAATAGAGAGAAAATTAAAACCTGTTACTGAAAATGTCTATAACATAGTACTTTTCAATACCGTGGTTCTTAATGTTGTCGCAACAGCTGTGTATGAGGCCATGATAATAAAAAAATGCCCCCATTAAAACGTTAAAAGCATGACAACCCAATTACAGATTTATCAATATTTTTATAACAAAGCACGCTGTCATGTTTTTAGAGGCCTCGAAGTCTGAGCGGGGGTTGGCGAGCGTAGCTCGCAGGGGGTAGGCCCCCTAGTATATAATAAAAACAATTTATATAATTAAAATAAAAAATAAAAGTTAATAAACAACAATTGAAACAAAATAACCGGGTTACCATGTGAGGCATAAAATTGCCATTTTGTTGCAATCGCGCCAATGTGGTGCGTATATGACATCCGCGCCTTTATTTATATCAAACTATTATTTATTTATTTTTATTTCCTTTTTTAAAATAATAGAAGCTGTTTCATTTATTACGTTATTTTATTTTTATATTGAAATAAAAAATCACGTATACTATTTGTCACACTATTTGTAACTAATATTCAAAAACAAAGTTTTCCCCATGCTGGTGGAGGGAAAAATCGCGCCAACGTGGTGCGTATATGACATCTGTGCCTTGTTTCATTTCACATAGAGGCACTGCTCTATTATCCCGTCGACCACTTTTCATAACAAAAAACTATCGCCAAACTGTTAGATTAAACGCCAAAAATGCAGTCCCATTTACTTGATATCAGAAGCATTATACGTGTTTGTTACGTCGTCAAGTGGTTTTTAACGCGACATTTGCGTGTATTTTTCATTATGTTTTACTGATTTATTAGTTATTTCATTCATTAAAATAACAATTGTGTCCTTAAATTCTTATATTTTATTTATTTATGTATTTTGATATTTCAATGACAACGTTCTCCCGTTTATTTGGCGATAGTTTTTTGTTATGAAAAGTGGTCGACGGGATAATAGAGAAGTACCCACATATGTATTGGTACTTTTATGTTAACTTGGCGCAGTTGATAAATCGCCAAATATTTTTCTCATAACATCTTCATATTGCATTCATTTCATTTAAATATAAATCTTTCACTGATTTCATTTGAAATACATACATTAAAAATGCACGTCTTTCACTCATTTCATTTAAAATACACTAATTCCATTTAAAATACTAAAAAGGAAAAGAAAATAAGAAATAATGCCACAAATCGAAACCTTTTATTTAAACATCAAAGAATTGTTCCTAACACACACACGCGAAATAAAAAAGCTGCTAATGGTGTGATTTACGCCAAATCTCTAATACTAATACTACTCTTAGTAATCTCTAATATTTTTCAAACAGAAAAAATTCCAGATTAACATTCCATTTTTATCAAATTTAAATATATTTTATTGTGCTGAATATTAGTGGTTGCATATTTTTTTGCTCCATGTGTTCCATGAACTTTTCAATTCCGATTGTCTACGAAAATCTCCCGCCGGTGAAAATGACGTACGCACAAAATTTAGTGACGTATGTACTTTAATTGTGCTTTTTTATCTATTTTTTTAATATAACTTCCAAACGGTTTGACACTTATTCTTGGTAATAAATAGACGACGTTGTCACCTTTATAGGTACCTGCTGTAAAAATTTGAACGAAATCCGTTAAATATTTTTTGAGTTATGCTTGACGAAAGGTTTTAATATCCATCGTAGCTATATATGGGGCAAAGTAATACTGCGCTGTGTATGAGTCTTCGTTGCACTCAGACAATTATATAGTGTTATACATTTTTTTTTACATTTCTATTAAATTTAACTTTGAGGTATGTATAGTCTCGTCAAGAAAGAGAGAGAGAGATAGATAGCACCGCATGTTTTTTAATAGCAAAATTATCACGGTGAAAAACGAAAATAGCCTCTATATTGGAAATTACGTCTTCTTTCAGTTTATGTTTTTTTAAAAAAGTAAGGGGTTGTATCTATATTGAAATTGTAACAAATTTTGTAAATTTTAGTATTTAAGACCCAATTTTGACGTCATATTTGGATTCTTCGAAAAATTTTACGTTCAGATGAAGAGATGAAGTAGCTTAAGAATTATCCATACGTAACTTTCGAACTCCTAATATTAAATGCCTTTTTAATATAGTAGAAAATTATCACAATGAACCTATATACAAAATTTGAAGAAAATCGGATAATTCTGCATGAAAAACCCATTTATCTAAATTAAGGGGCGATTAGTCCTCCTTTCCCCCTTATACTTAACCAATGAACCTCCAAAAGTAATCAGGGAAGCGCCTTATCACAATGAACCTATATTTAAAATTTGAAGAAAATCGGATAATTCGGCATGAAAAACCCATTTATCTAAATTAAGGGGGGAGGATTACCCCCCCCCATCTCCCCCTTTATACTTAACCAAAGCGCTTTATCACGATGAATCTATAAACAACATTTGAAGCAAAACGATTATTTCTATCATTAGTTATCGAGTTACGTTACATACATACATGCATACATACGTACATACATACATACAGAACCGGCGGGCACATTAGCTCTCAGGCTTTGATAGCCTATGAGCTAAAAAAACTGCAATGAGGGTAGTTTTTAAAGCCTAACTCAAAAACTACTTGACGGAATGTGTTGTAATTTTAGATTCGCAAATTTAAAGCTTTTATAAATCAATTTCTTTTAAAATATTCGTAGTTTACATTCATATTTTTTTCGAATATTAATTTCAAATAATATGTAGTTTGAAATATTTTTAATTTTGCGCATCTGTATTTCCAAAACAAGAGCCAATGGAGGTTTTTGAAGGTGATATCAGTGTTCAGTGGGTAAATTTCACACAGAATTACATATTTTCTTTACGGAATCAATTTTATTTTTTCACAGTGTTATCAGCGTGGAAATTCGACATACATATGAAAGAGTAAATATATTTTTTTAATCTATAAATTGCATTATCACTCAGTGATACGATAAACTGTTGACAAAGTAGAATAAAAATACTGAATAAATATAAATGCTGACTTTTCATAACGTATGATACGCAACGGACAAAAGCGGATTTTTTGAGAGATTATAACCAGGGATTATAATGTGAAATACATAAAAATATTGAACGAAGCAATAAATAGCTTAAAATACTTTCGGTTTTCTAATTAGTTTCTGCTTATCGTATAAGTATTAAACTATCTTAAGGGGTCAGGTACCTTTGAAAGTGTAAAAAAAAAAAAAAATCAATTTTTCTTTTAATAGCTTATATTAAAATATGATTCTTTACAAATATTTTAAAAGAAACTCCATGCAAAAATTAGCTTTAGAAGGGAAATTACGTCCAAAAAAGGTTTTTTTTTTTTTTTTTTTTTTTTTTTTTTTTTTTTTTTTTAATGATTAAGGGGTGATTTATTTGATCTTTAAAGTCAAATTTCTCAAAAACGTGGTTTTGGACATTGCGCGCATGATTTCTTGGCTGAATAAAAGTTCTTGAAATTTTGACTGAAGTTATAAACTTTATAGATGCACAAAATGACCTGCTATTATGTTCATCAACTAGGAAATTTAGAAATTATGACTATTTGTACTTACAAATACATAAAAATTTTGAGAATTTTTTATATATTTTTTTTCTCAAGAATTATTTTTTACTTTCTTCTATCTATAATAGAAGAAAGTATTGTAATCGAAAGTTTTTTTCCACTTCCGGTTTTCAATGGATTTACCCTTTTTTAGGGACCAAAAATTCCGAAAAACATGTTTTTACAAAATTTCTGTCTGTCCGTGTGTGTGTCCTTTTTGTATCATCGAAAAATGTATGAAGTTATGCATAGAATTGAATCTAATTTCATTTATAGCTTTTTGGCTACGGCCAGCAGGTCCCACTTAAATTGGAAAATATTCCGCCAGAATGGGGCGTTGTGATAGCGATTTTTTTCCATTTTCATTATTGTGTCATCGAAAAGTGTATGAAGTTATGCATAGAATTGAACCAAATTTTTTGTTAGAAAGATTTTTCAGAGTCCTAAGCCTTGTTTGCGATTGTTTTAGGTAGATTTAGTAAGAAATACTACCTATTGCATTCTCCCCTAAGTTGGAACTTTTGAAAAAATTTTGCAGATCTACGCCGATCATGACTCCCAGAACCCAAAGCTACCCCCAGTTCAAAACTTTATCTATCTATCTATCTATCTATCTATCTATCTATGTCACTTTTTTATGGACACGATAACTCCAATAATTCTGCACAAATCTCTTTCAAACTAATATATATAAAATCAAGGGGCATAAAATCTCGGTCAAGTTCGTTAACGGTCAAAATCGAACTAGGGGGAGGAGATGGGGGGGGGGGCTTTATGTGAAAACAGAAAAAAACGCCATAATTTCTAAATTATGATAGGTATCGAATTCGTTTAAAATTATTATTACTTCTAGGAAAAGGGCCAAAAATTTATGTATGACAGATTTTTTATATCATTAAAAATGGCCCCAAGAGGGGGGGGGGGTTAGAAGAAAAAAATTCACAACTTCGTCAATTCACAAGACATCAAATCCGCTTAAATTTATTATAAATCCTCTTAGTATTATCTAAAACTTTTGTATTGACAAGTTTTTTATAGGACCAACCCTTATAGCAAAAAAAAAAAAAAAAAAAATTAAAAGCAAAAGAAATCCCTGCCGGGTTTGCCTGCAAACAAGTTAGGTTTCGAAGTAGGCAGTTCATCGATTCCGCATCATGGCAAAAAGGTCATTTCTTCCGTAATTCCCAACAAACAGACGCCCTATGGTCTGCGTCTTCGAAATCTACCTGTACCTGTAGGCCGAGCCGTCAGGGATTTTTTTTTTTTATTGATAATAGCATAGCTGCCAAGTTTCACCTTTTTTTCTTAACACTAAAAATTTAATAGCAAAATTTGCCTTATTTTATTGAATTTTATTTTAATTAGTTGAATAGCTTGTTTAACTTCTTTTTTAAACTAATGGAAATTGAAGAACTACGTTATGAAGAACTACGTACAATTTAAGTAAAATGTTTGGCCAATTAATTCTGTGAACATGCAATCGCGTCGAAAGAAAACGACGCATTCGAAAACTGAAGATGAAAATGGCACTATTCACTAGTAATATAATTTCCCGCCAAACCCAGATTTTAAAAACATAATTTTTATTTACTTTTCTTTTTTTAAAGTATCTATTTAAGTAAATGGAGATAATGCAAGTGTAAGGTTAACTAACGAAATTTGCGTTGAAATATTGTAATGTTTGATATGGGCGACGTATGATTAATGATATTAACTTTAAAGTGCTCTCATATATACGTACGATTAAGATAATGCAATCTCAAAAGTAATATTCGAAGTAATAGTGAGGATGAATTACTCTCTTTAGAGATATCAAATAGTAAAAAGAATACACTTAACTGTGTCAAGAAAACAAATATTTTTCTGTTACCTTAAATTGCAATGAATCTATCATCAGATACTGAAGAAATAAGTGTGATGGTCGGATTCGTTCTTTTCAATTCAGAACATAAAAGTGCTAAAATATATGGACAATTTCCAACACTCTACCTAATTTTAGATAACAGGAATGGGGTAGACACTATTTTTTACTGATTTATGGAAAAGATTAAATTTAGACATAACTAATTTAAGAGGCCGAGACTACGATAATGGCTCTAATGTTCGCAGCAAATATTATAGGTTTACAAAAGTAATTTGATTTAAAGCTCCCTGCATTTTATGTCCTATGTTCAAACCGTTCACTGAATCTGATAGTCATTGAGACTGCGAATACCAGTAAAGAAACTATTGGTTTCTTTTCCTTAGTACAAGAGTAGTACATTTTCCCCCCCTCTTCTGTTTGCCAATGGAATATTTTAACTACTCATAATAGTTGATTTAAAGGTATTATCTAAAACACGGTAGTCGAATAGAATTGATAACCTAAAACCTCAATAATAATTATTTACTTGAAGTATGTATATGATGTGTCAAATGTGCAGTGACTTTTCAAACCTGGATGAACAACTCAAATATCAGGCAAAATGTCTAGCTGAAAAAATTACATTTATTTAATGCAGCATAATTTGGTATGATATTTATAAAAAGTGAACTTTTTCTATAAAATTGCTGAAGTTTTCATCTATGAGTGCCCAACTTGCTTTAGTTGCACTGAATGATCAAAATCGCGTTTTCAAATGATTATAGTTCTGATGAAAATTTCAAAGAAGATGTCGGAAGCTCAGAATTTAACTGCAGCAAAACCTGACGCAGTATCTGTATTTTTTTAGTAGAAAACACATTAACTTAAAAAGATAGCGCATAAAGATGAAAATATAGTAAATCTTGAAATATTCTTTAAATTATTTTTTTTTTCGTCTGAATAATCAATAAAACATTAACTTCTTTGAAAGAAAGCTTTACTTTATTAAAAGAACATGTGAATTCCTTTAATATTTTTACGTTGTTGTAAAAAGAAACTACCACATGACAACTAAACACGCAGTCAATTGACACAGACTAAATTTCACACTGTCAACCATTTATTTCTAATTTTTAAAACGATATATTGCCAGATAATTCAGTATATTTATTCACAGTTTATCAAAATTTCAGAGTATTTTTTGTATTTTATTTTAAATGAATTAATATTTAATATTTTCGCATTACATTTGTACTCATAAGTTTTATAAAGTAAGTTTCTTAGGGGGTGGGTGATGCTGGCGGTAAAAGTGCCAAATGAAGACGTGCACACAGGCACCGTACACTCCTGGCGCGCCTCTGGCTTGCTGTTTTCGAGTAACATTAGCTAAAATTTTAAAACGAAGATATAGGAAAGCTACCTTTTCCTCCCGGTACAGGCCGGAAAGACTTTTTGTATTCATAGCCAGGTTATTTATCAAAACAATCCACCAAATAATTATTAAGTGATGAAATGGCGAAAATTATGAATTTATTTTTGCTATTTTTGCATCTTACTTTCTTTTATCTTTAGAAGAAGAAAGTATTGGATTTATGAAAATTTTCGACTACCGGCTTTCGACGGATTTATACGTTTTAGAAGGTACTGAAGACGATTTGACGGTTTTTAGAAAATGTCTGCGTGAGTCTGTCTGTATGTGACAAAAATTTTGTGGGCGCTCTATCTCAAGAACTAACGAACGGAATTTAATGAAACTGTAGATTCAGTTAGACCTTGATAGAAATGGGTGCGGATTAGTTTTTGGTGTCAATCACCGATTAGGAGGCACTGCTATGCTACATTTTTCGCGATTTTCACGGGAGCTATATCTCAAAAACTAATGCACAGAATTTCATGAAACTTCAGAGTCTGTTAGACGCTGACATAAGTTTTTGTTGGTTATGTTTTTGTATAAATCTCCCAATAGGTGGCGCTTCTATGCTACTTTTTCATGATTTCCGCAATAGCTCTATATCAAGAACTAATGCACGGATTTTCATCAAACTTCACATTCAGTTAGACATTGACACAAGTTGTTGCTGATTAGGTTTTCGTAAAAACCATTCAGCAGGTGGCGCTGCTATACTGCATTTTTCAGGATTTACACGATTTTAGCGATAGTCATATCTCAAGAACTAATGCACGGAATTTGATCAAACATTAGATTCAGTTAGACCTTGTTATAAGTTGGCACAGACACGTTTTTGGTGTATGTGAAACCTGTATGAGATAGAAGAAAGTTTTGGGAATGACACATCCGACTAGTTTAACAATCGTTTGACATCTAGATATTAACGAAATATTTTATTTTTATAGTTTAATGATGAGAACCAATAAAATAAGTAGTAAAAGTAAGGGATAGATATGGAAAACGTCTCGGTTTAAATAGAAAATAATATAAATCAGTTTTAAGTACCTAATTATATTTATAAATGGGAAAAAATGTTATTTTATATGTGAGATATTTTAATTTCCCCCCTAATATTTAATATGTATGTGGCTGGCATAAAAAACCTTCCATTTTTTAAAAGCAATTTCGTATCCATAAAATTAACTTCCTATTAAAATTTCTTATTTAAATTTCGTATTAATTTTCGATTAAAAATAGATTCAGTATAAAATTAATGAAAATGTGTAGCAATAGATTTTAATAAAAATGAAAAAGTAGATTGCAAATATTCTTTGTATAAAAATAACGAAAAATTATCTTTGGGAAGATAATCTTTCGTTTAAAAATGTTTTAATTGCAAATATGAAGAAAATTATTGTTGAAGAGCAATACATTATGTTTGCTGCTCTTTTTTATAATTATTATGGTAGTAAAAGACTTTAGGAAAAAAACAATAAAATATCTCCATTAAAACAAATAATTAATCAATACATTTACATTATAATACAGTTGGTTATTTTTGCGGAACTTAAGGCCTACATTGTTTGCCTACGTTGAAATGAGCACTTTCGCGAAAATTATCGATTTTTTAAATTATTATTTCATTTGAAAGTACATCTTATTACTATTCTGAAACTGCTTTGTTTTTGTTTCTACAATTTTTAGAACAGAAGTTATAGTCAATTTAATAAATCAAAAATTCCCTAAAGAGACAAAAAAAAAAAAAAAATTTTGGTAAGTGTGATCGAATATCACTCAAAGGGTTTCGTTTAATATTCCTTTCAAAACACTTTATCCTTTCTTTAATAAATTTCATTTAGCAAAAAAAAAAAAAAAAAAAAAAAAGTCATGTTTTTTATAAAGTAAAAATTTACCGGTCTATTTTTTCGTTTTTTCGAATATCTAAACCAGCCCGATAGCGTGCCCGCTATTATATACTGTCATAATAATATCTGTCATGCGGACTACATGCGATATTTAAAAAAATAATTTCAAAATTAAACATATTGTACATCTTCAAAATGTTAAAATATGCGAATATTTCCATAATCGGATTTTTATCACGATTCAATATGTTTCTCAAACTCATATAGTATTTACTATTCTCTACTCATATTGATACTCGCTTTGTATTATTCTCAAACATTTGAAAAATTCGTTAAACTTCCAATATGACGTCAGATTTTCTTTTTAATTCTCTAATGATGTTATATTAATCTGCTTTCTGTACATATACACATACTCATACTCCTTGTATTATGGAGAAATCTTAGAAATTTTCCGTTTTATTACCACTATGACGTCAATCAATTTTATTTCATATTTATCTTTTTTTCAATTGGTGAAACTTTTTATTTCATTTTCATTTTTCACGTGCAAATCGTCTGATAGAAAATTAATTATTGTAGAAAGAATTTCATTGTGGATTTTTAATTTTTGGCATCTGCTATAACGAAAAATGTTTAAATTTAATCGAAAAAGGCTGTTAGAATTTTGGTTTTTTATCTCTATTTATTAAAATAATACGATTTTTTCAAATTTTAATATTTTGAGCTCTTTATAGCTGGCATTCAGCTATATACACAAAGTTTCAACTCTGTAAGTTACATAGTTTCTGAGAATAGCTCTGTGACAGACAGACAACGGAGCGGGAGTAATAGGGTTTCGTGAGATGAACGAAACCCTAAACAAGTGGGTAAGTGTGATCGAAGATCGCTCAAAGGGTTTCGTTTAATATTCCTTTCAAAACACTTTATCCTTTCTTTAATAAATCCAAATATATTTCATTTAGCGCAACCAAAAAAAAAAAATAAAACTCACGTTTTTTGTCTTTTATAAAGTAAAAATTTACCGGTCTATTTTTTCGTTTTTTCGAGTATCCAAACCAGCCCGATAGCGAGCGAAGCCGGCTATTATATTCTGTCGTAATAATATCTGTCACGCGGACTAAATGCGATATAAAAAAATAATTTCAAAATGTTAAAATATGCGAATATTTCCATAAACGGATTTTTATCATGATTCAATTTGTTTCTCAAACTCATGTATTTACTATTCTCTATTCATATTGATACTCGCTTTGTAGTAAAAATATACTAATTTAACGTTTAAATGAATTTTTCTCAAAATTGATTTTTAAACAAAATTAACTCACTACAAAAATGATAACTAAAAATGTTTTTATCATTCTTCCATAAAACTTTGTAAGCTTTGTCTATAAATTGTTGTCTAGTGCATCTACTAAAATAATTTTAATTCCATGAATATTTTTAAAATTATGGTCTGTTATTTGAACAGAAACATGGTAAAACTGTTGAAAATCTTATAATTGACTCTTCGAACATCTCTAAAATTTTTATTTACTAAACTATCATTTCACTTGTAGTAGGTGCACTAGATAAAAAGTTTATAGTTTACTTTAGTACACTGCAAAAAAAAAAAAAAAAAAAAAAAAAAAAAAAAAAAAGTGTTGATTTTACAGTATAATACTGGTACTCCAGCTGCCGCGCATCCGCAGCAGGGTATTAATGCTTATTTTACTGTTTATTACTGTTAATTTTACGGTATAATACTGGCAGCTGGGATTCTAGTATTATACTGTAAAATCAACACTTTTTTATCTTATTTTTTGCAGAGTAGTAAATGTAGCAATTTTTCAAGTTTTTGAGAAAATTCTTCAAATTTCCATACATATTTAACATTTTTTTTGTAAATTCATAGGGAAATATAGATAATTTTAAAGGTAAATTATTAATTTTTATTAAAACTAAATTTAAAAAAATGTTAATACAAGTTTATTTGCAAAGTTTTTCAAAAAAGGTGCTTCGAACGTAGGCAGAATCTTAAACTAGAACAATGGAGGATATATGTGCAATGCATTTATTTTATCTGAAGTGAAAAGAAAATATCCCCTTCGAAAAGAATAGAATTTGGAAAATCGCCCGAAATGTCTCTCAAAACAACTTCTTTTAAAATCAAAAATAGTTTCGTACTTTTATTAGTTAAAATATCAAAATAGTAGTCATTTTAAAATAAAAATATTGAATTTAGAGTATACTCTTGCCTTTTGAGTTGCATATATTTTTCCTTTTTTGACAGAATGTCCCTTTCTTGTCTGTTAAAAATGTTAAATAACAAAAGAAATAAGAAAATATATTTTTGAAATTGAAATCGGTGAAAAGATTTATGCATTGTTTTCTCAGATGCATTATCAGAAGTTTCCAGTCTAGATTTTAAGAATTATTATGTTGATTGTTTTCTTGACTGTTTATAGCAAAAAAGAAATTCTATTATGACATTTTAGCTAATGATTAGTATTTTAAATCTCTTAAAGTGCATAATTGTTTTTAAATATGTATATATAGATTTAAATGGCATGTTGTAGTACTTTTTAGATAAAACAGTTTACGTCCACGAAACCAAACTGTTTTTACTAAAACAGCAACGACAGCAAAAAAATGATTGCGATTCTCAATAATCTATGTCATAAAAAGACATCAATAATAAGTTTGATTTAAATCTATATTTAGAAAAAAGCATTTCATAGATCAGTGCCTTGTGTTCTTTTCACTTATTTCTGTTTTCTTGAATAGGATGTGTCATCATAATAACACTAATTACATAAAATCATTACTCCAGTTTTCTTTTTATCTATGATCGTTCATAATGTCATTTTTAATATAATAATTCTTTGCACTACCCATTTTCCCAGACATTATTTTATTTTCAAACACATAAACAAGCAGTGCACACGTCTAAAAGCCTTAAAAAACACCTTTAAAACTACACAAAACTAGTCAATCTGTTAATAATTGTAAAACACTAAAAATATTTTCACCTGTCGTTCTCAGGCATCCTCAGTCACTGATGTTATATTTTCTGCTAATGACAAAAAGGAAAATTGAAGACAGAATGAAACTAGTCGGATGTGTCAATACCAAAACTTTCTTCTATCTCACACAGGTTTTGCATACACTAAAAAGAATCAGCAAACAATTTATATCAAGGTCTAACTGAATCTAAAGTTTTATTAAATTCCGTGCATTAGTTCTTGACATATGACACTATTGCTGAAATCGTGTAAATCCTGCAAAATGCAGGATGGCAGCGCCACCTTTTGGGAGATTGAGACCAAAACCTAATCAACAATAACTCTTGACAACGTCTAACTGAATCTGAAGTTTGATGAAAATCCGTGCATTAGTTCTTGAGATATAGTTATCGTGATAATAATGAAAAAAGTAGCATAGCAGCGCCACCTGTTGGGCTATTTACGCCAAAACGTAATCAGCATCTATTTATGTCAAGGTCTAACAGAATGTGTAGTTTGATGAAATTCCGTGCATTCGTTCTTGAGATATAGATATCGTAAAAATAATGAAAAAAGTGGTATAGCAGCGCCACCTGTTGGGATATCTGCACCAAAATGTAATCAACGTCTATTTATGTCAAGGTCCAACTGAATCTGAAGTTTGATGAAAATAACTGCATTAGTTCTTGAGATAGAGCTATTGCGGAAATCGCAAAAAATGCAGCATAGCAGCGCCACCTGTCGGGCGATTTTCACATAAAACTAATCAGCACCAGTTTATATTAGGGACTAACTGAATACAAAGTTTTATTAAATTTCGTGCATTAGTTCTTGAGATAGAGCGCCCACAAAATTTTTGTCACATACAGACAGACAGAGTCACAGACAGACATTTTCTACAAACAGTCAAATCGTGTTCAGGACCTTCTAAAACGTATAAATCCGTCGAAAATTTGAAGTCGAAAATTTTCACGAATCCTATACTTTCTACTTGTAAAGATAAAAGAAAGTAAAAACATAGAACAGATATAAATTTAAACAAATCAACCACTGCAATAGACAGATTAAACAACATATCTCCAACTGAAATAGACTTCAATAATGTTGAAAAATTAGCCATTTATAATAATTTAAACTACGCATTACAGAGGGAAGCCATAGAAATATTTACAACAAAATCAAAAACATGCAACCATATGATCCACGCAAAAATAGATAACAGATGGCGCCATATGTTACTAGAAAAAACGAAACAAAATGGGGGTTTTCAACAGATTGACTAGCGAAGCAGAAAACATAACATCAGTGACTGAGGATTAGGGCGTATCGAAAAAATCCAAATTTTTTAGATCTTTTAGCGGTAGTGCGGAAAAGTTGTGAACTCCCTTTATTAAAAAGTGTGCGGAATCTTAAAACTGTGGGTTGATATCTTCTGTCGCCTCAGTGGGCCTAAAGTTATAAAAAATGGACTAAAAATGATTAAAAATCAAAAATTAATAAATAATCACAGATTTCGCTCATCGGTTTGAGGTAGTGGTTACAAGTTACTCTTTTGTAACAACAACAACCATAGAAAATTGTAGAATTATAGGTTGATATCTTCTGTCGCCTCATCGGTATCGAATTTTTTAAATTTTGATGCAGTTTGGTAGTTTTCTGCATTACTGTTTACTGCTTGCACAATGCACAATCGAGACAGACTGGGTTTGTCGATCTGCCAAAATAGTGAAACACGCTTATTTTCACGCCGAGAAACAACAACAGCCATAAAAAAATTTAGGTTAATATCATATAAAATAATTACATCAATCAGCTAATTTTTAATCAATTAAAATAATATAATAATTTTAATATGTTAATATCTTCTGCTGCTTCATCGGCACCAAATTTGGAAAAATGAAGGCAAAATTTTAAATAAATACACGTCACACTTACCTCATTTTAATGCAAACACAAAATTTATTTTACCTTTCGAACATACAAACGACAAAATCATTACTGGCTTGTAATTATTTTTGGTTTCAAATTTTGACATGTGTTTTCTGGATTCTAGTATCGCTCTAATAAATGTATCCCTGTTCTGCCTCCCAACTGTTTTTCCGGAGGCTGCAGTGACTAGTTTCACAATCCGCTCTACCGCTTGTGTGTGTGAAGCAAATTTAATAAAGTCCCAGCAATACATTGGCATACTGCCCTGTATCATCTTCAGAAATTCTTGAGAACAGATCTCGGTGAGAACAGGAGGCGATATCACATAACAAGCTCGCCAGTCAATGAGATCTACATAGTCTGTAGCTCCAAAGTTAACAGCAGGAATAACAAATTTGCGAACACAATTTCCGTCTGGGCTAATTTGTCTTGCCTTGATAATCCGCCGATCTGCAAGGGTCCTAATACGGCACCTATCATCAGATAACATGGCCAAAAGCATGTTTACTTGAGCCGCAAAGTAAGCGTTGCGAAAAATAACTGGGTCGATTATGTCACAATACTTTTTTGGCAATTACCGAGATGAGCTGATCAAATACCACAGGTGTCTAGCACCATCCTTTATGGAATGACGAATCTTAATTCGGAATCATGAGAGTGCGTAGACTCTTAGAATGAATACAACAAAATGTTAGCAACTCATTTGATGGGTCTGATGTTGATATATATAACCTCAGTATTCGATTGGAAGTTGTTAGCCAGCGGGACAAATTCAACGTTCCCGGTTCCCGGACCCGGAAATGTAGATCTGAACAACAAACGCCAGAACTAATGGTGGTACAAATGTCTAATAAGTATTTCTGAACTGAGGATGGTATAGGATCAATGTCTGGCAACTTGCATTCAATGCTATTAAAAGCAACAATTGAAAGCTTTCCGTATCCTTTAAGGTTTCGTCCAATGCCTCCGGTGTAATATGTGGATCCAGATGGCTTGCCGTCTATGGACTTAAACAGGTGTTGTAATGGCAACTCATTGAAATAAAGTAAGCAGATAGTCCATTGTACTAGTCTCTGAAGTTTCAATTCAAGCCTGCGAATTACGCCATTAGACATTCATGTGTTCACTATAGTGCCGTCACACCCGAGAACAATAAGGTTGCTAAAATCATCCGATAAAGCACTTGTTACGTATTCGTAAATGCTATTAGGTATATCAAGACTAGATCCGCTTTCAAGTGTAACATGTCCCATATACGTAGAACCAGGCTCCGATACAATACAGCAATGCGCTTCTACAATTGTAATTTAGAACTGCTTGTCCTCGAGTCTTTCTGATATTAAGGTTTTGTCATGTCGTCCATCAAAATAAAAGCCAGATAGAGTGGAACGATTTTCATTTGATTTTGAGACCAATTTTATGTAAATTCTCAATTTTTCCCTCCATATTTTATTTTTGCCTGTGACGAAGCCTGTATCTGATTCCGATATTAAACCCAAATCTTGCGTAACACGCAATGCAATAGCAACCGTGGCTCTGTTGGAGACACCATACCTTTTACTGACAAGAACTGTGTTGTCCAGTTTTAAACACATTTGAACACTCCTTGTGAGTTCCCACATTGCCTTCACTATTTTGGCAGACCGCCAAACCCAGTCTGTCTCGGTTGTGTATTGTGCAAGCAGTAAACAATTATGCAGAAAACTACCAAAATGCGTCAAAATTTCCAAAATTCGATGCCGATGAGGCGACAGAAGATATTAATCTATAATTCTACAATTTTCTATGGTTGTTGTTGTACAAAATAGTAACTTGTAAGCACTACCTCAAACCGATGAGCGAAATCTGTGATTATTTATTAATTTTTGATTTTTAATCATTTTTAGTCCATTTTTTATAACTTTAACCCCACTGAGGTGACAGAAGATATCAACCCACAGTTTTAAGATTTCGCACGTTTTTTAATAAAGGGAGTTCACAACTTTTCCGCACTACCGCTAAAAGATCTAAGAAATTTGGATTTTTTCGATACGCCCTACTGAGGATGCCTTGAAAATATATTTACTGTTTTACAATTTTTAACAAATTGACTAGGTTTGTGTAGTTTTAAAGGTGTTTTCTAAGGCTTTTAGACGTGTACACTGCTTATTTATGTGTTTGAAAATAAAATAATGTCTGGGAAAATGGGTAGTGCAAAGAATTATTATCCTAACTCCATTTTTTACTTTCTCTTATCTTTAGAAGAAGAAAGTATTGGATTCTGAAAATTTTCGACTTCCGGTTTTCGACGGATTTATACGTTTTAGAAGGTCCTGAACACGATTTCACTATATTTAGAAAATGTCTGTACGTAACACAATTTTTGTGGCCACTCTAAACTCAAGAACGGAATTTAACGAAACTTCAGATTCTGTTAGATTAGACTTTGATATAAATTGGTGCTTATATTAGGTTTTGGTGTAAATCTCACAACAGGTGTCGCTGTTTTGCTGCATATTTCACGATTTCTGTGATAGCCATATCGCAAGAACTAAGCGCGGAATTTCATCAATCTTCAGATTCTGTTAGACCTTGACATAAAAAGATGATGATTACGTTTTGGTGTAAATCGCCTTACAGGTGGCGATGCTATTCTGTATTTTTTTTATAATTTTCGCGAAATCATATATATCAAGAAGTAATGCAAAAACTTTCCCCAAACTTCATATTTTGTTAGACCTTGAGATAAATAGATCCTTATTAGGTTTGGATGTATATATCGCGCAACAGGTGTCGCTGCCATGCTCTGTGTTTCATGCTTTCTGTGATAGCTATATCTCAAGAACGAATAGATCGTTATTTAATTTTTGTTGCAGATGATTTGATAGAAAAAAGTTTTGTGATGGCCACATCATACCAGTACCTACTAGTACTAGATGGCCACGTCATACCAGTATTAATTTTATTGTCATGGGATTGTCAAGAAGTACTTTAATTGTCTGGCCGGGAGTATAAAAGGGCATTTCCATAGGAGCATATTTAAGTCAAATTAATATTTTAGTTACTCTAATTCCAGCTAGGAGTGTAGAAGAAAGTTGAATCTGTTCTAATTCTTTCTAGAAAACATAAAAAAATAGTTTCGTTAAATTTAGTTACTCTCTTTCCAGTTAGCAGGCGTGTCAAAAAATGTTGAGTTAAATCTTTCCTAACCTGGTTTCATTTCTGGTATGATCGTCATATGCGAAAACAAAAAGATAAAAATTAAGACATTTTTGTTAGTTTATTACACGCTACATGCCGCTAGCCACATGAAAGAAATTTGAGTTTAATCTGTTTCGACTATTTTCAACTTCAGTGCGGCTGTCATAGGGTACAACATAAAAAAAAAAATGCTACTTTAATTTCCCGCTTGGGGGCGTTAACGGCGTAAAATAAAGTGGTGTTGAATCTATCCTATCTAATCTTAACTTGGGGTATGATTGTGATATGAGAAAAAATAAATAAATATTGAGTTCAGCTATTTTCCACTGCGGAAAAAACGTATCATTCTCTTTTATAGAAATCTGAGAACAAAAAAAATCATTGTTTACTATTGATTAACGGTTAATTGCGAAATACGCGAACGGACAGACGATTTTTTAATGTCGGAAAGATCCAAAATTTCATAAAATTCAAAGTATCAAAACTCGGTGAATTTTGTCCTTAGCAGAACGAAGTTTTTACTGTTGTACTTCTCAGAGCATGGAAATTGTTTTGTAACTGTAACTTATAGGACCCAGGGACTGTAAAAAAATTTAAAAAGTTTAACTTTTGAAAAATTAATGATAGGACTGTTTCATCAATATAATCTTAATTTCTACCTTATTTTTAATATTTTTGCAATTTACATTGTTTAAGTATCGCAAACGGTAAAAAATTAAAGCACATTTCAATCTTTATCTTTTAATAAATACTGACCACATTACCAAATTTCGAAAGTATTACAGTAATTAAATCCAACTGCAATAATTATAAAAGTAGAAACTTTTTGGAAGGTTGGTTCAAAAGAGTAGAAAAATCTCCTCTAAAGCAGCAGGTATACAATTCCACCAGAGTATGCGGTCCTGCTATGACGTATATTTCTCAACTCTTATAAACATCTGCTGTGGCCTCGATTAGTATTTATTTGTACGGATGAGGGACTTGTCAATGGCACGAAATGTCTACCGTAATAAATGTATTTGTTAAGTAATTTTAATATGTGGTTTTTAGGTGCGTTCGTAATTGTATAAATACGTAGCATCTATTGTCGTCGTCTGGTCCGTCCGTCCGTCTGTCTGTCTGATTGTCCGCCCGTCCGTCTGTCTGTCTGGCCGTCCGTCCGCATATAACAACGCAAAAACTACCCAACCGAATGGTTTGAAATTTAAGATATATTATCTTTACAGAATTTTGTCAAGACATTTCAAATTGTATGAAAATCGAATCAAAACTTTAGAAGATATTAATAAAAATATTTATTAAGAAATTTGAATAACAATAAAATAAAATCGGTGCTTTCTTGTTATAGGAGCTTCCGAGATTTAATCGTCAAGCGACCGAGATACATATTTTATTATAGAAATTAATCTGCAGACGATATAATTAATTTCACAGAATTAAAAATCATCAAGATCTGAATATTTATATAACTAGCTATAGTACGAACGCACCTCATTTGTCACGCTTGACGTACAATTTCCAACTTGTTAATTTTGTAGAGACTCCCTGAAATCCGCATAGCTTGGGACTAGAGGTTGTGCAGATTTTAAAATTTTGCAGATTTCTGGTCACTGTCTTGTTTACTCTTTTTAAACAGTAATTTTAATGTAATATAATAATGCACGTGAAATTTTAATGAATGCTTACAATAAAGTAAAATAATTAAGTAAAGTACAATGCCAGACCTTGTCTTCTTACGGACACGTGTTTACTTTGGCTGATGATGGGCTGTTAAAAATTTCCAGTTCGAAACGCGTCCTGTGTGTTCTTTTGTTTTTATGGTGGATAGAAAAAACGGGTTACTGCAATTAGTATTATAGGCGCCATTGTTGGCGCGGTGTATTTACCTTGCCCGGATATTAAAATTCAGTAGACATTAAACATAAATGCCGACGTCAGTGAGATACGCAGTTATGAAAACTCCTGAACTGTATCAAGAAAGGAGGGTAAAGAGAAACAATATCGGACGAGATCGGCATCTAGAAGAAAGTTCGTGAATTTTAATTATATCACGCCAAGGTTCAAAGGTGGGTGATACTGGCACAAATATGGTTTAAAGGGAATGTGATTATCTGGCTTTGATATTTACAGTCTAGGTATGTATACAAAATGTGCGTTGTAATCATTTCCAGACTTGGCATAATTATTTAATATACTGCGAAATTTTCCAGTTTCTCTCGATTTTTTTTGAAATATTAATATCAAATTTTAATTAATTAACTACATTTTGAATAATCTTAAAATAGATATTAAGAAATTAGAGTACTTATAATTACTGTAATATTATAATTATACGGCGGGTATGTAAAGTCACTAAAACAAGTGGGTAAGTGTGATCGAAGATCGCACAAAGGGCTTCATTTAATATTCCTATCAAAACACTTTATTCCTTAATTAATAAATCCAAATAAATTTCATTTTCAAAATAAAAGTTATGCTTTTTATAAATTAAAAATTTACCTGTCTATTTTTTCGTTTTTTCGAATATTTGAACCGGCCTGATAGCGGGCGAAGCCCGCTTTGATGCTTCCTATACAAAAATCAGGATTTTGCTAAAATAAAAAAAATATAGGCCGAATTCGAAAATTTTTAGAAAATCTGAAATCCCAGCTCATTTTAAACAAGGATGGATAATTTTCATATAAAAAAATCCAATATTTGTAAAAAATTTTATAGGCTATATAAAATTTTATATAGCCTATAAAAATTCCACTCCATTTCTAATGCCTCATTTTATCAATTCTTCTCTTTCCGTAGAAAGCGACGCTATGTCTGATCTAGAATTGACATGTTAAAAAAAATATTTTAAAGCGATCCGATTAATTAAAAAAATCATATCTCAGGATCTAATAATCTCAGCGTTATGAAAATTAGATTTCTAGATTCGTCGTTGAAAAATACGTATATATGTATAATTTTCAAATCGATAAATGCAATATTTAAAGAAATTTTAATAGAGTCAGAATTCTTCCACCTAAAGAAACGCGGTTTTGATTCATTCTTTTCTGGGCAGAAGATTGTCTCTTTCCCGCACCAGCGTCTTTCATGAGATAAAAACTGATCTTTTTTTCGACTTAAAATTAAGTTTTTTTTTATATTTCGGGTCTCCCTGGTGCAAATTGTTCGAAATTTGATTTTTTGAAATCGCGATTTTTCTCTACCCCCGTATCCCGAGTCTCGCGTGGATCGGGCTATTTTTTCGAGCTGTTTGAAAAGGCGATAATTGCGGTTTCGCGGCTGCCTGGATCTTTCCATTACCCCGACTACGGCAAACCTTACCCCTCTTCTGGAGTTTGGGGGCTGTACATATATAACGTTATCAACTTTTTGGCAATTTTGGACTCCCTCACCATCTTACATACGAGTTACTGACTATTTCACGGGAGAGGGGGAAATGCGGGAGACGAAAAAGCAATTAACAGCCTGGCGACTTGTAAATAAGAAAGGTAGCCAGATTCAACCCTTAATCGCTCCTTCTTTACAAACAATCATTGATATACGGGCCCCGAATGGAGATAAAACGAAGAAACATTTTTTCTCACTAAAAGACATGTGTAAGACATCCCCTCTCCCATGCATTATTATTCATTCTTCAATGTCAGTTCCTCTTGTAGATAAATCACACAATCTGTACTGTTTTCAAAGTAAAAATCACAGGGAAAAAAATCATTCTGCATATAAAAGTTTCATAAAAATTATAACTATACAATTCAGCTTTTTGTATCATTAGCAAAAACCATAACAAATTTCGTGTGGCCTAAAAAATAACAAGAAATGTATTATGTAAAAAATATAATTATACAAACAGTTTTAGAACAATTGTTTATTTATTTCCTCATCAAAGATATCCCAAGATTCCGTTAAGGTTGTTCTCAAATGATATGCTAAACAGCACGAAACTTTCTGACGCATTTTGTGACTCATTTTTAAACGTAAAGGCATAAAATTAGTAGGCCTGACTATTGAAACAATTTGGAATCCAAATAAGTTTTCCATTTTTTGATAAATAAATTACTTATCGAGTTATGAGCGATTCTTGTCACGGGACAACACGTTTTTCCACTTTCTTGTGCTGCGGCGTCGAAAATTCAATTCAAAACGCTGACTTTGACTGTTTTTTCTGAAAGATCTTCAGCCTTTACCAAAAAATGGAAAGCGCCTTTCTATTACAAAGTTTCTGAATTAAGAACACTTGCCAATTTCCTAACTTCCCAAGTTTCTGAACAAAAGTAAATTAAAAAATATGTCGTAAAGTAGCTAGTTTGGTATTGAGAATAACTTTAAGGTGGTTGCTCAATCGGCTCTCTAATTCCCCTAGCTAATATTAAAGATATCGGCGTAGAAGAATGCAACGTACATTTAAAATATCTCCTTAGAAAACTACATTTTTTTTATTTCTTTTTTCTTCGTACTCTTCAAAAAAATGTTTTTTTCCGCCTTAGTTGTCAAATATCTGCTTAAATATCTGCTTAATTTAATATTTTATGAGTTAAAAGCTGACGAGCTGTGAGTAATATTTTAACACTTCAAGATAAATTCTGATAAAAACATTAGCAACTATGAATTTCATTTCAACTAACGTTTAAAAGAGTCTGTATTCACTATCTTTGGTGAAATCTTGCGGTCTGATATTTATCGCTATTTTAATACTATTTGTGTGTTTACAGTTTGATTATTTTTAATGTGTTAATTAAATAGCTGTCGTTAAGGATTATTAAGTTTAGTGTATAATTTGTTGAGGATATACATTTTTGGAACATGGTCAATTTAGTGCAAAAACTATAAGCAAAATTTCGAAAGTTTATGTTTGCAAAATGCAGTGTCCAATGTTTTGTTTTACTCCTCTTTATTTTATTTTGTTCGAATTTTTCACTTCCAAATAAGCCAGAATTTACTTTATATGTATTATGTCAATTGATTTAACTGTGTAATTATAACAAAACAATGCGTAAAACTGATTTAAAACAATAATAATAAATAATCATAAAAAAAAATGTTGCTTTAAATTGCTGAAAATTGTTTCATTTTCAGTTCTGTAAAAAAAAAAAAAAAAAAAAAAAAAAAAAAACATGCGTCAAGGATAGATTATGTCACACTTTCCAACGCTTCCAAAATAATTTTACAAATCATTACCGTTTAATAATCTGGAAGATAACATCTAAGTAAACAATCTGGAAAACGCATAACATATTTAAAAACGTAATTTCAGGAATTACCAACAATATTCGGTAAAATATCCGAATACTTTTATTCAACCCTGTATATGATCTATAGATTTGTATATATACTACATAGGTTGCTAAATTTTAGTTCAGTTAGGAAACGCGTAGCACAGTTTAAAATTCTCCTTCTGGAGTTTCTGTCAATAAACGGAAATGTGTTCGCGAACTTTTGTGCTGCCCTGTATATGATCTACAGAATTTATACACACCAAGTAATAGACAAAAAGTGAGTTAAATTTAAAATCGCGTTAAGCAATTTAAAACGCACTTCCGGGAATTATTGTTAACAGAAAGAAGATAATTCTTTTGTGTGTCCCTGTAAATGAACGATGACTGCTACACACGCAATATTCTGTAGTAAGCCTTTTGGAATGCACCTTAGTGATATATATAAATTTCAATGCGTTTAAAATTGTGTAACATTATTAAAATAAAACGCAAATGATTTTTCCCCATAGACCGTAATGTAACCGAATTCTTTTGAGTGTCCCTGTAAAAAAAACTATAAGTGCTACACACTTCAGTAGAAATAGGGAACATACTATAGATAACGACAATAACATACAAAAATTTCAGAGCATTCCGAGCATATTTACGGGAGTTAGAGCACGGACAGACGGCCAGACAAACCGAAGTCATAAACACTTTTCAACTAGTTTGGAAAGTGTTAAAAAAAGCGGTGGTGGAGATTTTAGATAATAAAATTAATTATAATGTACTATATACATATCATAAGCAAAAACAACTATAATCTTTCATATAAATCATTAAAAAAATAATTATTAAAACAAATCAGTAAAAAAGATGCATGTGCTGTTAATATACTTTATCGTAATCGGAAATATAGAAATACAAAATTAACATTAAACAAAAAAATAAAAATAAAAATAAAAAAAATAAAAAATGTGGAATTAGGAAATTATTGCTAAAATTGAAACAAGGATTCGCTATGTAAATTGTCACAACAAAAACTGTTAACCCTTTCAGGTACAAGTAATTGTGTTGCTGTAATGCTGAATTTACAGCAGGAATTTCGAGAAATTTCATTTGACTATATAGACAGGTTTTCATCTTAGCAGGTACGCTATTCCTTATAGTTTATATTATTTTCACCGAGATCATGAAATTTTCCGTTTAAAAATGTTTTCCGCTTTACATACGTTTTGTTTCACTGGTTTTAGTATTTAATCTAGCTTACTTAATTTAATTGTGATATGCATAACCTCTTCAAAATGCACATAAAATATAACATTTCATAAAAAATAATGTGTGCGATTTTTTAAAACTGAATCTGGGAAACAAATTCATACCACTTTTAAGCAGGGTTCGTTGATTTAAATCAGCTTGATTTTAATCATGATTAAGATTAAACTGATTTTTTTTAAAAATCATTGATTTAAAACAACTTTTGTAAAAAATTTATTTCAAATTTAGGTCAAGAAATTTTGTAATAAATATTATGTTTTGAAAATAATAATAATAATAATAAACTTTGTAAATTTAAGGAGTCGGGGTGACTGAGAACTCAAAATCCATGATTTTTAATTTTATTTAAATCAAATATCACACTTTAAAATAAAAATCCCAATATATTACTTTTAAATGCTAAAGGTGTAAAATTAACAACATAATATAAATTAAAATAACTTTTATTAGTTTTATTGTTTCGACTTTTTCCGAGTCATTTTCAAAAACAAAATGAGAATATTCTAAAGCTGCACGGGCTTTGAAGTTATTATTTTCATGTATTTTTTAAGAATTACGCACGTTATCTATTATTTTTTACTTGGTTGTTTATTTTCATATCTTTGACCACGGAGTAACTCTAGCCACAGTTTCGGTAAATTAAAAGATGCCGCATCGTTACATATTGTATTTTTGTGCGTTAGTATCTCTATGGTTTCTCTTATAATGGATGGATAGTATAGACTGGAGGGAAATATTATTTTACTTTCATTCAAATTTATTTGGATGGTTTCTTCTTGATATAATCTTGCCAGGGCTGTAGTTTTTCTATTGTATTTAATATCAGCTATATGCTCTTTTTTTCTGCAATTAAATTTCCTGCTGGTCATGCCTATGTAGTAATTCTTAGATCCGTCTTCTTTAATAATAATAATTATTATTATATTAATATAATTATTATAATTATAATATTTATTATTATATTGTTATAAAAATCCCAATTTAAAAATAGAGAATCTTAGCTGAAAAACATTAAAAGATTTATGAA
The DNA here is from genome assembly GCA_963931845.1 of Maratus michaelseni. Taxonomy (NCBI): domain Eukaryota; kingdom Metazoa; phylum Arthropoda; class Arachnida; order Araneae; family Salticidae; genus Maratus; species Maratus michaelseni. The sequence continues at coordinate 466,624,950 of OZ007588.1, forward strand.
TATTTATCTGTTAAAAAACATCTAAATCTTATGTAATTTTTTTAATACAAAATCATGGGGACTTTCTGCGAGGATATGGAAAACATTAGAATAAATAAATATAGGCCATTCAAAAGTTTTTTTAATTGAATTTATATAGACATCTCATTACTTCCACATGTAAATAACAAGTGGTTCAATATTCTGATGTAAGTTTATTTATGGAAATATTTGGAAAATAAAATGATTTCATGGCTTGTAATAGTCTGATATATTTTTATGTATATTTTTATACAATATTTTATAATATATTTTCAACAAAGTTGAAAAGTGTTTATTCATTCGGTTTGTCTGTCCGTCTGAGCTCTAACTTTCGTAAATGTACTCGGATTTCCATGCAATTCATATGTCATTGAGGTCAACTATGGCATGTTTGGTATTGAGAATGAAGTATGTATAGCACTTATAGTTCATTTACAGGCACACTCAAAATAATTCTTTTACATTACGGTCTATGGGGCAACATCGTTTGCGGTGTATTTTAATGATGTTAATATATCTCAAACATATTGAAATTGATATATATCACAGAGTTTCATTATAAAATGCTTATCATAGATTATAGAGAGCATAGCATTTATCGTTCATTTACAGGGATATACAAAATAATTCGGTACAGTACTGTCTGTGAACATTAATTTCTGGAAGCGTGTTTTCCGTCGTGCCACGCGTTTTTAAATGTAACTAATTTTCTACATATTGCTTGGTGTATATAAATTCTATAGATCATATACAGGGTTGCGCAAAAGATGTCGAGTACATTATCTTTCATTGACCGAAATTGAAGAATGAAATTTTTGAACTTTACTGTGCGTTTCCTAACTGAATAAATTTTAGCATATTATGTGGCATGTATACAAATCTATTGATCATGTACAGGGATACACAAAAATAAATAAATAAAAAATAAAAAATTCAGATATTTTTTAAATTATTCATTTTAATTACTGAAACTGGGATTTCGAATATGATATACGTTTTCGAGAATTGTTTACTTAGATATCACATTACACCTTATGAATCTATGAAGTTTTGTTACAGTATTCTGATTGTGCTGGTAGGTGTTTCATAATCTATGCTTAACGCATGATTTTTCGTTCTTGTTAAATGTAATTTCAATTTTTATTACTTATAAATGTAAGCTAATTAACAACTAAACTTTTTAAAGTCTTAGAAAAAAAAGATTTAATTTTTTTAAATTTAAATTAAATAAATCCAACTTTGATTTGGTCTAAACTCCGTAATTGCTTAGGAACTCAGCTGGAAAATTGGTTTCTTTTCAAATATTTTAATAACAAAGAATAACTTTTTTTCAGATCCATTGCAATTTGTAACATATAATCATGATCACCTTTATGTATGTATAATACCTTCTCAAAATTCATTAAATGAATATTGTATGTATTCCAGAATATTGTATATAATCCGGAATAGATGTTTTTAAAGGAATTCTGTACCAATCTGGAATAGAATGTTTAAAATTTCATTCATAACGTTTTTCTTGTTTTATAAATATAATTATCTTTTGTATTTTAAGATTTTTAATAAAAAAAAATTGGTAGTAAAATTTTTTAGCTTTTAGTAATGAAGGGTGCATATGATTTTTAATTTATTAAATGGGTAATTTAAAGTGGTATATATTTTTTATATAGAATAGTATATATTTGTTAAATTGCAGCTTAAGCAAGTGATCATATAACACAAAATAATTCGTTTTATTTATTTCATGTTTTCAAAAGTAAAAGATAATTCACCTTTTCAAATTAAATCTGTGTCTATTGCTCCATTTTTTGTAACTGTAATATTTAATTATTCATATGATTAAAATATTTCAAATTAACCAAGTGAATGAGTATTTTTTTTATTTCAAATAAATTTAAATGAGCTTTTTTAGTTGTTAATTTTAATGATTTTGTAAAAAGGTTATTTTACTTTAATTAGTGTAATTAAAAAATTAAATCTGATTTAAATAAAAAAAATGCGAATTAAATAAATAAAAAAAATCCGATTTATTTATCTATATATTTAAAACGCTAAGCGTTTTATTTCGACAGTCCGTGAGAACAAACTACAGCATCAAATTACACCATTTTTTTTTAAATGAAAGATATTTGGACACAGATTTGTTATCGTGCATTCGTTTGTTCGAAAATTTAATTAATTAGCCGTAATTTTCAATTAAACTTTTACTGCTGCTTATGACGTCATAAAGTCGGTAACTCCCACTGTTGCGTGGCATAGAGTTATTTTCTAAACTCTGTGGTTCGCCAATCTTTTGACATTAGCTAATATCAACTAGGTAATATTTTAACATTGTAATATCTATATATTTAAAACGCTAAGCGATTTCTTTCGACAATCCGTGAGAACAAACTACTGCATCAAATTACATCATTCTTTTTTTAAATGAAAGATATTTGGACACAGATTTGTTATCGTGCATTCGTTTGTTCGAAAATTTAATTAATTAACCGTAATTTTCAATTAAACTTTTACTTCTGCTAATGACGTCATAATCGGATAACGCCTACTGTTGCGAAGCACAGAGTTTATTCTCTAAACTCTGTGGTTGAATAAAAGAGAAATAATAAATATTAAAAGCACGCGATTTTAAGGCCGAATTTGTTAATTTGCAAGTTAAATTTCGGTAAAAATACTTATCCGTGTGTTTTATAAGCGAATAAAAATTCCTATTTATTGTGACGTCACGGGAATATTGTCCATTGGGTTTATTTTATCATTATGCATTATAACTTTGTTGATGCCATTTTTTCATTACAATTAAATACAAAATATATTTATATTTATGTGCATGGTGTTTAAGCATTAATGTAAGGTGTATGAAGTACTTGTGAAAAGTTTGCGCCGGTGAAAATGACGTTATGCTTAGCTTGAAGTGCATTTTAACATTGATAAAACTAAAGAGAAAAATGTATATGATTGTGTTAACATGACATAATTTTACTGATTTTTGCATTCATAATTATAAAGATTAGAATTGGAGCCGTCATTGATTTCTTCATCTTGATTGCATACCTTCATTACATGTTACCAATTGCCTTTTTTTTAAATTAAAGGATAGAAGATTTCCTTTTTTAGTAAAAAAAAATCACAAAAGTAAAGGATTTCAGGAAATTTAAAGTTATTAAAAATAGTGTTCTGGTAGAAAAAAAATCTTGAAATAGTGATTGTATTTTTAGCTAGAATAAACAATGTAAGACTAATATTTCATAGGAATTATTTTGGTAGATTTATTATAAGTTCATTTAACAGTTCCTTATTAGCGCAAAGTCCTATTTCTTTCACTGTGAATTTCTCTTTCGATGTCAAAAAATGTTTTTCTACTTTTGGACGCCAGCCAAAATACAGTGGCAATTTTTAGAAATGTACAACAATTGTGACAACAAAGGCGCTATCGCTTTAGCTTTAATCGCGCTTACATAAATTCGAAATACTACAAATTTCTATTTTTTACTACATTTTACAATTTCAATTCTTACATCATCAATTAGAAAAAAAAAATTAGCTTTCGATTGAAATTTATTTGAAAACTGCCGCGTAATTTAACGACCTTTTAAATAATTTTCAAGCATGAAAAGTTTTTTAATTCTATCTTATCAATGACCACCAGTTTGCTTCATTAATGTAAAATAGCCCCTGGGAAAGTTGCCACAATTGAAAATAGATTTCCCTAACCATCATAAAAAGTGAATAATAATTTTAAAGAAAATGTGATAAATCATAAGATCAGATTATCCATAAGATAGAACATTTTGGCGCTAAACAAAAATCTGCCAGGGAAAAAAAAAAAAAAAAAAAACAAGAACGAAAAATCATGCGTTAAGCATAGATTGTGTAACACTTTCCAACGCTTCCAAAATAATTTTACAAATCATTACCGTTTAATAAGATGAAAGATAACATCTAAGTAAACAATTTGGAAAACGCATAACCTATTTAAAAACGTAATTTCAGGAATTTCCAGCAACTATATTTCCAACATATACAATATTCGGAAGAATATCCGAATACTTTTATTCAGCCCTGTATAGGATCTATAGATTTGTATATATACTACATAGGATGTTAAATTTTATAGTTAGGAAACGCGTAGCACAGTTTAAAATTCTGCTCCTGGAGTTTTTGTGAATAAACGGAAATGTTTTTGCGGAGTTTTGTGCTGCCCTGTATGGGATCTACAGAATTTATACACACCAAGTAATAGACAAAAAGTGAGTTCAATTTAAAATCGCGTTCAACAACTTAAAACGCACTTCCAGGAATTATTGTTAACAGACAGTAGAGAATTCTTTTGTGTGTCTCTGTAAATGAACGATGACTGCTATACACACAATATTCTGTAGTAAGCCTCTTTTTATGCACCTTAGTGATATATATAAATTTCAATGCGTTTACAATAGTGAAACATTATTTAAATAAACCGCAGACGATTTTACTCCATAGACGTAATGTAACGGAATTCTTTTGATTGCCCCTGTAAAGTAACTATAAGTACTATGCACACCCTATTCCGTATTAAGCTTTTAATAATGCACCTTAGTGATATATATGAATTACAATGTGTTTGAAATTGTTTAACATCATTAAAATAAACCGCAAATGATTTTTTCCCCTAAGACCGTAATGTAATGAAATTCTTTTGAGTGTCCCTGTAAAAAAATTATAACTGCTACACACTTCAGTTGAAATAGGGAACATGCTATGGATGACGACAATAACATATAAAAATTGCAGGGCAATCCGAGCATATTTACGGGAGTTAGAGCACGGACAGACGGCCAGACGGCAGACTGCTGACGGCCATACGGCAGATAAACCGAAGTCATAAACACTTTTCAACTAGGTTGGAAAGTGTTAAAAAAAAGAAAAAAAAGGAAACCCCAGTTAAACTGAGGGCATTGAGCTCACAGGCTATTGACACTAATTCTATATTATACTCTTATTTCAAAGAATTTGAAATATGCCCCTCGAAAAATAAAGAAATCAACAGTATATTAAGGGGCGGTGTCATCCCACCGTTACCCCCCTCATAGTTAACTAATGAACCCCTTAAACTAATCAGGGAAATCTATAATTACAATGAATATATATACAAAATTTGAAGAAAATCGGATAATTCTGCATGAAAAACCCATTTATCTAAATTAAGGGGGGATTAGCCCCCCCCCTTTCCCCCCTTTATACTTAACCAATGAACCTCCAAAACTATTCAGAGAAGCGCATTATCACAATGAACCTATATACAAAATTTGAAGAAAGTCGGATAATTCTGCATGAAAAACTCATTTATCAAAATTAGGGGAGTTATCCCCCCTTTCCCCCTTTATACTTAACCAATGAACCCCTAAAACTATTGACAGAAGCGCATTATCAAAATGAACATATATACAAAATTTGAAGAAAATCGGATAATTCTGCATGAAAAAACCATTTATCTAAATTAAGGGGCGATTAGCCCCCTTTCCCCCCTCATAGTTAACTAATGAACCCCTTAAGCTAATCAGGGAAATCTATAATTACAATGAATATATATACAAAATTTGAAGAAAATCGGATAATTCTGCATGAAAAACTCATTTATCTAAATTGGGGGGGGGTATCCCCCTTTCCCCCTTTATACTTAACCAATGAACCCCCAAAACTATTGACAGAAGCGCATTATCAAAATGAACCTATATACAAAGTTGGAAGAAAATGGGATAATTCTGCATGAAAAACCCATTTATCTAAATTATGGTGGGTCAGCCCCCCGTTTCCCCCCTTTATGCTTAATCAATGAACCTCCAAAACTAATCGGGGAAGCGCCTTATCACAAGGAACCTATAAACAAAATTTAAAGTAAAACGGTTAGTTCTATCAAGAGTTATCGCGTTACGTACATACATACATACATACATACGTACATACAGAACCGGCGGGCACATAAGCTCTCAGGCTTTGATAGCCTGTGAGCTAAAAAAGACTATTTTTAGTTTATGTTGAACATAAAATTGATATGTTGAATTCGTTGATGAATATGTTCCATCAGATATCAGGATATGCTAGGAATTGTATTTTTTTATTTATTTACGTTTGCAAACTGTATAAGAGGAAAAATATCCCCGACTGTGATGGAAAAGGGATAATCATCCTGATTATGTCAAGGAACCGAAGAAACCATACAAATAAATTACACTTGAAAACATTAAAAATCTCCCTCATCTGCAGATAGATTTATTACTGTAAAAAAAACTTCTTAATATTTGCATAAAAATTGATTAGCTTAAAACAATGGATGCGTTTTAGAAGATATGGATTTGGAACGAACAATGATTAAAGAGGACATTTTAAAACTTTTAATTTAATCATTTTAAAACTTTTTTAACGTCGAATTTTGACGGTGCTTTTGGGCAGATGCAATGCACATGCGCATAGGGGCTCATTCGGTTGCATTATCACAGGGAGGGGGGGGGGAGATGTGTGCTTTATTTATTATGTTCTGTTATTTACTGAATATGATATGAACGTAGGAATATACTATTTGTATATACTTCATAGGTCCATGAATTTTTTTTCTTGCCGTGGGGAATATGGTGGTAATGTCAAACTGATTTGCATTACACATTTATTTACGGATTGTTTGTTTGGAGCTTGCATCGGAAATAGTACTGTATTTGACTGTGAAAAAAAATATTTGAAATACTGTTTTATACGCACCCCTTCATAAATAATAAAGAAGCTTATTTTACTGATATAGTTATAGTATTTTTTTGCGTCAAGTTTTGACGGGTTCCATCTAGTTTATTTTTAATACTTTTAATACTTCGAAATATTTCTGCGCCGGTAAGTTGGGCCAGCAAGGATTTATTTATTTATTTTGCTGTAAGAGTTGGTCCTATAAAAAACTTGTAGATAATATTAAGAAGATTTACAATAAATTTAAGCGTATTTGATATCTTGCGAATGGACGAAGTTATGAATTTTTTTCTTCTTAAACCCCTCCCCCCCCCCACACACCTTGAGGCCTTTTTTAATGATATGAAAAATCTGTCATATAAATAAATTTTTGGCCCTTTTGCTAGAAGTAATAATAACTTTAAACGGATTCGATACGTATCATAATTAAGAAGTTGTGATGGTTTTTCTGTTTTCACAAAAATTAATGATTAACGAACAATACGAACTTGACCGAGATTTTAAGCCGGTTGATTTTATGTATCACTTTGGAAGAGATTTGTGCAGAATTATGGAAGTTATCGCGTCCATAAAAAAGTGATATACACACATATATATATATAAAGTTTTGAACTAGGGTTGGTTGTGTTGTAGGAGTCATGATCGGCGTATAGATCTTAAAAAAATGTTTCAGGAATTCCAACTTAGGGGAGAATGTAATAGGTAGTATTTCTTACGAAATATACCTAATATTTATTTCAAAAGTTTGTCGACAAATTAAGTACTAATCTAATTTACGTGTCAAAGTGGATTTGGTATGTATGAACTTTATTGGTGGTAAATAAAAAAGAAGAAATGAAATAAAAAATCATGAACCTTGCTTTTAGGGCGCTTCTGGAGGGGGAAAAAAATCCCCGACTCAATAATGCAAAACTCTAGCACATTTCAGTGATTTGAAATCGAATATATATTTTTTCATTTTTCCAGAAAGTAATATCTTGAGTTATAAGCAATTGTTGTCTCACAACGACCTTTATCGGGCTGTCGCATCCAGAAATTCTGTTAAAAACGTCATTTTTCACAAGTTTTTCTGAAAGACCTTCTATTTTTAACGAAGAATGGAAAAGCTATTCGGTTCCTGAATAGCAGCACCTGCCAATCTCATGCGTTTGCGATCAAAAATGGATTCATATATATGTCGGCTCATCTGAGCATTACAACACAATCAAATTTCATTCTTACACAAGTATTTTTACTGAAATTGAGACATTCCGAGTGCGAACGAACATAAATCTGACAAACAAAAGTGAAACAATTTTTCATTTTCATTCGAAGTGTAAATAGCGGTATTTTTCTGGTACTTCGAGGCGAAATTGCTTTTCATAAAGACATTACTATAATTTACAATAATTATATTACTCTAATTTACAGAAAGTCTGAGAAAAATTTTAACGATGACTTCGTTGAGAGAATTTTTGAGGAATATCCATGCAGTCAACTGATTTTATTTCAGTTTCATCAATCAATTTTCATAGGGTCATAAATTATTTTATCTGTACCTTTTTTTATTCAACTTAAAATTTCACAACTTGATAAAGTAACTACGCATGTTTATACAGTTTAATGCTTGCTAAGTTTTAGTTTTTAATTATTATTAGATTTTTATTTTTTTATCAAATAGCTTGCATGTCTGAAATATAACCGAAGTATGTATTTTTGTTGTTGTTGTGTCTTTAAATCATTAAAAGTATTTTTCCAAAATATATGTAATGAAATCATACGAGTATATTAGAAGTGACTTTGTACAATATTCCTATGTCAATGTTCCATTTATTAGCATATTAGGTTTAAATTGATATCACACCTTTCCAGATTCATGTGTAATGTATTATCCCTTGACTCTTCTCCCTCAAACAAATGTTTTGGGGTAAAAGTGCCTGTTTATAAAATGAAATACATGTTTGAAATAAAAGTCTAAATAATGTAAATCAACACCTTAAGTCTATTTTTCTTATTTTCTTGATAAATTCTCTGAATGTTAAAACATATGGAATTACTTGAACACCAGACTAAAAAAAAGTTGACAATAAGTTTTACAAAAAGAACTTTGATGCAATCCGTAATGATTCATTGATGCAGTGATATTCAGTCTTCATAAATCCATTCTAGGTTAGTATTAGCATAAAACATGTTCTTTAATTAATAATAAAAGAAAAATGTTTTTATTATTATCCTAATAAATCTTCAATGATGGTGTGAGAAATACATTCTACGTTATTTAAAAACAAGATATAAGGGCAAATAAAATGGAAGTTTAAAAAAAAAGAAAAAAACTGGGCATAAATTATGTAATAATTTCTAAATTGATATATTCGTGTTGTTTTCCCTCCCGCTGAATTGAGTTACTGACTATTTCACGGGAGAGGGGGAAATGAGGGAGACGAAAAAGCAATTAACAGCCTGGCGACTTGTAAATAAGAAAGGTAGCCAGATTCAACCCTTAATCGCTCCTTCTTTACAAACAAATGTATTATGTAAAAAATATAATTATACAAACAGTTTTAGAACAATTGTTTATTTATTTCCTCATCAAAGATATCCCAAGATTCCGTTAAGGTTGTTCTCAAATGATATGCTAAACAGCACGAAACTTTCTGACGCATTTTGTGACTCATTTTTAAACGTAAAGGCATAAAATTAGTAGGCCTGACTATTGAAACAATTTGGAATCCAAATAAGTTTTCCATTTTTTGATAAATAAATTACTTATGGAGTTATGAGCGATTCTTGTCACTGGACAACACGTTTTTCCACTTTCTTGTGCTGCGGCGTCGAAAATTCAATTCAAAACGCTGACTTTGACTGTTTTTTCTGAAAGATCTTCAGCCTTTACCAAAAAATGGAAAGCGCCTTTCTATTACAAAGTTTCTGAATTAAGAACACTTGCCAATTTCCTAACTTCCCAAGTTTCTGAACAAAAGTAAATTAAAAAATATGTCGTAAAGTAGCTAGTTTGGAATTGAGCATAGCTTTAAGGTGGTTGCTCAATCGGCTCTCTAATTCCCCTCGCTAATATTAAAGATATGGGCGTAGAAGAATGCAACGTACATTTAAAATATCTCCTTAGAAAACCACATTTTTTTTATTTCTTTTTTCGTCGTACTCTTCTTTAAAAATGTTTTTATTCCGCCTTAGTTGTCAAAATATTTCTGAAATATCTGCTTAATTTAATATTTTATGAGTTAAAAGCTGACGAGCTGTGAGTGATATTTTAACACTTCAAGATAAATTCTGATAAAAACATTAGCAACTATGAATTTCATTTCAACTAACGCTTAAAAGAGTCTGTATTCACTATCTTTGGAGAAATCTTGCGGTCTGATATTTATCGCTATTTTAATACTATTTGTGTGTTTACAGTTTGATTATTTTTAATGTGTTAATTAAATAGCTGTCGTTAAGGATTATTAAGTTTAGTGTATAATTTGTTGAGGATATACATTTTTTGGAACATGGTCAATTTAGTGCAAAAACTATAAGCAAAATTTCGAAAGTTTATGTTTGCAAAATGCAGTGTCCAATGTTTTGTTTTACTCCTCTTTATTTTATTTTGTTCTAATTTTTCACTTCCAAATAAGCCAGAATTTACTTTATATGTATTATGTCAATTGATTTAACTGTGTAATTATAACAAAACAATGCGTGAAACTGATTTAAAACAATAATAATAAATAATCATAAAAAAAAAAAAAATGTTGCTTTAAATTGCTGAAAATTGTTTCATTTTCAGTTCTGTAAAAAAAAAAAAAAAACGAAAAACCATGCGTCAAGCATAGATTATGTAACACTTTCCAACGCTTCCAAAATAATTTTACAAACCATTACCGTTTACTAATCTGGAAGATAACATCTAAGTAAACAATTTGGAAAACGCATAACATATTTAAAAACCTCTTTCTTTCTTTTTTTTATACGTTTGCGGTGATGTACAGATATGTCGTGATCACGTGGTCAAACTGGTTTAGAGTAGTCAAGGTCAGTCGCGCGTTGTAAGAAAATGCAGTTGAAACCGGTTTGAAGCAGAAAGTCCCCGAGAAAGGAACAATTTTCTTAAAAAACATGTTTGTCCCAATTAATTCGCACAGTAGTGTATATGTGATTATACATTTATTATTCGCACACTTTACTGATTTAAATTGTAAAAGTTAATAAAATATCACTATTATAAATCAAATAACTTTATAACAAAGAACATTTTAAAGAAATACTTACTATTTAAAAGTATTTAATAATATCTTTGTGTTACATAATTTATTCAACAGTAATATTGTCTTCTTTTATTTGCCCCCTGCCCGTGGGTAAGCAGAACTTCATATAAACAGTACAGGTGGGCAACATTCTTCCCCAGTTTTTACTAGTAAACATACCCCAAGTATCATTTCGAACCTGGTTTCTCTAACAACCAATTATATGTGCATATGGCAGAAAAAAAAGAATGACAAACGTTGGATTATTCAATTTTTTGAATTAAATGATTCTATAATCATTTAATGATATTAATAATAACTTTGTATTTTCATAAAAATAAATAACTAATAATAAAAAAAAAAAAAACAGGTAAAGAAAAAGTTACCAAAAAAGAAGAAAATTTTGGTTGGATAAAAAATGATAACGATATCAAAAGGCAACCCTCCTCCCCCTAGAGATATCTTAAGATATTAAGTGCCAGATCCACCCCCCCTCCCCCCAAAAGTGGTAACGTTATATATATGTACAGTCATTTTCAGAATGAACTTCCTTTGCGGTTTGATTAAATTCTACGCTTTAGTTAAATATTTTTTTCATTAATGAGTGGGTTTTTAGGGTTTTAATTAATATCTTGCATTAATGAAGACATTTTGAAATTTTTATGATTTGCAGTGTGACAGTTGGTATTCAGCTGTAAGTAAACAGAATTTCAAGTCTCTAACTTATACAGTTTCCGAGAACGGACTCTGTGACGGACAGACAGAGAAGTGAGACGAATCGGGTTTTGCGAGATGAAACACGTACAGCAACTAGCTAAAGTTCTATATTTTATCTCTTATGTCATTCAAAGTATTATACAGCTTCTTAATAACATTAAAATAATTAAATGCATTTTATCTTCGTTATTATAGTTCTTGAACAATTTATTGTTATTTTTTTAAATTTAAGCTAGGGCCCCCTACGAGCTACACTCGCCAACCCCCATCCGGACTCCACAGGCTCTAAAAATACGCTAATTTACCCTTCCTTAAAAATATTGCCCGATTACGGAAGGTTGAATGATATTATCACGACCAGTAGCGCTATTCTGTAATCGAGTTACTATCCATTTCCACGGATTTTTTGCTTCCCAAGGCCACATCCACCATTGTCTCGACAGCCGGCGCCCTATTTCGTGATTGATTAAGTAAGATCTAACATATACTATTTGAAAATCAGTTTGCATAAAACGGTTAAATAAAAAATGTCGCTGTCTCTCGGACTTATAAGAAAATCGTTTTAAATATGACATTTTAAATGTATCGTTTTAAATATGACGTAATTTTCTCCATTTAATGCTTTTCCAAAGGAATAATTTAATTATTTTAAAGTTTTATTTCATTTTTAATATTCACATGTAAATATATTTTTTAATTGAAAGATGTTTAGAAATATTATTATTTTCGCTTTTTTAAAATCTGGCAACAGTAGGTAAAATTTATTGTTTGAGACATGAGATATCAGATAATGATGTTTTAAATAAAAATTTGAAAAAAAAAAATTGAAAAATTAGACAAATTAAAAAAAAAATTATTGGGCACTGCGCACCACAATATCACAATGTATCTGCAAAAAATGGTTAAAGCTCTGTGCAAACTTTATATCAAATCTGCAAATCCTATACAACACTTTTTAAACTGAACCATTTAGACAAATTTCAACATCAAATAGTTCTGAAAAGAATTCTTAGATTTTAAAACTTCAGTGTGGTAATCATTCATTAAAATTACCAGTTTTCATATTTTTATATGTAATAGTTTTTAAAAAAATATATAAGCCGAGAAAGAGAACCGGTCACAATAAATTCAATTATGGCAGCAACAGGAGTGTTAAGTATTATTTTTTTTTAGAATAGAGATATTAGTATATCTTTGTCAATACATTTTTTTTTTTTTTTTTTTTTTTTTTTTTTTGAAATGCCCATTAATTATTTTTTTTTTTTGGAAATGCCCATTAATTTTTTTTTTTTTTTTCTATTAGTTGTAATGGAAAACCAAAATATTTTTATTTGGAAATAAGGGATTAAAAAGTGTTATTTGAAATAAAAGATCGGTTGCAAAATATATAATAAGATGGTACGGAAATTTGTTTAGTAATTTATATTATACTAGCATGCTACGCCCGCTGCGCTGGGCCACTTTTCTAAATGTACCTTAATTCAAACGAAATGGCTTTGTATTTTAAAGGAATGTGGATTTTCACCTACAGATGCTACCTTAGTAAATATTTTCAAATGAACCTTGAGTCAAACGAATTATATCAATGGATTTGAGAGTGTATTTTAAAGCAATAGGGACGTTCACCTGGATTTTCGTTCAATATTGCTGTAAACGATGTGAACGACATTGCGTTATATTATATCATACATTGGACAAAATTTGGTCTAAAAGAAGCAACTCATTCAGTTGATTATTTATAGTAGAGTTTGGTAGGGAAATGAGGCCATTATGAGATTATGACAACAGGAACTAGCATGTTCTCTAGTCAACATACTACTAAAAGAGAAAGAATTACAATGATTTCATAGATTGACCATTGAACTTAAATAATGTTCGGGTGATTCATTTTCGTCTGTAAGTTCTTGAACTCCGTCCCTCTTTCTTGTCTCCATGTGAGATTCTGGTTAACGTAAGTACAATCTCACTCTATGTTACGTTATATTTCGCAATATACGTCCTCTTCTGGCAAGTCTACTACGGTTTTTCATCTTTCGATTCCAGCAGAGTAAATACAGTGAAAATTGTAATAAATTGTTTACACATAAAGAACAGTGTTTAACTTTCATATTTGAAAAATGGTGAAACATAAAAAGTGAATTTTTAAAGCTGAATATGAATAAAATTAAAATGACGCCATTTTCACTGTCTTTCCATTTTTTAGACCAGTTGCATTCGTGTAACTGTTAATCTGAAAAAACCCTCAATGATTAACTCTGGTCGAAGAATAAACCTCTAGTTTGTATCCAATAAAATCTTCCTAATCTTTCATAATCTTGCCGATATCCAAGTTTGACGTCAAACATTAGAAGTGCTTGAAACGATATGGTTACTAATGTACCAGAGTTAGTTAAAAAACGAAGTTATTTACGCGCCAAGCTAGGTTCCATTAAATAATGTCAAATTACTGTTAATTCAATTATAGATCTTTCATTAACAAAATTCCATACCTTAAATAAAACTGACAATGATAAAGTTAGTTATGCAGAATGTTTAGTAATATTATTTTTGGTGAATACTTAAACCGAAGATTTTTTTGCATTTCTCTAAAGAACATAATAACACGCAGAAATAAATTCATTTCTCACTATGTTTAGCTGCTAGGGCTGTGTGTACGTCGAAAAGGCTTTATAATGATCAAAAAATTATCTAATCAGAATTTCAGGTACTAGTTTTTTTTATCCAGCCTTAAAAGATAAAAATCGACAATTATTATTTATTCCATTCGCCACCATTGACATTAAAAAGTTTTTCCGAACATTGAAAGCGCCAAAACAGTGGCTGAGATGTTCTGCTCTCAAAGCTGGCATACGGGAAGTGCTGGGTTCAAACCCCTGTCGCGCTCGTTGACCTAATCGTTCGGAGTTTTCCGTGGTTTTCTTCGAACCTTGTCGTAAATACGGGTTAGGATCCCTTAGAAAGACCCCCACGGAGGGCACTTTCCCCCAGGGTCTATATCACTCGTGTAGATAATCGGCCGTCATAAAATCAACCAACCGTACATTGGAAGCATTGTTTTTTTGGTAAAACTTTGCTTCATAATGAAAAAACCCATAAATTTAGCAATCGCTAATTTCAAAAGTCGTCTAATCTTCTGTAATCTGAATCGTCGTCCAGAGTAACCTTCAAACATAAACAAAACATCCAACAATATAGTAAAAATGCCAACTGGCAGGTGACCGAAATACGTACAATTAGTCCAATGTCTTTTAAAAACCTTCCTGAAAGAAGGGAAGATATGCAGAAAAAACTAAAAAGGGTACTTCTCTATTATCCCGTCGACCACTTTTCATAACAAAAAGCTATCGCCAAACTGTAACGCCAAATAAACGGGAGAGAGTTACCATCGGAATATCAAAATAAATAAATAAATATAATATAAGAGTTTAAGAACACAATTGTTATTTTAATTAATGAAATAACTAATAAATCAGTAAAACATAATGAAAAATACACGCAAATGTCGAATTAAAAACCACTTGATGACATAACAAACACGTATAATGCTTCTGACATCAAGTAAATGGGACTGCATTTTTGGCGTTTAATCTTACAGTTTGGCGATAGTTTATCGTTATGAAAAGTGGTCGACGGGATAATAGAGAAGTACCCTAAAAAGAAATGACGAATCAAAAAGAGCATAGAAAATTTATTTCAGCAAACAGTTTTTATTGCAAAATGTAGCCTTTTGTGATAGTAATAACGTAAAAATTCACACATCTCCTTAAGAATATTCTTTGGTTCCTAACTTTTGAAACAGTGAATATTTCTATAAGTGAAATTGGCGATATATTAAAAAAATAATAAAATAAAAATAAAAGAATAGACAATATTCGCTGGTCTGAGTTCGAGGCTATAAAAATAATATGTTTGGTGAAAACAAACCGGCATGTTTCCGTAGTAAATTTTTAAATGTCTAAAATTTAATTATTTTACAATATGTGTTTGAGTGGCAGACATTCACTAAAATTTAAATATTTGATCCCATATTCATAACAATAGCTACTATTTATATAATTTGCATTTGAATATAAAAAATTACTCCAAAAAGGATCTTGTATACACGAAAAAAACACTATTATTGCTAATACCGCTCAAGCTGATGTCACGCTTAGGCATTTTTGGCTCAAAATCACATTGCTTGGCGACAAAAGTAAAATCAAAACCGTAAATAAACAAATAACACGTAACTCATAAATGCAGTCATTCTTACAATTACATCTGCTTGTTCCACCTGTAAGACACATGATAGGGGAGTAATATAAAAAAAAAATTAACAGGAAGAAAAAAAGGAAAAAAAAATTAGATCAGGTGCATCTTTGTTAACCTGACGCAAACGATAAACCGCCAAATATTGACTTAATCTGAATTGCAATCTCATGCATTGCAAATATTTTTAAGCATTACAAACCATTCCTTTGGGGTTTAAATTAAATATTATGCCTTACTAAAACAGTTTCTTTTCTTTTTTTTTGCGGGGAGGGGGGGGGGGTGTTAAATAAAATTAATAACAGAATTTTTATTTTATTTTTCTATGTGTTTGCATTATTTTCTGATATAGCCGTTTCAATTCTTTCGCCAACGATAATGGTCGCCAAAAAAATGACCTATGGTAACCTTATCGTCCAAAATAACAGAACTTTCCATCATAATTCTATAACTAATATACGTAGAACTATGTGTTATATGCTAAATCCTTCCCTGAAGAATTATCTATCCAACAGTGCAAGTTCCATCAAATTCCATTCAGCAGAACTTGAGTTATAAAGGAACGGAACGAAATTTCCGTTTGTGTTTTATATATATACTAGCAAGCTACGCCCGCTGCGCTGGTTGGTTTCTACAAATGAACCTTTAATCAAACGAAATATATCGTTTAATTTGACCTTGTATTTGAAAGCAATCTGTATATTTACCTGGAATATCTTTCAATATTACTGAAAAATGACGTGATTGCGCTATTATATTTTCTATTGTGCAGTCAAAGTTTTAGCTGCTAAGGACCAACTCTTTTATTTGGTCATTTACAGTTAAGGTATGCTAAAGAATGATAAAACTATATGCAATATACTAAATCCATCACTAAAAATGGTCGAACTAACAATGCAAAAAAATTAACTAACAAAATCCATTCAGTAGAATTTTTTTATAAAGGCTAATCTTTGATAATCGGGTTCATCTGATTATAGAACTTTTCCACATAATTCTAAAACTAACAGGACGATATAAAACATACTAAAACCATCCTTATAAGTTATCTACTTAACAATGCAAGTCGAAAAAAATACGCCCAGTAAAAACTTTCAAAAAGGCTAATCTTTCGGAATCGGGTTCACCTGACTATGTAACCTTCACACATAACTGTTTGACTAAGCAACGTAGAACAATATGTAGTACATTAAAACCATTCCTGAAATAGCATCTCACTAACAATACAATTCTCATCAAAATCCGTCCAGTAGAACTTTTTCAGAAGGCTAATCTTTCATAATCGGAATCAAATATTGAAAAGGCTAATATTTGATAAAAAAATGGTCACCTGATTTTCGAATTTCCCCCTATAATTCTAGAACTAAGCAACGTAGAATGATATGTTACATAATAAAACTTTCCTTAGAGAATTATCTAACAGTGTAGGTTCCATCGAAATCCATTCGGCAAAATCTTTTAAAAAGGCTAATATTTCATAATCGGATTGATCTGATTATAGAACTTCCCAGAATAATTCTAGCTGCGTAGAACGATATGTTATACAATAAAACCTTCCCTGAAAAATTGTCTTACAGTTTAAGTTCTACGAAAATCCATTCAGCAGAACTCGAGTTATAAGCAGCCGGAACGAAATTTCATATATGTAGAAGTAAATAGAAGTATATTGCATTAATATAGTTTGTATTTGAATAAAAATAAAGGTACTTTTCGGTTAGCCGGGCGCCAGTGATATATGTATATATATATATATATATATGTGTGTGTGTGTGTGTGTGTGTGTGTGTGTATATTCATACATATAAGTGTATATAATATGTATGTATATACATGTATTTGTGTAGATATATGTGCATATATCACTGGCGCCCGGCTAACCGAAAAGTACCAAAAAAAAATACTACAAAAATGCAGTCGTACACTAAAAAAAAAAAACACCTTTTGGCTTAAAATCTCTCATCAAAACTGTTTTTCTTTCTTTTTCTTTTCTTTCTTTTTTTAAAATAAAATTAGTAACAGTTTTTTCTTTTATTTTTCCAGATGTACAGTCATTTCAATTCTTTCTGCAACAAAAAAAGAGACACCTTTTGGCTTAAAATAAAATTGTTTGGGGTCAAAAGTAAAATCAAAATCGCCAAAAACAAAAGATACATCGCCAAATATTTTTTCAATATAGAAATCTTGCCCCTTGAATAATTTTTTAAGCGTTACGAACATTCCCAATCATGTTTAAATTAAATATTTTCGTTTTATAATATTCTCTCACCAAAACTCTTTTTTATATTTCTCTTTCTTTTTTATATATATTTTTTTTAAATAAAATTAGTAACAATTTTTCTTTTATTTTTCGACATGTATAGCCTTTTCATTTTTTTTCTGCAACAGTAATGATCGCCAAAAAAATAGCAATGGTAACCTTTTCGGCCGAAATAACAGAACTTTCTATGATAATTCTGTAACTAATATACATAGAATGTTGTGTTATATACTAAAACCTTCCCTGAAAAATTATCTCTCGAACAGTGTAAGTCCCATCAAAATCCATTCGGCAGAACTCGAGTTATAAAGGAACGAAACGAAATTCCCGTTTGTGTTTTATATATATAGTAGACTAGCAAGCTACGCCCGCTGCGCTGGTCGGTTTCTACAAATGAACCTTAAATCAAACGAAATATAATTTGACCTTGTAGTTGAAAGCAATCTGTATATTTTCCTGGAATATCCTTCCACGTTACTGAAAAATGACGCCATTGCGCTATTATATTTTCTAATGTGCAGTCAAAATTTTAGCTGTTAAGGACCAACTATTTTATTTGGTAATTTACAGTGAGGGTTTGCTAAAGACCGTTAAAACTTATGCAATATATTAATACAATCACTAAAAATTATTGAACTAACAATGCAAAAAAATTAACTAACAAAAGTCCTCCAGCAGAAGTTTTTATAAAGGCTAATAACTTTTCCACGTAATTTTAAAACTAACATAGAACGATATGAAATATACTGAAACCAGCCTTAAAAATTATCTACTTAACAATGCAAGTCACAAAAAATACGCCCAGGAAAAACATTCAAAAAGTCTAATCTTTCGGAATCGGGTTCATCTGACTATATAACCTTCACACATAACTGTTTGACTAAGCAACGTAGAACAATATGTAGTACACTAAAACCATTCCTGAAATAGCATCTAACTAAATATATAATTATCATCAAAATCTGTCCAGTAGAACTTTTTCAGAAGGCTAATCTTTCTTAATCGGAATCAAATATTAAAAAGGCTAATATTTGATAAGAAAAGATCACCCTATTTTCGAATTTCCCCCTCTATAATTCTAGAACTAAGCAATGTAGAATGATATGTTATATGATAAAGCTTTCCCTACAAAATTATCTAACTAACGGTGT
The DNA here is from genome assembly GCA_963931845.1 of Maratus michaelseni. Lineage (NCBI taxonomy): Eukaryota > Metazoa > Arthropoda > Arachnida > Araneae > Salticidae > Maratus > Maratus michaelseni. Next base: position 466,644,284 of record OZ007588.1, read on the forward strand.
AGGTTTCATCGAAATCCATTCTCCAGAATCTTTTAAAAAGGCTAATCTTTCATAATCGGATTGATTTGATTATAGAACTTCCCATAATGATTCTATAACTAAGGTACGTAGAAAGATAAGTTATACAATAAAACCTTCCCTAAAAAATTATCTATCTTACAGTTTAAGTTCTACGAAAATCCATTCAGCAGAACTCGAGTTATAAGCAGCCGGAACGAAATTTCATATATAAGGTAGAAGTAAATAGAAGTATATTGCTATTAATATAGCTTACATTTGAATGAAAAAAAAAAGTACTTTTTGGTTAGCCGGGCGCCAGTGATATATGTACATATATATTAATTGCCGAAACGTCAGTGAAGGCTTACTGTTGAGACCCGAAAAGTTTTTGGTTTCTGTCTGTCTGTCTGTTTGTCTGTCTGTTCCGCGATAACTGCCGTAAAAATGATCCGATTAGTTTGATTTTTGGTAGGTATGTTGGTGAGATACCCGGAATTAGCTGTATAGTTTTTAGTTACATTTGGTTCATTCGTTCGGAAAATATAGAACATTTCCTTTTTTATCATAATGCTTTCCTATGGGAATTCAGACGATTTTGAATTTTTTCAGTCGTTGAAAATAAAATGTCGCATTTGATTAATGTATTTAAACGGTAAGTTATGAAGGCTAAAATTTATCAAGTCGGGTCTTAAATTATTCAAATTAATTTGAAATTTTGTTAATACATTCGTCAGATTTTTTAAATTAGGTGTATAATTTTTGGTGCAATTTTATACATCTGTTCTAATAATATAATACATTTTATTCTATCATTTTCTGCAATTTTTAAAATGCATTTATTTTTATTTTCCTCTTTAATTTAACCGTAACCTAGCAACTAAATTTTAAAGAATATCAAAATAATAAAATTCAAATAATTCAGACTATTTTGCCACAATATTTTATTGGGTGATTTTAATATTTTATTGAAATAAATGAGAATTTATTTTGATACAAGTTACCTTTTAACTACAGAATGATAACCGAAGTATTTTTACATAAGATATTGTTATGAATTTTGTATATATCTGTAAATATTCCATTTGTTTAAATTTATTTTATTTTATTATTGTGAAAATTGCAGTATTAATGTATTTCCTATTGAGCATCATGTAACTCAATGCTAAAGGCCTCAGGTGCTTTGTAAGAAAAACAACCTTACACCCTCATCGTTTTTACAATAGAGTTCTATGGGAATATCGCCAAGGAATGGGTTTACCGCCAAGTTGGCGATGTTTTTGGCGACTTATTTTTGTCGCCAAATGTCGCCAAGTTGGCGACGGATTTGGCGACTTTTTGTGCAACCCCCCCTTATAAATTTACATTGGGATCCTTTCACGTTTGGAGTACTCTATCGAGAGTTGGAGGACTTTCTGGTAATTTCTAGCATCTGAAAGCTCTGGAATAATCTGGAAAGATCTCTGAAGCCTATATAAGGGACCTCCACCAGTCCAGTTAGTTAGTTGTCTGTCAACTGCGATTGAATTCATACGAGAGGCTTTGCATTGAGAACTGTGTTTCTCGGATCGATTTTGTCGTTGATACGTCGTATTGAACGCATTGTTTCTGTGTGAAATTTTGCTGTGCTTTTATTGGATTTGAAGATTACTGAATATCTTGTAATTTTCAGAAGATATTGGTGTTCGTATTGCACTGTTTATAGTGAATAAAGTCTTTTGATTGTTCTTATATATTGGCATCAGTCCTTTCGAACCCCGAACGCACAACAATTGGTGTCAGAAGTGGGATTGAATGCCGATTACCAGAGCAATGGAGGCACAGCTGACTAAATTATTGGAGAAATTAGGGGAGATGGATGAGAAAATGACTGCCAACCTTGGCGAGTTGAAAGAAGAAATGAAGAAGGAAATGTCAGCGATGGATGAGAAAATGACTGCGAACCAGGCTGAAATGAAGGAAATGTCGGAAGAAATGAAGAAGGAAATGTCAGCGATAGATGAGAAAATGACTGCGAACCAGGCTGAAATGAAGGAAATGTCGGAAGAAATGAAGAAGGCAATGTCAGCGATAGATGAGAAAATGACTGCGAACCAGGCTGAAATGAAGGAGGAAATGTTAGCGATGGATGAGAAAATGACTGCGAATCAGGCTGAAATGAAGGAAATGTCGGAAGAAATAAAAAAAAGATATGCCAACCAACCTTGGTGAGTTGAAAGATCTGATAGAGGATAAAATAACATCTTTAAATGAAAGAATTGACTCCGTGGAAAATAAATTTGAAGGAAGATTTCAAGAAATAGAAGAAAATGTTCAAATGACAGCCAAAACCATAGAAGAAGTTCAAATGACAGCGAAAACCGTAGAAGAAAGAGTAGAAGAAAAAGTTCAAAAGATCGCCAAGACCGTTGAAGAAAGCATAGAGAATGTAAAAAAAGATTTGGAAAAAGTCAAGAAACAGAAGATAACTGCCGTAACTTTTCCGAAGATTTCAAGTATCCAGATATGCTTCCTCGGGCCTTTATTAAACTTTCGACCTATGACGGCAAATCCTCCTGGCCAGTTTTTAAGACACAATTTGGGATCGTAGCGGACGCCAATGGATGGGATTCCCAGACAAAGGCTTGCCAGTTAGCTGCTTCTCTACGAGCTGATGCTGCCGACGTCCTACAGACTTTGCCTGCAAATGAACCGCTGGATTTTGAAACGCTCGTCAGTGCCTTAGAATTGCGCTTTGGCGAGAAATGCATGAAGGAATATAGCAGACTCCAGCTCAAATCTCGACAGCAGAAATCCACTGAATCCCTGCAAGAGCTTGCTACGGATGTCGAGAGACTTTCCCATCTTGCTTATCCTGACTGCCCGACTGAAACTAGAGAAAGTTTAGCTCTGCAACATTTCATCGATGGTGTGCGTGACTTTGAGATCCAGAAACAACTCCGGATTGCAGATCTCAGTGACTTAAAAGGGGCTTTAGTTTATGCCCTGAAATTCGAGGCAGCCCAGCAAGCTACAAGGAAAGATCGGCACTTTGTGCGAGTAGCCAACATGCCTGAGACGTCGGATAGAGCTGTGGAGTGCTTACAGCAGCAGATGAATGACATAATGCGAAAGATGAACTCCTTAATGGCCAACAAACCTTACAGGAAGATCAAGTGCTGGAGATGCGGTGGAGAAGGCCATATCCAAATCGACTGCCCAAGACGACCCAGCACCGATGGTAATAGCTCACCCGCTAACGGAGGAGCAAGAAAACTGATTATTGACCATCTTGCGGGGCGGAGGTTTCCAGATCTTAAGAAGCCTCATTTTCAAGTATGTGAAATTTCTGCAAGAAGTGGCGGCGAGAACGGAGTTTTTCTAGTCGGAAGTGTGAATGATTTGCCCTGTAATATGATCATCGATACAGGAGCCAATGTGACCATCATTCGGAAAGATCTAGCTCAGCGGCTGAAAGAAGCTCTCACATCCTCTCCAGTCCTTACCTATCCGCACCCCGAGAAACAGTTCATTGTGGACACGGATGCCAGTCATGAAAGTGTCGGCGCTGTACTTTCCTAAGAAATAGATGGCCAAGAACGAGTCGTAGCATACTGGAGCAAATGTTTATCGAAACCAGAGCGGAATTATTGCGTCACTCGTAAGGAGTTATTAGCTATAGTGAAAGCCATAGAACACTTCCATCACTATCTCTATGGCAGGAAATTTCTCCTTCGTACTGATCACGCATCCCTAACATGGATGATGAATTTTAAGAACCCAGAGGGCCAAGTAGCCAGATGGATACAACGACTCCAGGAATACGACTTTGACATCAGGCATCGCAGAGGCTCATCGCATGGAAACGCCGATGCCCTATCAAGAAGACCGTGTCCCGAGAGTTGTCGCTATTGTTCCAGAGCGGAGAACAAGTATAATCCCGAACATGTCATACGCCAGACGAAGACTTCACTATCAACGCCACCAGATCCCTGGAGTGATGAGAAGATTCGAGAAGATCAAATGGCAGACTCTGACATCAAACCAATCTTGGAGTTATTAGAATCTTCTAGCACGAAGCCCAGTTGGAAAGACATCTCGACTTACAGTCCTACGACGAAGCAATATTGGGCTCTTTGGAACTCCCTCCACGTCAAGAATGGTGTCCTGTTCCGAAAATTCGAATCGGAAGATGGGAAAACATCTCGGTGGCAGTTGGTACTTCCTCGATCTCGAATACCAGAGGTCTTCAAGGAATTACATGGCAGTCCCACTGGTGGCCATTTTGGAGTCATGAAAACATTACACAGAGTCGGAGAGCGCTTTTTCTGGGGAAAAGCGAGAGCTGACGTCGAACAATGGTGCAAATCTTGTGATGCATGTGCAGCTTGGAAAGGACCAAAGAAACGTAGCCGAGGAACACTACATCTCTACAATGTAGGAGCACCTTTTGAACGCATCGCCCTTGACATCCTAGGTCCTCTGCCAAGAAGTGCTGATGGCAACAAATACCTCCTTGTTGTCATGGACTATTTCACGAAATGGCCTGAAGTTTATGCCATCCCTGATCAAGAAGCTTCTACGGTTGCGGATGCCTTGGTACACCAGTGGATATCAAGGTATGGAGTTCCCCTTCAAATGCATTCTGACCAAGGGAGAAATTTCATATCTGCGGTGATTGAGGGTCTCTGTCAACTTCTCGGAATGGACAAAACTAGGACGACGCCTTTACATCCACAGTCGGATGGCATGGTTGAGAGATTTAATCGTACCATCCTCAACAATCTCTCACTGCTAGTCTCAAGAAACCAACAAGACTGGGACCAAAAACTTCCCTTGTTTCTTCTCGCCTATCGCAGTGCCGTCCATGAAACGACCGGCTATTCCCCGTCTCAGATGCTTTTCGGTCGTGATCTTCGTCTACCTTGTGATCTGATTTTTGGTCGCCCTCCAGATGCGCCTTCATCGCCAGAGGGATACGTGCAGAATCTCCAGGCACGATTTGAAGACGTCCACAACTTGGCTCGAGAGCGGATCAATATACAGACGGAGAAGATGAAGACCAGGTACGACACGAAAGCCACGGGACATCAATTCAAAGAAGGTGACAAGGTTTGGTTTTATAATCCGACTCGACGTAAAGGACTTTCTCCCAAACTGCAATCGCACTGGGACGGTCCTTATACAGTCCTAAACAGACTGAACGATGTCGTAATTCGGATCCGAAAGTCACCAAGTTCGAAGCCTAGAGTCGTTCATTACGACAGGCTGGCACCATACTATGGCCATAGTACTTAGTTCATTTATTGCAAATAGTGTAATGTAAATAATGTAAATTAGTATGACCATGGTCTTGTATATAAGTTAATGTAAAAATTTCTTTTGCTTAGCATTATCATTATTAATGTTATTATTATTTAAATACTTGTATGTAATGATGTCTATACTTTAATTTAATTTAAATAAGTGTATATTTTGTATAATTCAGCATTATGAATGTGTTTAATGGTTATTTTGCATATTTGCTTTAAGTGTTTTGAATAGTATAGCATTTGTTGGTAACGGGTTTGCTTTCCGATCAAAGGTTGAATTGCCAGGGACGTGCAGTCCTTGAGAGGGGGGCAATGTTATGAATTTTGTATGTATCTGTAAATATTCCATTTGTTTAAATTTATTTTATTTTATTATTGTGAAAATTGCAGTATTAATGTATTTCCTATTGAGCATCATGTAACTCAATGCTAAAGGCCTCAGGTGCTTTGTAAGAAAAACAACCTTACACCCTCATCGTTTTTACAATAGAGTTCTATGGGAATATCGCCAAGGAATGGGTTTACCGCCAAGTTGGCGATGGTTTTGGCGACTTATTTTTGTCGCCAAATTTGGCGATATATCGCCAAATGTCGCCAAGTTGGCGACGGATTTGGCGACTTTTTGTGCAACCCCCCCTTATACATTTACATTGGGATCCTTTCACGTTTGGAGTACTCTATCGAGAGTTGGAGGACTTTCTGGTAATTTCTAGCATCTGAAAGCTCTGGAATAATCTGGAAAGATCTCTGAAGCCTATATAAGGGACCTCCACCAGTCCAGTTAGTTAGTTGTCTGTCAACTGCGATTGAATTCATACGAGAGGCTTTGCATTGAGAACTGTGTTTCTCGGATCGATTTTGTCGTTGATACGTCGTATTTGTTTCTGTGTGAAATTTTGCTGTGCTTTTATTGGATTTGAAGATTACTGAATATCTTGTAATTTTCAGAAGATATTGGTGTTCGTATTGCACTGTTTATAGTGAATAAAGTCTTTTGATTGTTCTTATATATTGGCATCAGTCCTTTCGAACCCCGAACGCACAACAATATTATTCATTTCTGGAAGAGATGTGGATTATTCGTGGTTGAAAATTAGTATTATTTTTAAAATAGGATATAATATCTCGTACAACGAGATGGTTAATCTAAAGAAATTAGCGTAGTAAAACGCATCCATACAGCCTGAAATAGCACAATTACTGGAAACTGAGTTCATAAAAAGTTATCACAAAAAATACTTTATAGCGCCAAATCACGGTTGCTATTTAGTGAATTGACAGTGGGCACGATTATGAATGATTACACAATAGGTTTAAAAGTTTTCAAATAAGCCTATTTTTGAGAGATTTTACTATTGCCATCGAGTTAGAACAAGATGTACGTATGTAAAATAAATATTATAGAATTACCATCAAAACTGTTTTTCCGAAACAAAAATTGTAACAACACTAGATTTCTGCAATAGATATAAGTGAAATACAGTAGATTCAGTTTACATTTCCATAAGTTGCTTTTGTACACGAGATATTATTCAACTTATCTATCAGATGCGAGTGTTTCGTGGTTGGCAGGTAAGTAAATATTGCTATTTAGGTACTAGGATAACATGAAATTAATTTCTGAATTTTTGCTTATCCTAATAAAAACACTGTGTAGAACGAAATCCAAGATATATGAATCATTCACACAAACAATAGGAAATCACGAATATAAATGTAATAAGATTACGGGGGGTTCAGGGGGGCAGAGCCCCCTTGAAGAAATGTATTGTTTTAATCTAAAAAATAGAATAAGAAGTTCATAAGAATGTCAGAATATTATTGCATAAACCGTGTTTAATTTAACGTTTTTAATTTCTGAAACCTTCGAATTATTTTATATGCGTATAAGTATATATGTAATAATTGCCGAAACGTCAGTGAAGGCTCACTGTGGAGACGCGAAAAGTTTTTCGTTTCTGTCTGTTTGTCTGTCTGTCTGTCTGTCTGTCTGTCTGTTCCGCGATAACTGCCGTAAAAAAAGTTCGATTAGGCTGATTTTTGGTGAGTATGTTGGTGAGATACCCGGAATTAGCTGTATAGTTTTTAGTTACATTTGGTTCATTCGTTCGAAAAATATAGAACGTTTATTTTTAGGTCATAATGCTTTTCAATGGAAAGTCAGACGATTTTTTTTAATTTTAACATTCACCGAAAAGAAAATGTCGTATTGTGATAATTGTAAATGCTAAATTATGGATTCTAAATTTACGAAATGGAGATCTTAATTAAATCCTATCGCTTTGAAAATTTGCCAATATATATATTAGAGTTTCGAAATTAATTGAATAAATTATTAGGAAATTTTATGCATTAATTTGATATATATCAAACATTTTAATTTCTCATTTTTTACAAAAGATTCCAATGCATTTTTTTTCTCTCTTTCATTAAATGGTTGCTAAGCAACTATATTTCAAAGAATATCAACAAAGGAAAATTCAAGTGAATCGCATTATTTTGACGCGAAATTTTATTAAAAATATCTAATTTTCGGGTTACATAAGTTTTTAATATGCTTTTTTTAATGAAATAGATGAGAATTTATTTTAACTACTAAAAAATTATTACCAAATCGGTTTTCCAAATGAAAATAATAAAAACGTTGAATGCGTAAATTGAATATAGGTCACATAAGAAGATACAGATAATGTTAAAAATGAGTGATTTGTAGAGCTGACGTTGAGGCCTCTGATCTGTAGATTTACTAGTAATTGCCGAAACGTCAGTTGAGGCTTACTGTGGAGATCCGAAAAGTTTTTGGTTTCTGTCTGTCTGTTTGTCTGTCTGTCTGTCTGTCTGTCTGTCTGTTCCGCGATAACTGCCGCAAAAATGATCCGATTAGTTTGATTTTTGGTAGGTATGTTGGTGAGGTACCCGGAATAAGCTGTATAGTTTTTAGTTATGTTTGGTTCATTCGTTCGGAAAATATAAAACATTTCTTTTTAGGTCATAATGCTTTCCTATCGGAATTCAGACGATTGTGAAAATTTTCATCCCTTGAAATAAAATGGCGCATTTGATTAATGTATTTAATGTGTAAGTTATGAAGGATAAAATTTATCAAGTCAGGTCTTAAATTATTCAAATTAATTTGAAATTTTGTTAATACATTCGTCAGATTTTTTAAAATAGGTGTACAATGTTTGCTGCAATTTTATACATCTGTTCTAATAATATAATACATTTTATTCTATCATTTTTTGCAAATTTTAAAATGTATTTATTTTTATTTTCCTCTTTAATTTAATCGTAACCTAGCAACTACATTTTAAAGAATATCAAAATAATAAAATTCAAATAACTCAAACTATTTTGCTACAATATTTTATTCGCAAAATAAAATAGTTTTGAGTGATTTTAATATTTTATTGAAATAAATGAGAATTTATTTTGAAACAAGTTACCTTTTAACTACTATAGAATGATAACCGAAACATTTTTACATGAGATATTCATTTTCTGGAAGAGATATGGATTTTTCGTGGTTCAAAATTAGTATTACTTTTAAAATAGGATATAATATCTCGAACAACGAGATGGTTAATCTAAAGAAATTAGCTTAGTAAAACGCATCCATACAGCCTGAAATAGCACTATTACTGGAAACTGAGATCATACAAAGTTATCACAAAAAATACTTTATAGCGCCAAACCAGAAACCACGGTTGCTATTTAGTGAATTGGCAGTGGGCACGATTATGAATGATTACCCAATAAGTTTAAAAGTTTCCAAATAAGCCTATTTTGGGGAGATTTTAGTATGCTATTGCCATCGAGTTAGATCAGGATGTACTTAGGTAAAAGAAATATTATAGAATGACCATCAAAACTGTTTTCCGAAACAAAAGTTGCAATAGCACTAGATTTCTGAAATAGATATAAGTGAAAAGATTCAGTTTACATTTCCATAAGTTGCTTTTGTACACGAGATATTATTCAACCTATTTATCAGATGCGAGTGTTTCGTGGTTGGCAGGTAAGTAAATATTGCTATTTAGGCATTAGGATAACATGAAATTATTTTCGAAAATTTTGCTTATTCTAATAAAACCACTGTGTAGAACGAAATCCAAGATATACTAGAATCATTCACACAATCAATAGTAAATCACGAATATAAATTTGTTAAATTAGGGGGGGGGGGTTCAGGGGGGCTCTGCCCCCCTGAAGAAATGTATTTTTTAAATCTAAAACATAGAATAAGAAGTTCATAAGAATGTCAGAATATTATTGCATAAACCGTGTTTAATTTAACGTTTTTTATTTCTGAAACCTTCGAATTATTTTATATGCGTATAAGTATATATGTAATAATTGCTGAAACGTCAGTGAAGGCTCTCTGTGGAGACGCGAAAAGTTTTTGGTTTCTGTCTGTTTGTCTGTCTGTCTGTCTGTCTGTCTGTCTGTCTGTTCCGCGATAACTGCCGTAAAAAAAGTTCGATTAGGCTGATTTTTGGTGAGTATGTTGGTGAGATACCCGGAATTAGCTGTATAGTTTTTAGTTACATTTGGTTCATTCGTTCGAAAAATATAGAACGTTTATTTTTAGGTCATAATGCTTTTCAATGGAAAGTCAGACGATTTTTTTTAATTTTAACATTCACCGAAAAGAAAATGTCGTATTGTGATAATTGTAAATGCTAAATTATGGATTCTAAATTTACGAAATGGAGATCTTAATTAAATCCTATCGATTTGAAAATTTGCCAATATATATATTAGAGTTTCGAAATTAATTGAATAAATTATTAGGAAATTTTATGCATTAATTTGAAATATATCAAACATTTTAATTTCTCATTTTTTACAAAAGATTCCAATGCATTTTTTTTCTCTCTTTCATTAAATGGTTGCTAAGCAACTATATTTCAAAGAATATCAACAAAGGAAAATTCAAGTGAATCGCATTATTTTGACGCGAAATTTTATTAAAAATATCTAATTTTCGGGTTACATAAGTTTTTAATATGCTTTTTTTAATGAAATAGATGAGAATTTATTTTAACTACTAAAAAATTATTACCAAATCGGTTTTCCAAATGAAAATAATAAAAACGTTGAATGCGTAAATTGAATATAGGTCACATAAGAAGATACAGATAATGTTAAAAATGAGTGATTTGTAGAGCTGACGTTGAGGCCTCTGATCTGTAGATTTACTAGTAATTGCCGAAACGTCAGTTGAGGCTTACTGTGGAGATCCGAAAAGTTTTTGGTTTCTGTCTGTCTGTTTGTCTGTCTGTCTGTCTGTCTGTCTGTCTGTTCCGCGATAACTGCCGCAAAAATGATCCGATTAGTTTGATTTTTGGTAGGTATGTTGGTGAGGTACCCGGAATAAGCTGTATAGTTTTTAGTTATGTTTGGTTCATTCGTTCGGAAAATATAAAACATTTCTTTTTAGGTCATAATGCTTTCCTATCGGAATTCAGACGATTGTGAAAATTTTCATCCCTTGAAATAAAATGGCGCATTTGATTAATGTATTTAATGTGTAAGTTATGAAGGATAAAATTTATCAAGTCAGGTCTTAAATTATTCAAATTAATTTGAAATTTTGTTAATACATTCGTCAGATTTTTTAAAATAGGTGTACAATGTTTGCTGCAATTTTATACATCTGTTCTAATAATATAATACATTTTATTCTATCATTTTTTGCAAATTTTAAAATGTATTTATTTTTATTTTCCTCTTTAATTTAATCGTAACCTAGCAACTACATTTTAAAGAATATCAAAATAATAAAATTCAAATAACTCAAACTATTTTGCTACAATATTTTATTCGCAAAATAAAATAGTTTTGAGTGATTTTAATATTTTATTGAAATAAATGAGAATTTATTTTGAAACAAGTTACCTTTTAACTACTATAGAATGATAACCGAAACATTTTTACATGAGATATTCATTTTCTGGAAGAGATATGGATTTTTCGTGGTTCAAAATTAGTATTACTTTTAAAATAGGATATAATATCTCGAACAACGAGATGGTTAATCTAAAGAAATTAGCTTAGTAAAACGCATCCATACAGCCTGAAATAGCACTATTACTGGAAACTGAGATCATACAAAGTTATCACAAAAAATACTTTATAGCGCCAAACCAGAAACCACGGTTGCTATTTAGTGAATTGGCAGTGGGCACGATTATGAATGATTACCCAATAAGTTTAAAAGTTTCCAAATAAGCCTATTTTGGGGAGATTTTAGTATGCTATTGCCATCGAGTTAGATCAGGATGTACTTAGGTAAAAGAAGTATTATAGAATGACCATCAAAACTGTTTTCCGAAACAAAAGTTGCAATAGCACTAGATTTCTGAAATAGATATAAGTGAAAAGATTCAGTTTACATTTCCATAAGTTGCTTTTGTACACGAGATATTATTCAACCTATTTATCAGATGCGAGTGTTTCGTGGTTGGCAGGTAAGTAAATATTGCTATTTAGGCATTAGGATAACATGAAATTATTTTCGAAAATTTTGCTTATTCTAATAAAACCACTGTGTAGAACGAAATCCAAGATATACTAGAATCATTCACACAATCAATAGTAAATCACGAATATAAATTTGTTAAATTAGGGGGGGGGGGTTCAGGGGGGCTCTGCCCCCCTGAAGAAATGTATTTTTTAAATCTAAAACATAGAATAAGAAGTTCATAAGAATGTCAGAATATTATTGCATAAACCGTGTTTAATTAAACTTTTCTAATTTCTGAAACCTTCAAATTATTTTAAAAGCGTATAAATATGTATGTAGTAATTAAAAAAATTAATTTGCGGATTGTAAGATGTTAAATATTATGAAAAGTGAGATAAAAAAACATTGACTTTCAGAGCTGACGTTGAGGCTCCTGATCTGTAGATTTACTAGTATATATGTATATACATATGTATATATATCTTCATACATACAAGTGTATATATATATGTATGTATATAATATGTATATTGTATATGTGTATATATATGTATATGTGTGTGTGTGTTTTCACATACCTATTCAAATGTATACACAAAAAAACACCTTTTGGCTTAAAATAAAATTATTTGGGGTCAAAAGTAAAATCAAAATCGCCAAAAACAAAAGATAAATCGCCAAATATTTTTTTCAATAACAATCTTGCCCATTGAATAATGTTTTAAGCATTATGAATATTCCTAATCATGTTTAAATTACATATTTTTGTTTTATAATATTATCTCTTATCAAAACTGTTTTTCTTCTTTTTTTTTTCTTTCTTTTTTTCTTTTTTTAATAAAATTAGCACAGTTTTTTCTTTTATTTTTCGAGATGTATAGCCTTTTCAATTCTTTCTGCAACAATAATGATCGCCAAAAAATTAGCAATGGTAACCTTTTCGGCCAAAATAACAGAACTTTCTATCATAATTCTATAACTAATGTACGTAGAAAGTTGTGTTATATACTAAAACCTCCCCTGAAAAATTATCTTTCGAACAGTGCAAGTTCCATGAAAATCCCTTCAGCGGAACTCGAGTTATAAAGGAACGGAACGAAATTTCCGTTTGTGTTTTATATATCATATATTCTAATACGAGCAAATCTTGTGGGTGGTTATATGTATATATATATATATATATGCAAAAATTATCTTAAAAACGGCTCTAACGATTTTGACGAAATTTCGTATCCTACCGTTTTGGGGCACCAGAAAACCATTGGGCTAGGTCCCATGCTCGAGAAAATTCGATTAGTGGGTCATTTTGGGTCATTCTGGGTCATGGTCTAGCTAATTGTATCTAAAAAACGGTTCAAACGATTTTGACGAAATTTTGTATCCGACCATTTTCGGGCATGAGAAGTCAATTGGGCTGGGTCACACGTTCGAGAACTTTCGATTAGTGGGTCATTTTTGGGTCAACGCGGGTCAAATTAATTTTATCTAAAAAACGGCTCTAACGATTTTGATTAAATTTTGTGTCCTACGAGTTTCGAGCACGATAAAAGCATTGGGCTAGGTCGCATGTCCGAGAAAATTAGATTAGTGGGTCATTTCTGGGTCATTGTGGGTCAAGATCTAAAAAGCGGCTCAATTTACACTAAATTTTGCATCCAATGGTTTTCGGGCACGAGAAGACAGTTGGGCTAGGTCACATGTTCGAGAAAATTCAATTAGTGGGTCATTTTGGGTCATTTTGGGTCATGGTCAAGCTAATTGTATCTAAAAAACGGTTCAAACGATTTTGACGAAATTTTGTATCCGACCATTATCGAGCATGAGAAGTCAATTGGGCTGGGTCACATGTTCGAGAATTTTCGATTAGTGGGTCATTTTTGGGTCAACGCGGGTCAAATTAATTTTATCTAAAAAACGGCTCTAACGATTTTGATTAAATTTTGTGTCCTACGAGTTTCGAGCACGATAAAAGCATTGGGCTAGGTCGCATGTCCGAGAAAATTCGATTAGTGGGTCATTTCTGGGTCATTGTGGGTCAAGATCTAAAAAGCGGCTCAATTTACACTAAATTTTGAATTCAATGGTTTCCGGGCACGAAAAGACTGTTGGGCTAGGTCACATGTTCGAGAAAATTCAATTAGTGGGTCATTTTGAGTCATTTTGGGTCATGGTCAAGCTAATTGTATCTAAAAAACGGTCCAAACGATTTTGACGAAATTTTGTATCCGACTATTTTCGGGCACGAGAAGACTATTGGGCTGGGTCACATGTTCGAGAACTTTCGATTAGGGGGTTATTTTTGGGTCAAAGCGGGTCAAATTAATTTTATCTAAAAAACGGCTCTAACGATTTTGATTAAATTTTGTATTTTACGAGTTTCGGGCACGCGAAAATCATTAGACTAGGTCACATGTTCGAGAAAATTCGATTAGTGGGTCATTTCTGGGTCATTGTGGGTCAATATCTAAAAAGCGGCTCAATTTACACTAAATTTTGCATCCTATGGTTTTCCGGCACGAGAAGACTATTGGGCTAAGTCACATGTTCGAGAAAATTCAATTAGTGGGTCATTTTGGTCATGGGTCATGATATTTGAACTCAAATTTAATTTTGACCGAGCATAGCTCGGTCTTCCCTGTTCGTATAGTAGATAGTAGATATATATTTACAGCAGTTTATACACAAAAGAAACTATTTACTCCCTCTAGCATTTGAAAAATTGAATCTTCAGATATTCTTGTCAAGAAAGAAAAAAAAAGTGAAACAAGACATTTACAAATAGAGCTGTTTTTGTAATTTATACATTCTTTTAATGAAAATGCATCTGTATATAATTTTAATTAGAGTATTATGTGACATTAAAGAACTCCAAAAACATAGCTGGAAGTTAAAATTCTTCTTCCTTTTCTTTTCTTTCTTTTTCTTTTTTTTGTTGTCCTGTTATAACTTTGTTAAAATTATCTTTTATAATTTCCGTCACTTAAGCAGAAAGGAAAAAAAAAGTCAAGTTAACTTTTTTTTCTTTTATAAAAAGATGATAATACAATGCCTTTCACTTTTTTCTTGAAATTACTTTATTTTACTCGGCTTTAAAATTTCCATTATCCAAATGATAGACTCTTGGGACTGTGAAGAAAGATCATTATCTGTAAAAAAAAAAAAAAAAAAAATCTTATTAATTCAGAAATTTTTTATCACATGGATAACTTATTTCGCAGAATTTTAAATTAAAAATATGATAAAATTAATGCCATGTTTATTTAGAATATAAATAGCGTTTTTTTAAGTAATGAAATTTAAAAACTTTAAGATATTACTTTTATATTCAGTCAAAAAATCTCATCACTTATATCATGATTTTTAATATTTTTTTTTCATTAGAAGCTGAATTGAAGTTTTTTTAAAGATTGAAGTTTGCCCGATTAAAGTTTATTATTTATTTATTTATTATTATTTTTTTTAAGTTAAACAAAATTTAATTAAAACTTTTGTTAAACATTGTAAGTTGTTAGGTGATTTTTAGAAACAGTAGAAAGAGAAAATGCATAAAAATAATAACAGTTCTTCTTTATCTAAATATTAAAAAGAAAAACGAAGGAAAGAAAGTTGTTAATGATAACATTTTCAGGAAAATTTAATTATTTATGATCTAGATATTTTTATATTGCTCAACCATTACACTGTAAACAAGTTGGAAATTGTACGTCAAACGTTACAAACGAGGTGCGTTCGTACGCACGTTTTAGAATTAAATTCATGATATCCCATGCGTAGAACGGGTTAAACAGCTAGTTAAGTATATATTTTATGACACTGTTCATACAAATATCTTAACTAGTTATATAAATATTCAGATATATATGTATCAGCTAGTTATATAAATATTCAGATCTTGATGATTTTTAATTCTGCGAAATGAATTATATCGTCTGCAGATTAATTTCTGTCATAAAATAAGTACTTCGGTCGCTTGACGATTAAACATCCATCGGAAGCTCCTATAACAAAAAAGCACCGATTTAAAAAAAAAAAATCAAATTTCTTAATAAATATTTTTATTAATATCTCCTAAAGTTTTGATTCGATTTTAATAAAATTTGAAATGTCTCGACAAAATTCTGCAAAGATAATATATTTTAAATTGCAAACCATTTGGTTGGGTAGTTTTTGCGTTGTTATATGCGGACAGACAGACAGACGGACGGACAGACAGACGGACAGACAGACAGACAGACGGACGGACAGACGGACGGACCAAACGACGACTATAGGTGCTACGTATTTATATAATTACGAACGCACCTAAAAATGACCAATGTTTCTTATTTTAGGCAAATGTACTATAACCACGAACGAAAATATGATATAATCTTCTGAGTTATCCGAAATTCCGAAAAGCGTGTTCCATTGTCTTTTGAATCCCCAGAAACCAATACATTTCTAAAATTTAAAGAATTATTTATAAAAGCAAAGTATTTTTTGCTGCCCGTATTTTTCAGAAACGTTTCCGAATAGTTTTTATAGTGTATTAATCAGTTTCCTCAGCCTGGAATACCTGTTTTCCGAATGTCATCCATTCTCAAGTAAACGTTTTCAGCTGCATAACTTAATTTATACATGAAAGAGAAAAGAAATAATCTTAATTTTAATGTCAATGTTAACGCTGTTAATTTTGCATGTTTGTCTGTTAAACATATTTGTTGAACATGAAAATATTTACTTGAGAATTGATAACATCGGAAAACACTGTATTCGGAGCTTAGAAAGCTGATTAATACACTTTAAAAGCTACTCGTAAACGTTTCGAAAATTACGGGCAGCAAGAGAAATTCAGTGTTTATAAATGATTCTTTAAATCTCGAAATGCCATTGATGTCTGAGTTTTCTAAAGTTAAATAAACACTTTTGCGAATCATGGTTAACAAGGATGAGTGTATATTATAAATTTAATCGCAATTGTATTATATTTTTGTAGATTAACAAACATTTGTAATTTTTTACAGTGTAAGAAAAAAAAACCCAAGACAGAAAAATTCCACCTTACGCAAAGTTTATAAAATAATTGCTTAACCTTCCAAAATACTATAACGAAACTTCAACTTCTGATACACTCACAAACAAATCCATAAATTGAAGGATTATTATTATTATTATTATTTTTTTTTGTTAAAACACGGAAATTTTTTGTTTGATTTGTCCATCTTCGCACAAAATACTGAAAACTCGTTGATCTATCGTAAAAATCACTTGAAATCCTCCAATATAAGTTACATTATAGCTCAAATCAGAGGTGGTATTCTGTTACCTGAGCTGTCACCAAGTTTTCGCTTCAAAAACGAAATTTTTATGTATGTCCCGTTTCCCCCAAATCACAGAACTCTCGCTAATCGTAGCTAAAAATTTCCTGAAATCCTACACAAAAAAAAAAAAAAAAAAAAAACAATAAGAAAGAAAAATTACGCGTCAAGCATCGATTATGTAACACTTTCCAACACATTCAAATTACTGTAACAAAACTTCACCGTTTAATAAGGTGAAATATAATATCAAAGTAAGCAATTTGGAAAACGCATAAAATATTTGAAGACACAATTTCGGCAATTACCATCTATAGTCGGAAAAGAATTCAAATAAATCATTTTGTGAATATCTGTATATGATCTATTGATTTGTATATATAGAACATATTATGCTAAAATTGAGTTAGGTTAGGAAACGCTTAACACAGCTGAAAATTCCTTTTTAGCAATATGCGTCCTTAAACGGAAATGTATTTGAATTCTTTTGTATAGCCCTGTATCAATATAATTTATACACACCAAGTAATATGCAAAAAAGTTGTTCAATTTAAACTAGTCGTTGGGGGCCACCGTAATACTTACCCATCATGGATATGCATAATGTAAAATATTAAAATAAAACATGTGTAAACTACTTATAAAATGCATTGCAATTCAAATAAAATCGGGGCTTGATGACGTCACAAACTTTAAAGGTTCGATTACTGAATTGCTTGAAAGAAACATCCTTATAACTCCAAAAATAATAATCCTATTAACTAGCGGTTAATTGCATCTGATTAAGCGTCAAATTTCCCATTAAAATATATCTTTGAAGTGAAATTTTATATTCATTTCTTAAAATAATCAATTTCGAAAAATTTTATATACCTTTTATCAGAACGAATATTTCGAGAGTCCGAAAAAAATAGTTTCGGTTAATCGAGGTTATTGAAATGAAATAGGCTTCTTCCCATTATTACATACTAAGTACATACCAAATTGCAAGTTTCTATCTCAATTTTTTCGGGAGATAGAGCGTTTACAGACACACAGACGGACGGCAAAATTTTTTTTCTAAAAATATGTTTTTCGGAATCTCCAGTGTCTGAAAGATGTAAATCCGTCAAAAAAAATTTCGATTTTCAAAACGATTACAAAACTTACCCTATACTACGTATGATGGGTAAGTAAAATGCATACCACAACTGAAAATTCACTTCCAGCAATTATCGCTCCTGTAACTGAACACTTTTGTATGTCGCTGCATATGAACGATAAGGGCTGAGTGCACCATGTTCAACATTAAGCGTCTTGCTGTCTTAAATATCCTCTTTAATAAAAAGGTATGCGTTGCTGACGACTGGGATTTTCGCTAATCGTTGCCACAGATTAATCTCGGAAAATGAAACATTTGAAGTTACTGAAAAAATTAATTGCTCGAAAAGTATTTGTCAGAAAATTATTAGACAAACTGCGTTAGAAAGGTAAAAAAATTGTATTTTTCTTGATATAAATTTTAAATCCACTGATTATGCCATTTTTCAAATATTGAATTTCAAAAATTACCAAATTTCACAATGGAATACCATAGCGAACACTTCACGCGTAGCAAAATAATAACAGCAATGTGTCAGCACGAGTCACAATTTATAGTAATCGTATTATTCTGTTAAAATATGAAAGTGAATTATGATGTCACGAGTGCATGATTTTTATTTAATTCTCGACAAGTACTAGATGCGCCATTTCTTTTTAGTTGTGAATAATATAGGTTAATTCACGTTATTAAAACATGTAGCTATAAAAGATATAAATCAATGGAAAACGGTAGGTAATAAATTGTAAACTTAATAATAAACCGTATTAAAAAAACATAACTTAGTGAAATAAGTATCCGTTTTTAGGTTATTTTAGGATATTCCAGGTAAAGGTACAGATTACTTTAAAATACAAGGTTAAATTCACCGATATATTTCGTTTGATTCAAGGTTCTTTAGGAGAAACCGACCAGCGCAGCGGGCGTAGTCTGCTAGTATCTATATAAGAAGTACTGAATGCCGAAAAAGGAGTTCAATGCTTGAAGGTCTTATAGACGCGTATCGGATGTACCTGGATATCTACAATGCATGTTTTAAGTACATCTATAAGAAGTACCAAATGTCGGAAGAGGAGATCTATACTGGAAGGTCTTATAGATGCGTAGAGGATGTATCCGGATATTTAACATGTATGTTTTAAGTACATAAAACAGATAACGATAAGAAGTACCGCATTTTAAATAGCTATTCTTGGAGGTTTTATAGACGTGCATGACACTATCTGGAAGATGCGTTGGTTTTCTTGCGTATACAGCTGGTTAAGACGTCTTCTAAATGTGTGTGTGCCGTGTAGGTAATAGATGGACAACTTTTATAGCAAATTTACTAAAGCGGAATCCTGCTATAAACGGAAAATTATCATGCGAAAAGAATATGATATTCCATGATTAAAAACTTTTTTAAACGAGGCTTGCTTAATGTGAAAAACGTACAAATTTTGGAAATTATTTTTTAAAGTGTCGATTTTTCTGAAATGGTTACTTTTGAATGATGTCTAGGATTTAAAAAACTATTAAAAGTATAAGTGGTATTAAACAAACATTATTAGTAGAAATATATTATAAATATTCGTCTACTGAATACATTACTGTATTTTAAAAGGCTAATGCGCTTTAAATAAAAAAGCTGAAAACGTATAGAAAAAAACAGAAAAGATTAAAACATAACTTTTCCTTTCTGAAGCCTGTAATATTATAATTAAAATATTAATTCTATTAACTCAAACACAACAAACAATTGAATAAGGAAGTAACGTACGAAAACAAACAAGAAGGAAAAATAATACGTCAAGCATAGATTATGAAACACTTTTCAACGCATTTCGAATTCTATTATAAGGGGAAATATGATGTCTAAGTAAATGATTTGGAAAGAGCATAACACATTTGAAAACCCAATTTCACCAATTACCATCTGTAGTTTGCAGCCCTGCATATGATTTATAGATTTGTATACAGTGTGATTCATAAATATCGAAACAATAGGCTATCTCCTTAAATATTGCCCGTAGGCACATACTTCCAATTGCAAAGTTTCATAAAAAAAGGTGCAAAATTTGATGAGATAAGTTGCAACTCCAGGGGGGGGGGGGTCTATTTGACAAAATACAAAAATTAAATTTTTATACGATCCCCGTAGGATAAAATTTCCAATTAGGAAAAATTTCCTTATCCATTCCTGAATTAAACAAAAAAAATCCCATCTTGATATCTGCAAAACTCAGAGAGATATGTCCGTTCTAATAATTCGTGAGGTTTCGAGGGATCAGACACAAATTGAAATGCGTGTAATTCCAGAAACAATGTTACTGTAAGGTGTCCGGGAACATTTTTTTTTTACTTTTTTATTTATTTATAGAGTTAGAATTTTGAATTTTTTGTGATGGTTAACCATATAATTTGTAAACAGAATCCCATCATAATACCTCTTACAAAATTTCAAAAAATGCAGAATAATTTAAAATTCTTATAACTCGAAATATTATTTGCCGAACAGAATTTTTTTCTTTCAATTAAACAGAAATATATAAGTTTTAATTTTGATTCAGCATTTAAAAAAATATTAATTTAAAAAAAAATAATAATATTTAAAATAGCAATTTAAAAAAAAAAGATGCAACTTATTTTAAACAAATCATATTTTCAAAAGTGACTTTTTTTTCAAATTTGCCGAATTAAATTTCAAGGAAAATATTTGAAAAAGATATATTTCAAGTTTGAACCATTTATCTTTAATGGTTATTTACTTATATCAATTTAAATATGAGAAATGCTGAAAAAAATCTATGATGCAGAAAAATGCATTTAAAGTTTTAAACTAAGATTGGCTCCTAATAGAGCGTTTAAATGTTTTTTAAAATCTTCCAGGTGAGTAAGTAGCTTCTTCCTGTAGTTTCAATTTCTGATTTAGTTTAATTTGTGTCATTCTCACCTTCTTTCTTTACTGTTTAAATGTGTCAGTTGATTTAAACAAGACTTTTCTAACATGATATGGGGATAGATGAGTTTTTTGATATAATGCGAAAGAAAGCTCTTTTCATGGGCGATGCACTTAATTTTATGTAATTTATTATCTAGATAGGTGTCTGCGCATATTTTAGGTTTCTGCACAGGCAGAAATTTGTACGTGTAGGTAATAGATGGACAACTTTTATAGCAAATTTACTAAAGCGGAATCCTGCTATAAACGGAAAATTATCATGCGAAAAGAATATGATATTCCATGATTAAAAACTTTTTTAAACGAGGCTTGCTTAATGTGAAAAACGTACAAATTTTGGAAATTATTTTTTAAAGTGTCGATTTTTCTGAAATGGTTACTTTTGAATGATGTCTAGGATTTAAAAAACTATTAAAAGTATAAGTGGTATTAAACAAACATTATTAGTAGAAATATATTATAAATATTCGTCTACTGAATACATTACTGTATTTTAAAAGGCTAATGCGCTTTAAATAAAAAAGCTGAAAACGTATAGAAAAAAACAGAAAAGATTAAAACATAACTTTTCCTTTCTGAAGCCTGTAATTTTATAATTAAAATATTAATTCTATTAACTCAAACACAACAAACAATTGAATAAGGAAGTAACGTACGAAAACAAACAAGAAGGAAAAATAATATGTCAAGCATAGATTATGAAACACTTTTCAACGCATTTCGAATTCTATTATAAGGGGAAATATGATGTCTAAGTAAATGATTTGGAAAGAGCATAACACATTTGAAAACCCAATTTCACCAATTACCATCTGTAGTTTGCAGCCCTGCATATGATTTATAGATTTGTATACAGTGTGATTCATAAATATCGAAACAATAGGCTATCTCCTTAAATATTGCCCGTAGGCACATACTTCCAATTGCAAAGTTTCATAAAAAAAGGTGCAAAATTTGATGAGATAAGTTGCAACTCCAGGGGGGGGGGGGTCTATTTGACAAAATACAAAAATTAAATTTTTATACGATCCCCGTAGGATAAAATTTCCAATTAGGAAAAATTTCCTTATCCATTCCTGAATTAAACAAAAAAAATCCCATCTTGATATCTGCAAAACTCAGAGAGATATGTCCGTTCTAATAATTCGTGAGGTTTCGAGGGATCAGACACAAATTGGAATGCGTGTAATTCCAGAAACAATGTTACTGTAAGGTGTCCGGGAACATTTTTTTTTTTTTTTTTTATTTATTTATAGAGTTAGAATTTTGAATTTTTTGTGATGGTTAACCATATAATTTGTAAACAGAATCCCATCATAATACTTCTTACAAAATTTCAAAAAATGCAGAATAATTTAAAATTCTTATAACTCGAAATATTATTTGCCGAACAGAATTTTTTTCTTTCAATTAAACAGAAATATATAAGTTTTAATTTTGATTCAGCATTTAAAAAAATATTAATTTAAAAAAAATAATAATATTTAAAATAGCAATTTAAAAAAAAAAGATGCAACTTATTTTAAACAAATCATATTTTCAAAAGTGACTTTTTTTTCAAATTTGCCGAATTAAATTTCAAGGAAAATATTTGAAAAAGATATATTTCAAGTTTGAACCATTTATCTTTAATGGTTATTTACTTATATCAATTTAAATATGAGAAATGCTGAAAAAAATCTATGATGCAGAAAAATGCATTTAAAGTTTTAAACTAAGATTGGCTCCTAATAGAGCGTTTAAATGTTTTTTAAAATCTTCCAGGTGAGTAAGTAGCTTCTTCCTGTAGTTTCAATTTCTGATTTAGTTTAATTTGTGTCATTCTCACCTTCTTTCTTTACTGTTTAAATGTGTCAGTTGATTTAAACAAGACTTTTCTAACATGATATGGGGATAGATGAGTTTTTTGATATAATGCGAAAGAAAGCTCTTTTCATGGGCGATGCATTTAATTTTATGTAATTCATTATCTAGATAGGTGTCTGCGCATATTTTAGGTTTCTGCACAGGCAGAAATTTGTACGTGTAGGTAATAGATGGACAACTTTTATAGCAAATTTACTAAAGCGGAATCCTGCTATAAACGGAAAATTATCATGCGAAAAGAATATGATATTCCATGATTAAAAACTTTTTTAAACGAGGCTTGCTTAATGTGAAAAACGTACAAATTTTGGAAATTATTTTTTAAAGTGTCGATTTTTCTGAAGTGGTTACTTTTGAATGATGTCTAGGATTTAAAAAACTATTAAAAGTATAAGTGGTATTAAACAAACATTATTAGTAGAAATATATTATAAATATTCGTCTACTGAATACATTACTGTATTTTAAAAGGCTAATGCGCTTTAAATAAAAAAGCTGAAAACGTATAGAAAAAAACAGAAAAGATTAAAACATAACTTTTCCTTTCTGAAGCCTGTAATTTTATAATTAAAATATTAATTCTATTAACTCAAACACAACAAACAATTGAATAAGGAAGTAACGTACGAAAACAAACAAGAAGGAAAAATAATGCGTCAAGCATAGATTATGAAACACTTTTCAACGCCTTTCGAATTCTATTATAAGGGGAAATATGATGTCTAAGTAAATGATTTGGAAAGAGCATAACACATTTGAAAACCCAATTTCACCAATTACCATCTGTAGTTTGCAGCCCTGCATATGATTTATAGATTTGTATACAGTGTGATTCATAAATATCGAAACAATAGGCTATCTCCTTAAATATTGCCCGTAGGCACATACTTCCAATTGCAAAGTTTCATAAAAAAAGGTGCAAAATTTGATGAGATAAGTTGCAACTCCAGGGGGGGGGGTCTATTTGACAAAATACAAAAATTAAATTTTTATACGATCCCCGTAGGATAAAATTTCCAATTAGGAAAAATTTCCTTATCCATTCCTGAATTAAACAAAAAAAATCCCATCTTGATATCTGCAAAACTCAGAGAGATATGTCCGTTCTAATAATTCGTGAGGTTTCGAGGGATCAGACACAAATTGAAATGCGTGTAATTCCAGAAACAATGTTACTGTAAGGTGTCCGGGAACATTTTTTTTTTACTTTTTTATTTATTTATAGAGTTAGAATTTTGAATTTTTTGTGATGGTTAACCATATAATTTGTAAACAGAATCCCATCATAATACTTCTTACAAAATTTCAAAAAATGCAGAATAATTTAAAATTCTTATAACTCGAAATATTATTTGCCGAACAGAATTTTTTTCTTTCAATTAAACAGAAATATATAAGTTTTAATTTTGATTCAGCATTTAAAAAAATATTAATTTAAAAAAAAATAATAATATTTAAAATAGCAATTTAAAAAAAAAAGATGCAACTTATTTTAAACAAATCATATTTTCAAAAGTGACTTTTTTTTCAAATTTGCCGAATTAAATTTCAAGGAAAATATTTGAAAAAGATATATTTCAAGTTTGAACCATTTATCTTTAATGGTTATTTACTTATATCAATTTAAATATGAGAAATGCTGAAAAAAATCTATGATGCAGAAAAATGCATTTAAAGTTTTAAACTAAGATTGGCTCCTAATAGAGCGTTTAAATGTTTTTTAAAATCTTCCAGGTGAGTAAGTAGCTTCTTCCTGTAGTTTCAATTTCTGATTTAGTTTAATTTGTGTCATTCTCACCTTCTTTCTTTACTGTTTAAATGTGTCAGTTGATTTAAACAAGACTTTTCTAACATGATATGGGGATAGATGAGTTTTTTGATATAATGCGAAAGAAAGCTCTTTTCATGGGCGATGCACTTAATTTTATGTAATTCATTATCTAGATAGGTGTCTGCGCATATTTTAGGTTTCTGCACAGGCAGAAATTTGTACGTGTAGGTAATAGATGGACAACTTTTATAGCAAATTTACTAAAGCGGAATCCTGCTATAAACGGAAAATTATCATGCGAAAAGAATATGATATTCCATGATTAAAAACTTTTTTAAACGAGGCTTGCTTAATGTGAAAAACGTACAAATTTTGGAAATTATTTTTTAAAGTGTCGATTTTTCTGAAATGGTTACTTTTGAATGATGTCTAGGATTTAAAAAACTATTAAAAGTATAAGTGGTATTAAACAAACATTATTAGTAGAAATATATTATAAATATTCGTCTACTGAATACATTACTGTATTTTAAAAGGCTAATGCGCTTTAAATAAAAAAGCTGAAAACGTATAGAAAAAAACAGAAAAGATTAAAACATAACTTTTCCTTTCTGAAGCCTGTAATTTTATAATTAAAATATTAATTCTATTAACTCAAACACAACAAACAATTGAATAAGGAAGTAACGTACGAAAACAAACAAGAAGGAAAAATAATACGTCAAGCATAGATTATGAAACACTTTTCAACGCATTTCGAATTCTATTATAAGGGGAAATATGATGTCTAAGTAAATGATTTGGAAAGAGCATAACACATTTGAAAACCCAATTTCACCAATTACCATCTGTAGTTTGCAGCCCTGCATATGATTTATAGATTTGTATACAGTGTGATTCATAAATATCGAAACAATAGGCTATCTCCTTAAATATTGCCCGTAGGCACATACTTCCAATTGCAAAGTTTCATAAAAAAAGGTGCAAAATTTGATGAGATAAGTTGCAACTCCAGGGGGGGGGGGGGTCTATTTGACAAAATACAAAAATTAAATTTTTATACGATCCCCGTAGGATAAAATTTCCAATTAGGAAAAATTTCCTTATCCATTCCTGAATTAAACAAAAAAAATCCCATCTTGATATCTGCAAAACTCAGAGAGATATGTCCGTTCTAATAATTCGTGAGGTTTCGAGGGATCAGACACAAATTGGAATGCGTGTAATTCCAGAAACAATGTTACTGTAAGGTGTCCGGGAACATTTTTTTTTTATTTTTTTATTTATTTATAGAGTTAGAATTTTGAATTTTTTGTGATGGTTAACCATATAATTTGTAAACAGAATCCCATCATAATACTTCTTACAAAATTTCAAAAAATGCAGAATAATTTAAAATTCTTATAACTCGAAATATTATTTGCCGAACAGAATTTTTTTCTTTCAATTAAACAGAAATATATAAGTTTTAATTTTGATTCAGCATTTAAAAAAATATTAATTTAAAAAAAATAATAATATTTAAAATAGCAATTTAAAAAAAAAAGATGCAACTTATTTTAAACAAATCATATTTTCAAAAGTGACTTTTTTTTCAAATTTGCCGAATTAAATTTCAAGGAAAATATTTGAAAAAGATATATTTCGAGTTTGAACCATTTATCTTTAATGGTTATTTACTTATATCAATTTAAATATGAGAAATGCTGAAAAAAATCTATGATGCAGAAAAATGCATTTAAAGTTTTAAACTAAGATTGGCTCCTAATAGAGCGTTTAAATGTTTTTTAAAATCTTCCAGGTGAGTAAGTAGCTTCTTCCTGTAGTTTCAATTTCTGATTTAGTTTAATTTGTGTCATTCTCACCTTCTTTCTTTACTGTTTAAATGTGTCAGTTGATTTAAACAAGACTTTTCTAACATGATATGGGGATAGATGAGTTTTTTGATATAATGCGAAAGAAAGCTCTTTTCATGGGCGATGCACTTAATTTTATGTAATTCATTATCTAGATAGGTGTCTGCGCATATTTTAGGTTTCTGCACAGGCAGAAATTTGTACGTGTAGGTAATAGATGGACAACTTTTATAGCAAATTTACTAAAGCGGAATCCTGCTATAAACGGAAAATTATCATGCGAAAAGAATATGATATTCCATGATTAAAAACTTTTTTAAACGAGGCTTGCTTAATGTGAAAAACGTACAAATTTTGGAAATTATTTTTTAAAGTGTCGATTTTTCTGAAATGGTTACTTTTGAATGATGTCTAGGATTTAAAAAACTATTAAAAGTATAAGTGGTATTAAACAAACATTATTAGTAGAAATATATTATAAATATTCGTCTACTGAATACATTACTGTATTTTAAAAGGCTAATGCGCTTTAAATAAAAAAGCTGAAAACGTATAGAAAAAAACAGAAAAGATTAAAACATAACTTTTCCTTTCTGAAGCCTGTAATTTTATAATTAAAATATTAATTCTATTAACTCAAACACAACAAACAATTGAATAAGGAAGTAACGTACGAAAACAAACAAGAAGGAAAAATAATGCGTCAAGCATAGATTATGAAACACTTTTCAACGCCTTTCGAATTCTATTATAAGGGGAAATATGATGTCTAAGTAAATGATTTGGAAAGAGCATAACACATTTGAAAACCCAATTTCACCAATTACCATCTGTAGTTTGCAGCCCTGCATATGATTTATAGATTTGTATACAGTGTGATTCATAAATATCGAAACAATAGGCTATCTCCTTAAATATTGCCCGTAGGCACATACTTCCAATTGCAAAGTTTCATAAAAAAAGGTGCAAAATTTGATGAGATAAGTTGCAACTCCAGGGGGGGGGGGGGGGTCTATTTGACAAAATACAAAAATTAAATTTTTATACGATCCCCGTAGGATAAAATTTCCAATTAGGAAAAATTTCCTTATCCATTCCTGAATTAAACAAAAAAAATCCCATCTTGATATCTGCAAAACTCAGAGAGATATGTCCGTTCTAATAATTCGTGAGGTTTCGAGGGATCAGACACAAATTGAAATGCGTGTAATTCCAGAAACAATGTTACTGTAAGGTGTCCGGGAACATTTTTTTTTTATTTTTTTATTTATTTATAGAGTTAGAATTTTGAATTTTTTGTGATGGTTAACCATATAATTTGTAAACAGAATCCCATCATAATACTTCTTACAAAATTTCAAAAAATGCAGAATAATTTAAAATTCTTATAACTCGAAATATTATTTGCCGAACAGAATTTTTTTCTTTCAATTAAACAGAAATATATAAGTTTTAATTTTGATTCAGCATTTAAAAAAATATTAATTTAAAAAAAATAATAATATTTAAAATAGCAATTTAAAAAAAAAAGATGCAACTTATTTTAAACAAATCATATTTTCAAAAGTGACTTTTTTTTCAAATTTGCCGAATTAAATTTCAAGGAAAATATTTGAAAAAGATATATTTCAAGTTTGAACCATTTATCTTTAATGGTTATTTACTTATATCAATTTAAATATGAGAAATGCTGAAAAAAATCTATGATGCAGAAAAATGCATTTAAAGTTTTAAACTAAGATTGGCTCCTAATAGAGCGTTTAAATGTTTTTTAAAATCTTCCAGGTGAGTAAGTAGCTTCTTCCTGTAGTTTCAATTTCTGATTTAGTTTAATTTGTGTCATTCTCACCTTCTTTCTTTACTGTTTAAATGTGTCAGTTGATTTAAACAAGACTTTTCTAACATGATATGGGGATAGATGAGTTTTTTGATATAATGCGAAAGAAAGCTCTTTTCATGGGCGATGCATTTAATTTTATGTAATTCATTATCTAGATAGGTGTCTGCGCATATTTTAGGTTTCTGCACAGGCAGAAATTTGTACGTGTAGGTAATAGATGGACAACTTTTATAGCAAATTTACTAAAGCGGAATCCTGCTATAAACGGAAAATTATCATGCGAAAAGAATATGATATTCCATGATTAAAAACTTTTTTAAACGAGGCTTGCTTAATGTGAAAAACGTACAAATTTTGGAAATTATTTTTTAAAGTGTCGATTTTTCTGAAGTGGTTACTTTTGAATGATGTCTAGGATTTAAAAAACTATTAAAAGTATAAGTGGTATTAAACAAACATTATTAGTAGAAATATATTATAAATATTCGTCTACTGAATACATTACTGTATTTTAAAAGGCTAATGCGCTTTAAATAAAAAAGCTGAAAACGTATAGAAAAAAACAGAAAAGATTAAAACATAACTTTTCCTTTCTGAAGCCTGTAATTTTATAATTAAAATATTAATTCTATTAACTCAAACACAACAAACAATTGAATAAGGAAGTAACGTACGAAAACAAACAAGAAGGAAAAATAATGCGTCAAGCATAGATTATGAAACACTTTTCAACGCCTTTCGAATTCTATTATAAGGGGAAATATGATGTCTAAGTAAATGATTTGGAAAGAGCATAACACATTTGAAAACCCAATTTCACCAATTACCATCTGTAGTTTGCAGCCCTGCATATGATTTATAGATTTGTATACAGTGTGATTCATAAATATCGAAACAATAGGCTATCTCCTTAAATATTGCCCGTAGGCACATACTTCCAATTGCAAAGTTTCATAAAAAAAGGTGCAAAATTTGATGAGATAAGTTGCAACTCCAGGGGGGGGGGTCTATTTGACAAAATACAAAAATTAAATTTTTATACGATCCCCGTAGGATAAAATTTCCAATTAGGAAAAATTTCCTTATCCATTCCTGAATTAAACAAAAAAAATCCCATCTTGATATCTGCAAAACTCAGAGAGATATGTCCGTTCTAATAATTCGTGAGGTTTCGAGGGATCAGACACAAATTGAAATGCGTGTAATTCCAGAAACAATGTTACTGTAAGGTGTCCGGGAACATTTTTTTTTTACTTTTTTATTTATTTATAGAGTTAGAATTTTGAATTTTTTGTGATGGTTAACCATATAATTTGTAAACAGAATCCCATCATAATACTTCTTACAAAATTTCAAAAAATGCAGAATAATTTAAAATTCTTATAACTCGAAATATTATTTGCCGAACAGAATTTTTTTCTTTCAATTAAACAGAAATATATAAGTTTTAATTTTGATTCAGCATTTAAAAAAATATTAATTTAAAAAAAAATAATAATATTTAAAATAGCAATTTAAAAAAAAAAGATGCAACTTATTTTAAACAAATCATATTTTCAAAAGTGACTTTTTTTTCAAATTTGCCGAATTAAATTTCAAGGAAAATATTTGAAAAAGATATATTTCCAGTTTGAACCATTTATCTTTAATGGTTATTTACTTATATCAATTTAAATATGAGAAATGCTGAAAAAAATCTATGATGCAGAAAAATGCATTTAAAGTTTTAAACTAAGATTGGCTCCTAATAGAGCGTTTAAATGTTTTTTAAAATCTTCCAGGTGAGTAAGTAGCTTCTTCCTGTAGTTTCAATTTCTGATTTAGTTTAATTTGTGTCATTCTCACCTTCTTTCTTTACTGTTTAAATGTGTCAGTTGATTTAAACAAGACTTTTCTAACATGATATGGGGATAGATGAGTTTTTTGATATAATGCGAAAGAAAGCTCTTTTCATGGGCGATGCACTTAATTTTATGTAATTCATTATCTAGATAGGTGTCTGCGCATATTTTAGGTTTCTGCACAGGCAGAAATTTGTACGTGTAGGTAATAGATGGACAACTTTTATAGCAAATTTACTAAAGCGGAATCCTGCTATAAACGGAAAATTATCATGCGAAAAGAATATGATATTCCATGATTAAAAACTTTTTTAAACGAGGCTTGCTTAATGTGAAAAACGTACAAATTTTGGAAATTATTTTTTAAAGTGTCGATTTTTCTGAAATGGTTACTTTTGAATGATGTCTAGGATTTAAAAAACTATTAAAAGTATAAGTGGTATTAAACAAACATTATTAGTAGAAATATATTATAAATATTCGTCTACTGAATACATTACTGTATTTTAAAAGGCTAATGCGCTTTAAATAAAAAAGCTGAAAACGTATAGAAAAAAACAGAAAAGATTAAAACATAACTTTTCCTTTCTGAAGCCTGTAATTTTATAATTAAAATATTAATTCTATTAACTCAAACACAACAAACAATTGAATAAGGAAGTAACGTACGAAAACAAACAAGAAGGAAAAATAATACGTCAAGCATAGATTATGAAACACTTTTCAACGCATTTCGAATTCTATTATAAGGGGAAATATGATGTCTAAGTAAATGATTTGGAAAGAGCATAACACATTTGAAAACCCAATTTCACCAATTACCATCTGTAGTTTGCAGCCCTGCATATGATTTATAGATTTGTATACAGTGTGATTCATAAATATCGAAACAATAGGCTATCTCCTTAAATATTGCCCGTAGGCACATACTTCCAATTGCAAAGTTTCATAAAAAAAGGTGCAAAATTTGATGAGATAAGTTGCAACTCCAGGGGGGGGGGGGTCTATTTGACAAAATACAAAAATTAAATTTTTATACGATCCCCGTAGGATAAAATTTCCAATTAGGAAAAATTTCCTTATCCATTCCTGAATTAAACAAAAAAAATCCCATCTTGATATCTGCAAAACTCAGAGAGATATGTCCGTTCTAATAATTCGTGAGGTTTCGAGGGATCAGACACAAATTGGAATGCGTGTAATTCCAGAAACAATGTTACTGTAAGGTGTCCGGGAACATTTTTTTTTTATTTTTTTATTTATTTATAGAGTTAGAATTTTGAATTTTTTGTGATGGTTAACCATATAATTTGTAAACAGAATCCCATCATAATACTTCTTACAAAATTTCAAAAAATGCAGAATAATTTAAAATTCTTATAACTCGAAATATTATTTGCCGAACAGAATTTTTTTCTTTCAATTAAACAGAAATATATAAGTTTTAATTTTGATTCAGCATTTAAAAAAATATTAATTTAAAAAAAATAATAATATTTAAAATAGCAATTTAAAAAAAAAAGATGCAACTTATTTTAAACAAATCATATTTTCAAAAGTGACTTTTTTTTCAAATTTGCCGAATTAAATTTCAAGGAAAATATTTGAAAAAGATATATTTCGAGTTTGAACCATTTATCTTTAATGGTTATTTACTTATATCAATTTAAATATGAGAAATGCTGAAAAAAATCTATGATGCAGAAAAATGCATTTAAAGTTTTAAACTAAGATTGGCTCCTAATAGAGCGTTTAAATGTTTTTTAAAATCTTCCAGGTGAGTAAGTAGCTTCTTCCTGTAGTTTCAATTTCTGATTTAGTTTAATTTGTGTCATTCTCACCTTCTTTCTTTACTGTTTAAATGTGTCAGTTGATTTAAACAAGACTTTTCTAACATGATATGGGGATAGATGAGTTTTTTGATATAATGCGAAAGAAAGCTCTTTTCATGGGCGATGCACTTAATTTTATGTAATTCATTATCTAGATAGGTGTCTGCGCATATTTTAGGTTTCTGCACAGGCAGAAATTTGTACGTGTAGGTAATAGATGGACAACTTTTATAGCAAATTTACTAAAGCGGAATCCTGCTATAAACGGAAAATTATCATGCGAAAAGAATATGATATTCCATGATTAAAAACTTTTTTAAACGAGGCTTGCTTAATGTGAAAAACGTACAAATTTTGGAAATTATTTTTTAAAGTGTCGATTTTTCTGAAATGGTTACTTTTGAATGATGTCTAGGATTTAAAAAACTATTAAAAGTATAAGTGGTATTAAACAAACATTATTAGTAGAAATATATTATAAATATTCGTCTACTGAATACATTACTGTATTTTAAAAGGCTAATGCGCTTTAAATAAAAAAGCTGAAAACGTATAGAAAAAAACAGAAAAGATTAAAACATAACTTTTCCTTTCTGAAGCCTGTAATTTTATAATTAAAATATTAATTCTATTAACTCAAACACAACAAACAATTGAATAAGGAAGTAACGTACGAAAACAAACAAGAAGGAAAAATAATGCGTCAAGCATAGATTATGAAACACTTTTCAACGCCTTTCGAATTCTATTATAAGGGGAAATATGATGTCTAAGTAAATGATTTGGAAAGAGCATAACACATTTGAAAACCCAATTTCACCAATTACCATCTGTAGTTTGCAGCCCTGCATATGATTTATAGATTTGTATACAGTGTGATTCATAAATATCGAAACAATAGGCTATCTCCTTAAATATTGCCCGTAGGCACATACTTCCAATTGCAAAGTTTCATAAAAAAAGGTGCAAAATTTGATGAGATAAGTTGCAACTCCAGGGTGGGGGGGTCTATTTGACAAAATACAAAAATTAAATTTTTATACGATCCCCGTAGGATAAAATTTCCAATTAGGAAAAATTTCCTTATCCATTCCTGAATTAAACAAAAAAAATCCCATCTTGATATCTGCAAAACTCAGAGAGATATGTCCGTTCTAATAATTCGTGAGGTTTCGAGGGATCAGACACAAATTGAAATGCGTGTAATTCCAGAAACAATGTTACTGTAAGGTGTCCGGGAACATTTTTTTTTTACTTTTTTATTTATTTATAGAGTTAGAATTTTGAATTTTTTGTGATGGTTAACCATATAATTTGTAAACAGAATCCCATCATAATACTTCTTACAAAATTTCAAAAAATGCAGAATAATTTAAAATTCTTATAACTCGAAATATTATTTGCCGAACAGAATTTTTTTCTTTCAATTAAACAGAAATATATAAGTTTTAATTTTGATTCAGCATTTAAAAAAATATTAATTTAAAAAAAAATAATAATATTTAAAATAGCAATTTAAAAAAAAAAGATGCAACTTATTTTAAACAAATCATATTTTCAAAAGTGACTTTTTTTTCAAATTTGCCGA
Organism: Maratus michaelseni; assembly: GCA_963931845.1. Taxonomy (NCBI): domain Eukaryota; kingdom Metazoa; phylum Arthropoda; class Arachnida; order Araneae; family Salticidae; genus Maratus; species Maratus michaelseni. The sequence goes on from OZ007588.1 coordinate 466,677,954, forward strand.
ATTAAATTTCAAGGAAAATATTTGAAAAAGATATATTTCAAGTTTGAACCATTTATCTTTAATGGTTATTTACTTATATCAATTTAAATATGAGAAATGCTGAAAAAAATCTATGATGCAGAAAAATGCATTTAAAGTTTTAAACTAAGATTGGCTCCTAATAGAGCGTTTAAATGTTTTTTAAAATCTTCCAGGTGAGTAAGTAGCTTCTTCCTGTAGTTTCAATTTCTGATTTAGTTTAATTTGTGTCATTCTCACCTTCTTTCTTTACTGTTTAAATGTGTCAGTTGATTTAAACAAGACTTTTCTAACATGATATGGGGATAGATGAGTTTTTTGATATAATGCGAAAGAAAGCTCTTTTCATGGGCGATGCACTTAATTTTATGTAATTCATTATCTAGATAGGTGTCTGCGCATATTTTAGGTTTCTGCACAGGCAGAAATTTGTACGTGTAGGTAATAGATGGACAACTTTTATAGCAAATTTACTAAAGCGGAATCCTGCTATAAACGGAAAATTATCATGCGAAAAGAATATGATATTCCATGATTAAAAACTTTTTTAAACGAGGCTTGCTTAATGTGAAAAACGTACAAATTTTGGAAATTATTTTTTAAAGTGTCGATTTTTCTGAAATGGTTACTTTTGAATGATGTCTAGGATTTAAAAAACTATTAAAAGTATAAGTGGTATTAAACAAACATTATTAGTAGAAATATATTATAAATATTCGTCTACTGAATACATTACTGTATTTTAAAAGGCTAATGCGCTTTAAATAAAAAAGCTGAAAACGTATAGAAAAAAACAGAAAAGATTAAAACATAACTTTTCCTTTCTGAAGCCTGTAATTTTATAATTAAAATATTAATTCTATTAACTCAAACACAACAAACAATTGAATAAGGAAGTAACGTACGAAAACAAACAAGAAGGAAAAATAATACGTCAAGCATAGATTATGAAACACTTTTCAACGCATTTCGAATTCTATTATAAGGGGAAATATGATGTCTAAGTAAATGATTTGGAAAGAGCATAACACATTTGAAAACCCAATTTCACCAATTACCATCTGTAGTTTGCAGCCCTGCATATGATTTATAGATTTGTATACAGTGTGATTCATAAATATCGAAACAATAGGCTATCTCCTTAAATATTGCCCGTAGGCACATACTTCCAATTGCAAAGTTTCATAAAAAAAGGTGCAAAATTTGATGAGATAAGTTGCAACTCCAGGGGGGGGGGGGTCTATTTGACAAAATACAAAAATTAAATTTTTATACGATCCCCGTAGGATAAAATTTCCAATTAGGAAAAATTTCCTTATCCATTCCTGAATTAAACAAAAAAAATCCCATCTTGATATCTGCAAAACTCAGAGAGATATGTCCGTTCTAATAATTCGTGAGGTTTCGAGGGATCAGACACAAATTGGAATGCGTGTAATTCCAGAAACAATGTTACTGTAAGGTGTCCGGGAACATTTTTTTTTTATTTTTTTATTTATTTATAGAGTTAGAATTTTGAATTTTTTGTGATGGTTAACCATATAATTTGTAAACAGAATCCCATCATAATACTTCTTACAAAATTTCAAAAAATGCAGAATAATTTAAAATTCTTATAACTCGAAATATTATTTGCCGAACAGAATTTTTTTCTTTCAATTAAACAGAAATATATAAGTTTTAATTTTGATTCAGCATTTAAAAAAATATTAATTTAAAAAAAATAATAATATTTAAAATAGCAATTTAAAAAAAAAAGATGCAACTTATTTTAAACAAATCATATTTTCAAAAGTGACTTTTTTTTCAAATTTGCCGAATTAAATTTCAAGGAAAATATTTGAAAAAGATATATTTCGAGTTTGAACCATTTATCTTTAATGGTTATTTACTTATATCAATTTAAATATGAGAAATGCTGAAAAAAATCTATGATGCAGAAAAATGCATTTAAAGTTTTAAACTAAGATTGGCTCCTAATAGAGCGTTTAAATGTTTTTTAAAATCTTCCAGGTGAGTAAGTAGCTTCTTCCTGTAGTTTCAATTTCTGATTTAGTTTAATTTGTGTCATTCTCACCTTCTTTCTTTACTGTTTAAATGTGTCAGTTGATTTAAACAAGACTTTTCTAACATGATATGGGGATAGATGAGTTTTTTGATATAATGCGAAAGAAAGCTCTTTTCATGGGCGATGCACTTAATTTTATGTAATTCATTATCTAGATAGGTGTCTGCGCATATTTTAGGTTTCTGCACAGGCAGAAATTTGTACGTGTAGGTAATAGATGGACAACTTTTATAGCAAATTTACTAAAGCGGAATCCTGCTATAAACGGAAAATTATCATGCGAAAAGAATATGATATTCCATGATTAAAAACTTTTTTAAACGAGGCTTGCTTAATGTGAAAAACGTACAAATTTTGGAAATTATTTTTTAAAGTGTCGATTTTTCTGAAATGGTTACTTTTGAATGATGTCTAGGATTTAAAAAACTATTAAAAGTATAAGTGGTATTAAACAAACATTATTAGTAGAAATATATTATAAATATTCGTCTACTGAATACATTACTGTATTTTAAAAGGCTAATGCGCTTTAAATAAAAAAGCTGAAAACGTATAGAAAAAAACAGAAAAGATTAAAACATAACTTTTCCTTTCTGAAGCCTGTAATTTTATAATTAAAATATTAATTCTATTAACTCAAACACAACAAACAATTGAATAAGGAAGTAACGTACGAAAACAAACAAGAAGGAAAAATAATGCGTCAAGCATAGATTATGAAACACTTTTCAACGCCTTTCGAATTCTATTATAAGGGGAAATATGATGTCTAAGTAAATGATTTGGAAAGAGCATAACACATTTGAAAACCCAATTTCACCAATTACCATCTGTAGTTTGCAGCCCTGCATATGATTTATAGATTTGTATACAGTGTGATTCATAAATATCGAAACAATAGGCTATCTCCTTAAATATTGCCCGTAGGCACATACTTCCAATTGCAAAGTTTCATAAAAAAAGGTGCAAAATTTGATGAGATAAGTTGCAACTCCAGGGGGGGGGGGGGGGGTCTATTTGACAAAATACAAAAATTAAATTTTTATACGATCCCCGTAGGATAAAATTTCCAATTAGGAAAAATTTCCTTATCCATTCCTGAATTAAACAAAAAAAATCCCATCTTGATATCTGCAAAACTCAGAGAGATATGTCCGTTCTAATAATTCGTGAGGTTTCGAGGGATCAGACACAAATTGAAATGCGTGTAATTCCAGAAACAATGTTACTGTAAGGTGTCCGGGAACATTTTTTTTTTATTTTTTTATTTATTTATAGAGTTAGAATTTTGAATTTTTTGTGATGGTTAACCATATAATTTGTAAACAGAATCCCATCATAATACTTCTTACAAAATTTCAAAAAATGCAGAATAATTTAAAATTCTTATAACTCGAAATATTATTTGCCGAACAGAATTTTTTTCTTTCAATTAAACAGAAATATATAAGTTTTAATTTTGATTCAGCATTTAAAAAAATATTAATTTAAAAAAAATAATAATATTTAAAATAGCAATTTAAAAAAAAAAGATGCAACTTATTTTAAACAAATCATATTTTCAAAAGTGACTTTTTTTTCAAATTTGCCGAATTAAATTTCAAGGAAAATATTTGAAAAAGATATATTTCAAGTTTGAACCATTTATCTTTAATGGTTATTTACTTATATCAATTTAAATATGAGAAATGCTGAAAAAAATCTATGATGCAGAAAAATGCATTTAAAGTTTTAAACTAAGATTGGCTCCTAATAGAGCGTTTAAATGTTTTTTAAAATCTTCCAGGTGAGTAAGTAGCTTCTTCCTGTAGTTTCAATTTCTGATTTAGTTTAATTTGTGTCATTCTCACCTTCTTTCTTTACTGTTTAAATGTGTCAGTTGATTTAAACAAGACTTTTCTAACATGATATGGGGATAGATGAGTTTTTTGATATAATGCGAAAGAAAGCTCTTTTCATGGGCGATGCACTTAATTTTATGTAATTCATTATCTAGATAGGTGTCTGCGCATATTTTAGGTTTCTGCACAGGCAGAAATTTGTACGAAAAAATCCCATTTTTCTTAAGATACAATTAAGATTATTTAAAAAATACTGCATACAGATTTATAAAAAAATTTTACGGTATATTTTAGATTACTATGTGTTTGCATGACAAAAACACAGCTGCCAAACCTCCCATTAATCCTCCGTAATATGTAGATTAATTTGAACCAGTTAACAACTTTAAAACCAGAAAATGTATTTAATGAATCTTTGACTTATTTAATTTAAAGGTTTTAAGTCGAAGTTATTCAATTGAATTTCTTAAAAGAGTTTCTGGTTCGAGCGTATTAAACCTGGGTAAAATAAACACACTTATAACAAAAGATTACTGGGAATTCAAAAAATACACAATAGCAAATTTAATGATTATTTATACTCTTAGACTACTGCATTCGAATAAAGATTTATTTTTAAAACACAATTTCGTTTGAAATAAATGAAAAATAGGTTTAAAAATATAACTTTTGAAACTGTAAAGCAAAAAATAGATTTTTGAAAATATTTCTGTGTAATATATTAAAATATATTTCCAATGATTCCGTTAACAGACGTTTCATTATCGCTATTACTATTTTTACAAAACTTATTGCCTGTCCGACACGTCCTAAGAACAATAAAAACACGGGCCGGCACGGCCCGGCCAGCGGGTCGCACCGGTGACGGGCCTGTCGCCAAGAACGGGCTCATGCAGACCTCTAGCATATTTCTGAATCACGTTTAACGCAAAAATCTATACGCTGTTATTTTATATCTAAAAGTTAAGGCATTGTCTTAAATCGACTTTTAATAATGTGTAAATTTATGGTCGATCCCTAACTTACATTTCAAATGAACTGATATCGCGTCGGTCAGAGGTATGCGTAAGTGGTGTAAGTCACGAATTTTGGATTTTAATATCTCTGTGAGTTTTGCAGATATCAAGATGGATGTTTTTTTGTTTAATTCAGAAATTGATAAGGAAAAATTTCCTAATTGGAAATTTTATCCTACGGGGACCGTATAAAAATTTTATTTTTGTATTTTCTCAAATAGATCCCCCATGGAGTTGCAAATCTTATCAAATTTTGCATCTTTTTTTTATGAAACTTTGCAATTGGAAGTATGTGCCTCAGGGCAATATTTAAGGAGATAGCTTATTGTTTCGATATTTATGAATCACACTGTATATACAGGGCTTGACAAATGCGGTTGACAGGTCGCCACTGGCGACCAAGTTTTTTATCTGGCCACCAAGTTATTTAATTTTATGTGATTATTATTATTATAATGTTTTGTACAAAAATTGACCTAAGAAATGAACACAAACGGCATTTTTACTCTTTTTCAGCATTTTTTAATTTTGTTAAAAATGAGTTTATCAAATGCAAATTTTTAAAGTAATAAACACAGAATTATTTGACTGACTTTGACACGAAAATAGGCAAAAATTGTTTTTTCCTGTTTCACTATTTCATCTATGCTCCCCTCATCAGATATAGGGTCATTCCACGGTAACTTACGTTACATTTACAATAATTGACTTCAGTAATTTTAGTAATATAACACTAAAAAATATTCAAAATGTAATATTGATGTGATTTGTGAATTAAACCTATACAAAACGAAATTTATATGAAAATTACTTACATTTATCGCTGTTTCTTTAACTTTGAAAATTATATTTACTATGGTAACTTACGTTACTGGAAAAGGAACGTTAAATTACCCTAATAAATATAATTGCCAGTGTTCAAGAAATAGCACTAAAGGTAGGTAATTTTCATCCAAATTTCGCTATGGATAGGTATATTTAACACATCATATCAACATTACATTTTCAATATTTTTTGGTGTTATATTACAAACATTACTAAAGAAAATTACTCTAAATGTAACTTAAGTTACCATGGAATGAACCTATAGATTTTGTATCACTGAATAATCCAGACATTTGAAGCCTACAGCAATCAGCATTTCCCGAACATGCCAGTTAATGCAGACTTTACATAATTTTTTTTTCATAGATAAGTGATTTTGATAAATTTCATTAGAAAACTTGGTTTATATTAACTTTCTAAATGATGTAACTATTCTAAATTATGCAACTAAAAATCCTACAATATGCTTATTTTTTCTCAATTAATTGATAAAAAACTTTTGTACTTTTGAAAATTAGTGACTTGGGAGAGGGACGGGTAATATTTTTTAAAGGCGACTAGAATTTTTTTACTGGCTACCAGATTTTATCAAATTTGTAAAGCCCTGCATATAAGAAATCAAAAAATTAGTTCAGTTAGGAAACACAGTTCAAAATTCCTCTTCATCAGTTTCCGCCAGTAAGCGGAATACGCTTTTGCAGCCCTGTATATGATCTATAGAATTTATATACACCAAGTAATATGCAAAAAATTAGTTAAATGTAAAAAGCATACCACAATTGAAAACGCATTCCAGTAATTATCTCTCATAGACACTATTATAACTGGATTATTTTGTGTGTCCCAGTAAATGAGCGATAAGTGCTATGCACACCATATTCTGAGAATCTTGTAGTGCACCTCAGTAATGCATATCAATTTCAATTTAGTCCTTTTTGTTCTACTCGACGTCACACCCTTCATAACAATTTTTGTAATTTTCTCCAACTAAACGTGGTTTGCGACCCCATGTTCTATGGTAAGTTTTCATCCTCTTGATGCCTTCTATCACCCCTCTTAGTTTGTCGGTCAAATTTTGGAGCACCCTGTATATACTACATAGTATGGAAACATTTCGTTCAGTTAGGAAACACATAATGCAGTTGAAAATCCCACTTCAGCAATTTCTGCCAATAAGCAGAATTGTAACCAAATTCTTTTATACAGCCCTGTATATGATGCAAATAATTTCTAAACACCAAGTAATATGCAAAAATTAGTTAAATTTAAAAACGCACATGCCACAATTGAAAACGCAGTTCCAGCAATTATTGCTCATAGACAGTACTATAATCGAATTCTTGTTTGTGTCCCTGTAAATAAACGATAAACGCTATACTCACAATATTCTACAGTAAGCATCTTGTAGTGCACCTCACTGATGTATATCAATTTCATTATGATTGAAATACAGTAACATCATTAAAATACACTGCAAACGATTTTTCCCATACACGATAATGTAACGGAATTCTTTTGAGTACCCCTGTAAACGAACTATAAATGTTACGCACTTCATTTTCAACCCCAAACATGCTATGGTAAACTTCAATAACATATATCATTTCCATTGCAATTCGAGAGTGCAATTTACGCGAGTTAGAGCGCGAACGGCCTGACAAACTGAATTCATAAACACTTTTCAACTATGTTGGAAAGTGTTAAAATAAGGAATGGAACAAAGTAAATAGAAAATAAAAGAATCCATATTTATTTTCAAACAAATGCAGCGAATGTTTTTTTTTTAATTTCACGAATTTATTTCATTTTCAGACAAGAAAATTTTGGCAGAGCTTCAAGGTGATTTAAAATATTAAGATTTCAACAATGCTTACAATTAAGGACAAAGAAATTTAAGTAGATAATTATTAAAATAGTTAACAACTGCTCCATAGGAAAAAGAAAGTTACTATTACAAAATTTCTAACAATAGGTACAAGTTCAATTACAGAACAAAACACATTTTCGCGAATTAGGCCCTTTCAGATCTTCAGTTTCAAACACGCCTCTCTAAAGATTCTTACAAAATAATTTTAGCAAAACATGTAGGGCATTAAAAGCGTTTTTCTTACTTGAAATTCTTTGAAACCAGTTTGGACGCATCTTTTGTAAAACTTAAAAAGGTTTTTATGCATGAAGAATTGCATATATATGTAGGATTTCAGTTGAAACACTTCACGTAAATGATCATCCAATGAACTGACACTCTATTATTATCCATGACTTTGATGCGCGAGTTGTAAATAGTGGAAATCGCGAGATTTGGCTAAGAGCCAGTGTTCTAAAATTTTGTTATGAAGCAAGATACGTAAAATGGATATAGCCGTTAGGCCTAGTTGGATTATCGTAATGTAAATTTGTTGTATAGTTTCGACCAAAAGTGTTATTAGTTGGAATTAAAGTGCATATTTTGTTGTTCATCGATTATTTGTCATATTGGTTCAGTAAACTGCCTATTTATATATCATTTACTTACATTTTGGGGGGCTCGGATGCCGGGATTATTAAAAGTAAAAGCCACTAGTATTGAAATGGAAACCAAACATAAAGTATTGTAAAACGCCAGTATCAAAAGTTGGGTTAAGAATTAGCAAGGTGAAACCGTAATCGTATCACTTCAAGTACAATTTTTGAAAGATGGGAACTCTAAATAAAGCTAAGAGAATTGATCTAATAAACCTCTGCAAGGAATGCGGAATTGAAGCACCAGAAAAATCGACAATACCTGTCCTAATAAAGCTGATCAAGAGTTGGGAGAGTTACGAAGAAGATTTTATAAGAGATCGATTGGAAGTAGTGATAGCAAGTAGAAAAGAGAAAGAAGAATGAGAAGAGAAAGAGAAAGAGAAGAAATTACAAGCAGAACTGGAAGAGAAGAAATTACAAGCAGAACTGGAAGAGAAGAAATTACAAGCAGAAAGAGAAAGAGAAGAGAAGAAATTACAAGCAGAAAGAGAAAGAGAAGAGAAGAAATTACAAGCAGAAAGAGAAAGAGAGGAGAAGAAATTACAAGCAGAGATTGAAGAAAATAGATTGAAAATGGAAATGGAAGAGAGAAAATGGAAAATAGAATCGGAGCAGAATTTTGAAATTAAGAAATTACAGATACAAGAAAATTCAAGAGAACATATTAATGAAGACCCAAAGACAAATCCAGGTAAGCAATTTGAATTGCTTAGATTATTAACTAAATATGATAGCTCGAATGATATCAGTTTATACTTAGCTATGTACGAAAGGCAAATGGCGCAAACGGGCATTGATAAAAAAGAATGGGTAAATTATTTAATTAATCTAATGCCGTTAGATGTGATCAATATAATAACAAGGGAAAACGAACCTGAAATTCACGATTATGATTATATAAAAAATATTCTACTAAAACGCTTACAAGCTATCACTAGAGGAGTTTAGGCTGAAATTTTTCTCATCTAAAAAGGAGCCATCAGCCAATTGGCGAGATTTCGCTTATGAGATAAAGGTGTATTTTCAACAATGGATTGAAGGCCTTCACGTAAATAACTTTGAAGATTCGGCGGAATTAATTGTTGTTAATCAAATCAGGCATAATTTACCTACGGAAACAAAGACACATTTCATAGAGGAATTATTGGTAATAAAGAAAATTGATGAATTAGTTAATAAATTAGATAATTACGAAACAGCACGAAGGGTTTACAATAAACAGTCAGTTAAGGATACAAGTAGCGATTTTGATGACGGAAGATCGCGAGTGGCTGATTACGCCAATTTGAAAAGACGCCAAATTGACAATAGACACAGTATGAATTATGGAAGCAAAGAGTCGCATATAATCTGTTTTGCGTGTGGCAACCCTGGTCACGTGAGTGCGAAATGTGCCATGGCGAATAATACAGAACAAGAATATTCAAATTTTTACCCGCAACGTAATCAAAATTGGCGAGAAACAAAATACCAAAATGAGACCCAAAACACGCAAAGAAAAATAGTTAATATGGGCATGTTAAATGGTAAAAAAGGAAGAATCTTAGATATTAGCGGAGTAAAAGCAAACGTAATAATCGATACAGCAAGCGATATTTCAATCGCCAGTTCAAGATATCATACTGCAATAAATGCGCCAAAACTAACTAGCGACAATATATACATATCAGGCATAGGTGGAGGAAAAATTAAGCCAACAGGTTTTTTCTGGCATAAAGTCTACGTGGACGATACAGAAATCCAGGATAAATTTTACGTGGTACAAGAGACGGACTGCGATTTAATAATAGGTAGAAAAGCATTAGAAGGCATACCGTTAAAAGTAACGGAAGATGGTGTTAGAATAGCAAGCGGCAACAAAGTTCGAGTAGGATACATTAAAATTAACGAAGTACCGACAAAAATTAATGAAGCAAGTATAAACAACGATAATCGAGGTTGTGAAGATATGGTTAAAATCGACTGCGTAAATAACGGGGTGAATTTGACTCAGATTACGAATTTAGTAAACAGAAAGAAAATAAGGAAATTAATAAAACCATATAAGCCGAATAGGACAAAAGATACAGGATTATTCGATGAATGGAATGCATCTCCAGAAGAAAATTATGAAAGTAGCAGTCCTGCACATGGTAGAAAAGACTATGTGAAAGATCGCAATAGGAATTTTGATCATAAGGGAAAGAACAGAAAATTTAATAGACCATTTGATAACGGAAGCAATAATAGATATGGCCAGAGATATTTTAAACTGTCATTTAACCATGGAAATTACAATAAATTTGGATATGGGAAACAGAGTTCCGAGAATTCTTACCAAAATAAATCTGAAATTTCTGAAAACTTTGAAACTGAAAATTCTTTGATACCTCAAGACATAGCAGAAAATACTTCACCTAATTCAAAAACAAGGTATAATCCAAAATTTTCCCCTAGATACATGAACAGAGGCTACTATCATGGCCGAAGTAATTATAATTATGATGGCCAACGATCGTGCAAGGCTAGTTATAATGAACAAAGATATTCACAACCTTCACATGAGAATAATTCTCATCATCAATTTAAAGGAGCTTATAATGGACAAGATACTTATTCAAATTCTTATCATTCTAGGAGCAATAGTTATGTAGTTTCTAAATACAGAGAGCAATATCCGGAAAGGAATCACAGAGATATTGGATATGCTGATCCTAAAGACAGAGAGCAATACTCAGAAAGAAATAAAAATCTCAAAAAAAAAAAAATAACTGTGAGGCATGGAAAAAACATAACAAATCAAGATGCTGATGTCGAGACGCCATCACGTCAGGATGACCGATTTGTAGGATTTCAGTTGAAACACTTCACGTAAATGATCATCCAATGAACTGACACTGAACTGACACTCTATTATTATCCATGACTTTGAGCGCGAGTTGTAAATAGTGGAAATCGCGAGATTTGGCTAAGAGCCAGTGTTCTAAAATTTTGTTATGAAGCAAGATACGTAAAATGGATATAGCCGTTAGGCCTAGTTGGATTATCGTAATGTAAATTTGTTGTATAGTTTTGACCAAAAGTGTTATTAGTTGAAATTAAAGTGCATATTTTGTTGTTCATCGATTATTTGTCATATTGGTTCAGTAAAGTGCCTATTTATATATCATTTACTTACATATATATATATATATATATACAGGGTGTCCGAAAAGTCTGAAAACGGTCAAATAACTCGAGAAATATACATCGGATTGTAAAACGGCAAAATGCATGTTCAATATTTTTGAAAAATCTAATTAGGGATATGAAAGTTGACCCCCCCCCTCCCACCAAGGGCAACTTTGAAATCTTAAATGATGACCTCCATTTCTTATTGCAGATTCGTATTCTCCGGGAAAAAATACGTAACTTTTGTATTGAACATTTTCTTCGAAACATTGTAGATGGCGCTGTAATCGAGTGCAATGCTGTGAGAATCGTTACCATTGCAATGTCTGGAAACGCTCGAATAACTCGAGAAATATACATCGTATTGAAAAACGGAAAAATGCATGTTCAATAGTTTTGAAAAATCTATTTAAGGATATCAAAGTTGCCATTTTTCTAAAATATTAAACACGTATTTTCCCCGTAGAATCCGAATCTGCAATAAAAAATGGGGATCATCATTTAAGATTTCAAAGTTCCCTTTACCCCCCGGGTGGGGGGGGGAATTTCATATCCCTAATTAGATTTTTCAAAAACATTGAACATGCATTTTGCCGTTTTTCAATCCGATGTATATTTCTCGAGTTATTTGACCGTTTCCAGGCTTTTCGGACACCCTGTATATTTATATATTTATATAATACTGAATGTTGGAATTAAAATAATTATTGTCCCATAAAAATAAAATTTACGTTTTCAAAAAAAAAAAAAAAAAAAAAAAAAAGAAAGAAAGACACGGAAGAGAAAAAAATAAATCTTATAATATAGTATTTCTTTACTTGTAAATAAAAAACTTTTTAACTTTCAACATACAAAAGCGTTCAATGTATTTCTTTTTCTTTCTTTTTTTTTCTTTGCTGTAAACAACTAAACAACAACAACAAAAATTCGAATTGGAATAGACTTTGCGCTTACACAAAAAGAAAATTATTCCCTTAGGCATTGAATGCAATGGAATGCTGCTTTTCTATTCCAGAGTTTAAAAAATTGAGATTTAAATTTAATCCTATTTAATGACAGTGAATATTTTGAATGAATATTATACGAAATCTGAAATTCCATTTTATGCCATCATATATCTGTTATTTTTAGCAATATTTTATTTGTCCCAAAATGATTAGATGTTGAAACAAAACGTTATATAATGTATACAATTACACACGAAGTAAACGATTTTAGAGAAAAGATTTGCATACTTTATTAACGGGGCATTATCGCAACCTATTAGTACATCTGCACCCCTGGGTCCTGCTATTGTACGCTACTTTCCTGTGTATTAGACATTTTGTGTATCAAGTATAAATGTATACACATATCGAATACACTATTTTGAAAGACTTGTAGATAATACTTATAGGTCATCTTTAAATTTTTTTTTATGTAACTCAACTTCTTATTTGTCTGTAATGATGGAATTTTGTAATAGATTTTTCACTAACATCCAGAGTTAAAAAAATCAGATTTAATCCTATTCCAGTGTCCATCCTATAGCCAGTGAATATTATGAATAAATATTATATGGAATGTAAAATTATATTTTATCTTATTATATACCTGTTATTTTAGTAATTTTTGATTTGTAACTGTGGCAACTCCGACTGCCTATATTAAAATGCAGTCTAAGCTGCCGACATATAAATAATCAATTTTAATGTAATTGATTTCTAATAAAATTAGTAAGAAACAAACTTTCTTACCTCTAAGTTCCAAAGTGGGACATCGGTGCTCCGGTTCTTCAACGCTCATTATATTTCAAAAATCTAAATCCTTTTTCAGCATGAATACACTATTGACTCAAATAAATTCAAGTTATTAGAAGACATCACGATTTAATTGACAAATCATATCTCGACGAACACAAATCATTATATACAGCTTTTTAACTGAGCGAAAAACGCTCTCAAAACAATCATAATCAGAAACTAAACTAAACGTTAGAGTTCAAAACTAAAGTTCTAATAAAAATATTCAAGAACAGTTACAGGAGAGAAGAAAAACATAATGTTGCGCGCATGCGCCAGTTTCATTGTCTCTTTTCAGCTAATCAGAGCACATTTCTACCTCTAGATTGCGTAGATGCTTTTTATGTTTCAAAACTTTGAGAAGAAAAGGGGGTTTTGGATGATGCAACAGGAAATGAATTCACAATTACAACATCCTCCCACCTTTGAGTTTCGGGATCTGAAACTCAAATCCAATTCGTTCGATGTTTTATGATACGCCCGTATCTGGAGCGACGAACCGAAACGTCCGATGTACTGTCGCTGACCGAACCACTAGGAGGATTACTAGCACCTTTATGTTAATTAAAATCTTGTTTCTTTTTAATGTCCTTGAAATGGTTTTTCATACTGTCGTTATCTTGTGATACTTCTAAGGGTATTAACCTGCTTGTAGGTCTTAAATATTCCCCAGTTTTCATTCTTATTTTCACTAAGCGGATGTGTCCATCCTTAGATGGAAAAATTTCAGGCACTTTGGCCAGAGGCCAATCAATTCTTTTATTATTGTCACTGGAAACAATCACAACATCACCTATTGCTAAAGGTTTCTGTATTTTCTTCCATCTACTAGGTTGTCGCAATTGGCCTAAATATTCTGATCTAAATGGTTTACGAAGGTCTTGTCTTATTTTCTGTTGATAAACAAGCCTTTTGTTCAATGATTTGGCATCTAGAATATCAATATCGGGTGTACCACTACCTTTCACTTCTAGTACGAACATGGACGGAGTGAGAGGTACGAGATCATTTAAATCTTCTGACACATAAGTAAGGGGGCGACTGTTGATAACACTTTCTAGGTCACATATAATGGTTTGTATTTCTTCATAATTCAAAGAACTTTTTCCTAAAACCTTTCTGAGTATTCTCTTGGTTAGGCCAATCAATCGCTCCCACCACCCTCCCCACCACGGAGCTGAAGGAGGTATAAATTTCCAAATAATTTTCCTTGATATACTATCATTTTGTACTGAATTCCAGTTTATTTCTTTCAACAAATTTTCCGCTCCTACAAAATTTTTACCATTATCTGTATAGATAATAGAAGGTCTGCCTCTACGGTCTATGAATCTTCTCAACGTCAGTAAAAACACTTCAGTTGATAATGAGGTAGCTAGTTCAAAATGAACTGCTCGAAACACAGCACAAGTGTATATTACTAGCCAGATTTTCCTATTTTCTTTAAGAATAAGCGGACCGGCATAATCCAGACCAACAATTTGGAAAATGGCAGCTTTTCTTACTCTATCTTCAGGTAAGGGAGGAGTGGAAATTTCTACTGGTTTAAAATCGTGTCGTCTACATCTTACACAGGTTCTAATAATTTTTCTGACAGTTTTTCGGAATTTTAAGATCCAAAAATCTTCCCTAAAATTAGACATCATAATTTGTACACCAGCATGTTCTAGTTTCAAATGTCTAAATCTAATTAATTTTTCAACTACGGGATGGTCATGTGGAAGGATAACAGGAAATCTGAAATTCATAAGATCCTCTCTTAAATGTATGCGTGATTTCAGCCGCAGAACTCCAGCCGAATCTGTCATGGTCTGAAATGCCTTTAGACGTTTATCTTGAGGACCAGTAAACGATTTTTGAACTAATTTCAATAATACGTTTTCAGTTTCATATTTCTCTTCTACAGTTAAAATTTTAAATTCTCTCTCTTCTTTAGCTTTCTTACAATTTTTGTAACATCTGTATATCCACGCGATTACTTTTACTAATTTATCGTAGGAAGAAATTCTAGTGTAAAATTGTTCACTGTGAACAACTACATTTGTAGTACTAATAATTGTTTTTCTTCTTTCTGCATCGATAGTTTCGAAATCAGGAAACATTTCTGATTTTAGCCACTCGTCCATTGGTTTTCTCAACCACTGCGGTCCCTCCCACCATTTATCTCGGGCTAAAACCTCAGCGGTACAACCCCTTGAAGGCATGTCAGCAGGATTCAATTGGCCAGGAATAAAGTGCCATTTTCAAGGATCACTTAATGAGCGAATTTCGGTCACTCGGTTGTAAACAAAAGGTGCCCAATTTTCATTTCTTTTTATCCAGTAAAGCGCATTGGCCGAATCAGTCCAATAAAAAATGACAATGTCATCTAATTTCAAATCAGTTTTAACACTACTTGCTAATCTAGCCCCAATATTACAAGCCAATAATTCTAACCGCGGGATAGAAATTGTTTTCATAGGAGCAACTCGGCTTCTTGTTTGAACCAACTGACAGAAACCACCGTTCTCATTTTCGGTCCGTATAAATATACACGTAGCATACGCTACTTTACTAGCGTCGCAAAAAACGTGCAAGGAATGCAACTTACCTGCATCTCGAGAAAAACACCTAGGTATTTCAATAGTCCCTAATTTTCCTAATTGTTTTTTCCATTTTTCAAATTTTTTCTTGATAGAAACAGGTAATTCCGTGTCCCATGTCAGTTTAGCTTTCCAACACTCCTGTAATAATATTTTAGGTTCGAATGTTACAGGACATGTGTATCCGATAGGATAAAAAATTCTGTGTACAGACGATAAAATGTTTCTATTAGTTACTAGACGATCATCCTCTGAAATTTCTTTTAAATCAACTGCTAGTGTATCCCTTCTAAAATCCCACATTAGCCCTAAAACAGGGACATTTTTCCCTGTAAAAACTTCTCGAAAATTTATGCTCCCACCCGCGAAGCTCGAATTTAGCATTGTTAAGAAGAGTTTTTGACTCTTCGATAAATCTGTTTAGCTGTTCCTTATTATCGACACTCGTAACACACTTGTCTACATAAAATGACTCTAACAATTTTAACGCAGTGTTTTTAAATTGTTCAGGTGCATTTTTTAAATGATATTCTAACGTGGCACCTAGAAGGTAGGGGCTACATGAAATGCCAAATACTACTCTTCTATGTTAAAGCGTTATCAACTTTTGAGGGTCCCCTTCTTCATACCATAGAAATTTCAAGTATGATCGATCTTTTTCTGTAATGCCAATCTGTAAAAAAGCCTTTTTTATGTCAGCAATTACCCCTATTTTCCGCAACTAAATCTGTTTAAAACAGAAGGAATCAGTTCTACGAGGTTAGGCCCTTTTTCAATACAATCATTTATCGATGGTGAGTCCTTTTCCCGAGCTGAACCATCAAAAACTGGCCGCACCTTTGTAGTGGAGTTTTCTTTAAACACTGCTCTATGAGGAAGGAAATGCTCACAACCTAACGTTTTCCTCTGATCAACCTTTTCAATTATTTTCTCGTCTAACCATTCATTAAATATTTGATTATAATCACCTAATTTTCCTATCTTTTTTAATGAATCGACACTTGTTTTTAATCTACGTCGAGCGATATTTTCGTAACTGGGTAGTCTAGGGTGGCCCTGTATCCATGGAAGACTAACTTCATATCTACACTCGTCATCTACTCTTATATTACTAAGAAAATGTTCTTTAGTGGCTAACTCTATCTCTTCTCTACCCTTTTTCTCCCCAGGATCTCGAATTCCTAAAGTGTCAAGGTGCCATAACTCGGAAATTTCTGCCTCTTTGACATGCAGCGAGAAAACTAAATCGTTCATATTTTTATTTTCATAACCTTCAGTTTTCCTGAGAATTGTCCAACCTAAACGAGTTCCCATGCAAACTAATCCGCCCTGTAATTGTTTTAAATTTCCGGTAAATAATTTTCCGGCGACATCTGCACCAATTAACACATGAATTTCATCAGGAGAAAATTCGTATAGTAAATCATTAGTTTTAGTGACTCTATCAGTCAATAAAATTCCGTACTGTTTTATTTCATTAATAAAGGATCCTTCCGGTATAGGTGAAATTTCAGAGCAAATCTTTTGTTGGTCTAATACCTCAAGTTTACATCGATAACTATTATCCATATTTCCCAAATTAATTAAATATCTATCGTGTAGTTCTTCACATTGTCGACCCCCAAATAAACTATGCCCTATTCTTTCTTTACTTATACTATTATATCCTAACATGTTAGCAGTAAATTTTGATATATACGACCGTTGCGATCCCGTGTCATATAAAATTCTAACATTTCGTACGATATCCCCATTGTATATGCGTACAACCAATGTTTGGAGCAAAACCCTTTTTCTAGAAGTTGTATTCGCAAGCATACAATCCTTATTAGGAGTAGAATCCTCTTTTGAATTATCGCCTAAGTTAATTTTATTCTTTTCTATACACATGAACTGGTGGTGATTTTTCCCACAATGAGTACAATTAGTTTTAATTTTACAAGCTTTAGCCAAGTGGTTGGCATTGAAGCATCGAAAGCAAGCTCCTTTTTTTAATAAAGCGTCTTTTCTCTTCGCGAGTGTCATTTTCCATACCGCTCTACAGTTTTGACTACGGTGTTTATTTTCGCAAAAGACACACTGTTCTTCCATTTTTTTATCATCTGCATTATACAGTTCGGCCGCCGTAGGAAGGGAAATTTTTTTATCCTTACGATCGAATCTAAGTTCACTGTTTACTGAGACATCTTTATCGAAAGAAAACCCACTCTTAGCCAATTTGACCTTTTGCTCCATTCCAACTTCAATTTGTAAAAATTTCATTAAAGTATCTAATTTATTAATTCCCTGATCTTTATCTTTATCATTAACAGATAAAGTGCCAAGATGTCTTTCCCATAATTTAAGAATATCTGAAGGCAATGCTGACTCGACCAATGGATATAAAATCGAAGAATAATTTTCGCTCGATACTCCTAACATTTTTAATGACCGAAGGTATGTTTCTATTTTATCATACAACTTAACAAGGGACAGTCTCTGGCCTTGTCCTAAAGAATTATTAATAACTAATCCTAGAACTTCGCGTATGTATACTTCGACTAAAATATCTGTTCTACCGAACCGTGCCTTCAATGATTGAATCGCCTCTGGATAGCTATCGGCTGTAGGGGGAAAAGAATCCACGATCTCCCTAGCTCTAGATCCCTTTTGGGTAGACTGAATAAGATACTGTATTTTGTCCTCGTTTACAATATCGGGATCTTCCTGGATTTTTTCAAACTGACCCCAAAAAGATAGCCAATTTTTGATATCACCATTAAAGGGCTTAAGCTCTAATTTAGGTAATTTAAACTTTCTTCTAAAGGCCATACCATCTGATGATAAAGAGGTATCCTGATTGCCCTCTTTCTCTAACCTTTTTATGTATCTAGATAGTTTATTTTTCACCTCCCAATAATTGGTGTTATATTTATCTGTTTGTTCGTATTCAGCATCGAATGCGTCTTGTGAACAAGTTTTGTCTTCAGATAAAAGATCCAAAATTTGTTTATCGATTAATGAGAGCTCTTCATGTTTTGATTCTAACCTATCTAAAAAAGACGACAGACTATCGATATCATCACATTTAGCCTGCAAAGTATCTTCTATTTCTTTTATCAACTTTGTGAAGTTGGAATGCACTGGCGTCCTTGATTTCTTTTATTTATCCATACTTAATGTTCAATTCTAGTTAACTAACTTCTAATTAACTTTCTAATCTCTAATTCCAATCATCTACGGAGCAACCGGTCCCGGCAGGGATGCCACAATTATGTGGCAACTAAGACTGCCTATATTAAAATGCAGTCTAAGCTGCCGACATATAAATAATCAATTTTAATGTAATTGATTTCTAATAAAATTAGTAAGAAACAAGCTTTCTTACCTCTAAGTTCCAAAGTGGGACATCGGTGCTCCTGTTCTTCAACGCTCATTATATTTCAAAAATCTAAATCCTTTTTCAGCATGAATACACTAATGACTCAAATAAATTCAAGTTATTAGAAGACATCACGATTTAATTGACAAATCACATCTCGACGAACACAAATCATTATATACAGCTTTTTAACTGAGCGAAAAACGCTCTCAAAACAATCATAATCAGAAACTAAATTAAACGTTAGAGTTCAAAACTAAAGTTCTAATAAAAATATTCAAGAACAGTTACAGGAGAGAAGAAAAACATAATGTTGCGCGCATGCGCCAGTTTCATTGTCTCTTTTCAGCTAATCAGAGCACATTCCTACCTCTAGATTGCGTAGATGCTTTTTACGTTTCAAAACTTTGAGAAGAAAAGGGGGGTTTGGATGATGCAACAGGAAATGAATTCACAATTACAACAGTAACTTTTAAATTGTCAAGACTGCAAAGAACTAATAACAGTCTTACTTTAAGATGAAGAAAATCTATACTAATAAAAGAAAGTTTCGCTCTGTGTGTGTGTGTGTGTGTGTGTGTCTGTCTGTTGGCGATGGCTAGGAAAATCTAGCCCACCTAGAAGGCTGGAAATTTAGGTGTAGATAGTCCAAGGTCTGGCCATGTGCACCTGAACCTCAGAATTTTAATATTTTGATAATTAGCCTAGATATTAATTAGATTCTCATTAACCATCGGTTCTAAAATGACATCTTTTAAATCAAAATGGCGAAAGAAACGGACTGGCGCATTGGATTTGCAACCGGAAATGAACGAATTCGAAATTATTTAACTAATTAGCGAATTTTAAGAAAACTAATTGAGATATCAATTTGAAAATTTCTGAGCATATGTAAAAAAATATTCTGTATCTGACTATGTGATTTTTGAAAAATTCGGTTGGTATTTTTTTTTAATTTACGCAAAAAACTGCCAAAAATCTGCCGGCGCCAGTGAAAACGATCCCAGAAAGTTTCAGACCGGGATCGGCTTTCATTAAAAACTGAACTACAAAGAGATCTGTTTCTCGGGAAAATCCCTCCATTTAATTTGCGAAAATGAAAGGAAATAATTGCCAATTTTTACTAATCAACAAAAATTTAGGTAACTAATTAAGATATATATTTGAAATAGAGGTCGGGAAGGGGTGTCATCTGCCGGCTATTTTAGCGTAGCGTCTTCGTTATGTTCTAATTATCAGAAAAATGTAATTTTTTTTTAATGATCGCGTTAATGTATAGGTGACGGTGGTTCTCTTGAACGAAGTATTCATTAATGGGGAGGGAGGGGGTGAACGCCTTTCTCTGAGATTGTAACTATCTCGGGCCCGCGCAACGCCGGGCGGGTTAGCTAGTCTTGAATATTATTTTCTGCGCAAGTTTATGTATAACTCTTTGTCGGAGCAGAAATCCATTTTCTGTTCTTGTACAATTTTTGAGGAATGATAATTTTCTGTTAAGTTCTTCGTCTATCTTCAGAATAGTTTCTGGACAGGTTGGTCTTTCATTAGAAGTACTAATATTTGCAACGGGTATATTTGATTGTCTCTATTTGAATTACGGAAAATGTCCTTTTTTATCCTTTGTGGTCATTTTTGGCGAATAAGTGTTTTCCTTTTGCTCGTGGTTCAACCCCTAGTTTTCAGGAACAAGTTTTTTATGAATTAATTGAGAAAAATAATAACAAGCATAGTTTAGAATTATTAGTTACATAGTTTAAAATAGTTCATAATTTAGAAAGATAATATATACTATATTTTCTAATGAAATATATAAAACTTATAATCACTTATAGTATGTTGACAACTTATATAAATACAAAAATCAGATTTGAAACTTAAAAAAATATTCGAGCATTTTTTAGCATTGTATCCAATTTTAGATGCCACAGAGACTGGATTGACATTATTTCTTACTGTTTTATTGAAATATCCTCTCTCCCCCCCACACACATTCGAATCACGTGACATATACTAGCTGGCTATAGCTGAAAATAAAATGGTGTTTTCTGTGCATGAGTTGGAAAATGCCTTTTAAAAGTTCTTCCATTAAAACTACGAGAGAAGAGGAAGATCACTGCGCACGAGTAGGGGTGGGAGAGAGAAAAATGCCATCTGTGCTCATTTCTTATGTTAATTTTTTTTCACAGAAAAAGAAGAAAATAATCAAAAAAGATCCGAAAGATCAAATCATTTCGATCGCCAGATCAAAAAACGTGGTAGCCAGTGGCGAACTGGCGACCGCATTTGTTAAGCCCTGCTCATGAGCACTCTTGAATACCTCAACATTTGTTGAATTTCTTGGGCTTTCATTTTTTTCCTTTTAACATTTCTTGAAATCTCAAAACTTCCTTAATCCGAAGGATTATTCTTCTCTATCCATATGTTTGTTTTTTTGGGTTGAAAATAATATTCTTCTCATTTCGGATTTTAAATAAGATAAATAGCATTTGAAACGTTTTATTTCATCCTCCTAAAAAATTACCATTATGAAAACTAGTCGGATGTGCCAATCCCAAAATATTCTTCTATCTCACACAGGTTTCGCATACACTAAAAAGAATCAGCACCAATTTATATCAAGGTCTAACTGAATCTAAATTTTTATTAAATTCCGTGCATTAGTTCCTCCTATTGCTAAAATCGTGTAAATCCGGCAAAATGTAGCATAACAGCGCCACAACGTCTAACTGAATCTGAAGTTTGATGAAAATCCGTGCATTAGTTCTTGAGATATAGTTATCGTGATAATAATGAAAAAAGTAGCATAGCAGCGCCACCTGTTGGGCTATTTACACCAAAACGTAATCAGCATCTATTTATGTCAAGGTCTAACAGAATCTTAAGTTTGATGAAATTCTGTGCATTAGTTCTTGAGATGTAGCTATCGTAAAAGTAATGAAAAAAGTCGCATAGCAGCGCCACCTGTTGGGATATCTACAACAAAATGTAATCAGAGTCTATTTATGTCAAGGTCTAACTGAATCTGAAGTTTGATGAAAATAACTGCATTAGTTCTTGAGATAGAGCTATTGCGGAAATCGCAAAAAATGCAGCATGGCAGCGCCACCTGTCGGGCGATTTTCACCAAAAACTAATCAGCACCAATTTATATTAGGGACTAACTGAATATAAACTTTTATTAAATTTCGCGCATTAGTTCTGGAGATAGAGTGCCCACAAAATTTTTGTCACATACAGACAGACAGACAGACAGACATTTTCTAAAAACAGTCAAATCGTGTTCAGGACCTTCTAAAACGTATAAATCCGTCGAAAACCGGAAGTCGAAAATTTTCATGAATCCAATACTTTCTTCTTGTAAAGATAGAAGAAAGTAAAAAACAGTAAAATTTGTGTAGCCCTTACTTCAAAATATCTGTAATTTTGCGGCTTCTTTTAAAACTTCAAAAGTAAATTTAAATCAACAAAATAACAGAACGAAAAAATTCTATAAAAATATAATAAATTATTTCGATTTTTTATAAAATTTTTAATGAGAATACAAAAAAGTACTTCCGGCCTGTACCAGGGGGAAGAGGTAAGCTTTCATAGTCCATGTTTTTAAAAATTCAACTCCTTTTACCAAATACATGAAGATAGAATGTTTGGAACCCGATTATAGAAGATTCAATCCCGTTTTTTTTAATACTGAAACAAAAATCAGATTGCTTCAAAATGTCAGCCACCCTAGAATTTCAAACTGCCATATATATATATATATATATATACATGTATAAATCAACATTTGAAAGGAGGGTGGGTTTGGGGTCTGGGGGTCATGATCGGTGAAAATATACCAACATTTTTTTGAACTGCTTTCTTCCGAACGGCTGCAATAGGTATAGCTTTTTGTAATGAAAGCTACCTAATATGTTAAATATGTCGTTTTAAACAGTTGTTACAACAATATATAATGCTTTTATTTCGATTCAAATATCTGTAAAATACACGCGTACGACTACTTTGTTATTACTTATAACAATTCGCTTCCAGTTTCAGCTCATATTAGAAGTATAAATTAAATGCAAGACTCGGTAATTTGGAATGCTTCGATGACAGTTCGGAACAGCAGTATTTGTGTGTGTAGCCTTACACTGCAAATTCCCAGCACACATTGGGAACACATTTGGAACACTTTGATTCAAAAAAAGTGTTCCAGTTACCTCAATGTGTACTGAAATGTGTTCTGAATGTGTTCCGCTATAAAGAAAGTGTTCCGAAAAGTGTACCTAAAGTGTTCTGCTCAGGATATTTGTTAAATCTAAACTCGGAATACATTTGAGAACAGATTGGGAACACATTATGAACAGATTGGGAACACATTTGAGAACAGATTTGGAACACATTTGAGAACAGATTTGAGAACAGATTTGGAACACATTTGGACGCACTTGTTAAATCATCGCTTTCTTTGTTACAAGGCGGCTTTGTTACAACCTACTTTGTTACTAAGAAGCCTTGATCGCAATCAATGCGTATTTCAAAATCATTATATTTATTACTTGGGTAAGTTATACTTTAAAATTTATTTTACAGCACACATGAGCTCGTTATATTAAGGGTCTCATTATAGTGGCTCCACCAGTGGCTGAGAAGTTCTGCTTTCAAAGCTGGTAGACGGGAGGTGCTGGGTTCAAACCACTGTCGCGCCCGTCGACCTAACCGTTCGGAGTTTTCCGTGGTTTTCTTCGAACCTTGCTTACTTACGGGTTAGGATCCCTTAGAAAGGTCCGTCACGGAGGGCAACCCCCCCCCCCCCCCCGCCGTTCTATATCCCTGGCGCAGATAATTTGCCGTAACAAATAACCAACTAACCAATTGACCCGTTAGAGTGATTGTCGTTTGAACGATATATGGGACGAGAGGCGCACAGGGGCCCCATTACACTGATCGCCGCGAAACGCACAGGTTCCCGTGCCGACCCCTCCCCCTCCCACCTGACTACGATAGACATATCCTAAAAAGCAGACATATCCGAAACTACTTTCAACTAAAACATACACATGATAAAGGTCTAAATTTATTATTACAAAAAGAAATGTTGCTGAGAAATGTGGGGAAATATACTTAAAAGCTCTGGGTTTTGGAAATTTGAAAAGAAAAATAATGAAAAAAATTGCCCTATTTTAAAGCATTTTTACAATTACTAAAACGAAATGTGTCTCAAGCAATATATTAAATAACTATGCCCATTTGTGTTCCTTTTTACAATTTATAGCAATTATATATCACGTATTTCCCGAAATAATGATATTTACTTTCAAAAGAAAGAGCATCGCTTTGTCTACTTTCGACTTAGAAAAATATCATTGTTTGTTTATGGGAGGAAAAAATGATATCACATGAATCCTCACTGATTCATCTTTATTATGCATCCATTTTTTCGTTCATATGTTGTAATATACAAAATCGACTTTTGGCCAGCCAGATACGAGAAATCTCCCACAGTGCGTTCCCTCGTAGGAAATAGGGTAAATAAATTAATAAAAAAGAAAACTGCCCAGTTAAACTGAGGGCATTGAGCTCACAGGCTATTCACATTAATTGTATATTATACACTTATTTCAAAGAATTTGAAATAAGCCCCTCGAAAAATAAAGAAATCGACAATATATTAAGAGGGGATCATCCCCCCGTTCCCCCACCCCCTTATAGTTAACAATTGAACCCCCAAACCTAATCAGGGAAGCCCTTTATTACAATGAACATATATACTAAATTCGAAGCAAATCGGATAATTCTGCATGAAAAACCCATTTATCTAAATTAAGGGGGATTACCCCCCCCGCATCCTCCTTTATACTTAACCAATGAACCTAAAGATTAACCAGGGAAGCTCCTTACCACAATGAGCCTACATACAAAATTTGAAGAAAATCTGATAATTCTCCATGAAAAACACACTCATCTAAATTAAGGGGGGAGGATAACCCCCCCCCCTTTACCCTCTTTATGCTTAACCAAAGAACGCCCTAAACTAATCAGGAAAGCGCCTTATCACAATGAACCTATATACAAAATTTTAAGAAAATCGGATAATTCTGCATGAAAATCGCAGTTATCTAAATTAAGGGGGGGGCAGCCCTCCGTTACCCCCTTTATACTTAAACAATGAATCCCCAAAAGCAATCAGGAAAACGCTTTATCACAATTAACCTGTATACAAAATTTGAAGAAAATCGGATAATTCTGCATGAAAAACCCATTTATCTAAATTAAGGGGGGATTAGCCCCCCCCCTTTCCAACTTTATACTTAACCAATGAACCCCCAAAACTCTTCAGAGAAGCGCATTATTACAATGAACCTATATACAAAATTTGAAGAAAATCGAATAATTCTGCATAAAAATTCAGTTATCTAAATTAGGGGGGGGGTATCCCCCCTTTCCCCCTTTATACTTAACCAATGAACCCCCAAAACTATTGACAGAAGCGCATTATCAAAATGAACCTTTATACAAAATTTGAAGAAAATGGGATAATTCTGCATGAAAAACCTATTTAAATTATGGTGCGTTAGCCCCCCATTTCCCCCCTTTATGCTTAACCAATGAACCTCCAAAACTAATCAGGGAAGCGCGTTATCACAAGGAACCTATAAACAAAATTTAAAGTAAAACGGTTAGTTCTATCAACAGTTATCGCGTTACGTACATACATACATACGTACGTACATACAGAACCGGCGGGCACATAAGCTCTCAGGCTTTGATAGCCTGTGAGCTAAAAACGAGTCGGAAGTGCCAATCCCAAAATTTTCTTCTATCTGATACATGTTAGTACTTAAAAATTCACTATCACATCTTCAATAAAATCAATATTTTTCGTCATTCTGTTGAACGTCAGCTGCTCGCGAATCGTCGGGTTACCTGAATGCAAGCACCCTTCATTGCACTAGCATATGATGTACAACACAACTGCGAAAAGTCCTTCTGGCCTTTACCGGCAGGGATAGATAGCCTTCCTATTCCTTAGTTTTTTTTCCCCTAATTTTACTGGAAAACACGAAGGTAAAGTGAGTGGAGCCCGATTACAGAAGATTGAGAATTCCCAGTTCTCGTCAATATTGAATTTAAATGAGAATGTCGCCAAATTACTCACTTATAGCCAAGTTGGCTTTATTTATGACCACCTATTTTTGGTGACAAATTTGGCGATACTTTGGCAAGTATCGCAAATTTTGGCGACATTTAGCGAAATATCGCCAAACTTGGAGAGAATTTGACGGTGACGAATATGAATATACAGTGTTAAACATATGAGTTGGAACAATGGTTACAAGAATGAAAGAAAATTTGCGAGAAAGCATGTTCACTAAAACTCATACATTAAACCCTTTTATGCAGGAATCCTGCTGTTTTGTTTCAAAATGTCAGCCACCCTAAAGTTTCAACCAACTATATCTCAGCCATTTTTTAAGATAGAGGCAAAAAAAAAAAAAAAAATCCGGAATCCTTGGATTAAGGACAAACATTTAACGGAAAAAACATTTCGGATTTCTAATTTTTTTGTACATTGTTTTTAATTTGAAATCTTTAAATGGCCATCACAGCGCCCCCTTCCGGCGGAATATCCCCAAATTCAACTGGACCTGCAGGCCATAGTCAAAAACATATATAAATAAAAGAAAACTGCCTAGTTAAACTGACGGCATTGAGCTCACAGGCTATTCACACTAACTGTAAATTATATTCTTATTTCAAAGAATTTGAAATAAGCCCTCGAAAAATGAAGAAATCGACAATATATTAAGAGGGGGGAACCATCCCCCGTTTCCCCTTCTTATAATTAACCAATGAACCCATAAAACTAATCAGAGAAGCGCCTTACCACAATGAACCTATATACAAAATTTGAAAAAAATCGGATAATTCTGCATGAAAAATCCATTTATCTAAATTAAGGGGGGGGGGGGTTAGCTCCCCGTCCCCCGTTATACTTAACCAAAGAACCCCCAAAACTAATCAGAGAAGCGCCTTATCACAATGAACATATATATAAAATTTGAAGAAAATCGGATAATTCTGCTTAAAAAACCCATTTATCTATATCAAGGGGGGTTAGTCCCCCCCGTTCCCCCCTTTATACTTTACCAGTGAACCCCCAAAACTAATCAGGGAAGCGCCTTACCACAATGAACCTATATACAAAATTTGAAAAAAATCGGATAATTCTGCATGAAAAATCCATTTATCTAAATTAAGGGGGGGGGGGGGTTAGCTCCCCGTCCCCCGTTATACTTAACCAAAGAACCCCCAAAACTAATCAGAGAAGCGCCTTATCACAATGAACATATATATAAAATTTGAAGAAAATCGGATAATTCTGCTTAAAAAACCCATTTATCTATATCAAGGGGGGTTAGTCCCCCCCGTTCCCCCCTTTATACTTTACCAGTGAACCCCCAAAACTAATCAGGGAAGTGCCTTACCACAATGAGCCTGTATACAAAATTTGGAGTAAACTGGATAATTCTGCATGAAAAACCCATTTATCAAAATTAAGGAGGGGGGGTAGCCCCCGTTTCCCTCCTTTACACTTCACCAATGAACCCCCAAAACTAATCAGGGAAGCCCCTTACCACAATGAGCCCATGTAGAAAGTTTGAAGAAAATCGGATAACTCTGCATGAAAAAAATCATTTATCTAAAATAAGGGGAGGGATTAACCCCCCCCCCCCCCCCCGTTACCCCCTTTATACTTAACCTATGAACCCCCAAAACTAATCAGGAAAGAACCTTATCACAATGAACCTATATACAAAATTTGAAGAAAATCGGATAACTCTGCATGAAAAAAATAATTTATCTAAAATAAGGGGGGAGGATTAACCCCCCCGTTACCCCCTTTATACTTAACCTATGAACCCCCAAAACTAATCAGGAAAGATCCTTATCACAATGAACCTATATACAAAAGTTGAAGAAAATTGGATAATTCTGCATGAAAAAACCATTTATCCAAATTAAGGGGGGTTAGCCCCCCGTTCCCACCCCCTTTATAGTTAACCAATCAATCCCCAAAACTAATCAGGGAAGCACCTTATCACAAGGAACCTATAAACAAAAGTGGAAGAAAATCGGATAACTCTGCATGAAAAATTCATTTATCTAAATTAAGGGGGAGGATTCCCCCCCCGTTAGCCCCTTTATACTTAACCTATGAACCCCCAAAACTAATCAGGAAAGAACCTTATCACAATGAACCTATATACAAAATTTGAAGAAAATTGGACAATTCTGCATGAAAAAACCATTTATCTTAATTAAGGGGGGTTAGCCCCCCCGTTCCCCCCTTTATAGTTAAACAATCAATCCCCAAAACTAATCAGGGAAGCGCCTTATCACAAGGAACCTATAAACAAAATTGGAAGGAAAACGGTTATTTCTGTCAAGAGTTATCGCGTTACGTACGTACATACGTACATACATACATACATACATACAGAACGGGCGGGCACATAAGCTCTCAGGCTTTGATAGCCTGTGAGCTAAAAATGGTTCAATTCTCTGCATGGACCTGCTGGTCATAGCCAAAAAGCTATAAATGAAATTTGGTTCAATTCTAAGCACAACTTCACACACTTTTCGATGATACAATGAGGACAGAAAAACGGACGGACGGACAGACAGACATTTCGTAAAACATGTTTTTCGGAATCTCTGACCTCTAAAACGTGTAAATCCGTCGAAAACTGGAAATCGAAAAAAAATTCGATTACAATACTTTCTTCTATTATTATAGATAGAAGAAAGTAAAAAATATTTATTTAATGTTATTTTCATAAATCATAATAAACGCATCACCGCACCGTTGAGAAATTACATAACGAAAACTTTAAAATGACTTTTTATGTTTCATCATATGACAACTACACTCTAAGTTAACATTTGTTATGCAGATTCTAGAAATGTATGTTTTGCGTTTATAGAGCCTCCTGAAAGTAGATAAAATAACCAAATATTAATAAAATTGATTTATGTTTTTTAATACGTTTTCAGAAAAAGCTTCTGCTTCGGTAAAGTTTGTAAAGTTTATGTTTTAATAAAATTTTTCACATGATTCAGGTTTTTTTTTTTACACTGGTAGCGGTCCATGTGGGAAACTTTAAAATGGATTTTTTTTATGTTTTCCATTATGGGGAATCGTATCCCAAGTTAAAATTAGAAATAATTTTTCTTTTTCGTTTATATCGCGACCCTGGGATGAAATAGGGTAACGAAATTTAAGTAAAACTCTTTTATTAATGTTTTACTATATAACAGCTATACTGTTGTTAAGTATAAGCTTTGAAGATTCAATACATAAATATCGAAGAAGAATCAGAGAGAAACATTTTAACATTAAATAATAATTTATATTGCAAAGAAATGCCGAGAGATATACTGGGGGACTGAGAAATCACAGTTATGAAATTTTGTCTCATAAATGCATTTTTATTATATTACAAGCGATAAAATGAAACTTTGATAGCAAACTCGAAACGAACCAGTCTTTAGAATCACAAGAGCTTTTATTTTTAATTTTCGCTATAAAATTACAGAATTCTAACTCCCTATATTTTATCTGCATTTTAACAGACTTTAAGTTTTTGATTATATACAGGCTTACATACCACTTCTAATAACAAAGGTATGAAAATATCGAGATTTGTTTAAATTCTTTACAGCAAAGCATTGTACGGCTTGATTTAGTTTTTGTTTACAATAAACAAAGTTTTGATATTTAACTTTCTTTACTGTTTGTGCTCCTGCATTCTGATAAAGAAAAAAAAGATAATGTTTTTCTTCAGAATCGTGAAAGAAATTTTTTTAGGGATTGGATTGTCTTAAAAAAGGAAGAGTTTTAGATACGGCAGCTTTTCAGAAATGAAAAATTTTGTTGACTAAGATGAGTTTTGGAATTAATTATTAAAAATGTTTATACATCTGATTAAAGCGATGAATGTTTAACTCAGCTGGATCCTATATTTACGTAAAAATAAGATTTTCAGATTTACTCTCTGAAAATAAGTAGTACTAATGAAAAATATATTTTCATATTTATCAGTTTATTTTATATGTACTCCATGCCCAACAACCATGCCACTCCATGCAAACAGGAATTAAAATAAAATCAGTAGCTTCAGCAACGTCGCTGTACAGGAAATGCGCAAATTTCGTTCCCAAAATGTACGAATTTTGTTAAAATTGCGATGAATGTACTTCATGTATGTGCGCTTTGCGTTAAAAAAACAATCCAGTAGCTTTTTCTATTTTTTTTTATTTGGTCGATTTGGTGACGATATTCTCACTGCTCGGGAACTGAATCAAATTTCGTTCGAATTTCTTGTTCGAGAACTGAATTATACGACAACTGAAGGTATTCGAGGAACGCGATTCTACTGTATAGCTGTTTTTATATCTATCTATACACAAATATAACTTTTTTTCTTTTTAAGGGACAAGATAAATACCGCTTATATATATATATATATATATATAACCATAAATGAAACATTATCATAACACCAACTTAAAAAATGAAATAATTAAGTATGAAATAATTAGTTGACAATGAAAGATTCCCCAGCACACTTAATATGGAATCAAAAACATTGAAAGAATAAGAAATTAAATAAAAATTGAATAAATGGAATTAAATGAAATGAAATTTGTGGAATTTAGACAGAATTATCAAGTCCCAATTGCCTAAATACCACAAATATAATGAAATGAGATGTTTCATCATCATATTAGCCATACATTGCTAAAAAATATGATATTGGGACTACATCTCAAATACAATGATTCAAATCAGTGATAAAATAAAAAATAAAATACAATATTAAAAAGGAAAGAAGCCATACTAATAAATTACAGAGAGAACATTTAATAGAGACATTAAGTATAAAATCCATAAAGATGAAAAGAGATATAAATAAGATACCTTGCAGTTCATGAACCATCATGAAAACTCCAACATGACTGGGGAATGAATTGCATAAAAAATCATAACATGTTGCCAATTTTAGAAATATAAATTGCTTAGAAATATAAATTGCTTTGCAGTGATGCCAGAAATAATGTTAAAATATAATGGATTATAAAATAAACAGGAACATTAGTGCTGTCATCTATTAGTAAAAGTGAATATAATCTGAATCGAAGGAATTGGATGGAAATAAATGTTTCATAATTCAACCAAATTACTATCTTAATTGATACCAATTAGTTAAATAATAAATAAATGAAATTAATTAATAAATAGAAAATCGAATTACATTAAAGGATGTATTAATGAATAATACTATGTTATAAATAAGTATTAAGATGGAAAAATTAATAATAAAAAACAACTTAAAATAGTGCAGCCCTCTAGTGGTAAAAGTAAATATAAAGGAATGGATGGAAATTAGTGTTTAATAATTAAACCAAATTACTATCTTAATGATAGCCATTAGTTAAATAATAAATAAATGAAATTAATTAATAAATAGAATGTTGAATAATATCTAAGTAATGGATGTATAAATTAATAATACTATGTTATAAATAAGTAGTAATATGGAAAAATTAATAATTAATGCAACATTAAAAATGTACCATTAAATGACAACAACGATTAAATAACTGTACTAAAAATACAACATCAATTAAAATAAATTAAATTAAAATACTAAAGATTTTAATTAAGAATCAAAGAATTTAAAATTAATATTGATTAAATATTGAAATGTATTAGTCACAAATAATGTGGCTTCAAACAAAGTTAAATTATATAAAAACACTTAATAAAATTAAAACATATTATATTAACACTGTATAAAAGTAAACATTATCTTAGAAGTAAATATGATATTGTCCACCAAAGGTATTAATCCAAATCATTAGATCAAATACATTCTTAATATTAATGAATATAAATTCATTTAAAATAATTAAATAATGAATAAGTAAATCTAACTAAATTAATATACATATAAAAATAACACATCGCAGTCCATTATAAAATGTGTATGATCAAACAATTGTGTAAATCAAAATGCCCCCAATTTTTTTTTTTTTAAATATAAATTAACCATGCGTATTTTTCCATACAACGCCGCCACACACCTCCTCAATCCAACGTCTACCCACCCAACCGTCCTTTTTTTTTTTTTTTTTTTTTTTTTTTGTAAATATTTATAAGATTATATGATTTTTTTTTTATATATTTTTGAAACGCATGTGTTAATTTGGTTGTAAAGATCAAATAGGAACTAACTATATATTAAGGAATATATGAATTTTTTTGGAAAACCATGTTGTAATGCTTCATAGATAAGTTTTTTAATATTTTTGTTAATAAGTTGAGAGGAACATAAACTTTTTATTCTATAAATATGATTAAAGAGTATATTACGATATACAGAATTATGAAGACATGATTTAAAATTAGTAAATGAATTAACTTTAAATTTAAATTCTTTACGTTTATCAAATAGATCTATTATTGTTTTGTTTTCTTTTAGTGTGATTTTAAGATCTAAAAAGTTAATAGTATTGTTAGAAAGGAGGTTTTCCGTTAATTCTAAAATAGTAGGATAATCAACTGGAAATATAGAAATATTAGTGTGATCAGTGGCAATTAAAATAATGTCATCAATATAACGATATAAATGTATATTACTATTAATAAATGTACGTTCATAATGATACAAGTATAAGTCTGAAAGTATACTAGATGTACATCCCCCTTGTGGTATACCGACTTTCTGCAAATATAACGTGTTATCATGCATTATATAATTATTATATATAATGAAATTTGTTAAAGTTTTAAAATAAGCTGTATCTATATGAATTGGTAAATTAAGTGAATGTTGATACTTATAAAATAATGCATTTATAATATTATGTAGATCTAATAAATCTATATTATTAAATAGATCTTTGAAATCATATGTCATTATATTGTTAACACATTTAAGATTTTTCAAAATATTGACGAGTTGATAGCTATTTTTTATACAATGTGTGTTATCAGTGGATGTTGTCAGTGTATAAATTTGATTGAGAATTTTTAATAGATGTTTATTAGCTATATTATTATATGTATTGCATCCTATAGTTACA
This sequence comes from Maratus michaelseni, assembly GCA_963931845.1. Classification (NCBI taxonomy): domain Eukaryota; kingdom Metazoa; phylum Arthropoda; class Arachnida; order Araneae; family Salticidae; genus Maratus; species Maratus michaelseni. The sequence goes on from OZ007588.1 coordinate 466,711,238, forward strand.
GTCCTAAATTTAATTGGATTTTTATGAAATTTGGGTATAAGAACTAAATAAGGATAATTAAAGTTAGTAGAATTAATATTTAATAATTTATAATAACTGTGAATTTTACGATTGTTTACAATTACATTTTCATTAGTTTTTTTAAAAGAATTGTTAGTAGAAATACAGGATGTAAGTAGTTGGTGATAATAAGCTTTACATATGATTGCATAATTATTAGGAGATTTGTCAATATATGTTATTACATAGTTTTTTTTGTAATCGAGTAATTTGCTGGAACAAATGTTTTGTGTTAATTTTAACCATATTCGATAAATTTTGTTTTAAAGACGAACTTAATTTTTCAATAACCAGTATTTTCCACTGATTAAAATATTCAATAGGTTTACTATATGAAATTGAAATTTTATAAATAAAAATGTCTATATCATATATAAACTGTTTTATAATAGAATTTACATTAAATTTAGAAGGAAGTCTATATTTAGTACCATAACCCATGAGTTTTTGCAGTTTATAATCATTCACAATATTAAGATTACCAGTGATTATATGTCCATGATCATTATTAATGAATTTTTTTAGAGTGGGGTCATTGCAATTACACTGAAAAGTACTAGCATCAGATGTATTTTTTGAAAATGCATTATAGTTAAAAATCTTTCTTCCAATTGTAGTAGGATATTTAAATGTCTTTGAAAGTTGAAGATTTTTTATAGGAAAATAACAGTTTTTATCATTAATTATAGAATTGATATTAATTTTATTAAAGATTTGATTTGAAAAAGTTATAATTATTTGAGTATTAGTGTTTTGAATTTTTTGTTTTTTATTTAAATTAATGTTAAAAAGATTAGCTCTTGTCATAATTAGATCATAGAAAATATCAGAGAAATGATTTGAGTAAGATTTACTAAGAAATACATTTAAATATTGTACTATCAATTTCTTTTTAATAGCAAAAATATATTTTCGTATTAAAAACCAGTTGTAGTTCTTAATATAGTTTTGATGAAGAGTGTTGATTTGTTTAAGAATAAATTTATTGGAAATAACAACTGTAGCAGTACATTTTCCTCGCTTGCTACGTGTTGTTTTATGATTTAAATTATGATTTAGAGTAAGATAAATAGGAGAATAATCTGTAGTATTATTTGTTTAAAAAACTTTAACTGGTCTGTTAAATAATTCACTATTAAGTCCATAAGGATAAATAGTGTTATAATATTTCATATATGAAGACTCCATAAATAAACGTTCTGATTTAGCTTTTATTATTTGTATAATTTCAATTGTAGTATTTTTAAATTTATGTTTATGAAAATGTTGTATTTCTGCTGTGGACTGTAAATTTTTTGCTTTGTTCTTGTTAGTGTCTGAACGATGTTGATTAATACGTTTATGTAATGGACCTGATGTTTCACCTATATATTTCAAACCACATAGGTTACAGTTTATGCTATAAATTACATTAAATGCTTTACAAAAAGTTGATAAATTAGGATCTGATACAATTTGTTTCTGAGAAGCAAATGGACAAGTCTTGCAGCGAGCATCATTACATAATCTAAAATATAATGGAGGAGGAGGAGAGTAAAAATGGTTACTTGATGTCGATCCAGGAACAACCCATTTATTGCCCCTGTACCGGGCACTACACTGCAGAGATGCAAAGTGTATCTTGCCAGGAACGAGAATTTTACTAAGAACTACCATTAAAAAAATATGACACAATAAAAATACAATTTGAAGAAAATGAAAATATAAATGAATTAAATTAATGTATGAAACATAGAAAACTTGATTAATTAGAATTAGTAAAAATCTTGAATAAATGAAAGTATATACAAAATGTACAAATTAAAAAAGTAGTGCTAAAAAACTCAATAAAATCACAACCAAAATTATGAAAACTCGCATTGCATAACCTCCAAAACAGAAAACCAATGGACTTTTTAGTAGAAAAAAAGTCAAATGAACCAAGTCATTATAACATATCCATTAAAAAACAAAATCCAAGCAAAGACTCCCATATTGTTAACCCAATGGACTTCTCAGAATATTGCGATCAGATCAAAACAATTTACCAAAGCATGTTTAACGTTAAAACACAATAATTTTAAATATTTTTGAAAATGTAACATAATATAAAATAACATTACATATATTATAAGTGCAAGAACAGAATATGTAATTAATACTAGTGATTAATAGGACAATATCATACAAATGCAATAGAAAAGGAAATGTTTCATGTGATGTACATAATGAATCAATTATTGGAAATTCCTATAACGTGGTATCAGATAACTACAAGTAGAAATCAAATATAAAACAAATATAAAACACACAATGATAATGCGCAATTGCAGCAGAGATCAAAGCGTATAATATTTAAAAGATTGCTAATATCAATTAGCACCATTATCAATATATTTAAAAAATATATATGCAATACCATAATGTATAAGAAAAAATATCAAAATGAATTGTTAAGATTCAAGATGAAAAGATATCATAAATAAGACATCATAAATGACTTACATTCATAATTATATGCGCATGTGTAGCATAATAATTTGAATGCTAATATATAACCATAAATGAAACATTATCATAACACCAACTTAAAAAATGAAATAATTAAGTATGAAATAATTAGTTGACAATGAAAGATTCCCCAGCACACTTAATATGGAATCAAAAACATTGAAAGAATAAGAAATTAAATAAAAATTGAATAAATGGAATTAAATGAAACGAAATTTGTGGAATTTAGACAGAATTATCAAGTCCCAATTGCCTAAATACAGTCGAACCCCGCTATAGTGAACCGTCTACGGACCCAAAAATATGTCCACTATAACCGATGGTTCACTATATCCAAATTCTTTAAAAAGAAAATATTTCTTAGTATATAATTGTTATTATTGATTTTTTAGTGTGTGATGTATTGTTAAAAATAATGATTGCTATAATACGTTATTTACTTTAATTTATTAACTAATTAAATTGACAATAAATTAAATAATAAAAAGAAAAAAGTTACTTACTAAAACTTGATTTTATTTTTATATTCTATGGAAGAAATTTGTGATTTTTGATTGAATGCAGTTCGATTTTAAGTAGAGTTCATCAATTTTCTTATAAACAATTAGTAAAGAATCTGATATTTTTTGGTCCACATTTTCTGTGGAAAAAAAATGTTCAGGATATTTGCTGCCGATTTCACTTCCGAGATAGAAGGTGCCGAAATTTCAAATTCTTCTTCAATATCGTCTTCTAAGTCTTCTTCAACATCGTTCTTTTGTTTAACTTCAGATAAGTATATCATTATCTGTGGGGGTACCAGAAGTATACACTTCATTATCGCAAGATTCGAAGTGCTCAGTAACGTCCCTTGGAAAAATGTTCACATTATGCTTTTCCAGCCACAGAGCTATTGGTAAGATTTCTTCATCATCTTCGCGCTCCACGTTGGCATATTTTCCTTCCCATAACACATCTTTCGAAAGACCTGCGCGTCGGAAACAGTTTTGGGATTGTTGCTGCTGTCACCTGTCTCCATGACTTTTCCAACAAAACGACTGCTTCCAAAAGTGAGATGTTGTATTCTGTATATCATAGTTCTCAAAATACGCATCACTAGCTGTTTCTTATAGTGGGACTTCAGTCTGCGAATAACGCCCTCGTACATGGGCTGTAGCACAGAAGTCGTGTGTGGAGGCAAAAAAACGAGCTTAATGCATTTCAGATTTTCTAAATGGGGATGAGCTGTGCAATTGTCGACAAGGAGAACAATTTTACGTTTTTGCTTCAACAAATCATTGTCCCATTGTGAAGTTCTTCTTCAAAAAAACTGGAAGTCATCCAGGATTTTTGATTAGCTTTGTAATTGACGGGCAGTTTTTTAACATTTTTAAAACACCTTGGTTTTTGGGATTTAACCACGACAGTTAATTTTCGCTTTTCTGATCCGTTCATATTTGCACATACAAGAACAGTTATTCTCACTTTCGAAAGCTTCCCGTTAGTGCACTTTTCTCCTTTAAATTTTAACAACTGATCGGGAGTCATTTTGTAAAATAATCCAGCTTCGTCAGAATTAAAAATACCCTTATCTTCATAACCCTGGAATGCATCCGGCCACACCTTGAGCTTTCCACTTTTCCACATGCGATGCACAAACACTTGCTGCTTCATCAACAATCTTTCCACAAGAAATATTGTTCCGTTTTTTGAACCTATCCAGCCATCCATTAGAGCACACAAAACTGTTTTCTCCGAATTTTTCGGTAATCTCAGGCGCTTTAATTTGAAGCATGGGTCCGGTCACAGGAAGATTTCTACCCCGCTGAATGGTGAAACATTTTAATAGAGCTTCTTCCACATTTTCTCTTTCAGCCCGATGTAGTTTCTTCAAAGAATCCAAATTTTTATTCTGTGCAGCAAGAGTCACACTGCGATTTTTCCAAATGTTCGAAACTGTAGATTTTGACAAGGAAAATTCCTTGCACAATGCCGATTGATTTGTTCCATCTTCAATACTTTTAATTATTTTAACCTTATCAACAATGGAAAATGCTTTTACAATGGAAAATGCCATACAAAATTTTTAGCTGCTCTTGTCTTCTTATCTCAAATCAATCAAAATAATAATAAAGAGAGACACTGTAAAACTAGGGACATCCTTGGACTGTTCCGATTATACCGAGGGGAGGGGGACGAAGTTAGCAAGTGAACACCAGAGCTTATTCCTAGAATTAGGGAGAAACGAAGAAGAGAGGGGAAGAAGAATCATGTTCTGTTTAGGCGATGAGCGTGAAAGAGTGAAATTTGACACAATATAAAGTCATGTCATCATTTGCAGTCACAACTAGTGCAAGTTTAAAGTTGGAGAACTGAAAAAAAGAAATCTGGGGAAATAAAATTTGAGTCCACTATAAACGAACTACCAAAATCTCAGCTGTTCACTATAAGCGTATAAAATAACATTAGTTAAATGGGAGATCGGACGGGACCAGCAAAAAAGTTCACTATATCCGAGTGTTCACTATATCCCGGGTTCATTATAGCGGGGTTCGACTGTACTACAAATATAATGAAATGAGATGTTTCATCATCATATTAGCCATACATTGCTAAAAAATATGATATTGGGACTACATCTCAAATACAATGATTCAAATCAGTGATATATATATATATATATATATTCCGTATTATCCGATGCTTTATCATCCACGAGCATCGATCTGCTTTGATAAACATTTAACTTACTTAGCTAACAACCTTTTAGTATTTATAAAGTTAAACATTGCCTAAAATCTTGCTGAATCATTACTTTCATTGATATATATCCAAATAGACTGCCTGCTTCGAAAAACAAATAGTTCTGCCTGGAGATAAAATTCTTTCATTATCCTGATGCATATTATCGTGAAATCCTTTGGCAAATTAATGTCTACATATTAAATACCCCCGAACGACACATTATTAAAATACTTTTCTAGCGCAGAGAATAAAAACATATTATTTTGAATACAAATCTATTTCTATTTTCCTTCAAAGGGAAATATAAGAGATACAAAATGATATTAAAATAAATTCTCCATTATACAGGGTGTCCCAGCTAAGATATTACAAACCTCGAGGAGAGGTAGGGTATACCTAGACGGCTCGGAATCAGATAGGAATGCCGGGTCGGAAACGCTTTCCTGACTCAGTAGAGGGCATTGAAATAGGCGCGGGTGTTTCGAGCGTGCTTGTTTCGCAATTTCATTTCGCATTTCGCATTTTTTGACACAAAACACAAGAAAAGGAAAGGACACAAGATAGGAGAAAAAATAGTGTTGATTACTTGCTGTTAATAAACATAAAAACAAAAGTAACAAAAGGGAAGTATAACTCATATCGAAGGGGGTGTTCGAATTGACGAACCCCGCATGCGATGCAGGCCTCACATCTTTGCTGCATGGAAGTTCGAACATCAGCAAACATTCCAGAAGTGTCTTGGATTTCCCCTGCAGCTGCAATCCTGCCCGTCTTATCCACTGTAGCACCACTCTCGTAACTCCGGGCATCCGGGGCCAAGTGTCAGTTTTGTGTGATCCAGCCTTTCCAATGGCCTTACTGCGCCAGGAAGGCGTTTCCGACCTGACATTCCTACACTGTAAAACATTTTCGTAAAATTTCAGTAGATGTACCGTAAATTAACGGTACTTGTACCGTTTTCACTCTTTACGGTATGAGTACCGTACTTCTAAGGTATATTAAGCGTAAAAAACAGTATATGTGCCATTTCAATTATAAGTTGTATTTATACCGTAAAATGATTGTTTTTCAGTAAAAAAATAGCTATTCATACCGTAAAATAATTATTTTTCAGTAAGAAAAAAGCTGGTACCCCCGCCTCGGTGTGCGGCAACCCCTGAAATGATACTCTTGCTCTTGTTACGTAATGCGTGCAGGCCTGAGGAGAGGGTGGATGCAGCCGGTACATGTACTTTAAATATGTTACGGTACATATACTGTCCAGTTAAATTACGGTATATATACTGGTCGCAAAGTTGCCAGTGTATATGTACCGTAATTTTTGACCAAAATTTTTTACAGTGTATGTCATTCCGAGTCGTCTAGGTGTACCCTACCTCCCCTCGAAGTTTGTAACATCTTAGCTGCGACACCCTGTATATGCCTTTTTATTATTTTACACATTTTAACTAAATAAATACTTACTCAACCATATAGCTCAGCACTGGGCTTTAAGCAAGATTATACGTTTGCTCTGTTACATTGTATGTTAATTTATCATCCTTTAAATCAAAGTGTACATTCTTAGACGAGCACAATTTTCTTATAAACATTTATGTCTTATTTATCTTTTAACCATTTAAAAAATTCTTAAATTATGTTCTAAGTTGATCTTATTTTTAAAAAAAATGTAAGTAGTTATGAACCTCTAGAGAAAAACAGCCTTTTGAAAAGATAATTTATTTAATGTTTTCACTATAAAAAGTTGACATGCTAAAAACAGATATAATTTAATCTACTCAATAAATTAATGCATCTCCAAAGATATTTTATTCTGAGACTGATGTATAACAAATTGGAAAAATAAATACAATTTTAGGCTTTTGGAAATATCTTTACGCAATATTTATGTGATTTTCATTTAAATGAAATTGTACGTAATGTGTGAATTATTTTAATCTTGAATCTTCACTGGTGTATCTAAAGTGATCATAATTTCTTCAGGCTAGATGATGAAAATTAATCGAAACATTTTTTTTTAAAGAATTTTTTGTTAAGCATGTGTCAGAGGATTATAAGACAATAAATTAAGTAACCATACTTGACAATTATTCCTGTACAATTTTTTCTTATTTTCGTGCATACACATCTATGCTCTGAAACATACTAGTTTATGATAAAGTGAAAATTTATCCCTAAAATGCTATAATTTAATTACCATTATATAGGAGGCTCTGTGGTGGTCTAGCAGCTCTCTTATAAAGGGGTTCTAATGCTCTGAATGTAAACGTGATGTCAACATCTAACCCTTGTGCGCAACAGCGACAACTATACTGTATTTTACTCTGATTTTCTAAATATGTTTGGAACTCTCGGAGTTTGCGGTTTCTGTTTTTCACTGTAAGTTTATGCGAATTTAGCTCCGTTGGTCGATCTGCAAGGTATATAAGGTGAAACGAAAGGTTGTTTCGGCGGATTCGAGTCCTTCCTAGTTGGTGAACAAGGCCTGCGTTGATGAGCTAAAGTCGCGCTTTCGCCACGTGTCAAGCAGAATTGAAGTTTGCTGAGTGAAAGTTAGACCTTTGGTAAGATAGTTTGAATTATAATTTTGAATAAAGGCTCTTCGGCAGCCACAGGCTGCTAGTCTAGTATAAGTTAGAGTATAATAGTTCTAGTATAAATCTAGTATAAGTTAACGATTTTGAGAGTGTTTCTTGCATTTCAGCCTAAAGCATTGATTGAGCGTCGGATTTGCTAGTGATTTAAACTGCTAGTGATTTAAACTGCCAGTGATCTACGCGTAAGTGGAACTTTGTTATTTTAGAAAAACTTCTAGTCATTTCTAGTGAAGCTTAGGTCAGTGATTGATCTTTGTTAATCGCCGTACGATATATACTAAATTCGCCAAATGACACCCTTCTTGCCCACTTAGTTTCAATAAAAGTGTTTTTAAACCTTAAATTTGAGTAATGTCTGAACTTACAGGTAGCGGCATTGCCAGGGCTCTTCTAATAATTCTGTTTCATAAAATACAAAAAATAATATACATTGCTGTAATTTTTAAACTAAAATAGTACAATGCAACTAACTAGCGCAAAATCACATACTGTAAAAGAGTAAATAAAAATTATAAATCCGTCAGGAATATTTAAGTTTCATGTGAAAATACAAATCGACATACCGTTGGATCTTTCTCTATACAATGAAAGTAAAAAAAAATCATCATTTTGATAATTAATTATAAAACATATTTCAGAGTAATTATTAAATCTGCATTAATTAAGAAGTAACGCATTTGCTACAAATGCTCGTACACTGTGAAAGGTTTTGCTCGTACACTGTGAAAATTAAGACTTAGCAATAATCATTTACGCATTCGAAGTTACACTGAAATACTTTTTTTTGTCTCTTTCCTAGATTTTAATTAAAACTCCTTATTTCTAATAGAAAGTAACAGAAAGTATATGCAGGTGATATTTAATTAATTTAATTAAAATAAATAAATTTCACTTTACTTTTATTAACTGAAAAATAAAATATAATAAAATTTCATTAAGTTTTAAATATTTATCTTTTGTTTTTAAGTGGATAGGAGACTTTGCTAATCATTTTTTTGTCTTTTTAAATTCACCTCAAATTTTACATGGTTTTAGGAATGAAAATTTAAAAGCATAGACCAGTTTATAAGAGTAGTAATTTTCTCATCTGATCGAAAATGTGTCCAGGCTGGGACTCGAACCCAGAACCTTTGGTTTAAATTGTCGATAGGAAAATTACTACTCGTATGAATTATTTATCAATCATTTGATTCTGTTGAAAATAGTTAAAGTGTAATTACTCATCCATAGTTTGTTGGAGTTTCTATACCTGCGGTTTATTCTGTTGTGCTGTCTCAAATGACAATCCAGATGTTATCACCAAAGGGTTATTCTGAGTGAATAGTGGCTGAGATGTCGACCAGATAGCTCAATTGGAAGAGTATTGGCAATTGAAATCAAAGGTCCTGAGTTCGAGTCTCAGCCTGGATATATTTTCTTTCTGATGGGAAAATTACTACTTGCATGAATTATTTACCAATCATACACAAATTCTTTACCAATTTGAATAATTGTGTTAAAATTATTCTAGTCTAATCACGTATCCAGCGTTTACTGGAGTTCCAAATTACCTGCGATTTATTCTGTTGACCTGATTTAGATATCAGACCAGATGCTATGATCAATAAGGTTAACTGGATGAATTAGGTCCTCCAGATTCGACCGGGATTGCTCAGTTGGTAGGGCACTGGCAGCTTCATCCAAGAGATCCCAGGTTCGAATCCTGGCCCGGACATTTTTCGTTCAGTTGGAAAATTACAACTCATAATCAAATGATTGGTAAATTGTGTTGAAAATAATTATAGCATAGACCAGTTTCTTTAAGTTTATTGTTTCGGTGCTACTGAATTTTATGTTCTGGATCCCCCTTAGTCATATTTATCAATATCCACTTTTTTAAACCCAAGTAAACATATTTTAAACTAGAAAATTTATTTAATAAATTGTATCTTCTTTTTTTATGTATTTATTTCATTCCGTTTTTTAAGTGGAATTTCTGGTTCGAAGTATGTTTATTTGACTTATAAAAAACCCGGATGATAAGCAGCTATACAAAGAGTTTTACGGCGTGTCGAAAAAACGTTTTGCATACAAAATTCTGAATCACTTTGTGCTATTGTAAAGGATTTACTTGCATTCTATCTATAGAGAGTGATAGAAATTAAATGGGGGAATATTTAGATCTTTTTGGTGTAAAAAAATAAGCTGCTTATTTGCTGCTATATTCCTGACACATACTTTCCTAAATAGGAGGTTTCGATTTCTCAAGCATACAAGAATGAAAAATCATGCGTCAAGCATAGATTATGAAACACTTTCCAACACATTCAGAATACTGTAAAAAAATTTTCACACTACTAATTACAAAGTAGACAATTTAGAAAACGCATAACACATTTGAAAACCCAACTTCAGCAGTTACTACCAATAGTCAAACAAAATATCCGATTTCTTTTGTGCAGCTCAGTATATGATCTTTAGATTTGTATGTATACTACGCAGTATGATAAAATTTACTTTAGTTAGGAAATACATAGTATAACTAAAAATTCCCCTTCAGCAATTTTCCGTGAATAAAAGGACATGTACCTTTTGAGAAGCCGTGTATATGATCTTTAGAATTTATATGCACCAATTAATATACAAAAAATTTGTTACATTTAAAAACACGTACCACAACTGAAAACGAGTTACCAGCAATTATTATTCATACGCCAGTACTGTAACCAAATAATTTTGAGTGTCCCTGTAAATGTAAATGAACGATACATTCTATGCATACCCTATTCTACAGTAAGCGCCTTGTAGCGCACCACAGTGATATGTATCAATTTCAATACGATTAAAATAGTGAAGCATCATTAAAATACGCTGCAATTGATTTTCCCCCATAGACCGTAATGTAACGGAATTCTTTTGAGTGTATCTGTAAAAAAACCCATAGACCCAAACAATTTCATTTTCAATACCAAAAATACCATGGTATAATCTAATTACATATATATATATATTAAGGCAATCCAAGTATATTCACTTGAATTAGAGCACGGACAGACGGCAGACAGACAGACAAACCGATATCATAAACACTTTTTAAAATTTTGGAAAGTGTTAAAATTCATATGGTACATTAAAGTTTTTAACGTGTCCCTGTAAAAAAAAAAAAAAAACTATACACGATACGATGCCAACTTTAACAAGACAAAAAAAATCATGTGTCAAGCATAGATTATGAAACACTCTCTAACATTTCCAGAATACTGTGACTGAACTTCACCTTTTAATAAATTGAAAGAATATATCTTAAGTAAACCATTTAGAAACACAAAACAACTGAAAACGTACTTTGAAAAATTGTTTTGCAGCATACCATTTAGATTAAACTCTTCTTTTATGAAACTGCTTTTAAAAAACAACGTCATAAATATCCCTGCATGTATTTTACCTAATAATAATTTAAGAATTCAAGTCTAAGACTAAAAATAAATAAAAGTATTGGATAGAATTGACAAAAAAAAAAATCTACAAACCACTCCCACAAAAAAAACAAAAAAAAAAAAAACAGTTATATATATTTTTTCACACCATCCAACATTTTATCAATTACAAACATCAAACTCTTTGGTTAAGTATTGATTTACTTTACTAACAACTTATCTAATTAGATATTGCTTAAGATCCAGCCGAATTATTATTTCATCGATGTAAACCCAAAGATTGCATGCTCTAAAAGACAAATAGCGTTGTTTTGATATAATATATGCTTATATGCTATAACCATTGGGCCCGTAAACAGATTTCGCACTGCAGTCTAATATTTTAAGCAATATCAAATAATTTCCAGATGCAGGTTTAAACATTAAAAGAAAAATTAAGAATAAAAATATCTGAAAACAACATTAATGAAACCAGAATATTATCTCATTTATTCCATCAAAGTTACAATAAAAAAAAATCCCCGACGGCTCGGCCCTACAGGCACAGGTAGATTTCGAAGACACAGACCGCCTGTTTGTCGGGAATTGCGGAAGAAATGACCTTTTTGCGATGATGCGGCAGTTGGAACCGCCTACTTCGAAACCTAACTTGTTTGCAGGCGGAGCCAGCAGGATTTTTTTTTTTTTAAATCTATTTTATTTTATTTTATTTTATTTTTTTTGGCTATAAGAGTTGGTCTTATAAAAAACTTGTCAGTATAAAAGTTTTAGATAATATTAAGAGGATTTATAATAAATTTAAGCGGATTTGAAATCTTGGGAATTGACAAAGTTATGATTTTTTTTCTTCTAAAACCCCCTCCCTCCTCCCCCCTTAAGGCAATTTTTAATTATATCAAAAATCTGTCATACATAAATTTTCGGCACTTCTCCTAGAAGTAATAATAACTTCAAACGGATTCGATACGTATCATAATTAAGAAATTATGGGTTTTTTTCTGTTTTCACAACCCTCCCCCCACCCCCATTGGTACGATTTTGCCCATTAACGAACTTGACCGAGATTTTATGCCCCTTGATTTTATGTATCAGTTTCGAAAAGATGCGGGAGTTGGAACCGCCAACTTCGAAAAATAACTTGTTTGCAGGTGGAGCCGGCAGGGATTTTTTTGTTTTTAATTTTTTTTTGCTATAACGGTTGGTCCTATAAAAAACTTGCCTGTATAAAAGTTTTAGATAATATTAAGAGGATTTATAATAAATTTAAGCGGATTTAAAATCTTGGGAATTGACGAAGTTATGAATTTTTTTCTTCTAAAACCTCCCCCCCCCCCCTTAAGACAATTTTTAATTATATCAAAAATCTGTCATACATAAATTTTCGGCCCTTCTCCTAGAAGTAATAATAACTTCAAACGGATTCGATACGTATCATAATTAAGAAATTATGGGGGGGTTTCTGTTTTCACAAAAAGCCCCCCCATCCCCCCCCCTTGGTTCAATTTTGCACATTAACGATCTTGACCGAGGTTTTATGACTCTTGATTTTATGTATCAGTTTCGAAAAGATACGAGAGTTGGAACCGCCTACTTCGAAAAGTAACTTGTTTGCAGGCGGAGACGGCAGGGAATTTTTTTTTTTTGTTTTTAATTTTTTTTTTTTTTTTGCTATAACGGTTGGTCCTATAAAAAACTTGTCAATATAAAAGTTTTAGATAATATTAAGAGGATTAATAAGAAATTTACGCGGATTTGATGTATTTTTTTTTTTTTTTGAGACCGGCGACCAGGCCCCTACCTGCCAGGTTTCCCTAGCTTAAACGGGTTTAGCGCCTGGCACCGAGGCGCGTAGAGCCACTGAAGAGATGCCGCATAACGGCTGGTCATTTCTGGCAGGACGGCTATGTGGAGGTCTGAGTTTTGTTCCCGTTTTTGTTTTGCTGCTAATTGATCTGATTCTTTTTGTATGGACCTGGGCTTGGCTATCACACCTATACGTCATGCCATCGCTATGCAAGTTGGTCTCGTAATTTAGAACCTTGATCCGGTGACGAGACCTTCACCTGACTAGGCAACTCTAGAGGTATTATTCACAGGTAACTTAGAGGACTTTGCTCCCACGACAGATTTTACATGCACCGGGTGCCATTAGTGTACATGATGAGAAAAAAAAAGAAAAACCTGTAAGGGAAGGGGTTAATACATGTTTATTTAACTTTAAATAAAAAAAAACAAAAAAATGATTATTTTTACCTGTGTTGGATTTTTTTCCCTTTCCTTTTCCCTTTTTCAGACTGTACTTAAAGGTTTCCTGTTGTTCTTGTTTTGTTGCTTGATTTTTGTTGCATTTTGTTTAGTGTTTAGGTTTCTCTCATTGCTTTTTGGTTTCTCATTTGTTGCAGTTGTTTCTGGTTTCTCATTTGTTGCAGTTGTTTCTGGTTTCTCATTTGTTGCTTTTATTTTGGTTTCTCATTTGTTACAGGTTTCTCATTGTGATTTGGGTTTCTCATTTTTCGCTGTTGATTTTATACTCTGTTGCATCACTGGTAACCGTTGAATTTGTTTTCATGATTGCGCTCTAATGGCGATCAGTCCATAGATACCTTATGGCTGTTACCATGAACTCGATGAAGCTATTTGAAGACTTGGTGCGCTGTGGGGTGGGGCATGTTCCTTGGCCATTAGTCCGTTAATTACATTAACTTCCACCCTCTTAGACGCTGAAAGATCGATTTTTTTGTCACAGGAAAGAGGTGTCCTTTACACTGCTATTTTTGTTATGTATACACATACACAATGTATACATATATAATTTTTCTTTCCTGAAATAGAAGGTAAATTAGGCAGAGGTTATATACACTTTGAATATATAAATATGGTGGCTGCTGGGACTTTTATGTTTTTGCTTGTTTTTGTTATATTAATCTATGTTTGTCTGTTTCATGTCGTCTACATTGTTCATTAGCCATCTGATCACTGCTCTACCTTTGTTTTGTAAATGTTTGTTGTTTGCAAGTTGTCTGTGCCATAGTTTTTCGTTATTAACTGTGATGTTGACCAGATGGTGTGGTTGTGTGAGCGGGCAGGACGTGAGGTAGTGTTTTGGGGACGTGAGGTAGTGTTTTGCGGATTTGATATCTTGTGAATTGACGAAGCTATGATTTTTTTCTTCTACCCCCCCCCCCCCTTGCGGCCATTTTTAATTACATCAAAAATCTGTCATACATAAATTTTCGGATCTTTTCGTAGAAGTAATAATAACTTTAAATGGATTCGATACGTATAATAATTAAGAAATTATGGGGGTTTTCTGTTTTCACAAAAAGCCCTCCCATTTCCCCCCCTTGGTTCGATTTTGCCCATTAACGAACTTGACCGAGATTTTATGTCCCTTAATTTTATGTATCAGTTTGGAAGAGATTTATGCAGAATTTTTCCAGTTATCGTGGTCATAAAAAAGTGACATAGATAGATAGATAATTAGATAGATAGATAAAGTTTTGAACTGGGGGTGGTTTTGGGTTCTGGGAGTCATGATCGGCGTAGATCTGCAAAAATTTTTCAAAATTTCCAACTTAGGTGAGAATGTAATAGGTAGTATTTCTTACGAAATCTACCTAAAAGAAATCTGCCCAGTTAAACTGAGGGCACTGAGCTCACAGGCTATTCACACTAATTGTATATTATACTCTTATTTCAAAGAATAATGGCCCTCGAAAAATAAAGAAATCGACACTATATTAAGGGGGATCATCTCCGTCCCCCCTTATAATTAACCAATGAACCCCCAAAACTAATCAGGGAAGCGACTTATTACAATGAACCTATATACAAAATTCGAAAAAAATCGGATAATTCTGCGTGGAAAACCCATTTATCTAAATTAAAGGGGGGGGGGGTTAGCCCCCCGTTCCTCCCTTTATTCTTAACCAATGAACCCCAAAAACTAATCAGGGAAGTACCTTATCACAATGAACCTATAAACAAAATTTGAAGCAAAACGGTTACTTCTATCAAGAGTTATCGCGTTACATACATACATACATACATACGTACATACAGAACCGGCGGGCACATTAGCTCTCAGGCTTTGATAGCATGTGAGCTAATAAAAAGTAATCAAAGATATCAAAAGGTACGCACGAGAAAAAAAATAACAATAATATTTTTAATTGCATTAGAGGATGACGGCATCCGCTTCGGAAAAAACATGGGACAAAGAGAAATAAATTGAATACATATCAAATACAATATAACGTAAAAAGCATACCTTTTAGGCATGCATAAAATACCACTGCTACCATCGATCGATGGTGTCTTTTTTTTCTGAACATTTCAATTTCAATTTAACTTTTTAATGAAAAATATAAAATAAACCTGTGCAGAAATATTCCACTTTATCTTTTTTGTACCATGTTTTTTATAATCATCGTTGACCGCGATATATATATTTGATTAAATTCCTACTATTAGCTCACACTCTCTCTATATATATCTTGTTCAAATTTTCAATCGTTAATAAAATATTTTCTATTCATCCACTCAAGTTCAAATAACTTTTTTAAACTTGTAGTGGATGACACTTTATGTTAATACAGTTTTTTCAAATATTAATTCATTCATTAAATTTAATTAATTAATTTTAGTTTTAAATGAGAGAAAAAAATTCCTCTCATTGTTTTCATAAATGAAATGAAAGATTTATCTCAAATGAGTGATGCCACATAAATAAAATACCGCAACGATGATTATAAAATAATGTTCAATAAAGATAACGTGGGACATTCATGTTGCACGGGTTTATTTTATATATTTATGATTAAAAAGTAGGAATTGACTTAAATTTTTTCTTTATATTACTTGTTTTATGGATTTGAGAAAATCTTTCATTTCATTTATGAAGACAATGCTGATTTAATTTTTAATTAATTGCAATTTTTAATCAATAAACATGTTTTAACGAAATGTAAGTGCACTATGTCAGAAACCGGTGCGAAAACCTTTCGAATGAAACCTCATTCATCCTTGTGCGTTTTGTAAGTGCATAGAAAAACAGATGTTGACAACAGAAATAATATATATGATATGTTTTCATTGTCACTATGTCTACTATCCAAAAATACTTTGTCAAATTCAAGTCTACGCATTAGATGTCACCTACCATGTATTATAAATATACATTTATTTCCAAAGAAAGAAATACGAGGGTCGTTTTTTTTTCAACATCCGATCGAGCCGCTGAACCGTCGCCTGATTGTTCAGCTGATCGATCAAGTGATGAGAGGTAAGGATGCGCGGTGCTCGACTGTCCATCTCCCTAATTATAACTTCTGCTACTACTGACGCCAGCTCGTCATTTTGTGCTGAGCTGTTGGGCACGTAAATATGTCTGGTACGATTGATGCTCCCACCAAGGGAGAGTTCCATAGTGATACGCTTTCTTCAAGCAGAAGGGAATAGTGCACCAGAAATCCAACGAAGAATGACCCAAGTGTATGAAGAAAACTGTCTGAGTGATGTATAGTGCTGCTGTAACCAAACAGATGATGGAGAAATTTAAATGGGACGTGTTTGATCATCCACCGTATAGCCCCGACTTAGCGCCGAGTGATTTCCATCTCTTCCCTGAATTAAAGAACTGGCTAGAAGTCAAAAGCTTCCGGACGAATGATGAGCTTCAAGACACCAAATGGACATTGTCCGCACAAGCTACCGGACCCGCTCCAATGGGACAGCCCACGGAGCCAGTTTTTACCAGGTGGGGTACGGTAGAAAGGCGCAGTCCCGTCAGCCCCCGCAGCGTTTTCGTCTGCCTTGCTATTCAGCCCCAAAATTTTCCTTGCTGGTACGACTTAGCTATCGGAATAATAATAATAATAATAATAATAATAATAATAATTTCAGTGGTTTTAATTGTCTTCCCTCAAAATTCTCCCCCCTTTTTCAAGCTAAGCTGAGTACCATAGTTTCGGCACTAAATTGTCCAGTCACATTCCAACTATCATGACGAGTATGTGGCGTGCGGCAACAGATCTCAGAATACTAAAACCTAAAGTTGGGGCACATCTTACTTGGCAGTGGAGAGAAAGGCTAGCTAGCCTCTTTACGCAGTTTCACCTTAGTAGGATTACCATATCGGGGGATTATCATTGATTTGGCGAGTAGGAAATCACTTTTGGGATTTAGCATGTATATATTCTGCAGAATTTTTTTTCGCATTCTTTTAAAACTTTAAATGTACTATTTAATCGGTTATATACAGCCTAACATGAATACATGCTATTTTAAGCAGAATTTTATGTGCACCATTTTTAAGTGGGGGAGGGGGAAGGAGGGAGTTGAATATTTAAATATTTTGAGGAGCATTTAAGTTTTATAATGTTGTAATAAGGCTGTTATAAATTCCAAACTGGTTACTTTATGACAATTTTTTTAATTCATTTTTGTTCGCAAATAAATGTATCAAATTAGCAAGTGCTCTTATTAAGAAACTTTGTAATCAAAAGACGTTTCCCAATTTTCTGGTAAGGCACAAGATCTTTCATAAAATACTGTCAAAAGATCAGGGTCCATAAGCCGTGTTTTTGGCCCATGAAATAAGACTAAAATTCGATTAATAAGAATAATACGAACTTTGAGCTTGTGTAAGTCCTATAAATCCGAACAAAATGCAAAAACTATTGTTAAAATCGTACAGGATAAACCTTCTAAGTATTAAAGGGTGAAATAATTAAGTCAGTATAACAAAACTGAGTTTTAGTCTATTTCATGGGCCAAAAACATGGCTTATGGACCTTGATCCTTTTGCATTTTGAAACGAATTCTTGATGTGGCAGCACGATAAAGGAGAAAAACCGGTCGTCACGTGACACTAATCGCTCATAACTCAATAAGAAATTTATTTATCAAAAACTGGAAACTCATTTCGATTCCAAATCGAAATAAATCGTCAGAGATGCCTTTGTCTTTAAAAATGAACCAGAAAATGTGTCAAAGTTTCGCGTTGTTGAGCATAGATCATTTGAGAACCACCTTAACAGTGAGAATAACTTTTTAAACTGCATTTATTTCATGTTCAAAAATGCAATTTTAAAAATTAAGTCAAATCTATTGTGACATAAATTAGCAGTATTTAATGAGATTTTTTGTAATACTTCTCTGTAATACTTTTCTGTAATACTTACGTAAGGTTTTTCTATAATATTTGCTGTTAATAAGGTATTTTTAACAGTTTTTATCCTTTATCGTGCTGCCACATTAAGAATTCGGTTCAAAACGCCAACTTTGACAGTATTTTCTGAAAGGTCTTGTGCCTTACTAGAAAAATGGAAAACGTCTTTTGATTGCAAAGTTAGAGCACTTGCTAATTTGATACATTTATTTGCTAACAAACATGAATTAAATATTTTAAGCAGAAATACCTTTTCTGTTGCATACATAATCATTATTATGCATCATATCATTATTCACATAATCACATTTCATGTTTTGAATTACGGGAGAGGTTCTAAAAATATCTTAAAAATATTCTCCTCAACATTAAAAAACTGATATTACAAAAGCAATATTTTCGATTCTTCATTTCGAAGGAAGAAGTAAAATATATATTTTTTACAGTAAACAATCAGTGATGTTTTTATCGAGAAAACTATGAACTAATTACTCCTAAGAAGAATTTAGCGCTAAACATCTGCTAAAAAATGCTAGCTCAGGCACTGAGCCTTTTTCAGAGCTTGTGTTTTTAGAGCGCGCATCTGTACCTTTTTAGGTAGCTTTCAATACTAAAAAGTATATTAGTAGCTTTCAATACTAAAAAGTATAAAGCTACCTATTGCAGCCGTTCGGAGGAAAGCAGTTCCGGAAAATTTCGATATATTTTCACCGATCATGACCCCCAGACCCCAAAACCACCCTCCGCTCAAATGTTGATTTATATATATAGATATATCCATATATATATATATATATATATATACTAGGGGGCCTAACCCCTGCGAGCTACGCTCGCCAACCCCCGCTCAGACTTCGAGGCATCTAAAAACATGACAGCGTGCTTTATTTTTAAAATATTGGTAAATCTGTAATTGGGTTGCCATGCTTTTAACGTTTTAATTGGGCCTTTTTTGATTATCATGGTCTCATACACAGCTGTTGCGACAACTGACGACTGTTTTCGGGACTGATAAGTAAAATCAATTACAACTTGAAAATCAGCTTGTATAAAATGGTTAGGTTTAAATTGTGGCTACCCCTCGGACTTTCATAACAACGATCTGTATTCTATTCTTCTTTTCCGTTTAAGGATGAGAAAAATTCCATCTGCTTGTGAATAACATTAAGATCCACGGTATTGAAAAGTACTATGTTATCTGGAGGCACGGCAGTGCCTCCGCCAAGTCGAGAGAGGACAGCCGTAAGCATACTTTTCTGGAAGCAACTCAGGGCACTTTTGACCCCCCCATATCTCCGCACTGGAGTATCCCAAAAATTTTAAACTTCAATTATAGAGAGTATTTGGCCCACAGGACCAAAATTTAAAATTACAACTTTCTGACTTTTCTAGTTCAGGCGATATATGAACTCAAACATTCGATTTTTTGTCACTTCTTACTCACTCGTTCACGCGTCATCAAAAAGATTGGGTAGATCCCGTAGCCCCAGAAACTTGACATTTGGAAAAAAGGTAGTGTTTAGGATACAAAGAAAGGAAAAATTATAAAATCCAGAAAATTCGAAAAAAAAACATTCGAAAATTCAACAAATTCCATCAAAATTGAAAATTGAAAATAATACGATCTTGTAGTCTTGGAAACTTAAGATTTGGTGTGAAGGTAGTGTTTAACATCCAGAAAAAGAAAACATCAAAAACACCAAAAAAATCGAAAGCAAAATGGAAAAAATCGAAAAAATTGAAAAAAAACGAAAATTTGAAGACAATCCGATTTTGTTGCGCTAGAAAATTCAAATTAGGAATAAAGGTAGTATTTAGGATACAGAAAAAGGAAAATTAAAAAAATCCAGAAAATTCGAAAAAAAAATAAAAAAAATCGAAAAAAAATGAAAAAATGAAAATAATTTGATACGATAACGCTCGTATTTATAAATTAATTTGGATGAAACTAATTGTGTGTATTAAGCTCACCAATGCCTCGGCCGAGTTCGTTGGCCAGCTTGGTCCGCCATCTTGTTTCAAGATGGCGGCCACGGAAAATTTTAAAACTAAAATAAATATACAAAAAAGTTAAAAAATCAAGTTTATTTTTTAATTAGGTGTTAGGACTTGATACAAGGATTCCAGAGCATTTTTTGTTTTACCTCTATCTTAAAAATTGGCTGAGATAGAGCAGTTTGAAATTCTAGGGTGGCTGACATTTTGAAACAAAACAGCATATTACAAAAAAACAACGATAAATTTATGGTCAATAATGGTCAAGCAGGTGCAATCCCGAATGAATACTCCGTGTTATTATAACTGTAACTTTGACTTCGAAATTTTGATACGTTGCATTTTCTATTTGTTGATATTTTTGAACTATGATTTACGCTAATTGAAATGTTGTTGTTGAAGAGGGATTTTCCATGTAAATCCGAAACGTCCAATTTTAATATGTTTTTAATGTTTTATGAAAGTGTATTGTAATGTCTGTAATTTTAATGATTTTAATATAAATTTATAAGTTTTAGTGAATGCGATTTCTCGCAAATTATTTTCTTTCATTGTTGTAATCATTTTCCCAATCATACGCATAAAACTATATATTCATATCCATTTGCGCCAAATTCTCGCCAAACTTGGCGACAATTGGCGAAATCTCGCCAAATTTGGCGACAAAAATAAGTCTTCATAAATGAAGCCAACTTGGCTATAGCTCAATAATTTGGCGAATTTCTTATTCAAATTCAGTGTAAACGAATCTTTTGTAAACGGTTTCTTTGCATTTTAACTTGCTGTTTTCGAGTAACATTAGCTAAAATTTTAAAACGAAGATATAGGAAAACTACCTTTTCCTTCCGGTACAGGCCGGAGGACTTTTTTATGAGTTGTCGGATGCAATCTATGTTTTGCATTAAATAAAGTAAAACATTGAAAAACAAATCCCATAGGATGGGGATAGTTTGTTTTAGATCTGGAGGCACGGCAGTGCCTCCGCCAAGTCGAGAGAGGACAGCCGTAAGCATACTTTTCTGGAAGCAACTCAGGGCACTTTTGAGCCCCTCATATCTCCGCGCTGGAGTATCCCAAAAATTTGAAACTTCATTTTTCTAGAGTATTTGGCACACAGGACCAAAATTTAAAATTAAAACTTTCTATCTTTTCTAGTTCAGACGATATATGAACTCAAACATTCGATTTTTTGTCACTCACTCACTCACTCGTTCACGCGTCATCAAAAAGATTAGGTAGATCCCGTAGCCCTAGAAACTTGACATTTGGAAAAAAGGTAGTGTCTAGGATACAAAGAAAGGAAAAATTATAAAATCCGGAAAATTCGAAAAAAAAAAAAAAACATTCGAAAATTCAACAAATTCCATCAAAATTGAAAATTGAAAATAATACGATCTTGTAGTCTTAGGAACTTAAGATTCGGTGTGAAGGTAGTGTTTATCATCCAGAAAAAGAAAACATCAAAAACACCAAAAAAATCGAAAGCAAAATTGAAAAAATCGAAAATCGAAAAAAATCGAAAAATTTCAAATAATCCGATTTTGTTGCGCTAGAAACTTGGAATTCGGAATAAAGGTAGTATTTAAGATGCAAAATAAGGAAAAATTAAAAATTCCGGAAAATTCGAAAAAAAAAAATTCAAAAATTTGAAAAATTCGAAAAAAATTGAAAAAATTAAAATAATTTGATCTTTTAGCCTTAGAAACTTAAAATTCGCAGTAAAGATAGTGTTTAGGATTCAGAATAAGTTAAAATAAAAAACCAAATAAAATTCGAAAATAAAACAAAAAAATCGAAAAAATCGGAAAAATCGAAAAATAAGGAAAATTTGAAAATAATTCGATTTTATAGCGCTAGGAACTTGAAATTTGGAATAAAGGTAATATTTAAGATATTAAATAAGGAAAAATTCAAAAATATGGATAATTCAAAAATACCCATAAATTAGTGCAGACGATATATGAACTCAAAGTTTCGATTTTTTGTCACTCACACACTCACTCACTCTCGCGTCATCAAAAAGATTGGGTATATCCCACAGCCACAGAAACTGAAAATTTGGAATAAAGCTAGCATTTCGGATACAAAGAAAGGAAAAAATATAAAATCCGGAAAATTAAAAAAAAAAAAAACATTCGAAAATTAAAAAAAAATCGAACAAAATTGAAATTTGAAAATAACACGATCTTGTAGTCTTAAAAACTTAAAATTTGGTGTGAAGGTAGTGTTTAGAATTCAGATAAAGAAAACATCAAAAACACACACAAAAAAAAAATTGAAAATAAAATCGAAAAATCGAAAAAAATCGAAAAATTTCAAATAATCCAATTTTGTTGCGCTAGAAACTTGGAATTCGGAATAAAGGTAGTATGTAGGATGCAAAATAAGGAAAAATTAAAAAATCCAGAAAACTCGAAAAAAAATCAAAAATTCGAAAATTTCGAAAAAATTTGAAAAAAAATTAAATAATTTGATCTTTTGGCCTTAGAAACTTAAAGTTCGCGGTAAAGATAGTGTTTAGGATTCAGAATAAGTTAAAATAAAAACGCAATAAAATTCGAAAATAAAATAAAAAAATCGAAAGAAATCGAAAAATAAGGAAATTTTGAAAATAATTTGATTTTATAGCGCTAGAAACTTGAAATTTGGAATAAAGATAATATTTAAGATACTAAATAAGGAAACATTAAAAAATATGGATAATTAAAAAAAAATCGAAAATTTAAAAAAACAAAATAGAAAGAAAGAAAGAAAAAGGAGAGAAATTGAAAATAATACGATCTCGTAGTCTTAGAAACTGAATATTTGGTGTAAAGGTAGTGTTTAGGATTCAGAAAAAGAAAAATTAAAAACACAACAAAAATTGAAAATAAAATCAAAAAATCGAAAAAAAAAACGAAAATTTGAAAATAATTCGATTTTGTAAAGCTAGAAACTTAAAATTTGGAATAAAGTTAGTATTTAGGATACAAAAAAAAGAAATAAATAAAAAATCTGTAAAATTCGAAAAAAAATTCGAAAATTCGAAAATTGAAAAAAATTCGATTTTGTAGCTTTAGAACTTAAAATTCGGCATAAACTTATTGTTTAAGATACAGAAAAAGAAAAAATTAAAACACAATAAATTCGAAAATAGAATAAAAAACTCGAAAAAGATCGGAAATTTTAAAATAATTCGATTTTGTAGCTCTAGAAACTTAAAATTTGTAATAAAGGATACAAAATAAGAAAAAATTATAAAATCCAGAAAATTATAAAAAAAAAAATGCGAAAAAATCAAAAATTGAAAATATTTTTTATCTTGTAGTCTTAGAAACTTAAAACTTGGTGTAAAGGTAGTATTTACTATTCAATAAAAGGAACAATTAAAAAATTCGAAAATAAAATCGAAAAATGTTTAAGAAATCGAAAATTCGAAAACAATTTGATTTTGTACTGCTAGAAACATTAGTTATAAGATAATTGTCCTATTAGCTAGTACAACGCCCCTAATTGTTTTATGTTATTTCCCCCGGATTATGGCTTTCTTTTCTTTCGTTTACGAATTTCGTTATAGAAAAGTTCCGCTATAGACTGGCTACGATATAGGCGATTTCTTTATAGACAGGTTTGTTTTCTTTCACATGTTGTACTCTATTTACTTCACATATGAAATATGGATTATTAAATGATGTTAGCCCCACAAAAATTTTCACAGCTCCCCCTACCCTCCCGACATTACTGGCTGGTTATGGCTTGATAGTCCTTTCTAAATAAAATCATGGTGACTCTAAGATTCACTTGATTTATCTCTAAATTGAACCTAAATGATCCTAAGAAGACGGATCAAATAATTACTATATTGGCATGACAATCAGGTAACTTAGAATTAAAATCGAAAAATCAATAAATTCATAAAAAGTCGAAAATTTGAAAATAATTCGATTTTGTAGTCCTAGAAGATTGACATTTGGCAGAAAGGCAGGGTTTTGTACACAAAGTAAGGAAAAATTAAAAAATCCGTAAATAATAAAAAAAAGTCTAAAAAAAAAACGAAAAAAGCCATCGAAAAAAGGAATATAGTTTGTTTATTGGAAATTTCCGGAAATTTAAATTTTGGCTTTCTTTTTATACTAAAAAGTTCTTTTATGTTAAATATCAAGTATCTAGGGCTGCGAGTTATATCTCAGATGCATAGCGCCTATCCTGGAAGCAATTGAGAGTACTTTTGACACTCCCACTCCCATAATTTAGTGCTTGCCTAGGAACCTGAAATCTCTTTTTATCTACAGTACATTGCAAACGAAACTAAAGCTTCAATTTTTTGATACCTGTAAATAATAGGGACAGAGTGTGGGCTTAGCGAAAATCAGTGGATGATCTCCAAAAAGAACCCAAAATCAAGAAAAGGAGGGTTATTTACAAAAAGAAGTGAAATCTCATCAAAAAGTCACCTGTAAAAAATGCAGCCAAGTCTCGTTACTCATTTACCGTAAAAAGTACTGAGATCGTATAAAGCCAAGTTTAACTATCTTATTAACTCTGAAATTTTCATTCACAAAATCACTCCTAGTCTCTACATCTTTAGTTAATTATTATTTTGTGACTTGGCAATTACGCAGCACAGGGAAGTTATTACACCTTACTATGTTATGGGATGGGATGGGATAATTTAACTAAAGCAAATTATATACGCACAGGGAAGTTATTACACCTTAATATGTTATAGTATTATTTGATTAAGACTAACTATATACATCACATTCTCGTGCTTCGTAATTGCCAAGTCACAAAATAATAATTAACTAAAGATGTAGAGACTAGGAGTGATTTTGTGAATGAAAATTTCAGAGTTAATAAGATAGTTAAACTTGGCTTTATACGATCTCAGTACTTTTTACGGTAAATGAGTAACGAGACTTGGCTGCATTTTTTACAGGTGACTTTTTGATGAGATAGACATTTTCAGTAACAGGTTTTAATTTTCACTCTATTTTAGTGCACCATCATGCATATTTCCATGTTATTTTAAATATGTAAATTATTTATTTTAATTAATATGTATATACAAACTTTCTAATAATTATTTAACATACAGAATTAATTAAATATTTTGTGCATGCATGCCTGCATTTATTCGGCATCAATTGATGAGATATTTAAACAAATTTGCTATCCGCGATAATTTTACACCATGTTATGTCAGTTGAATATTGTCCATAAGAAAATCGGGTACTTTTCCTTTGCTTTTAGGTTTGGCGTAATTCGAGCTTCAAAAAGGGATAGATTCGTTAATATACATAGATTTGTTGCCAAAAGTTATGAAAACAAACCCAATGAACTTTTGGTGCTTTTCTATTATAGGGAACTTGACGCTTTTTTAAAAGGCTTGGCGGAAAAAACCAAGCAGGATATTTTATTCTCCTTCCGTTCAGTTGGGCAATTATTATTTTATATATTCGTTTGAAATATCCGAAATAGTGATTTTATAAATTCGTTTAATTAAATTTTACAAAAAAATAACAATATGTCATCAATAAATAATAATTAGTATTGATTCCTTTTTCCTCTTTTCTTTTGCGTTTGCATAAATGACGTCATTTGGACAAATTTATTCAAATATTTTCAGTTTATAAATTAAATTAAATGCTGACAGACGATTGAATCCAGACGATAGAAATGTGATTTTTTTTCAAATTTTCCATAAAAAACATAATTTAATCACAATCTTGTCTTCATTATCGATTGAAATAAAAGATAAATTCAATTTCAATTTGAAAATGACGAATAAAAAGAAATCAATAATCCCTATCGGGATCCTTTTCAATTTTTTTCCCATTTTTGTCACAAAAAAACTGAGTAATTAGTTGCCATCATTATAGAAATGTCATTAAAATTAGAAAAAAATTAATATCTCGAAAACTAAATCCAATTTCAAAATTCTATTACCAGTTTTGACATCCGCGGATTTTTCTGGATAATAGGTATTAATTTCACCATCAAGCGCTTAATATTTTATTAAAAATAGCCCTGAAACATAATCAGTCGTTTAATCAGTCGTTTCATAAAATCGTTTCATAAATTCATTTCATAAAATCGTTTCACAAATTCGTTTCATTAGGATTTTATATATATAGGGTAGATATATATATATATATATCTGACATATGTCGTACGATAACGCTCGTATTTATAAATCGATTTTGATGAAACTAATTGTGTGTATTAAGCTCACTAATGTCTCGACCGAGTTCGTTGGCCAGCTTGGTCCGCCATTTTGTTTCAAGATGGCGGCCATTTAAAAATTTAAAACTAAAATAAATATACAAAAAAGTTAAAAATTCAAATTTATTTTATAATTACGTGTTAGGCCTTGATACAAGGATTCCAGAGCATATTTTGGTTTACCTCTATCTTAAAAAGTGGCTGAGATAGAGCAGTTTGAAATTCTAGGGTGGCTGACATTTTGAAACAAAACAGCACATTAACGCAATTACTTGGAAATTATTTTCTTTCATTGTTGTAATAATTTTCCAAATCATACGCATAAAACTATATGTTCATATCCGTTAGCGACAAAATTGGCGACAAAATTGACAAAATTGGCGACATTTGGCGAAATATCGCCAAATTTGGCGACCAAAATAAGTCTTCATAAATGAAGCCAATTTGGCTATTGCTCAATAATTTGGCGAATTTCTTATTCAAATTCAGTATTAACGAATCTTTTGTAAACGTTTTCTTTGCATTTTAACTTGCTGTTTTCGTGTAACATTAGCTAAAATTTTAAAACGAAGATATAGGAAAGCTACCTTTTCCTCCCGGTACAGGCCGGAAGGACTTTTATTTTTGAAAATACACTTCGTGCTTTAATTAAAAAAATATTCATGATTTAATGTAGAAAAATATTTAGAAATAACGTTGTGGTTGTTTTTTCGGTTCTCATCATTTTGGAATGCATTAGGTTCATTAAATTGATTGTAAAATACACAGAACATGCATAAAAATCTTTCTTCTGTCCTTATTTTCGAAATAAAAAAATCGTGTTCAGTGTTTATTTAGATTTTAATGCACCCCAAATTCTTATTAAAGTATCTCAACTTAACAGAACTCAAATATGCTCATATTTAAAGTAAAAGTAAATTTTATAAATAATCTAATTAAATCTCGTTACAAATTTCATTCCAAACATTATAATATCACTTTTAAAAAATCTATAGAAATAGAATGGAAAACTTTTTTTTTACTTATTCTATTCTAAAATAAATACAATCATATTCACATTTTGGATTACACTACAGAAATTATTTTAATCAATCTCTATAATCCTTATATATTATTTCTCCTGTCAACATCCCTTTTACTCAGAAAATATGAAACGCAGAACAACGAATGAGATACCATATGAAAGGTTTTTGAACTGGCTTCTGACATAGCCCACTCAACAATTCGTTAAAACATGTTTTTGATTAAAATTTGCTGAAAATTAAAAATAAAATCGGCATTGTTTTCATGAAAGAAATGAAAGGTTTTCCTCAAAATATTGTTGCCAAAAAAATAAAATACCACATTATATGATGCTCATAGCAATTATTATAAAAAACACCGAGCGGGTTTATTTTATACTTATGATTAAAAAGAGAAATTGAAATGTTTAGATTTATATTTCTAAGTCCCATGTTTTTTCCCGAAGCGGATGACGTCATCCTCTAATGCAGTCAAAATACGATTGTTAATTTTTTTTCTCGCGCGTGCCTTTAGCAATCTTGGATCAGTTTTTAGTCTAACTTTGATGGAATAAATTAGATGATATTCTGGCTTGACTAACAACTAAATGTTGTTTGCAGATATTTTTATCCTTGCTTTTTCTTTAGAAGTTTAAACCTGCATCGAATAAATATTACAAATTGATAAAAAATGATACTTCTCTATTATCCACTTTTCATAACAAAAAACTATCGCCAAATAAACGGGAGAACGTTGCCATTGGAATATCAAAAAATAAATAAATAAATAAAATATAAGAATTTAAGGACACAATTGTTATTTTAATTAATAAAATAACTACTAAATCAGTAAAACATAATGAAAAATACACGCAAATGTCGAATGTAAAACCACTAGATGACGTAACAAACACGCATAATGATTCTGACATCAAGTCAATGGGACTGCATTTTTGGCGTTTAATCTTACATTTTGGTGGTAGTTTTTTGTTATGAAAAGTGGTCGACGGGATAATAGAGAAGTACCTAAAAAATATTAGATTTCAGTGCGAAATAAAAAATGATACTTCTCTATTATCCACTTTTCATAACAAAAAACTATCGCCAAATAAACGGGAGAACGTTGCCATTGGAATATCAAAAAATAAATAAATAAATAAAATATAAGAATTTAAGGACACAATTGTTATTTTAATTAATAAAATAACTACTAAATCAGTAAAACATAATGAAAAATACACGCAAATGTCGAATGTAAAACCTTTAGATGACGTAACAAACACACATAATGATTCTGACATCAAGTCAATGGGACTGCATTTTTGGCGTTTAATCTTACAGTTTGGCGGTAGTTTTTTCTTATGAAAAGTGGTCAACGGGATAATAGAGAAGTACCTAAAAAATATTAGATTTCAGTGCGAAATCTTCGCACGGGCCCTCTGGTCTAATAATATGCTCGTAATAAAGAACCTCCTTTTTTTTTTTTTTACAGAAAAGAAAATTCTTGTTATTTTATATATTTTATCAACATGCTTGGTATGTACTTCAGGTGAAATTTTCCGAAAAATTCAAATTCATCAAAGTTTTTACCCTATCTTCAATAGTTTAAAAAATGAAACATTTGATTGAACATAAAAAAAATCTATGATCTCCTGTAATGACCAGAGAATTTTCTGTAACACATCAATCACTCTTAACAGTGAGCGGTCGTAGGGTTATAAGTCGATTTGTTTCAAGCGCCAACATCTCGCCAGAAATTTTGTGCGCGAAGAAATACATGCATCTTTAATATTACAGGTATTTATCATAAAAATGACTATACATTAAGCTAAATAAATTTTATTTAATCAATCAATCGCTTTACAATGGAAAAATATGAAAAAAATCAGATTTAAAGTGCATTTTCTTTCAAATTCAGTAAAGACCTATTTCTTCTCGCGGACGTATACTTCTCTCTAGTATAATGCCCACTGCCAAGTTAGGTCTTCCGTAACTTTAGGAGTGATCAACTCAGTAAAATCCGGACTTTATTGGTCAGTCGACCTGGGTACTTGTCATTGTGGATCGCCCCATGAGGCGATCAGGCGAATTTCGCCCCACTCTCCAGGCACTCAAACCCGTCAAACTGGGTCGAATCCCGGTAGGTAGGGGCCTGGTCAGCGGTCTCCGAGCTTCAAGACACCTTCCAGGCTCATCTCACATCACTGATGACAACGTTCTTCGAAGAGGGGATCGGAAAGCTCGTCCACCGATATGACAAATGCCCCAATCTTCACGGCGATTATGTAGAAAAGTAACCATGCTTGTTCATAACTTTTGGTATTACATTCATTTTGTTCTTTACTTTTGTCTTTTTAGCACTTTCCAACCTAGTTGAAAAGTGCTTATGACTTCGGTTTGTCTGGCCGTCTGGCCGTCTGCCGTCTGGCCGTCTGGCCGTCTGCCGTCTGGCCGTCTGCCGTCTGCCGTCTGTCCGTGCTCTAACTCCCGTAAATATGCTTGGATTGCTCTGCAATTTTTATATGTTATTGTCGTTATCTATAGCATGTTCCCTATTTCAACGGAAGTGTGTAGCACTTATAGTTTTTTTACAGGGACACTCAAAAGAATTCCGTTACATTGCGGTCTATGGGGAAAAATCATTTGCGGTTTATTTAAATAATGTTTCACTATTTTAAACGCATTGAAATTTATATATATCACTAAGGTGCATTAGAAGAAGCTTAATATGGAGCAGGGTGTGCATAGCACTTATAGTTACTTTACAGGGACAGTCAAAATAATTCCGTTACATTACGTCTATGGAGAAAAATCGTCTGCGGTTTATTTAAATAATGTTTCACTATTTTAAACGCATTGAAATTTATATAGATCACTAAGGTGCATTACAAGAGACTTACTACGGAATATTGTGTGTATAGCAGTCATCGTTCATTTACAGGGACACGCAAAAGAATTATCTACTGTCTGTTAACAATAATTCCTGGAAGTGCGTTTTAAGTTACTGAACGCGATTTTAATGTTAACTTGCTTTTTGTCTATTACGTGATGTGTATAAATTCTGTAGATCCTATACAGGGCAGCACAAAAGTTCGCGAACACATTTCTGTTTATTGACAAACCCCAGACGGAGAATTTTAAACTGTGCTACGCGTTTCCTAACTGAACTAAAATTTAGCATCCTATGTAGTATATATACAATTCTATAGATCCCATACAGGGCTGAATAAAAGTATTCGGATATTTTTCAGAATATTGTATATGTTGGAAATTCCTGAAATTATGTTTTTAAATATGTTATGCGTTTTCCAAATTGTTTACTTAGAAGTTATCTTTTAGCTTATTAAACGGTATGATTTGTAAAATTATTTTGGAAGCGTTGGAAAGTGCTACATAATCTATGCTTGACGCATGATTTTTCGTTCTTGTTTTATGTTCCATCGGAGGTCGAAAAAAAAAACAACCTTCGTAATTTTCTTTCTTGCCGGTCTGCCAATAATGGATGTTTTAATGTTAAAACACAAATACTGAGGCTATCTATATATTTAAAACGCTAAGCGATTTCTTTCGACAATCCGTTAGAACAAACTACTGCATCATATTACACCATTCTTTTTTTAAATGAAAGATATTAGGACACATATTTGTTATCGTGCATTCGTTTGTTCGAAAATTTAATTAATTAGCTGTAATTTTCAATTAAACATTTACTTCTGCTTATGACGTCATAAAGTTGACAACTCCCACTTTTGAGGGCATAGAGTTTTTTCCTTGAACTGTGTGGTTCGCCAATCTTTTGACATTAACTAATATCAACTAGGTAATATGTTAACATTGTAGTATAAAATCTTAAAAAAACAAAACTTAATTAGCTAGAATATAATCATAATAAAATATCTAAACGTAAACATATCAATATGAATAACAAATCTCACGTAAAATGTTGCAATTTAAATGATTCCAATTGAAACAAGATTTGGAGAGTTATCCTTGACGACCAGCTAACATAAAAGTACCTATTTTATTTTATTTATTTACACACATATTCAAATTTATTATAAAACACCAGGTTGCCATACAAAACAAAAATCGTCATTTAGGCGTCAAAAAATAATCCAGGTGCGTCTGCGATATCTGTACTGATTTAATCAAAATTATTTTTGTTGTACCGCATATTGCAAAATTAATTAAATCCATGATTATTGTTTCTTTCTCAGATTAAAAATAAGAAAATTGGTACTTCTCTATTATCCCGTCGACCACTTTTCATAACAAAAAACTATCGCCAAACTGTAACGCCAAATAAACGGGAGAACGTTGCCATTGGAATATCAAAATAAATAAATAAATAAAATA
Organism: Maratus michaelseni; assembly: GCA_963931845.1. Lineage (NCBI taxonomy): Eukaryota > Metazoa > Arthropoda > Arachnida > Araneae > Salticidae > Maratus > Maratus michaelseni. The sequence goes on from OZ007588.1 coordinate 466,743,252, forward strand.
CATGAATTTAAGGACACAATTGTTATTTTAATTAATGAAATAACTAATAAATCAGTAAAACATAATGAAAAATAGACGCAAATCTCGAATTAAAAACCACTTGATGACGTAACAAACACGTATAATGCTTCTGACATCAAGTAAATCGGACTGTATTTTTGGCGTTTAATTTTACAGTTTGGCGATAATTTTTCGTTATGAAAAGTGGTCGACCGGATAATAGAAAAGTACCAGAAAATTTAATGTTTAACGAAATTCAATTATTTGATCGATCGCAAATTTTGGTTCTTTTCCGTTATACCGACATCAAGCCATACATGTAAATATATGCTTGGCGACAATGGTGTCCGTATAATGGAAATGTACTCAATTTTTTCTTAGTTCTAGCTATACGAAAAACAAACATTTTACAGGTAACAAAAAAATCGCCGAAAATGGCTGCTTCATCAGCTGTTATGACAGCAAAGTTAGATAAAATCTAATAACCTGAATTTTACAACGTTTATGCGAAACACCACAGAGAACACACCCTATTTTTATATAAGTAGGGTATATTTAAACGAATAAGAGAACTAACAACCTTCAATAATATAATGCATGAAAAAGTAAACAACTAAGTGATTCAGCAAATCATAAAAATATGTATTTCGTAATATAACTATAAAATACAGAAAAATATTCTGGTACCATAAAAAATATTCATTATCCCGTCGAAATTCCGTGCATTATCCCGTCGTCCGATTAAGAAAAAAAAACTATATGCAAATTAGGTACTTTTCGGTTAGCCGGCGCCAATAAAGTATATATATACACATAATAACAAACTCCAATGGAAAATTACTTGCAGAATCATTATCACAAAAGCCAACCAAAATCTATAAACCACATAAATTCAATATTAGAAAAACAAAACTATATACATTATATATATTTGTATATATGTATATATATATATATACTTTATTGGCGCCCTGATAACCGAAAAGTACCTCAAATAATTCGCCAAACTGTAGCGCCCAATAAACAAACGGACGAATGTTGCCATTAAATCTCAAAAGAATAATAATAATAATAATAATAATAATAATAATAATTAAGAAAAGCCCCATTTACTAAAGTATCATTTATCAGTAACTTTTAACAATAAAATTTACAATATATTAATGAAAACAGAATCAAAAATAATCTTGGATATTTATTTATTTACATTATTTCTCTTAATTATGGAAAAGGAATAATCATCCTGATTATGTAAAGGAATGAAGAAACCATACAAATAAATTACACTTAAAAACATTAAAAATCTCCTTTATCTGCAGATTGATTTATTATTGTAAAAAAAATTCTTCATCTTTACATAAAAATTGATTAGCTTAAAACAATAGATGCGTTTCAGAAGATATGGATTTAAAACGAACAATGATTAAAGAAGACATTTTAAAAATTTTGATCAAAACATTTTAAAACTTCTTTTTAACGTCGAATTTCGACGGTGCGCTTCGGGAGAAGCAATGCACATACGCATAGGAGCTCATTCGGTTGCATTATCACAGGGGGGGGGGGAATGTGTGCCTTATTTAATATGTTCTTTTATGGACTGAATATGAGATGAACATAGGGATATGCTATTTGTATGATACTTCATAGGTTCAGGAAATTTTCTTTCTTGCCGTGGGGAATAGGGCGGTAATGTCAAACTGATTTCCATTTTGTTTACGGATTGTTTGTTTGGAGTTTGCATCGGATATAATAACGTAATTCACTGGGGGAATTTTTTTTTTAAATAAAATATTTGAAAGATTGTTTCATAAGCACCCCTACTTATGTAATAAAGAAGCTTATTTGACTAATATTGCTATTGTAATTTTTTCCGTCAAGTTTTGACGGGTACCATCTAGTTTATTTTTATTTCACTAGGGGGCTCTGCCTCCTGCTCGCTACGCTCACCAACCTCCGTTCTGATTTCACAGCCTCTTAAAACCTGGTAATGTATCCTGTTTTAAAAAGATGATGGTGATATCACGAACGGCGACTTTCTTCTGTAATCAGGTTATAATGCTTTTTCATTTAACTGGTTATAATGCTTTTTCATTTAATTCATCTTTTTTATTTTTAATATTCATGTGTAAACCCGATTTTTATGACGTAATTTTCTTTTTTTCCTGCTCACTCACCAAATTATACAAATTGACATAATTTTTTATTTTAAATAACGAAAAAACAAATAAATTAGTATAACATTAATAAAAATATAAATAAAACTTTGAAATAAAAATAACTTGATGACGTAAACACATGTTGTCAAGTGAATGTGACATTTTCGATCAACCACATTATTAGCATTTAATCTTACAAGTACCTAGTAGACCAATCCTCGCTCGGTAATTTTTTTCAACAGGTATTTTTTAATTTAATTTAATTTTATTTTTTTGCTAGCTTATTTTAATTACTTTTTTTTTATTCATGGAATTTTCCAATCGATTTTTAACACAATTCCTGATAGGCAAGAATTATATAAATTATGTTGAAAAGTGTTTTGCCGATGACAATACAACATTTTAATATTTTTAAAACTTAATTATAAATTAACCAGAGGGCCTGTGAGAGGATTTCGCACTGAAATATAATAATTTTTAGGTACTTCTCTATTATGCTGTCGACCACTTTTCATAAAAAAAAACTATCGCCAAATTGTAAGATTAAACGCCAAAAATGCAGTCCCATTTACTTGATGTCAGAAGCATTATACGTGTTTGTTAAATCATCAAGTGGTTTTTATTTCGACATTTGCGTGTATTTTTCATTATGTTTTACTGGTTTATTAGTTATTTCCTTAATTAAAATAACAATTGTGTCCTTAAATTCTTATATTTTATTTATTTATTTTGATATTCCAATGGCAACGTTCTCCCGTTTATTTGGCGATAGTTTTTTGTTATGAAAAGTGGTCGACGGGATAAAAGAGAAGGACCATTTTTTATCAATATGTAATAGTTATTAGATGTAGGTTTAAACTTCTAAAGAAAAATCAAGGATAAAAATATCTGTAAACAACATTTAGTTGTTAGTCAATCCAGAATATCATCTAATTTATTCTATCAAAGTTAGAGTAAAAACTGATCCAAGATTGCTAAAGGCACGCGCGCGAAAAAAAAAATTAACAATCGTATTTTAACTGCATTAGAGGATGACGTCATCCGCTTCGGGAAAAACATGGGACATAGAAATACAAATCTAAACATTTCAATTTAAATTTCGCTTTTTAATCATAAATATAAAATAAACCCGTGCGCTGTTTTTTATAATAATTGCTGAGCATCATATAATGTGGTATTTTATTTTTTTTGGCAACAATGTTTTGAGGAAAACCTTTCATTTCATTTAGGAAAACAATGCCGATTTAATTTTTAATTATCAGCAATTTTTAATCGAAAACATGTTTTAACGAAATGTTAAGTGTGCTATGTCAGAAGCGTTTTTAAAATCCTTTCATATGCTATCTCATTCGTCGCTCTGAGTTCTGCGTTTCGTATTTTCAGAAAAAAAAGGGATGTTGACAGGAGAAATAGGAGAAATAATATATATGACACATTCACTTGAAATTGATTGTTCTTTTTCAATTAGGTGGTCACAGGTGATAAATCGCCAAATATCTCTGTAACTCGTGCAATTGTATGGGAGTTGAAAAACAACGGATTTAATTATGTGACAGTAAAATGCTCGCCAAAATAGGCCAAAGCGCTGTGAAATGGCAGAAGTCAATATTTTAAAGATTAAAACTAAAAAATAAATTGTTAAAAAAATGTAACATACAGAATACGCTTTCATCAATTAATAATTAAATATCAATAAATTTACGATTACACGATGACAAATAAATTTAAAAGAGTAAAAAGATAATTTAAATAATGTTTCATTTTACTTTCTGATTCTCTTTTGTTGATAAATAAACAGAGCAAAAAGTATATATTTCAAATAAATTCATTATTTTGAGCTTCCTGGCAAACGTATAAAAAAGAAGTGAATTTTTCATAATAGAGGTCTTTGCCCAGGCCAAATTAATGCATTGTAATAGATATTTTACGTAAAAAATATGAATTGCGGTTAAAAAATTTCCGCGGTATTTTCAAGATTACCATTGGTTGCTTATAAAAGAGTGTTTTTAAAAAACTATTTTTGGTATTTCCGCATTATCCCATCAACCATTTTCCATAAAATAAACTATCGCCAAAGTAATCGCCAGACCCAGACTATTATAACGCCAAATAAACAAATGGGAGAATGTTGGCATTGGAATAACAAAAAAAAAAAAAAAAAAAAAAAAAAAAAAAAAAGGAAAATCTGCATTTACTCAAGGGTCAACTATCAATATTTTATTAAAATAAATTTTAAAATGTATTATGGAAAACAAAAAAATAATAATACTATTGGATATTTATTTATTTACAATATTTTTCATAACTATCCCTCTCGACAGGTGAGTGCTTGTGACGTCAGTAGAAACTGATCTAATCTATGTAACTATGCATCACTAAATTTTTTCAATTCTTTTACCGCTTTTAAAATTTTGTCGAGGCCGTTTAAAAACACAATTGTTAGTTAAAGAGGATACTGCACTCACACAAAAATACTCGGTGGCTTACTTTAGTCCTGTGGATATATTTGTTTTAATATCTCGTTTGCATTTCAATATTTACTAGATGGAACCCGTCAAAATTTGACGGCAAAAAACTTGATAGTACCATAAAAATAAAATTCATAGCTGCTTTAAAATGTTTGAAACTTTTGCAGAATAATTCAAATAAATAAAAAACCCACTTTGAATTAAAGCTAGGTTGAAGAACAGCAATTGGCTAAGTTTCACTGGCACATGTACTCGCGGAATTTCTTTCATCTGACACATTTAGCGCTGTTGTGCAAGTAAATGGTAAGTGCCCCCTTGGGGAGGGGGAAATGGCGGGATGGACCAAGGAGATGCATAACATGAATAAGCAGTCAAAGACCTTTCAAACGATATGTAACATGAGGGGTGTGTGCAAAATTTTAAAAAGTACCCCCTTGGGGGGGGGTAAAGTAGGGGATGGACACGGAACATGCATAATATGATTAAGTGGTCACAGACCTTTCCAACGATATATAACATGAGGGTTGTGTGCAAAATTTAGAAAAGTACCTCTTTGGGGGGGGGGCAAAGCGGGGAGATGGACATCAGAGATATGCATATGATTAAGCAGTCACAGACCTTTCCAACGATATATGACATGAGGGTTTTCTGCAAAATTTAGAAAAGTACCCCCTTGCGGGAGGGGGGGGCAAAGTGGGAAAATGGACATTGGAGATATGCATATGATTAAGCAGTCACAGACCTTTCCAACGATATATGACATGAGGGTTGTCTGCAAAATTTAGAAAATTGCCCCCCTTAAGGGGGGGGGAAGTGGCGGGATGGACCCCGGAGATGCATAACATGAATAAGCAGTCAAAGACCTTTCCAACAATACGTAACATGAAGGGATTGTGCAAAATTTACAAAAGTACCCCCTTGGGGGGGGGGGCAAAGTGGGGGGATGGACCCCGGGGATGCATAATAAGATTAAGCGGTCACAGACCTTTCCAACAATATATGACATGAGGGGTGTCAACAAAATTTAGAAAATTGCCCCCCTTAAGGGGGGGGGGGAAGTGGCGGGATGGACCCCGGAGATGCATAACATGAATAAGCAGTCAAAGACCTTTCCAACAATACGTAACATGAAGGGATTGTGCAAAATTTACAAAAGTACCCCCTTGGGGGGGGGGCAAAGTGAGGGGATGGACACCGGAGATGCATAATATGATTAAGCGGTCACAGACCTTTTTAACGATATATAACATGAGTGGTATGTGCAAAATTTAGAAAAGTGCCCCAATTGGCGGGGGGGGGGGGGGGTGGACCACACAGATGCATAACATGAAAAGGCAGTCACAGGCCTTTTGAACGATATATCATATGAGTGGTGTCAACAAAGAAAAGTCTCTGCCCCGTGTAGGCAAAACATACTCCCCGCCGCCGCCATAATTATTGATGCGGACTCATTTTTTAAATTCGTTCGCACCCCTCTTCTCCCGCAAAATGTTGTGAATTTTAAAAACTCCACTTACAAATTTTTTTATACCAAAAGCACTTATGTCCGTCGTCTGCATGTAGAGTTTTGTGCTTACAGACGCCAGACACAACAACACACACACAGACAGACGTTTACCGACATTAATAGTATAGATGATACTCAGTGCCTACACATTTCACCCTTTATAATTCAGCCAATGAGTTGACGGTTGTTCATTTCCAGAAACGAAACAATAATTCTTTAGGATGAATTTTGTTTGTTTGATACACCGTGGCAGAATGCGTGCAATGCAGCGACAGGCGTCACAAACTTTTTAGGGCACCTGCAGACTAAAAACATATAATCAATCTTCACGGGAAAAAAATCCTAGATTTCGTCAAATGATCACGGGAAAAACACTAATTTCATCAAAGGATCATGTAAAACGTGAATTTTGTTAAAAGGCCACAGAAAAACGCGATTTACACAAAAGATGAGCAAATTTTGTCAAAGAATCGCAAAACAGGAAATTTCACCCAAAGATAGCGCTTTCTTGCCAAACTTTGTCTAAAAATTGCGGAATAAAATGTATTTTATCAAAAAATCGCTGGAAAATGCACATTTCGTTAAAGTATCGCGAGAAAAATGCGAATTTCTTCAAAGATTGCTGAAAAACCGCGAATTTCATCGAAGGATTGCTGAAAATTCATGAATCTTATCAAAAGGCAGCAGAGAAAATGGGATTATTATCAAAGCATTGCGAAAAAAGAAAATTTCGTCTAAGGATCACAGAAAAACGCAAATTTCATAAAAGAATCGTGGAAAATAACGCAAATTTCGTGAAAAAAAAAATCGCAGAAAAAACACAAATTTCGTCAAAGTATCGCTGAAAAAAAAAACACGAATTACGTCATAGGATAGCTGAAAAAATTATGAAACTCGACAAAAAAAAGATACAGAAAAAAATGCGAATTTCATTAAAGAATCACGAAAAAAAATGCGAATTTTGTTAAAGGATTGCGCAAAGAATGTGAATTTTTTGAAAGGTTCATGTGAAAAATGAAACTGTCTGTATTAAAAACAGCACACACACAAACATTTATACAAACCTCAATACACACAAACATATTATAGGCAGGGCTTGAAATTCAATTTTTCCAAAGACGGGAGTCTCCCTACCAACATTTTTAAATGGAGGGGAGTTGCAATGTTTGGTAGGGAGAAAAAAAATCTTTAAACCCCACTATTCTTTTACGTGCTATTTAAAGAATTACATTAATGCAGACATGACAAAATACCATTGAAAAAATTAAGTCAACTGAGAATGATTATGTAAAATGTTTATTTTTATTATAAAAAAGGGAAGAAAGTTAAGTTTTATATATGCAGTGTATTTTTCAAGTTCCATTAAATGTGTTAGGGACCCTTAACAATTAGGTTGTTAAATAAATTTCTGACTTTAGATTTTACTTGATTGAGATTCACCGATCGATCGTGGAAAAGACGCAAAGTTCATCAATCTGTCGCGGAAAAAACGCTAAGTTCGTCGATCTGTCACCAAAAAACGCAAAGTTCGTTGATCAGTCGTGGGAAAAAAGCAAATTTCGTCGATCGATTGCAGAATAAACACAAAGTTCGTCGATCTGTCCCCAAAAAACGCAAGGTTCGTCGATCAGTCGCTTAAAAAACGCAATGTTCGTCTATCTGTCGCAGAAAAAACGCAAAGTTCGTTGATCAGTTGCAGAAAAAAATGAAACGTTCGTTGATCTGTCATGGAAAAAACGTAAAGTTCGTCGATCAGTTGCGGAAAAAAGCAAATTTCGTCGATCGATTGCGGAATAAATGCAAAGTTCGTCGATCAGTCAGGGAAGAAAGATAAATTTCGTCGATCGATTGCGGAATAAACGCAAAGTTCGTCGATATGTCCCCAAAAAACGCAAGGTTCGTCGATCAGTCGCTTAAAAAACGCAATGTTCGTCGATCTGTCGCTTAAAAAACTCAAAGTTTGTTGATCTGTCACGGAAAAAACCACAAAGTTCGTCGATCAGTCGCGGAAAAAACACAAAGTCCGTCAATCGGTTGCGGGGAAAAAAAATCACGAAATTTATCGTTCGGTTGCAGGTAAATTAAATAATGCAAATTTCTCCAAAAATGCTGAAATTTTTTGGGCGGGATTTCAAAATTTTCCGCGCGAATCCTGCCCTGAAATTCAAGCCCTGATAGGTATAGTTTTAATCTGAAATAATATACTGAACTTGAACTAACTTTTGAAAAATCGGGTTAACCCAAATCCAACTTGCAGAAATCTACACTCAGTCTGAAATCGACTCGAACCATAAAGACAGTTAACCCAACTTGCAACAAAAATAATTATTTTCTGTGAATTTTCTGATTTTTTCTTTTCTCAGAAATGCTGTAGTCATTTTGTCTCCTAATTTTGCCCTTTACAATTCAGCCAATGAGTGGAGGGGGCCAAAGGAGCATTCCTTATCACAAACGAAAGATGAGATACGTTCGTTTGATGTCGTTGTTGAAAATTTATGGATTTCTATTATTAAAGTAATTTTTTCATTTTACCGTATTTATTTTCATTTTGTGTTGTATGTATTTTGCTACTTTGAATTTTTTTAAACTAACCCTTTTTTTTTTTTGGAGAGTGAGAGAGAGAGATTTAGTAATTTGGTGACATGAAGTTCAGCAAATTCTTAAAATCCACAAATCGTTTCCAATGTAAACAATGAAATTTACAATTAAGTTGCAAGTGCAAAATTTCTGTTTTTTAAAATTTTCATGTCATTCTGTACACATTTTAATATGTCATTCTGATCATTATACATATTTAGTTATGCATTATTAATTATTTACTTGACCTTTACTTTTAATATTTTAAATATTTCAAACTTACAGCTGAATGTAATTATTAAAACATTTGAAATTCTGCATTCGAAAAATGAAATTTCAGCTTAGAAACTCAACAATTAAAAAATTTAAAGTAGAAAAGTACTTATGATATAAAAAGAAGAAAAAAAAATACTCCAGAATTTATCTGTATTACGAAAGCGGGAGAAATGATTTTCTGTGCTATATGAAAAGATATCCAAATAACTCAATCATGAACATAGAAATAGGTATCGGTTTTTATGTTCAGGTGCACTCAATCCAAACTTGAAACTTTTAAAACGGTCATTGAATGAATGAAATTCATCTCCGCCTTTCACATCCAGAAAACTTGCTGTGTCGCCAATTATGTTTATATTTTATATATATATAAAAAAAATAATAATTCAGGCACTTTTCCGTTATACGGACACCATTGTCGCCAAACATACATACATACATACATTTTGGCATAGTATCCGTATAACAGAAAAGTACTAAAGTTCATGGTTTAAAATCACAATAAAATATCATGAAATTTATTGATTAGTTGTGGGAAAATATCGGGGAAATAATGTGTTTTTCGTGAATTTTTTGTTTTGTTAACAATGTGGTTAGAGAGACAGGGAGAAATCCAGAAAACTTGCTGTGTCGCCAATTATGTTTATATTTTGTATATATATATATAAATAATAATTCAGGCACTTTTCCGTTATACGTACACCATTGTCGCCAAACATACATACATATACATACATTTTGGCATAGTGTCCGTATACCGTATAACAGAAAAGTACTAAAGTTCATGGTTTAAAATCGCAATAAAATATTATGAAATTTATTGATTAGTTGTGGGAAAATATTGGGGAAATAATGTGTTTTTGTGAAATTTTTTGTTTTGTGTTGTTGTGTTTAATTGTAAGCATTCATTATAATTTTCAGTGCATTATTAAATTGAAATTTTTGTTTAAAATATGTAAACAAAACAGTGACCAGAAACCTGCACAATTTCTAATATAGATAGATAGATGCATGCATGTAGTACTTTTAATTATTTGGTAAAAATACTGTGATCGTCACTGAGAAAACCTGAATTTAACCTAAAAGTAATTGTCGAGTGTTTAAGCTGAAATTTCATTTTACGAATACAGTATTTCAAATGTTTTAATAATTACATTTAGCTGTAAGTTTGAAATATTAAAAGTAAAGGCCAAGTAAATAATTAATAATGCATAACTAAAAGTAATTGTCGAGTGTTTAAGCTGAAATTTCATTTTACGAATACAGTATTTCAAATGTTTTAATAGTTACATTCAACTGTAAGTTTGAAATATTAAAAGTAAAGGCCAAGTAAATAATTAATAATGCATAACTAAAAGTAATTGTCGAGTGTTTAAACTAATTTCATTTTACGAATACAGTATTTCAAATGTTTTAATAGTTACATTCAGCTGTAAGTTTGAAATATTAAAAGTAAAGGCCAAGTAAATAATTAATAATGCATAACTAAATATGTATAATGATGAGATTTTTTTTTTCTTGAATTATTCAGTGAAACTCGTCTTATAAATGTACGCAAATAATTCACATCAAAATCTTAAAATAACAAAGTTTTCTTTCGTGTTTAGCTATGCTTAATAACCAAAAAAGCTTGATTAATACAAAAATTATTTGGTAAAAATACTGTGATCGTCGCTGAGAAAACCTGAATTTAACCATATCACACAGAATTACATATTAAAAGTTTAAAATTAGTTTGTTTACATCGGAAACGATTCGCGGAATTTCGTGCCACGAAATCTCTCTCTCTCTCAAAAAAAGGGTTAGTTATAAAAATTTCAAAGTAGTAAAATACATACGACTTAAAAAGAAAATAAATACGGTAAAATGAAAAAATACCTTAATAAAAGAAATCTATAAAGTTTCAACAACCGAACAACCAAATGGAACACATACGCTTCTAGAGAGAGGAAAAAGCCTTCACCTCATTGGCTGGAACATCGCGTCTGAAGATAGTAAAAGCCTCTAGCTGATTAGCTGAATGCTCGCGCATGCGTATAAATAGCATTTTTGCACGAAAAACTAAAAAGCAGGTTAGCTTTAAGTATATGGATGAATGTTTTTTTCCTTTATTTCTTTTTTTGGTACATTTTGGTTCGAAAAGCATCCACTTTTTTGGCACTGGATAGCTAAAGTCGATCTGGACAAAGAACTTTCTGTACTTTTTCGATTTTGTTTCAAGACTTGTTTTTTATACCACGTCGAGTTTTAAACACAGAAAACGAGTTTTCTCGAATTAGTGACCTAGCTAGATCGATTTCTTGTGCTCGAATTAGTGTAGTCATTAATTTTTGTGAAAATCGTTAGTGCCGTTTTCGATATATAGCAGCATTCTTAGTGCTGAGTTCCTTTTAATAGATCAAAATGACCTTTCCCGAATTCGAAACCTAGCTATATTGATTTCTCGTGCTCGAATTAGTATAGGCAACGCGTTTCGTGTAAATCGTTTGAGTATTTTTCCATTTATAACAAAAAACATTTTCAGGGCTGAGTTTGTTTTACCCTGTAAAAACGAATTTTCTTGTATTCGGAACCTAGCTAGATCTTTTTTTCGTGCTCGATTTAGTACAGGGGACAATTTTCGTGAAAATCTTCCACGTCGTTTACGATATCATTCATAATCAGGAAAATCTCTTGCTGGTTTAATATATATGAATTTGGCGACAGTAATTTGGTCGACAGGATAACTAAGAAGAACCAATTGTATATATAGTGTTACGAATATTGTAAATAGCTAGTGTTTGTGCTTAAAAATAATGTAAATAGTTCAATTAAGCTCTATTCATCAGCTAATATTAATTTTTGTTGCATTGCAATATCTTAATTTGGTGATTTTTTGTAAGCGAGTAAACGCTATTGGATTTCAATAGGAGTGTATGGAAATTTGGCGAAATATTGGAAATAGCATCAAGTTGGCGCCACTTTTAGCAGCTAATTTTGGCCGCCAAATTTGGCGATATATCGCCAAGTTGGCGCTAAAATTGGCGACAGACTCGGGTCTCTTCCTCTTGGTAACCCCTCTAATAGCGTCCATCCTATCTAAATTCTCTACTTTCATGTTAATTCCCCCTAAGAAAAGTTAGAAAGCTCTGACCAATCAGATACGTTTCGAGGTATTAGAAGGATTGATGTGTAAACACAATTTTTATGACGTATTTTTCTTTATTTCCTGCTTTCAACACGTGATCATTTAATTATTATTTTAAACTTTCGTTATTGTTTTTAATAGTCTCGCGCAAATACATTTTTTATTTGAGATAAAATATAATCATTTGCGCGTTTTTGGCAACAATACAAAAAATGACTTTTTCAATAAAAGATTTTTAACTCGATTTTTAAGGATTTTTTGAGTTTTTATTGTCCGACCGTGATAATTTTTTGAATTTCTGAAAGCTTGTTATATTTCGCGTCTGGTGGTATGATTTTCGAATCCGTAGGATGGCTAGAAAAAAAGTAATCGCTCCTCAAAAAAGTCCCTAATAAAAGAACGATGAGACTAACTCGGAATATCTACGCAGATTTTCATTGGTCCATTTTTAAGCCAAAACTTTTTTTTATATATAGAAGGATTCTTCCTTAAACTTCTCACCTTTACACTAAATAATACATCTGTTGTCATAAATGTACATTTGTTTGCAAGATAGGCTTAAAGAGGCCGCATTTATTATTTTGAATACGTTATTCACTTACTATATATTGTGATGAAAGTAAGTGCTGCAAGAACGGTTTTATGGAAATATAGAGAAAACTTACGAATAAAAGTTATTTTATTTTAAAATTTCTCTAAATAAGAGGTAATAATATTTTCAATAAAATATCTGAGAAGGGCTTTTATCCATGCACTATATGATAAAAAGGTATTGAATTTTATGATAGTAAAAATATGCGCAATAAAATGCAGTATATTTTTATCATAAATCTTTCAGCGAATATTATAGTATGAATGCTTAAATAAGTTGCTCGCAATCATAAGTCATTCTAAATGGAACCCTATTGAAATTTATGCACTGATTCATCTTAAAGAATTCGTCTTTTCATTTTTGAAAAAGAAATACAATTTTATTTCATAGTACTCTAAAACACTATATCTGTCAGGCGAGAAGTATTTTATTTATAATGTACGTTTTTTTCTGTATTTGTCAGGATATAGTGTTTTATTATATTAGAAAAAAAACTACAGATTACTCGTTATTAAAAACAGTAAAAAAATGCTCTGTAAACTTTAGCAACGCAACTGATTTTTCAAAACTTTTATATTTAGATAATTAGAATTCTTACTTTAAAAATCATTATTTTATATAATTTGGAGTATATGTGAAACATTCTTATTTATAGCTTTAATATCTAGGATAAAGTGTAGCAAAATGGGTAAGAAAAGTATTATTTTTCAATTCTGCACTTATTTTATCTTAAATTTTGTTTTAAAAATTAACAAAATTAATGTTTTTATGCAATGAGATTATTATTTTGATAACTAAAGTATTTTGAAACATATTTTTAATGTTTAAACTTTTAAACGTTTGCTTGTTTTCTATATACTCACTTTACTCGAGGCATGGTGTAAAATGAGTATCAGTTGGATTAAAGTAGGTAATGCTAAGAAGATGATTATAACTACCACAAATATTGTGGAATTGCATATATTTTTTTACCAAAAAGAATTTTAGTTATATTAGCTATAAGTTTCATCTAAAAACTGTAATGCTCACGTATGTTATGTTGTTTCCTTTAAGATTTTAAGAATTTGGAATTTCTTAAACGGCACGAGTGTCGTCATTTTCTAAAAATATAGGATAATTACAAAATGGTAATTGGCTGACGAACTTCCCATATGAAATCCTTAACATTTATGACTGTAATCTTCTCACGAAATGTTTTGATTGATTTTTTTCCTGCGTATTCTACTGTGGTCCAATTGCCTCTGAATATCTCAGGCAAATAAACTTTAAACTATTAACTGAGGTTGATATAGTTTTGTCTAATGTTTCTACTGAGTAAATATAAACAAATTGCATGCTCCTCTTTATAAAATTGTGAAATGTCCTTTGAGCTGTACCGAGAGATTGCTCATAAAAATCTTCGCCATGCAACAGTGTTTCTAAATTTGTAGAATGTATTCCACTACATCAGATTCAATCACAACATTTCCTGCCTTACATCGAACTCGCTTTCTTTTTTACGTAGCATTTTCCAAAGCTTTGTTGTTCCTTTTGCCGTAGGTGTTAACTGGAATTTGTTTGAAAGATGGCATATTTCATAGTGTATGGAGAAAAATGACTGAAGTGGAAAAAAAAAACACTTGAAGTGGAACCCTTTTCAGGAAGATTTTCTGCTGCACTTTATGTTGAAAGCTGCGTTGCATCCCCTGTACATTTCTCAGTTATCTTACTAAGAGCAGGGAAGACCGAGCTATGCTCGGTCAAAGTTAGCTTTAAGTTCAAATATCATGACCCATGACCAAAATGATCTAGTTATCATATTTTCTCGAACATGTGACCAAGCCCAATTGTCTTCTCATGCCCGAAACCCGTGGGATATAAAATTTAGTCAAAATAGTCTGAGCCGTTTTTTAGATAAAATTAGCTTGACCCACAGTGACCCAAAAATGATCCACTCATCGGATTTTCTCGAGCACGTGGCCTAGCCCAATGATTTTCTCGTGTCCAAAAACCGTAGGATACAAAATTTAGTTCAAATTATCTGAACCGTTTTTAAGATAAAAATAGCTTGAACCATAATGACCCACTAATCGAAATTTCTTTAACATGTGACCTAGCCCAACAGTCTTCTCGTGCCCGAAAACCCTAGGATGCAAAATTTAGTCTAAATAGTCTGAGCCGTTTTTAAGAAAAAAAATCGCTTGACCCTCAGTGACCCAAAAATGACCCACTAATCGAATTTTCTCGGACATGTGACCTAGCCCAATGATTTTCTCGTGTCCGAAACTCGAAGGATACAAAATTTAATCAAACTAGTTAGAGCCGTTTTTTAGATATAATTAACTTGACCCGCGTTGACCCAAAAATGACCCACTAATCGAAAGTTCTTGAACTTGTGACCCAGCCCAATAATCTTCTCGTGCCCGAAAATGATAGGATACAAAATTTAGTCAAAATCGTTTGAACCGTTTTTAGATACAATTAGCTTGACCCTGACCCATGGTGACCCAAAATGACCCACTAATTGAATTTTCTCGAACATCTGACCTAGGCCAGTGGTTTTCTGATGCCACAAAACGGTAGGATACAAAATTTCGTCAAAATCGTTAGAGCCGTTTTTAAGATAAAATTTGAATATATACACACACATAGATTTGCATATAACCACACACAAGATTTGCTCGTATTAGAATATATGAGCAGGGAAGACCGAGCTATGCTCGGTCATAATTAGCTTTGAGTTCAAATATAATGACCCATGACCAAAATGACCCACTAATAAAAATTTCTCGAACATGTGACCTAGCCCAACAGTCTTGTCGTGCCCGAAAACCATAGGATTCAAAATTTAGTGTAATTTGTCTGAGCCGTTTTTTTAGATAAAATAGCTTGACCCATAATGACCCATGACCAAAATGACCCACTAATCGAATTTTCTCGAACACGTGACCGAGCTTAACAGTGTTCCCGTGCCTGAAAACCATAGGATGCAAAATTTAGTGTAAATAGACTGAGTCGTTTTTAGATAAAATTAGCTTGACCCACAGTGACCCAAAAATGACCCACTAATCGAATTTTCTCGGACATGTGACCTAGCCCAATGATTTTGTCGTGCCCGAAACTCGTAGGACACTAAATTTAATCAAAATCATTAGAGCAGTTTTTTAGATAAAATTAACTTGACCGGGGTTGACCCAAAAATGACCCACTAATCGAATTTTCTCGAACACGTGACCTAGCCCAATAGTCTTCTCGTGCCTGAAAATGATAAGATACAAAATTTTGTGAAAATCGTTTGAACCGTTTTTAGATAGAAGTAACTTGACTCTGACCCTTGATGACCCAAAATGACCCACTAATCGAATTTTCTCGAACACGTGACCTAGCCCAATGGTTTTCTGGTGCCCCAAAACGGTAGAATACAAAATTTCGTCAAAATCGTTAGAGCTGTTTTTAAAATAAAATTTGCATAACCACACACACACACATAAGATTTGCTCGTATTAGAATATATGATGATTTCTGTGTTCAACAACACTTTGCTAACATTGTAAAGACCAAATACTTTAAAACGTTTCACGATATTCTCACTCTTCAAAGTTTCGACAGCTTTGGATATTTTCTGAAGACGGCTATCTTCGTACCGTGTCTTCAGAACTTTTCTCCAGGAATGCTTAAGTGGGTCGAAAATCCCAACATCCAAAGGTTTTAGGGCGTGACTTGTTTTGTCGGAAGACAAAGAATGTCTATTGCTTGCTTTATCGTTTTGTATGGCAGGTTGGCATGATGAACATAAAATATTAGAAGAATAAGTTTTTTTTTAGATGTTTTTACATGTTTGGGGCGAACGTTTTAATTCAAAATTTGACGTATTATAGAAGTACCAGTGAAACAAAGACACTTTCAATATATAAAATTAACACATTCCCTAATTTCAGGAGAACTAATTCAAATTATAACATTATTTTCTTTTCAGTGAAGTGAAACAAATACCACCAAATTTAAAAACAATATATAAATATTAAATATTTTACACTAAATATTCATTTAAAATCATATTTATTCCTTAATGATCGTAATATTTCAAATTCATTCTTAAGCCTAATTTAATGCCTATTTTTCCCATAGCATAAAAATACTCATCAAACAAGAGATATTTAAAACATTTCTTGCCTGTTTTTGACAAACTGTAGATCATAATCCCTTATATACGAATAAAAGGTAAATAATAATCACAGATCAAAGGAAACATCAGTTTTTTGGAAGTTTTTAGGAGAACAATAGAAAAGGAAGCATTCCTTAAAGAGAAAGAATGTTGTATATGTTGCCAGATTCAAATTCCAAACTTGCTTACGGAGTATAAATGTTGGAAACAAATATCTGAAAATATTGTATGAAGTTAAAAAAAATTTAAAGCATAATATATGTTTAATAGATAAGTTTTTAAAAATTAAACATTTTACTCCACCTTATCATGCTCATTTTGTTAAGGAATGTTCTTACGTTTTCATGCCTTCAAAACATACTTATATGCTACTTTAAAAATGTTAAGTATGAATTTAAAAATATATTTTATGTCCTAGCAACATTTATACCGAGATAAAATGAAAATAAAAGTTTTTTCTTTTATTCGTTGATTACATCGCTTCTTACAAATGAAAAATAGCATAACAACGATTTTAATAGAATTAAAATGCGAAACATTTCTATTTTACAACTTCGTTGAAAATATTATTAAATTTGTTAAAACAAAACAACCATAAGGCAAAATTTTTGTAAGTAATAAAAAATCGATTTTTAATTCGGAAAGTTTTGAAAGCAATCTAAATATTATTTATTAAAATTACTATTTACACTAGAAAATTTAATTTACAAAGAAGATTCGCCGTTAGTAATATTTATTTAAATTTCAATTAGCTAAGAATAAAGCTATAAAAATGCAGACTTTTAAACTATATCAATCTATAAATTTTAACTCGTGTGTTTTAACTTATTAATTTTGTAAGAATTTATAGCTCACTTTCTATTTTTGCAATTATAAAAAGATCAAAGTGTTTTAAAATTAAATTTCTCGCAACACATATCAAATATACTGCTATTATTTAAGATTACAACTGTTTCATGAAATACGCTTTTCAATGTTAAAAAAAAAAAATAGCACAATAATATGATTATTTTAGCACAAAAGATCAAAGTTTGAAAATTCATGAAGCAAGTTTCTTTGAATAACACTAATCAAAGCGTATATTTTTATTAGTTTTAAACGTATAATTTAAATATAATGTCGAGTCGTAGAAAAATAGCATCACCCTATTTTATTTTAGATACAATTTTTCATAGAAGAAAAGAAATATGCTAGTCTTTTTTGAATAATGCATTCTTATTTAGTTGCACCCTTCAAAATTCGACGGAGAGGATATTTCATAATAAAATGTTAGAGCTAAAGCTTACAAAGAAAAGAAAAGTACAGTTAGAAAAAAAATATATTGATTTCATTAAATCCTATGTATTAAGAATGAAATCACGTTTATAACGTAAATTAAAAATTAGTGTATTTCGGTACTTTTATATTATCCGGGCACAAATCTCGCCAACAGCATTTTATTTTTGGACAATAGGAGCTTTTATTTTACGCATGTGTAAATTAGAAACAATGCTTTGATGCCGAAATAGAATGAGTGAAAGGTTTGTAATTTTCTATGAAATGAATGCAATACTGTTATGATTCCGATGAGAACAACATTATCTGCTTCGCTAATTTAACATAAAAATAGTGTTTATTCTTGTAAGTTTTATATCATTGAATAGGGAGAAAAATGCATTTTCGTATAAATCTTGTTTGAAAACTGTAATAAGGCCATAAAAAATTGAGAGACTTTTTATGACTTTTTAAATAATTTTCAAGCATGAGCTACGTATTTAATCATTTTTAAATCACATCTCAACAATGATTATTTGTTTGCTACAATAATGAAAAGAACCTAACAACAGATGAGTTGCCGCAATTGGCCAATGATTGTCTAAAACAAATTAAAACACGTTTTTATTATTATTATTTTTTTACATTAATCTTCTGTAATTGGGTTCTTTTCCAAGTTTCGATACCACGGGTACAATGTCCTTTAAAATGGATATAAATATCTCTAACAACACTTTAGCTCCAAATCACATTTGCTCAAATACGCGATTTTGGTGGGGATTGCGTTACGGAAGACTATAAAACAGTTTAATCATAAAGTGAAATCTGTCAACGAAAGAGAGATTTCAATTATCTAGTATTTTTTTAGATACATTAAAATTTTATATCAATTTCCTACAGAATATATTAAAATTATTGATCTGGTAATTTTATATTAGATTTTTGTATAACTAAAAATATGTTTTCGAATAAAATATAATGGCAAGATTATCTTTGGACCCATTCATTTCATTTTCATTGTTTTTATAGTATATTTCTTCTTTCTCTTCTTCTTTATTTTTTGCTTTTAAGGTGGTTCTAAAAAAATACATGAACTTGGATTTATTACCAAGCGTTATCATTCTGACTACAATGTTCTTGAAAGTGAATGTGAATATCACTAAAAATTTTAACCAACAATTTTGCGCCAAATAACATTTCCTTAAATACACCAAAATTATGCCGTTCAACATAGAAAATTAGGGCATTCAATCTTGGCGCGTGCGAAAGACGCAAGCATATTTTACATGGCTTAAATTTTAAATCGGTTTTAATTTTTCAAATTGGCACTGATGATGGAGCTTTAGGGGCTCCGAAACAGCTGTTTGCAAATTTATCATATATATTATTTCTCCTGTCAACATCCCTTTTTCTAAGAAAATATGAAACGCAGAACAACGAATGAGATACCATATGAAAGGTTTTTGAACCGGCTTCTGACATAGTACACTTACATTTTTTTAAAACATGTTTTTCGATTAAAAACTGCTGTTAATTAAAAACTAAATCGACATTGATTTCATAAATGAAATGAAAGGTTTTCTGAAATCAGTGTTGCCACAGAAATAAAATACTGCATCATCGTATGACGTCATCCTCTAATGCAATTAAAATATGATTGTCAATTTATTTCTTGCATGTGCTTTTTGAAAAAATATAGAGCTTTTAATCGGGTTTTTAATTTAATTTTTACGCGTGCGTCACCTATTGTTTATTTGTTTTCTTTGTTTAATCATGGCTGTTTATATGCGTACTGTATCGGAATCGGAGCACCAGTAGATTACGTAATTTAAGGATTAACTTCCAAATATACATTTCATTAGGATTTACAAAAATTGTAAATATTTATTTTTTAATATTTCATTAAGCTGTTAATACGCCAGCGAAGTCTGATGTCACTTAAATGGCTGCTGGACCACAAAGTTTGAACGCCCCATGTTTAAGTTCCCATAGGCTTTCAAAAAAGTGGTGTACCAAATATTGATTGACGTATTTAAGAAATTTCTTTAACAGTTTTGCAAAATCTGAGGAAATGCTTTCGGCACAGATGTCATATACCCACCACATTGGCGCGATTTTTCCCCCGCTAATTTGGCGAAAACTTTGTTTATTTACTTTTGTTTGTTTACTTTGTTTATTTACTTTATTTTGTATTTTAATTCTATAAATTATTGTTATTATGTATATCCACATTTATTTATATCAAACTATCATTTATTTATTTGTATTTCCTTTTTTAAAATAATAGAAGCTATTTCAATTTATTACGTTATTTTACTTTTATATTGAAATAAAATATCACATGCTAATATTGTATGCTATTTGTAACTAATATTCAAAAACAAAATTTTCGTCAAATTGGCGGGGGAAAAGATCGTGCCAATGTGGTGAGTATATGACATCTGTGCCATGCTGGCATATAAATTCCCCAAACATCTGATTCAGTGTTTAAATTTTTTTATAATTCGTTTTTAATTTTTCTCCCCCCAGTACTAGGGGGGCTCGGCCATCCTGCTCGCTACGCTCACCAACCCCCTGCATAATCGCGCCCTAGCCAACCCCAGACTAACAAGTACCAATTGTATAT
Source organism: Maratus michaelseni (assembly GCA_963931845.1). NCBI lineage: Eukaryota > Metazoa > Arthropoda > Arachnida > Araneae > Salticidae > Maratus > Maratus michaelseni. Next base: position 466,763,979 of record OZ007588.1, read on the forward strand.
ATAGTGTTACGAATATTGTAAATAGTTAGTGTTTGTGCTTAAAAGTAATGTAAATTGGTTTAAAATAATGTAAAATAGTTTAATTAAGCTCTATTCTTAAGCTAATATTAATTTTTGTTGCATTGCAATATCTCAATTTGTTGATTTTTTGCAAGCGAGTAAACGCTATGGGATTTCAATGGGAGTCTATGGAATTTTGGCGAAATACTGGAAATAGCGCCAAGTTGGCAGCTAATTTTGGCCGCCAAATTTGGCGATATATCGCCTAACTTGGCGACAGACCCGGGTCTCTTCCCCTTGGTAACCCCCCCTAATAACGCCCATCCTATCTAAATTCTCTACTTTCATGTTAATTCCCCCCTAAGAAAAGTCAGAAAGCTCTGACCAATCAGATACGTTTCGCGGTATCTACGCAGATTTTCATTGGTCCATTTCCAAACCATTACTTTTTTTTATATATAGAAAGATAGGGGTCTTGGCAACCTAGAGAAATAACCTTGGCGAGATAAGAAAATTTGGCAAAATATTTTCTGGCAATTTATTCGCACAAGCAATCATTATATATATTATTTCATTTGTCAACATCCGTTTTTCTATGCACATACAAAACATACAACGATGAATGAGGTATTCGAAAAGTTTTTGAACAAGTTTCTGAGAAAGTACAACTGCATTTCGTTAAAACGCGGTGATTGAATTAAAAAAAAATCAGTTAATTAAAAATTAGCGCTAAAACGTACCAGGAAATAATCTCAAAGATTGCAGTGCGAAAGCTTCGCACGGGTCCTTCTGGTATATTCTTATTTGTGCTATTTCACGTTGTTCATCTATATATTTAAAACGCTAAGCGTTTTCTGTCGACAATCCGTGAGAACAAACTACTGCATCGAATTACATCATTCTTTTTTTAAATGAAAGATATTTGGACACAGATTTGTTATCGTACATTCGTTTATTAAAAAAATTATTAATAAGCGGTAATTTTAAATAAAATTTTACTTCTGCGTATGACGTCATAAAGTCGGCAATCGGTTAACTCCCAACTGTTGCGAGGCACAGAGTAGCGAGGAACTCTGTGGTTGCGAGGATAAAAGAGAAATAATAAATATTAAAGGCACGTGGCTTTTAGGCCGAATTTTTTAATTTGCAAGTTAAATTTCGGTAAAAATATTTATCCGCGTGTTTTATAAGCGAATAAAAATTCATATTTATTATGACGTCACGGGAATATTGTCCATTAGGTTTATTTTATCATTATGCAATATAACTTTGTTGATGCCATTTTTTCATTACAATTAAATGCAAAATATATTTTTATTTGTATACATACTGTTTAAGCATAAAAGTAACGTATATAAAGTACGAGTTAAAAGTTTGCGCCCTTGAAAATGACGTTATGCTTAACTTGAAATGCATTTTAACATTGATAAAACTAAAAAAAAAAATTATATGATTGTGTCAACATGATGTAATTTTAACTGTTTTTCCCTTCTTAATTATAAAGATTAGAATTGGAGCCTTTATTGATTGCTTCATCTTGATTGCATACCTTGATTACATGTTACCAATTACTTTTTTTAAAATTATAGGTTAGAAAATCTCATTTTTTAAGAAAAAAATTCACAAAAGTAAAGGATTTCAGGAAAGTTAAAATTATTAAACATAGTGTTATAGTAAAAATAAAAAATAAATAAACAACTTGAAATAATGATTGTATTTTTAGCTAGAATAAACAATGTAAGGCTAATATTTTATAGGGATTATTTTGGTAGGTTTGTTATAAGTTCATTTAACAGCTCCTTATTAGCGGCAAAGTCCCATTTCTTTCACTGTGAATTTCTTTTTCGATGTCAAAAAATGGTAGTTTACTTTTGGACGCCAGCCAAAACACAGTAGCAATTTTTAGAGATGTATAACGGTTGTGACAACAAACGGCACTATCGCTTTAGCTTTCATCGTGCTTACATGACTTTTAAATACTACAAATTTCAATTTTTTACTACATTTTAGAATTTTAATTCTTACATCATGAATTAGAAAAAAATTAGCTTTCGACTGAAATTTGTTTGAAATCTGCCACTTAATTTAACGACTTTTTAAATAATTTTCAAGCATGAAATATTTTAAAATTCTATCTCAACAATGACCACCTGTTTGCTTCAATAATAAAAATAGCCCCTGGGAAAGTTGCCACAATTGAAAATAGATTTCCCTAACCATCATGAAAAGTAAAATAATAATAATAATAATAATAAAAGAAACCTGATAAATCATAAGATCAGATTATCCATAATATAGATCATTTTGGCGCTAAACTAAAATCTGTCAAAATAAATAAATATATAATTCAGTTTATGATTAACACAAAATTTATTGTCTGAGTGCAACGAAGACTCATACACAGCGCAGTATTACTTTGCCCCATATATAGCTACGATGGATATTAAAACCTTTCGTCAAGCATAACTCAAAAAATATTTAACGGATTTCGTTCAAATTTTTACAGCAGGTACCTATAAAGGTGACAACGTCGTCTATTTATTACCAAGAATAAGTTAACCTAATATAAATATTCCAAACCGTTTGGAAGTTAAATAGATAAAAAAGCACAATTAAAGTACATACGTCACTAAATTTTGTGCGTACGTCATTTTCACCGGCGGGAGATTTTCGTAGACAATCGGAATTGAAAAGTTAATGGAATACATGGAGCAAAAAAATATGCAAGCACTAATATTCAGCACAATAAAATATATTTCAATTTAATAAAAATGGAAAGTTAATCTGGAATTTTTTCTGTTTGAAAAGTATTAGAGATTAGTAAGAGTAGTATTAGTATTAGAGATTTGGCGTAAATCACACTATTAGCAGCTTTTTTATTTCGCGTGTGTATGTTAGGAACAATTCTTTGATGTTTAAATAAAAGGTTTCGATTTGTGGCATTATTTCTTATTTTCTTTTCCTTTTTAGTATTTTAAATGGAATTAGTGAAAGGCGTGTATTTTAAATTAAATGAGTGAAATACGTGTATTTTTAATGTATGTATTTCAAATGAAATCAGTGAAAGATTTATATTTAAATGAAATGAATGCAATATGAAGATGTTATGAGAAAAATATTTGGCGATTTATCAACTGCGCCAAGTTAACATAAAAGTAAAAATACATATGTGGGTACTTCTCTATTATCCCGTCGACCACTTTTCATAACAAAAAACTATCGCCAAATAAACGGGAGAACGTTGTCATTGAAATATCAAAATACATAAATAAATAAAATATAAGAATTTAAGGACACAATTGTTATTTTAATGAATCAAATAACTAATAAATCAGTAAAACATAATGAAAAATACACGCAAATGTCGCGTTAAAAACCACTTGATGACGTAACAAACACGTATAATGCTTCTGATATCAAGTAAATGGGACTGCATTTTTGGCGTTTAATCTAACAGTTTGGCGATAGTTTTTTGTTATGAAAAGTGGTCGACGGGATAATAGAGCAGTACCTCTATGTGAAATGAAACAAGGCACAGATGTCATATACGCACCACGTTGGCGCGATTTTCCCCTCCACCAGCTTGGGGAAAACTTTGTTTTTGAGTATTAGTTACAAATAGTGTGACAAATAGTAAAAGTGATTTTTTATTTCAATATAAAAATAAAATAACGTAATAAATGAAACAGCTTCTATTATTTTAAAAAAGGAAATAAAAATAAATAAATAATAGTTTGATATAAATAAAGGCGCGGATGTCATATACGCACCACATTGGCGCGATTGCAGCAAAATGGCAATTTTATGCCTCACATGGTAACCCGGTTATTTTGTTTCAATTGTTGTTTCTTAACTTTTATTTTTTATTTTAATTCTATAAATTGTTTTTATTATATATATCAATATTTATTTATATCAAACTATCATTTATTTATTTTTATTTCCCATTTTTGAATAATAGGAGCTATTTCATTTATTACGTTATTTTATTTTTATATTGAAATAAAAAATTACATGCTATTATTGTATGGTATTTGTAACTAATATTCAAAAACAAAGTTTTCGCCAAATTGGCGGGGGAAAAATCGCGCCAATCTGGTGCGTATATGACATCTGTGCCTAAATTAATATTGATATACATATAAAAATAATCTATAGAATTAAAATAAAAAATAAAAGTAAACAAACACAACAAACAGTTTTCGCCAAAGGGGCGGGGGAAAAATCGTACCAACGTGGTGAGTATATGGCATCTGTGCCGGGATTTTTACCCTTTTACTTACCCATCATACGTAGTATAGGGTAAGTCTTGTAATCGTTTTGAAAATCGAAAATTTTTTTTTGACGGATTTACACGTTTCAGACACTGGAGATTCCGAAAAACATATTTTTAGAAAAAAAAATTTGCCGTCCGTCTGTGTGTGTGTCTGTAAACGCTCTATCTCCCGAAAAAATTGAGATAGAGACTTGCAATTTGGTATGTACGTAGTATGTAATAATGGGAAGAAGCCTATTTCATTTCAATAACCTCGATTAACCGGAACTATTTTTTTCGGACTCTCGAAATATTCGTTGTGATAAAAGGTATATAAAAATTTTCGAAATTGTTTATTTTAAGAAATGAATATAAAAGACAATAAAAAAACATAAATTTTACATAAAGCATGACGTCTATCGGATAATTAGTTTGCGAGATATTTGGAATCCTATTTTCCACACTCTTCGATTTTTCATGACCCTGTATTTCATCCAAATTTCACTTTAAAGATATATTTTAATTGGAAATTTGACGCTTAATCAGATGCAGTAAACCGTTAGTTAATAGGATTATTATTTTTGGAGTTATAAGGAAAAACCTCTTTCAAGCAATTCAGTAATCGAGCCTTTAAAGTTTATGACGTCATCCAGCCACGATTTTATTTGAATTGCAATGCATTTTATAAGTAGTTTACACATTTTTATTTTAATATTTTACATTATGCATATCCATGATGGGTAAGTATTACGGTGGCCCCCAACGACTAGTTATCTGTGCTTTCGGAAATATAAAAAAATTAAAAAATTCTTATATCAGGTGTATAAGGTTTTGCATTTTTACGGACCACTTCTCCATTTTAAGATTTTAAATGCTATTTATATCAGATATTTCTTTCTTGAGATTCCCACAAGTTTTTTCCGGTAATTTTTTTAGTTCGCTTATTAATTGTTTACAATTTGCCCCCCTGGCAATAACAATTATTTATCACAAAAAATGGGTACTTCTCTATTATCCCGTCGGCCACTTTTCATTACAAAAAACTATCGCCAAACTGTAACGCTAAATAAACGGGAGAACGTTGCCATTGAAATATCAAAATAAATAAAATATAAGAATTTAAGGACACAATTGTTACTTTAATGAATGAAATAACTAATAAATCAGTAAAACATAATGAAAAATACCGGGGCCTCCGAGATGTCGCTGTGTGTCCTACACCGGGCCTGCTACAAGTATTAGTGACGTCACAGTAGTGATCCACTTTGGTCAAAGTATCGCAGCAGAAAGATGTAATAAAAAGAGCATTTTCGCTCTTATAATTTGTGATTACATAAATAATATTAAATTTCATAATCGTGAAATAAAAGGGAATTAATATACTTGTTTCATTAAAGGAAATTAAAAGTTTTAAATTAAAAAAATGCTAAGATTAATAAATCAGATTGAACCCATTGACTTACCTTTTCCTAAACACATTATTTTACAATAAATATACGTACAAAAAATATAATAAATCTACCAAAAACTTTACAAAATCAATCCCATTCCTCCCTTTTACAACTACATACCATAATTTAACCATCAAAACACAATAAATGTCAATTTAAATACAGAAATCGACATTTTTTAACTATAGAGACCTTGGCACTTTTTTTTTAACGCTTTGGCGTAATCCGGGCTTCAGAAAGTTAGATATGTTTTTAAATTATATACACAATTATGAAAACAAACCTAATGTACTTTTATGTTTATTTATATATGTATAAAATTATTTATATATACAATTCTGTTCTACCTGCATATAAAAAGAGATAAATGGCTTCTTTATATTAAATAAATTATATAAATATTGAAAAAAAAATACTTATTTATATGAAACTACGAATAGGTTGCCAGAAAATATTTTGCAACTTTCCTTCTCTCACCATAAGCCTTTTTCGGTACTTTTCGGTTAGCAGGGCGCCAGTGATACATGCACATATATAAATATATATATTAATTCATACATATATGTGTGTGTAGATATGTGTATATATATATATATATGTGTGTGTGTGTGTAGATATATGTGTATATATATGTGTGTGTATATATGTATATATATCACTGGCGCCCGGCTAACCGAAAAGTACCCAATTTTCTATCTTGACTTTGTAACTGATTTGTAATATTTTAAAAATTGTCTATTTACTGTACTTGGGTCTAGGACATAATAACCACTCAAAATAACTTATCAAAAGATTTATTTTCATATATTTGTACACTTAAGTTAGCTAAAATGTTAAATTGAACTACGTAGAATTACTAAGTTGTGTAAATCAGTTACTTTTAATTTTATAAACAAAGCACATCACTCACTTCTAACTAAATGTATCGAGATATTAGTCAATTTATTACAGTATTTCTTTCAAAATCATTTTTTAAACTGTTTATCGTCTGCTTCTTTTATTTATTTATTTTTTTTCTAAAGATCATTTGACTCTTTTTGATTTGGAAGTACAAATTCAATCAAATATGCCAGATTATTTCCATTACAGTAGGCTAGACATTTGTTGTTAGGTTTTTTTCTCTGCACAAGTTCAATACCATCATATTAATTCTAGCTTCACGAATTATGAAAAGTATATCGGAACATTTAATGCAAACCACTTCTGTTGAATTGTAAAAATAATTATCACAAGGTAATTTTCGTAGCTAAAATTTCTTCTTTTCATTATCAGTAGCGAATTTGAAGACTTAGATTAGAAACTAGGAGCACAGCATTTTCTTCTCTTTATTTTATAGATATAATCTACACTTTCTTTAATAATTATAATCAATAATTATTGATAGTATTATAATCTAAATACACTGAAAAATATTATTAATTACTATATAAAACAATAAATAAAATCAAAATACTATCGTAAACAATACGTACAAACGAACAAAGTACATGAAAATTTTTAAGTTATTATGGATCACTGTTTTGACGTCAGCAGGTTGTGATGTCACCTGTAGCAGGCCCGGTGTAGGACACACAGCGACATCTCGGAGGCCCCGAAAATACACGCAAATGTCGAATTAAAAACCACTTGATGGCATAACAAATACGTATAATGCTTCTGGCATCAAGTAAATGGGATTGTATTTTTGGCGTTTAATATTAGTTTGGCGATAGTTTTTTGTTATGAAAAGTGGTCGACGGGATAATAGAGAAGTACCCAAAAATGATTTTGTTAAATTTGTTTGTTATGTATTTTCATTTCTTATTAAAATATCGAAAATGGCAATAAAATTTTATTTTAGCACCGTACTTAATTTTTTAAAATGGCTCAAAAACATGGTTTAATAAACGTATATTTGTAAATATTTTTAAAAACATGTTTTTGTGCTCTCTAGAAAAATTTGTAAGATTCTACAACTGCCTTTGGCACCAACCAGTACATGATACGGAACTTTTCCCTATTCAGATACACAGAAGAGGTTGGTCACAAACAAGAGTAATGCTAGCAACAATATTGTTTTAACTCTATAAGAGTTAGAAACAATAATGATATTAAATTCCCCGATTAGCTTAGGGCCCGATTACGGAACTTTCTCCTAGAAAAAAAAAACTGTAGAAGTCTTTTACATTTGTTTCGAATGAAGCTCAATCAACAAAGTATTAATTGATAATACAAACAACACTAATATTAACATGGGGGCAAAAGTTTGAATTTAAGTGTATATATTTGGAACCTCCCCCCCCCCAACCACCCACCAAAAAAAGAAAAAGAAAGTTACAGAAATGAATTTAAAATGGCGTGAAGCCACCCTTTCTGACATAAGAAATTGGCTGCGAACCCGATTACGAAACTTTCACTTAACTTAATAACATGTATCTAATAGCCCTGAGGACAATTCCCCTTCCCAGTTATACGGACCTTGGGGCTTTTTTAAAAAGCTTGACGCAGTTCGGGTTGAAGAAGTTGAGATTTACTGTCAAATGACATAAACTACTATGAAAATAAAACTGGTGAATTATTATGCTGGTTTATGTATGTATTTAAAAAAATTGCATCTGATTACACTCTTTAGATAAATTACTCCTGTTTGCATTTAATAACAGATAAACGGCTTCCGTTTACTAAATTGTTTAAATATTGGGAAGAGTTGGCGAGAGATAGATAGACGTGTAAACAAACGGGTAGAGAGACGGATATCGACAGAGATAAGCTAACGGGTAGCGAAACGAATAGACAGACGGGTAGCGAGGCAGGTGCAAAAAAGGGTTGACAGAGGGGTAGTGAGATGGGTAGGGAGACGGGTAGCGTGGGGGATAGTGAGACGAGTACAGAGACGACTTGACAGACGGGTAGAGAGAGGGGTATATAGACAGACAGACGTGTTGATAGACGAGTAGTGTAACGGGAAGCGAGACACGATTAAAGAGTCGGGTAGAAAGACAGACGGATACTGAGACGGGTATACAGAAGAGTAGAGAGACAGTAGACAGATGAGTTCGGAGAGAGACACAGCTAAGACATACGAGTAGTTAGACTGGTAGACACGTTTGTAGCAAAGCATGTTATCAATGTGGTTTGAAGTATACGAGTTTCTATAAATAGTTATACAAATAAACAAAGGAAATTTTTTTAATTCAAATATTAAATATTTGATTTAATATTTCAATATTTAATATTTTAGTTTTTAATATTTTATTTAGATATTTGTCACAAAGAAAATGTTGCAAAAATTAAATTAAATTTGCATTAAACTACGCTTGCTAAAATACGCTATTGGCTGCAAATCTGATTATGTGACTTTAAAAGATCCGGCGGTTTTTTTTTTTTTTAAGTTTTGAGCAATTCCCGCTTAAGAAAATGAGATTATTTGCCAAATGTTATAAAAAAATGCATATGAAAACATAACAGTATATGAATTTATATATGATATTTTGTAATTATATCATTTAATTTGCTATTTTTCATATGTTGCATCTTTATCTATCTCTTGTCTATCATATGCTGTATATTCACTTAGATTCTTGTTGATATCTTCTTTATATCGTAATTGTTAACTTTATGTTCTCAGCAATATCACTCAGACTAATCCCTTTGAGGGAAGTCCTAGTATGTTGAATTCGTTAATGTATATGTTGCATCAGAATATGCTAGGAACTGTATTTTTTTTTTTTTTAAGATCCATTGGATATTTAACAGTATAAGAGGAAAAAGATCCCCGACTGTGGGGGGGTGGCATTATGTGCTTTATTTACTATGTTGTTTTATTTACTGAATATGAGATGAAAGTAGGGATATACTATTTGTATGATACTTCATAGGTCCATGAAATTTTCTTTCATGCGGTGGAGAATATGGTGGTAATGTCAAACTGATTTTCATTACACAGTTGTTTACGGAGTGTTTGTTTGGAGTTTGCATCGGAAATAGTACTGTATTTCACTGGGGGGAAAAAAACTTTTAAAATAAAATATTTGAAAGACTGTTTCATACGCATCCCTTCTTATGTAACAAAGAAGCTTATTTTACTGATATTGTTATAGTAATTTTTTTCGTCAAGTTTTGACGGGTTTCATCTAGTTTATTTTTAATATTTTTAACACCATTTGGTATAGAGACCAAATTTCGAAAGATTAATAACGCAATACCGCGCAAAACTGAAATCCTCAATGAAAAAACATCAATGATTTTAATTTCCATTTTTAATTCTGCTTCTTACTCCTCATTTTTTCTGCATCTTAAATAATTAAATAAGTTCATATTCATTCCCGAAAATGTTTCCAGAAGTTTAATGATTCTGGAAATATAATTTTTTTTCTACTATGCCGTCATTTTTCTTGATAGAAACATTCCGCCTTTCTGATATTAAAACTTTTTATAGAAGTTTCCCATCGAATATTTCTTTAAAAATGACGCCATTTTTGCTGGTGAAAATATTAGTTCATTTGAAGTTTCTATCTATAGTTTATTATAATGAGAAAATGGCATTAATAAAGATAAACCAGAGGGCCCGTGCGAAGATTTCGCACTGAAATCTAATATTTTTTAGGTACTTCTCTATTAACCCTTCGACCGCTTTTCATAACAAAAAACTACCGCCAAACTGTAAGATTAAACGCCAAAAATGCAGTCCCATTTACTTGATATCAGAATCATTATGCGTGTTTGTTACGTCATCTAGTGGTATTACATTCCACATTTGCGTGTATTTAACATTATGTTTTACTGATTTAGTAGTTATTTTATTAATTAAAATAACAATTGTGTCCTTAAATTCTTATATTTTATTTATTTTTTGACATTCCAATGGCAACGTTCTCCCGTTTATTTGGCGATAGTTTTTTGTTATGAAAAGTGGTCGACGGGGTAATAGAAAAGTATCATTTTTTATCAATATGTAATATTTATTAGATGCAGGTTTAAACTTCTAAAGAAAAAGCAAGGATAAAAATATCTGCAAAAAACATTTAGTTGTTAGTCAAGCCAGAATATCATCTAATTTATTCCATCAAAGTTAGACTAAAAACTGATCCAAGATTGCTAAATGCACGCGCGAGAAAAAAAAAATAACAATCGTATTTTGACTGCATTAGAGGATGACGTCATCCGCTTCGGGAAAACCAAGGAACTTAGAAATATAAATCTAAACATTTCAATTTCAATTTCGCTTTTTAATCATATCATAAGTATAAAATAAACCCGTGCGGTGTTTTTTTATAATAATTGCTATGAGCATAATATAATGTGGTATTTTATTTTTTTGGCAACAATAATTTCAGGAAAACCTTTCATTTCTTTCATGAAAACATTGCCGATTTATTTTTTTAATTTCAGCAAATTTTAATCAAAAACATGTTTTAACGAATTGTTAATTGGGCTATGTCAGAAGCCTGTTCTAAAACCTTTCATATGGTATCTCATTCGTTGTTCTGCGTTTTATATTTTCTGAGTAAAAGGGATGTTGACAGGAGAAATAATATATAAGGATAAACTCCATTATTTCTCTCTTCTCTTTTCTCTTCAACAATGGAAGTAATCCAATTCCCACCATTTTGAAGAAATTTCATAAAAATCATTTAAAAATAAAATTGAAATATAAAAATTTAAATATTTAAAAAAAATAGCTAGTGCGGGTACATCTATAAATAAAGAGCTTTCATTATATATATATATAGAGTAGAGTCCCGCTATTCCGAACTAATTGGGATCGAGCAGTGTTCGGTTTAGCGGGAATTCGGGTTGGGTTGGGTTGGGTTGATTGTTGACGGCCAATTATCTACGCTAGGGATATAGGCCCGGGGAGAGTGCCCTTCGTGGGGGTCTTTCTAAGGGAACCTAACCCGTATTTACGCATGGATAAATCCACGGTTCGAAGAAAACCACGAAAACTCCGAACGATTAGGCCGACGGGCGCGATTGGGATCGAACCCAGCACCTCCCGTCTACCAGCTTCGAGAGCACAACCTCTCAGCCACTGGTGGGGCAGCGGGAATTCGGAATAGGCGGATTTCATTAATAATAATCAATGTATTGACTTGTTAAGGCGTAAATTAAGTGCGGGGACATCTGCGAATGTCACCTCTATACAGCGTTGATCGGCTCGTGGTGAATAGGTTCAGTGAAAGTGAGAACGGAAAGGCAGTGACCTTCGACCACTCATCACCCCACCCACCCTACCTATCACTCTGGCTTACATTCGAATATGTTGAAACAACTTTTACACCAGTGAAAGACTGTCACCTTCTTCCACTAGTCAAGAAAATGCTTGGCTGTGAAGACGCAGAAGAAAGCTGTGTTGAGGAGTGTACTGCTACAGACGAGAATGGCCACAGCAGTACGGAGACGAAGACGTCGTAGCAATGGTCCAGGACTCATCAGTTGAGATAGACTCGGAGGAAAACGAGTAGGAGGTGATCGCTCAAACTGAATTCATATCACACACAGACGCGGCAAATGCTCTTGACCTCGCCTTACGCTACGTCGAACAACACGCTTAATCAACACCAAATGATGTTATGTTCATGCGGCGATGGCGGAACGTTGCATCCTCAAGTCGATTCAGTACTCTTCGTTAGAAAAAAATCACTGACTTTATTTCTTGAATATGTGTAAAATAGTTATTTTTTGTGTTTAGCAGTGATTAAAAATGATTCTACAGAATTGTGTAAATGGGGCCGACATGTACTGTAAGTAACCAGCTTTCATTTCAATTTGGTTTCAGGCGTTTTCATCAAGCTTAGATTCTATATATGTCTCTATTTAACTTCTTTGTATAGCAATAAATGTACGTTTTTTCACGAACGTCTTTTTAATTTTTCCTGTTTTTAAGTTAAAAAAAAAATCGGTAATTTTCTTATCTCTGTTCGGAATAGGCGGATTTTCGGAATAGCGGGGTTCGAAATAGCGAGACTCTACTGTATATATATATATATATATATAGTTTGGTCCAATTTTGCTATATATATATAGCAAAATTGGTCCAGTAGAAAGCTCAGGGCAGATGATTTATTTAATCAGCCGTTTCGTTTCAAGTTATTTCATAAAATAGTTCATTAATTTGTTTCATTAGGATTTTATATATATATATAGGATATATATATATCATCATCATCAACCGTTTTCAATCCACTGCTGGATGTAGGTCTCCCCCAGATTTTTAGCTCTGTGTGTTACGCAAGTTTATACACTGTTCTGTTATCTTGGGTGTAAATTTATCATCCCTTAAATCAAAATATGCATTCTTAAATGAGCACAATATGCTACTCAGTATTATAAACATTTATGTCGTTACTTATCTTTTAAACATTTGAAAAGTTCCTAAATTATGTTCGACGCTGGATCTTATAACAAAAACTAATATGTTGTGGTCAGCAGAAAACTTTCTTCTATATAAATCAAATCGTCTGCAACTAAAATTAAATGTCAACCTGTTCGTTCTTGAGACACCGCGAAAATCGTGAAAATCTATCATAGAAGCGAGACTTGTTCTGTGGTATGCACACAAACCTAGAATCTATTTATGTCAAGGACTAACAGAATATGAAGTTAGGTGAAATTCCGAGCATTAGTTCTTGATATATAGCTATCAAAGAAGTCGTGAAAAATGCAGCATAGCAGCGCCATCTGTTGGGCGATTTACACGAAGCCTAATCAGTCTAACACAGTATGAAGTTTTATGAAATTCCGTGCATTAGTTCTTGATATACAGCTATCTCGGAAATCTTAAAAAATCCAGCACAGAGGCTATGACAAAGACGTTTGTCATATATCTTGCTTTCAGTTCAAACCCCCCCCCCCTCAAAATTGTAACAAGTTAACATAAGCTTTTCCATTCCTCTTCCAACATCTAGCATACATGTATTGATTGCATGCTTCTCCTCCCCCCCCCCCCCAAAATAGAGATAAAAAAAAATAAATTAAAAAAAAATAAATTCATAAAGATTCTCTCATTCCCCCCCAAATAAATAAATAATTATAAATATTTAAAATAAACAATTATAGTTTATAGATTTTAAATGTCTGTAATCCCCCCCCCCCCCCAAAATTCAATATGTTAACTAAAACCTATTTCTGATTTAATTTAGATAACGAATCTACTTTCTTCATTCTAAAATGCAAGTCACTCGCATGCATCAGAAACCTCTCTGCCCTTAACTTTGCGGTTATGCTAAAAATAAGTTACTAGTGTTCACATATTTCTAATTCAACCGTTTCCTTCTCATGAAATCAAAAGTGCATCTGTCTTAAAAGTTAGACAAAATATATAAGCAGCTGTGCTCTACTTATTAAAATAATGTAACGTATAACCGATATTCTTTATGCAAGCATTTGCACTTCTCATCCGCTCTCAAAAGAATTAATTAAAATATCTCTCGCCCACATGTAAACTGTAATATGCAAACTCATATCTTTCACACCCTGTTATTAGATTCGAGTCATATGTAACCGTTAATTGCAGCTGTCTTTTAGCAAAATCAAACGCCAATCCCAAAATTACTTTCTTTTCTTTTTCCTTTTCTGTCTCCATGAAAGAATCTTTACAACCCTTCCCCCCATCCTCAAATGAATGCATTATCATAGACAGAATCTAGCATTTATCGTTTTTTCCCATACGCGTCCGTCTGCAGTCTCCAAAAACTCCCTCGCCAAGTACTGGCGATTTTATCATGCCTTCCGCGCCAACACCCGTACATGTAACTTTTAGAACATAAGCACTTCGGCCGTTTGTCTTGACCAGAGAAGTCGTACAAAACTTGTCATTGTTTGTGTAGGTACCTCCCCTTTGCTTCTTTAACTATCGATATTGCCTCATCGTAAAATAAATATATATTGCATCTAACTATGTGATTCTTCTTTTTCCTGGATTTACTACGTATTTTTCATCTCTACTTGACCCTGTTTACTATGCTCCGTTATACTAATAAGCACTGACGCCATGGTAAATAAACATCAACTGTTCCATGTCCCAAACTCTAGTGCTTTCGCCGGTTTCGCTCGAACTTAGAGATTCATTTTTTCTTCCAATAAGGGGAGGTACCGAGGTACAATAATTATAAGAGGCATATTTCCTTTCATCTGCAACTATGTGGAACTTTAAATACAACTTCTCTGAACTGCCATTGGAAGTGTAACTCTGCATCCGCTCCGCTTCGCTGATTCCAGACTGCGCGTCACCCCCCCCATCTCTTCGCAGCACGATGTACCTGACTCTGGAACTCGTCATCACAGCCCTCCCACCTGCCATGCTGGATCGCTTTTCTACCGGGAGTCTTTCGCCACCCCCTCATCTCTGATGACAACCTGCTCTTTCTGGAAGTGCTACCCCCGCACCCTCTTCGCCGGATTCAAGACAGTCGGTCTGTTTATCTGCATAACTGGAATTCTCTCGCCGATCCTCATCTCTTCTAACTCAAGATAAATGCAATATTGTGGTGTTCCCCCAGTGCTTTCCCCTCATCTAAAAGTGTCAGTGTGTTGTGTGAAAAGTAGTGTTTGAAAATAAAAAAAAAGTGTGGTTCGTTGAAAACCACAAGTGTTTCGTTGCATTATAAGTGTTAAGTTCCATAAAATCAAGGATCCTCCTCTTCCCTCCATCTGCGTGTGCGATCTGTGTGTTACTAAAAGTAATCCGTGTAAGTTCATCCAAAGAAATTTCTTCAACAGTAGTGCTTCAGAAAAGTGCAATTTCTTCAAAAAAAAAAAAAAAAAAAAAAAAAAAAAAAAAACTACTGTGGTGATCGTAATTTTCCGGTGTGTGTCAAGTACGTAAATAGTATACTGGCTTTAATTAAAATATACATTTCAAACTTCATACTTCTCTTGTAATATATTTAATTTTTTTTTTCTCTACCAGTCAGTAGTGAATTTTATTTGGTTAAATTATTGCATTTCTATTCTTAAAAGAATATATTTAATAACAGAGTTTTTGTTATGTTCTTTTTGTGTTTGCCTTTTACCAAATCCTTCTTAATTAAATATTCAGGTTGAAATTAAGTTAATTTAATTTTTGAACTTTCTCATCAAATCATATAAATATGATTATTTTATCTTGCATTTTTTTTTAGTTGTAAAATATGATATTTTCATGAATATTTAAGGCAAGATTGTTTTTTCAAGGTGTTTTGGATACAAATATTAATTTGAGTTTTTAATTTTTAGTAAACCAGTTTTAAAAAAATATATAACTTAAATTGTCTTGCAATATTGGTTTCATTTTTTTTTTTTAAATGAATAAAAGAAATGCTACGTTCCATTCTTAACAATTTAAATAATTTGCATGAATTTTTACTTTTTATACTTGTATTGATAAATCCCAGGTAAGATCTTTGTTAGTATTTCATGCTATACAAATTGATTTTAAAGTTATAAAAAAAAAGGATTTTTTTTCCTCTATTTTTCTCTCATTTATCGCTGTTTCTTTTTAAAAATGAATTTAAAAAATGAGCGTTAGGGATCTATACGCTAAAAAGAAACAGTGATTAGTCATTATTATTTATTATGATATAAATCCAGTTTACATTTTTTTTCTTTCATGTTATATTTATTATCTGCTAGTATATATTGATATTTGTTTTAGTTATTTTATTGTGCATGCAGTGTTTCCTTGAATTTCATAGATTAGTTAATAGTATTTTTGGCCACCATGGCTTCTCGGCAAATACCAATTAACTTGCCTACTTTTGATGGTGATCATGAATCACTCAAATTCTTTTTCGACCAAGTACGGTCTGTTAGTCAAATAAATAAATACAGCCCGCAAGCAACAATTGCTCTCCTGAAAAGTAAATTATCTGGTCCTGCATTAAAATATTTAACACAGAACCCTGATTTATTAATCTCAAATGACATAAATGTAATCGAAAAAGAATTTTCCAATTTTTTTTCCCCTCCTAGCAAATCACAGGTAGCAGTCGAACTTGCAAATTTAACGCTCTTAACCGCAGAAACCATTAAAAACTTTGCCCATAGGCTTAATGTTCTGGCTGCAACAGTTTATTCGGACATTCAAGACGCCAATGCGCGTGACAAAATTAAGTACATGAAATTCCTGGAAACCATTCCATCCAATTTACGAATTAAAATCCAAGAGGAAGGAATTACAGAGTACCAACCCGCAGTTTCGAGAGCCCAGGCGCTACAAGATATTTTGTACGGAGAAAAAATTTTGCATGCTTACCCCACCCCTTCCCCAACTGATTCAATATTTGCCGACCAGCTGAAACAGCTAACCGAGAAAATAAACGCCCTTTCTGTAAATACCCAAACACAACCAGAAATTAAAGATGACGCGGCAACTTACAAAACTAAATTTGCTGGCATGCACAACAAACGGAAATTTCAAAATCGCAATTTTAACAAACGCCCCTCTCCACATAAGTCGTACAGATTTCACAGAACTACTTGCCAGCTATGTTTCAAAAGTGGTCACGAAGCGCAAGCCTGTTTTAAGTGGAAACGCTTAAATACACAAAGACGAGGACAATTTCACAACAACAACAACCGACAACAGGAAAACTAAGTCAGAGGTGTAATTTTGCTGATGGCTTTGCACCTCACCCCCCTACTGATTACACATCAGCCAGTTTTTTCCCAGATCCGTCCTTACCAAAAATTTCACTTAATAGACTAGTGAACTCTGTAAGCACACAAACATGTGATAGTGTAAAAATTTCTAAGCATGAAATGACACAAACAAACACAGAACAATATGATGACACTACTACAAAAATTATTTACAATGTCATTAAAGACTCAACATCACTCCCCCTTGTAAAGGCCTCAATTGCAAAAAAAGATATTACTCTACTTTGCGATACAGGAAGTACTATTTCGTTACTATCACAGTCTTTATTTGATGAATTAAAAACAATTTTAAAATATAAGAGATTATCAACTGGTGTTGTCATCAAAACAGTCAATTCTGATGTAGATTTTTCCGCATGTATTAGAACCTCCATTAAATTACAGCACAAAAACTTTAATCATCACTTCTATATTGTAGACATACCAGATTCATCTAGTTTCCAAGGTATTATCGGCTATGATTTCATCAAACGATTCAATATTGTTGTAAACACCGTCAAAAACATTATCCATATTGACAACACTTTATCGATTCCTTTGGTAAACAAACAAACTACTTCATCTTCTGAAATAAACCAATGTAGTACACAACCCACCTCCTTCAAAAATCAAACTGTAGCTTTGACTCGTAGAATTTCCTTAAACCCTCAGGAACAAAAATGGATTTCAGTTTTCACAGATTCTATTAGCACAGACAAAGATTATTTATTTCAATACAATTCACCCGTTGACAACTTAATAGGATTTGATGCTATAATAAAATCAAAAAATCCAAAGCGAAAAAGAAAAATTCCACAACAATATACATTTTTCCTGATTTCGGTTAAAAACAATTCTGATAATCACATTCACCTTCAAAAAAAAGCTAAAATAGGTCAACTTTTTGAGGTCGAGGAAATAATTGAGTACTCCCCAGATAAAATTAGTCAAGATAACTCAGATCAACAATTTTTAAATCTCATTCAAGCTTCTAAAGACATTCTCAAAAAAAGAAAAGAAGACTTATCTGCAACTGATTTCAATCTTGAACACTTACCATCCAATGAGGCTGAAATTCTAAAAGAAATGTTACTCAAATATTACCCTGTATTTTCAAAATCTCTAAATACACTTGGGCATACAGATAAAATTATTCCAGATTTGAAATTCATTAATGACTATCCTATAAAAACACTTCCTTTTCCAATACCTCAGGCATTACAAAAAGATGCATTAGATCAAATTAATCAATTACTTGAAGCTGGAATTATACAAAGACATTGCTCCGAATGGTCTTGTCCTATGTTACTTGTTAGAAAAAAACCAGATGGTACTGGTAAACAAAAATTTCGCCTCGCTCTTGACCTTCGAATGTTAAACACTGTAATTCAAGGCTCATCTTACCCACTACCAAAAATTCAAAACATCATCGCTAATCTCTCTTCTTACACATTCTTTACAACACTCGACTTTCATCAAGCATACCACCAAATTAACTTACCAGAAAAATTTCACAATCAACTAACTTTTACCACCATGTTTGGATCTTTTTCCTACCGCAGACTTGTCTTTGGTTTAAAGACAAGTGCCTCAATCTTTCAAGCTCTAATGGACTCTTTAATTGACGAACTACACCTACAAGGTGTGTATACGTATCAAGATGACTTTATTATAGGCGCGAATTCTTTTGATGAAATGTGTTCTAAACTCGACAAAATTTTTAACCTCCTTTCCAAGTACAATCTCACTCTTTCACCTAATAAATGCAACTTTCATCAAACAAAAGTCAACTACTTAGGTTTTCAAATAGAAAATCATTGTATTTCACCAATCCATTCTAACATTGTAAAAATAACTTCATTTCCTACACCAACTACAAAAAGACAACTGAAAAGGCTTATTGGTTTGATAACTTTCTATAAATCATTAATTCCAACATTTAACAAACTAGTGCAACCACTTATTGATTTAACTACTCCTAAAACTAAATTCATCTGGACAGAAAAACATCAGGACATACTTAAAACAATACAGAAAATTTTCTTCGGTTCACCCATGGTTAGGTTACCAGATTGGAATAAGAATTTTTATTTGAATACAGATGCATCTAACATTGCCATCTCTGGCGTTTTAATGCAAGAACATAATGGAAATCTTCTACCAGTAGCATACTTTTCTAAATCCTTAAATTCCTCTGAAAAAAAATATCCTGCTTTAAAACTAAAACTCATGGCAATTTACAAATCTGTTATTGCATTCAAATATTACTTATACAACAGAAAATTCCTAATCTTGTCAGATAGCAAACCTCTAAAAAAATACAAAAAAACTACAAACCCAGCAGACATAACCACCCGTTGGCTAATTGACCTTTCAGAATATTCGTATGATTTTGAACACATTCCAGGATCTTCAAATGTTTTAGCAGATTATTTCTCTCGCTGTAATTTTGACAACAACCAAGAAAATTTACTAACCAATCCTAACCTTATCCATGATCCGCAACCACTTCCAATAGTCGATCATGAAACACCTGATATTTGTAAATCTGTTAATAACAACAATTGTCAAGTTAATTTTCTCATCTCAGGTGAACGAACAAAACGAGACCCATTATTGGAGATATCAAATCAAACTTTTTGCACTGAACAACAAAAAGACCCTACTTTAGCTAGTATTTATGATCATATATTACAAAATGGACCTTCTTCAAAATTCCCGAATTACTTCATACATCCTGATTCTAAAATATTAATGTTCAAAAAGGAAGATATCATAAATAATACTTTCTCATATCACATTGTTGTCCCTGATTCACTTAAAAGTAAAGTTTTAACTATATCCCATCTGTCACACTTTGGTATGGCCAAAACTTATGAATTTCTTACATCCAAATATTTTTGGAAAGGCATCTATGTAGATACACTCAACTTTGTAGCTTCATGTGTCAAATGTTTACAGGCCAAACACCATAACACTCCACCCGCACCTCTCCAACCTACATACACACCAAGATATCCTGGTCATACAGTCAGTACAGATTTACTTGGTCCGTTCTCAAATAATAAACATGTCTTAACTGTAACCGATCACTTCTCAAGACACATTGAACTCTATCCTCTCACTGATACTTCTGCACCCAAAGTTGTAAAATGCTTATTTAGTTACATAACTACCTATGGGAGACCCGTCTGTATTTTGTCAGACTTAGGCCCACAATATACTTCTCACATCTATAATGCATTTAATGATGCTCTTGGTATAAAAATACATCACAGTTCGGTCTCGCACCCACAATCTAACAGTATTGCCGAGCGAATTAACAAGTCTATTAAATATTCTGTTGCCACATTACTACAAGAAGGACACTCTTTTGAAAATGCTCTGTTTATTCATAAGTCACTTTATAATTTTTCGACACACTCTTCTACACTATTTTCTCCTAACTTACTTCATTTTGGTCGTGAACTTTCATTAATTTTTGACACATATGATCATAGTACCAACCAAGCATTTCTAGATAAACATGTTGAAGTTTATAAATTACTAGATGACTTAAACAAAATATATGACAAAGCATATAACAACATTAAAACTGCTCAAGATAGACGTTACAAAATTCACAGTCGAAAAGCTAAATTAAGAAATATATGTTTAAAAGATATTGTTTATTTAAAATCAGTCGACAAATTTAAACCTAAATATACCGGTCCATATATTGTAACATTTAAACACTCTCCTGTTTCATTTTCAATTAAAAGATTATATGCTCATGATGATACTGCATTTAGGGTACATATTGATAGACTTCTTCTAGCACCACCTCGATATGGACATTTATGTGATCCTGCAAGTCATGTTATAAATAATAATTCTTCTAACACCATTCTCGCCCCTCGCTACAATTTAAGAAAAAGATAATTTGTAACAAATTTAAGAAAAAATAATAATAATAATAAAATTTAAAAAAAAAAAACTTTTAAATTTTTAATATGATCTGATACTAAGTGTTTTATCCCTGGCCAGGATTCTACGTATACTGTGCATAACTTGTCTTCACCTGACTTCACGGCTGGTCCATGTCTTCTTGTGAAGACCACTTTTACACAATATTTTGTATCGGGTCACACCATTCTTTTAATTTTTCATTCAATTTTATAAACAGTAGATAAATATAATCTTTTCACATTCTTTTCTCTCACACTTTAAACTTTCATTCATACTGAATACAACATTACAAATATTTTAAATAAATAAAAGTTTTTTTTAAATTAAAAAAAAAAAAAAAAAAAAAAAAAGTTCTCTTAAACAAACTTAAAGCATTTACTTACATGACTTGTACAGTTTCACTTCATCACACCCGATTATGACATATTTTAGGTCTCTCAACACTCTAGGACTGTCAATACATTAGGATTTGCATAAGATACACTTGTATCTGTTTTTTTTTAATTTTTACTAATTCTTCCCCTTCAGGCTAGTGGTACCGTTCTAAATTTTTGCCCTTAGGTTACCACCCCTCACCAGATTGTGTTTAGAGAGACAATTGTGATTTAGTTTACTAATTCACAATATTCCCTTTTCCCAAAAGTATACGTGTTCCCGAATCGTGCTCCTGTGTGGGGATCAGTGCGATCTTCATTGGGGAGCAGGGAGTTCATGTTGTAATGATGTGGACTCTCATCACTGCCCTCCTCACCTAGGTCGTAAGGCCCTAAGCCTGAGACATCACACTTGTCATGTATTGACAAGATTAAGGGCGGTCCCTTTTTATGGGCGTGCCACATGCACCTCTTTTTTTTACCGTCCTGTGCTTGCACGAATTTTAAAAACTTTTTCAAACAACTTTTCAGTACACTACACTTGAGTTAATCCATTTTCACTTTTTCATATAATTCAAGTTAATTTTTAAGGATATATGTTTATGTTATGTGTTATTTGTGTTTATTTTTTTAATTGTTTTCATTTGTGTTTCATATTATACTTAAGTAGTAATTATAGTATTTAAGTGCGACAAATTGAGAAAATGAGTACTGTTTTGTGTTCAGTTATCATTAGACATGTCTAGTTAAATAGTAACTTTTTAAAGCTGGTACCAGACAGAAAGAAAAAGAATAAAACAGAAAACAAAAGGACGAAGATTTAAAAAAAAAAAAACATCTTCGAAGGTAGTGCACTATGTTTTATATTTTATGGCCTGACGTTACAAACTATTGAGGTAACAAAATCCTTTATACTGTTGCAACTCATATAATTTACAAGTATTTTGTGTTATATTATGTATGTATTTTTTTAAGCTTGGGGAGAGTATAATTGTATTGTATATATATTTTTTTAAAACTGTACTGTAAACAGTACAGCTTTTCTGGTCAATGGGGTGATATATATGACAAAGACGTTTGTCATATATCTTGCTTTCAGTTCAAACCCCCCCCCCCTCAAAATTGTAACAAGTTAACATAAGCTTTTCCATTCCTCTTCCAACATCTAGCATACATGTATTGATTGCATGCTTCTCCTCCCCCCCCCCCAAAATAGAGATAAAAAAAAATAAATTAAAAAAAAATAAATTCATAAAGATTCTCTCATTCCCCCCCAAATAAATAAATAATTATAAATATTTAAAATAAACAATTATAGTTTATAGATTTTAAATGTCTGTAATCCCCCCCCCCCCCAAAATTCAATATGTTAACTAAAACCTATTTCTGATTTAATTTAGATAACGAATCTACTTTCTTCATTCTAAAATGCAAGTCACTCGCATGCATCAGAAACCTCTCTGCCCTTAACTTTGCGGTTATGCTAAAAATAAGTTACTAGTGTTCACATATTTCTAATTCAACCGTTTCCTTCTCATGAAATCAAAAGTGCATCTGTCTTAAAAGTTAGACAAAATATATAAGCAGCTGTGCTCTACTTATTAAAATAATGTAACGTATAACCGATATTCTTTATGCAAGCATTTGCACTTCTCATCCGCTCTCAAAAGAATTAATTAAAATATCTCTCGCCCACATGTAAACTGTAATATGCAAACTCATATCTTTCACACCCTGTTATTAGATTCGAGTCATATGCAACCGTTAATTGCAGCTGTCTTTTAGCAAAATCAAACGCCAATCCCAAAATTACTTTCTTTTCTTTTTCCTTTTCTGTCTCCATGAAAGAATCTTTACAACCCTTCCCCCCATCCTCAAATGAATGCATTATCATAGACAGAATCTAGCATTTATCGTTTTTTCCCATACGCGTCCGTCTGCAGTCTCCAAAAACTCCCTCGCCAAGTACTGGCGATTTTATCATGCCTTCCGCGCCAACACCCGTACATGTAACTTTTAGAACATAAGCACTTCGGCCGTTTGTCTTGACCAGAGAAGTCGTACAAAACTTGTCATTGTTTGTGTAGGTACCTCCCCTTTGCTTCTTTAACTATCGATATTGCCTCATCGTAAAATAAATATATATTGCATCTAACTATGTGATTCTTCTTTTTCCTGGATTTACTACGTATTTTTCATCTCTACTTGACCCTGTTTACTATGCTCCGTTATACTAATAAGCACTGACGCCATGGTAAATAAACATCAACTGTTCCATGTTATAGAGGCGCCACTTGTTGGGCGATTTACACCAATTTATGTCATTGTCTAACTGAATCTGAAGTTTGAGAAAAATTACGTGCATTAGTTCTTGAGATACAGCGTCCAAAAATGTGTGTCATATACAGACAGACACACACAGACACACATACAGACTCACAAACGGACACAAATACAGACACACAAACGGACACACAGGCAGACACACGAACAGACATTTTTTAAGAACAGTCAAATCGTATTCCAGACCTTCTAAAACGTACAAATTCGTCGAAAATTGGAAGACCAAATTTTTCACGAATCCAATACTTTCTTCTTGTAAAGATAGAAGAAAGTGAAACTAGTCGTTGAGGGCCACCGTAATACTTACCCATCATGGATATGCATAATAAAAAATATGAAAATAAAACATGTGAAAACTATTTATAAAATGCATTGCAATTCGAATAAAATCGTGGCTTGAGGACGTCCTAAACTTTAAATGCTCTATTACTGAATTGCATAAAAGAAACATCCTTATAACTCCAAAATTGATAATCATATTAACTAACGGTTTACTGCGTCGGATTAAGCGTCTCATTTCCAATTAAAATATATCTTTGAATTGAAATTTGAATGAAATACAGGGTCATGAAAAATCGAAGAGTGTGTAAAATAGGATTACAAATATCTCGGCAACTCATTATCCGATCGACTTCATTCTTTATGCAAAATTTATATTTTTTGATTGTCTTTTATATTCACTCCTTAAAATAAACAATTTCGAAAATTTTTATATACCTTTTATCAGAACGAACATTTCGAGAGTCCGAAAAAAACAGTTTCGGATAATCGAGGTTACTGAAATTCAATAAGCTTCTTCCCATTGTTACTAATTACTTAATTGAATAAGCTTCTTCCCATTCAAGTCTCTATCTCAATTTTTTCGGCAGATAGAGCGTTTACAGACACACAGACGGACGGCAATTTTTTTTTTTTAAATATGTTTTAAGGAATCTCCAGTGTCTGAAACGTGTAAATCAGTCAATTTTTTTTTCGATTTTCAAAACGATTACAATGTTTACCCTATACTACGTATGATGGGTAAGTAATAAGGTGTGTGTCCCTGATATGGTTATGCTAAAGTTTAAGAATTTTCCCTGCCGTCATTTTGAAATTAGTCGGATGTGCCAATCCCAAAACTTTCTTCTATCTCAGTCATGTTAATACTTCAAAATTCACATCGCCAATAAAATCAATATTTTTCGTCAATCTGTTGTACGTCAGCTGCTTGCAAATCGTAGGGTTACCGGGATGCGATCAATAGATGTATACTATACAAAAAGTCCTTCTGGCCTGTACCGACAGGAACAGATAGCCTCCCTATTCCTTAATCTTTACGATTTTAGCTAATTTTACTGGAAAAACACGAAGGTAAAATGCGTGGAACCCAATTAAAGAAGATTCAATCCCAGTTCTCGTTAACATTGAATTTGAATGAGAATATCGCCAAATTAGTTCTCTACAGCCAAGTTGGCTTCATTTATGGCAACCTATTTTGGTCGCCAAATTTGGCGATATTCCGCCAACTGTCGCCAAGTTTGGCGAGAATTTGACGTTGGCGAATATAAATATATAGTGATAAGCATATAATAGGATTAATGGTTACAACAATGAAAGAAAATTGGACGAAACCATGTTAACTAAAACTCATAAATTAAACCCGTTTATGGATGAATTCTGTTGTCTTGTTTGAAAATGTCAGCCACCCTAAAATTTCAAACCTCTATATCTCAGCCATTTTTCAAGATAGAGGCAAAACAAAAATTGCTCCGGATTCTCCGGATCAAGGCCAAACATTTAAAGAAAAAAACTTTTAGGATTTCTAATTTTTTTGAATTTGCACATCTTTTTGAATTTGAAATCTTTAAATGGCTATCGCAGCGCCCCTTTCGTTGAAATATCCCAAATTCTAATAGAACCTGCTAGCCATAGCCAAAAACATAGAAAAAAAATTGTGGTTCAATTTGAAGCATAACTTCATACACTTTTCGATGATACAATAATGAAAATGGAACAAAAATATCGATCACAGCGCCCCCTTTCGTCGAAATATCCCCAAATTCTAATAGAACCTGCTTGCCACAGCCAAAAACATAGAAAAAAAATGTGGTTCAATTTGAAGCATAACTTCATACACTTTTCGATGATACAATAATGAAAATGGAACAAAAATATCGATCACAGCGCCCCCTTTCGTCGAAATATCCCCAAATTCTAATAGAACCTGCTTGCCATAGCCAAAAACATAAGAAAAAAATGTTATTCAATTTGAAGCATAACTTCATACACTTTTCGATGATACAATAGTGAAAATGGAACAAAAATATCGATCACAGCGCCCCCTTTCGTCGAAATATCCCCAAATTCTAATAGAACCTGCTTGCCATAGCTAAAAACATAGAAAAAAATGTGGTTCAATTTGAAGAATAATTTCATACACTTTTCGATGATACATGGAGGACGGACAGACAGACATTTTGTAAAAACATGTTTTTCGGAATCTATGACCCCTAAAACGTGTAAATCCGTCGAAAACCGGAAGTCGAAAAAAATTTCGATTACAATACTTTCTTCTATTATAGATAGAAGAAAGTAAAAATCAAAACTGTTTTAGTATTTTATACGTTTTCAGGTTAATGGATTTTTATAAAAAAAATATTGCATTCCCCATGAAAATAGTTTTACTAAGTCTAAAAGAACGGAATTCCAAAAGTCTAACAAGTGACCATATCATGTGCACATGATATGGCCACCATCTTCAATGTAAAAATTCTGTTCTGCTAAATTAAATAATTGTGGTGTAAATTAAATAAACATGATACTCAATAATTATTTTTGTTATTCAAAAGTGGATTTGAAAGAGGATTTTTCATCACAAATGAAGTTATTTACTTGACATTACAATTTAAGTTTTTATTTAGAAAAAGAAGTGAAATCCTTTTAGAGTTTAAAAAAATTGTTAAAAAAAAATTGGAACAAATAAAAATGTCTTTATACTAGGTTTGCATGGTGCACTTGATATAGCCATCTGGATGGTCATTATCAGGAGCAGGTCAGCTTTCACGAAAATCGTTTGATTAGGAACAACTCGTCAAATATACACCATCAACGACAGCACCAATTTATAGAGCATTAAAAACTGAACAAAGTATGATGATATTCATAAAAAAAATTCTTTTAAAAACGCGCATAAAAAAGGGAGACTTATCAGATAAAAACAAGAAGCCATTACACCAACAACATAAAATAGGAAATTGACGACAAATTCCACAACCTAGCTGAATGGCACGTGATCACATGATATCCTAGGAGGTCACTTAATGGTATGCTTATGACATTTACCGAATTTTTCGGTTAGCTAATGTATAACAGGGACATGGCCATATCAAGAACATGGCCATAACAGGGGTACCTACATTTTATTAGGTTGGTTTCGTAAGAATTATTACCTATTACATTCTCCCCTATGTTGGAATTTCTAAAAAAAATTTGCAGATTTACACCGATCATGACTCCCAGAACCCAAAACCACCCCCAGTTCAAAACGTTTTCTATCTATCTATCTGTCTATCTATCGATATCACTTTTTTATAGACACGATAACTTCAATAATTCTGCACAAATCTCTTCCAAACTGATACATAAAATCAAGGGGCATAACATCTCGGTCAAGTTCGTTAAAGGGCAAAATCGAACCAAGGGGCGGGGGGGGGGGGGGGTTGTGAAAACAGAAAACCCCATAACTTCTTAATTATGATACGTATCGAATCCGTTTAAAGTTATTATTACTTCTAGGAAAAGGCCGACAATTTTTGTATGGCAGATTTTTGATATCATTAAAAATGGCCTCAAGGCGGGCGAGGGGGGGGGGGGGATAGGGATTTAAGAAGAAAAAAATCACAACTTCGTGAATTCACAGATATCAAATCCGGTTAAACTTATTATAAATCCTCTTAATATTATCTACAACTTTTATATTGACAAGTTTTTTATAGAACCAACCCTTACAGAAAAAAAAAAAAAAAAAAACAATTCTTGCCGGCTTCGCTTACAGACACAGCTAGATTTTGAAGTGGGCAGTCCCAACTGCAGCATCATGGCAAAAAGGTCTTTTTTTCTCCAGTTCCCAGTAAACAGGCACCCTACGGTCTGTGTCTTCGAAATCTACCTGTGCCTATAGTCCGAGCCGGCAGGAATTTTTTTTTATATTGTGACTGATGTTTAATAAATTGGAGAAATAAATATAATTTTGAATTTTTTTTTCCAATTTTCATGATTACGCAATTTTTATAATATATATATATATATATATGTATACATATATAGATTTCGTGCATTATTCAGTTCTAAAATTCCAACCGTTTTCTTAATAATTATATATTTTTTTTAATGTTAGATAATGCAAATGTAATAAAAATATTCTTTATTAAAAATTTAATAATTATTGTTAAATCCGTCTCAGAGGGCTGTGAAATTAATTAACCATACTTAAGAATTGCCTATTGCTGAGGGCTTTTTTCTTATTTTCTTTCGTACACATCTTTACGCTGAAACATAGCTTTTGCTATGTATATTTCAAAATTTTCATTTACATAAAATTTATACCCAAAATGTTTTAATTTAATTACTATTACGCATATTTTTCTTTCAATACATTTATTTTATAAAATAAAACATGTAATTCCTACTTCCGTAACCAAGTAGGTACACTGCCAACTAATTATCGCAATTTCAGTTTCCTATGTGAGTGTTGATAAAAAAATATTATTCCTCTGAGAAAATTTCTTGTTTATGTGAAGCTATTATTGAACGTACTTTTGAGACTTCTTTTGTATAATGAAAGAACGAAAAAAAGTCTTCTAGATAACTAATTATAAAACAGTTTTCTGAAGTCCACATCTTTAATATTAAAATCTTAATTAATTAAGAAATAACTCGTTTGCAACAAATCTTCGTCCTGTGACAATTAAGACTAAGCACGCAATAATCATTTCCGCAATCGAAGTGGAACTGTTTGTTTAGCTTTATAATTATTGTTCTTATTGCTTTATGTAATGTGAATATTCTAGATTTACTGTTCGTTTTTTTAAATATATTTTCTAGTTTATAATTGAAATTCCTCATTTCCAATTTTTTATTTAAATTGATAAAAGAAAGATATTTGTCTGTATGTGTGTCTGTTTGTTGGCGATGTCTAGGGAAATATATTGCACGTAGATATATGCAAATTTGTATAAAGATAGACGAATATAGGTCTCAATTCTCTTAAGGCACAGATTTTAGGATTTGTTTGGTAATTAGCTGAAATATTAATTAAAAACCATCATCGAACGCTAATGAACGAGCTTTAATTATCCTCATTTCGGCGACGTGATGATCACCTCCACACTTGCCCGGGAAAAACATGGAGCTTGAAGCAGAAAGAAAAAAATAGATCCGGGTTTACTACCGCTTAAAACTGCGAGGCCAAGGATGAACTTAAAAAAAATAATGAAACCTACTAATACAAGACACATTCGCCGTCCTGATGGAACCTTTTAAAAAAATATATCGATATTTACTATTTCAAAAAAATGTTTTTCTAATTTCATAGTTTTCTTTCTTCCAACGCTGCAGTTCGATCACACGTGATTAAATAAAATCAATCTCGAGCGTTGGGTTCCAATATTAATCTCTTTATTGCCAAAGCTCTTGCTATGGCAACATGAATGGTGTTCCTTCTTAAATGAAAGATATGGGATTTTGATTTTACCTTACGTAAGCCCTTTTTTAATGCTTTCCAACAAAGTTGAAAAGTATTTATGAATTCGGTTTGTCTTTCTGTCTGTCTGTGCTCTAACTCACGTAAATACACTCGGATGGTCATTCAATTGATATATGTCATTGAGGCTTACTATGGCATGTTCGATATTGAAAATGAAGCGTGTAGCATTTATCATTCATTTACAGGGCCACTCAGAATTCTTTTGCATTACGGCTTATGGAGAAAAATCGTTTTCGGTGTTTTTTAAGGATGTTACTTTATTTCAAACATATTGCATTTCATATATATCACTTAGGTGCATTACAAAATACTTACTATTGATTATGGAGTACATAGCAATCATCGTTCATTTACAGGGACACACAAAATAATTCGGTTATCGTACTGACAATGAACAATAATTGCTGGAAGTGAGTTTTCAGTTGTTGCACGGGTTTTTTAATTCAATTTTTTTTGCATATTGCTCGGTGTGTATAAATTCATTGTATGTAGTGTATTAAAAGTGTGATCATATACAGGGCTGCACAAAAGATCTAGAGTACACTGCAGCTCATTGACAGAAATTGCCGAATGGGAATTTTCAACTGTGTTATGCTTTTCCTAACTGAACTAAATTTTAGCATTTTATGTATAGTATATATACAAATCTATTGACCCTATATAGGGCTGCACACAAAAATTCGGATATTTTTCCGATTATTACTGAAATTGGGTTTTCAGATGTGTTAAGTGTTTTCCAAAATTGTTTACCTAGATATCACCTTTCACCTTATTAATCTATGAAGTTTTGTTACAACATTCTGAATGTGTTGGAAAGTGTTTCATAATCTATGCTTAATGCATGATTTTTCCTTCTTGTTTTCTTTTGTAACTCGATGTAAAAAAGAAAAAGAAATTTCCGTTCCTCCTTTTTAAAAATTAAATAACTCGAATTTTGTTTTTGCTGTCGGTTGGCTTATCGCCGTCCGTTTTTTCTCATTATATTTTTGCTGGTCCCGGGCTTACTTTTTTTCGGCAGACTTGGACCGGGTCGGGACTGACGCGGTCTATTTTATTAATATTTACTTTATTCTCATTCTTTCTTTCTGATTTTATTCGCATTAGACTGTGGTCGGACGTGGACTTAATTTTTCTCTGCAGACTCGGAGCGGCCAGGCTCGGGGAACGCTTTAAGTGCGTTTTATATTGTTGCATGCGTTTTTAAATTTAACAAAATTTTTGCATAGTACGTGATGGCTATAAATTCTATTGATTATATACAGGACTGTAAAAAAGAATTCGAGTACATTTCCGCTTATTGACAGAAATTGCCGAAGAGGAATTTTTAAATGTCTGATGCATTTCTTATCTGAATTAAATTTTTGCATACTATGTAGTACAGTGTCGGCGATCCTATGGCGCGCGAGAGGATATTTTTGGCACGCCGTTGACTTACATTCTAAATCAAAATTCAGTAAAACTCCCCAAAATTCTGAACCTCATTTTTTTTCTACCTTTAATACACGAGCTTGACTGAAAATAGCTTTTGTTTGTTATAAAGAGTACATGTGTACTTGTCATATCATTGAATTACCCGCTCAGAACATCTGATCTCTGCCATCTGATCTCTCCAATAGTTTGCCTTCTTTTGTATCAGAACACTTATAAGTGACGTAATGTGTCACTCACGTAAGAGATGGAGATGAAACAGGCTCTATTTTTATATCAGTCTTCGGGTGTGGACAGGCTCGAGCTCAATCTGTCTTAAATTCAAAATTTTATTTATTTCCATTTCAAATCATTTTAATGCTATTTTGATCAGAATAAAGAGTAAACAGAAATAGTTTCTTTTCTATTCTGCGAACTATTCATTTTTTGTGTTAACACTAATTTCATAATAATACACTAATCATAATCCTGATCTTACTTAATCGCAGAATTCTGCGATTAATTAACATTAAGATTAGGTTTCTATAAGATTTATATTTGGAAGTAGTAATAACTAAAAAGTGAAATGATAGCTAAGTATATGCAGATAGATGCATTTAAAATTTTTGTTTTGTTAAATAAAAAAACAATGCTTAAAAAAAAATGTATGAAATATAAATATGCAGATTGGAGTGACGGCGGAGGAAGGGGGGGGGGGGGTACGCTACGGATGTTAGTACTACAGAATATTAGGGCTCTGGTACTTTTTTTCTTAGAAATTAAGCCGTGGGAGGAGGTAATTAATCCAGCAGACGACTAGCTGCCGACTCATTTCTGTTATATATAAATCTGAGTAAATTTAGTGGTAGTCATTTTATTATTATTCTGATTTGCTTTTATTCTAGTGATGCTTTCATCAACTCTATTATGCATGATCTTTTTTATTGCTAAACTGACATCCTATAATCAACGATGGTAATCTAAGACTGATTAGATTTCACCGTTAAAGTAATATTTATTCAACATAGCCAATTTGGCTAAAAAATAGAAAGTGCAAGGTAGTAGAGAATTTCAAATGTGGTGAACTGAGAAATATGGGACGATTAATAAAGATGTTAAGCCTCTGCACGTTTTATCTTCCGGGACAGTGGTCTGCAGTAAAACAGCATTATGAAATAAATCACAAACCTTTTCCCCAAAAAGTTAAGCAGAACAAAAGGAATTCATTGCCACATTGCCAGTGCAATTAAAGAGAAAATAAACTGTTGACATCTGTGATTACATATTATCAGCAAAGATTCTCAAACTAGTGTCGCAAGTTTCTCGACTGCGAATGTCATTGTTCGGAATGGTACATTTTTCTGCGATGGAGTTTTTGAAAGAATCCTGGTTAACATGCACTTCATCACTTTTTAATGATTTTGAAAATAAAGATAAAATAATTTAACTAATTAAAGATACTCTTTTATCAAGAAATACAGTCAAAGATAGAATCTTAAAAATGGCAGAAAATGTAAGAGAGCAACCAAAGTCTGATATTGTTTTCTCCTTTCACCTTATTTTGTTTTGATGGAAGTACAGATGTAACTAAATCTGCTCGTTTAGCTGTTTTTGTACGATATGTTGTTGAAAATAACATTAAGGAGGAATTATTCTAGTTATTATCATTAGCAACTACAACCAAAAGGTGCAAATATTTGTACAGCAGTTATAAATTCACTTACTGAAAAAGGAATAATTTAGTATAAAATAGTTTCTGCTACAATTGAAGGGGGCACAAGTATAATAGGCAAAATAAATGTTTTTTTTTTTTCCAGTTTATTTCAAACTTACATTGGGCATATTATTCTTGGATTTCACTGCATCACATATCAACAAGTCCTGGGTGCATAGGCTAGTTTTGAATCTCTTGGTGATATTATAGCCGTAGTCACAAAAATAGTTAATCTGATATCGTCACAATCTTTAAATAAACGAAAATTTGACGCTTTGTTAGATCTACCTTATTTCCGCAAACAATAGCTAATTTATAGGGAAAACAAACATTTGTGACACTGAGAGTGATAACGAACTCGGTGAACCGAAATTTCTAGATGCTGTGGCTGCATTACGTACCTTACGAAGTTTTAAATTGTCTTCTGAAAAAAGAAGGTTTTGCTGCAATGCTTAAGAAATTAGAAAATAAAATTCAATCAACAAAAAAACCAAAGAGAAAACAGATTTCTTAGGCACACATTTTAGGTAATGTTTTTTTATATTTCCCAATTTCTTCTTATACATTGTAATATATTATAAAAATAATAATTTTCTACTTAATAGCAGGTGTAAAACAAATATTTTGCAGATAGGATTCGTAAATGATTTTTTTTCAATGCCTATTTAAAAATAAAATTACCTTAATTATAAAACCACCACTCCGTTTAAAATGTCAAAATCAACAAATCCCAAGGGCAACATCATGGTATTACCATAATTACTACAGTCATTTGGCAAGTTGTTTCGATTAAAGATTTTAATACTTTTTTTACGATTAATATAATTATATCATATTATTTCTTTATAATTATATCCACTTCTTTCTATAATTATTACTATCATTAATTAATATTTTCTTGTGACAAGTTGTTTTGGTTTGAGTTTTCAATATTAAACATTATTTAATTTAATATGTATGTTGATATTACCTGAAGGTTCGCTATCCATATCTTAATCTAATAATAATAATAGTAATTTTATTTATTGTTTTTATAGGGGATTTTAGGTGGGTAGGTACTTTAGGGTCGTTGGCACGACATGGTCACTTGAAAAAAATGTTTGACAAAAATTGGCACGCGAATGTGAAAAGGTTCGCCGACCCTGATGTAGTAAATATACAAGTCTATAGATCATATACAGGGCTGCACAAAAATAATTAGGATATTTTTCCGGCCATAGAGGGTAATTGACGAAATCGGGTTTTCAAATGTGTTATGCGTTTTTAAAATTTTGTTTACTTAGGTAATATCTTTCACCTTGTTAAACGGTGAACGTTTGTTACAGTATCCTGAATGCATTAGAAAGTGTTATATAATCTATGCTTGACGCATGATTTTTCTTTATTGCCATTATCTGCGTGGGAAAGTCTTTTTATTATTATTTAATTTATTATTTTCATTATCATTCTTTCTTTCTGTTTTTATTCTCATTAGACTGCGGTCGGACTCGGGATTAATTTTTCTCTGCAGACTCGGGCAACTCCGGGCGGATTTGCCAGTATGTATAAAAAATAAAATGGTATCAGAACTATTTTAATTATTTAGCGACTTATAAATTAAATTTAGTTATCAGTTTCAATGCAGCTAGGGAGATCTCTGAAGTGCCCACACTGTTCCGTGCTCTTAGGCACTCTTTTTAGGTGCTGTCGTAATTATATAAATACGTAGTACCTATAGTCGTCGTCGGTCCGTCCGTCCGTTCTCATGTAACAACACAAAAACTACCCAACCGAATGGTTTGAAATTTAATATATAGAATCGTTGCAGAATTTTGTCCAGTCTTTTCAAATTTTATGAAAATCGAATCGAAATTTAAAAAAACATTAATAAAAATACATCCATATATTTAAAGCTGTTTGCTAAAAATGTCAAATAATTCCATCGAATTTCGACCGTATACGCATGCGTCAAAAAAGGACCGGCCAATGAGGCCGAGGGTCTGTTCCTGTCTCCAAACGTATTTGGGATCAAGATCAACTCCTGTTGTTTTGATGGCTTTTTCCGCGTTGCGTTAAACCTAGGAAGATATTTATATAAAAAACTGTGGAGTGTTTAGAAGGTATTTATTTTATTTATTGTAATTTGAATGAATACTTAGGTATCCATTTCGGATTTACTGTGTAACATGAATTTAGGTTCATTTAACGTTCGCAAAATCAAATCATTTTGTTTATATAGTACAGAAAATAATTCTTCAATCGTAAATAAAAATATAGTAGAACATGTAATACAAAATTGGACCACTTATATTCCGTTTATGATCGGATATGAATCTTATGGTGTTCCGATTGCTAATGAAAACGATTATGTAAATATAATGTCAAAAGACAGTACGCACGGCAGTAATATTTTTATTATTTGTTCGTAAAAAGCGAATCTGAGCGTCTGAATATAAATTATAAAATATTATTTCTGTACTTAGCAACTAAATATTTAATAAATATGCAGGAATGTGACTAGCTTTATGTGAATGTATAATATATATAAGTCTGAACTTTAGCATTATTTTTTAACAGAAATATACTATCTCTATTCGATTTAAAAGTTTTGTCATTATATAAGTGTGCTATTTTATTTGTAAAGAGTATGTATGCATTATATTGTTTGTATGTATACAAATCTTTAGAATCTCTTAATATTTGAATAATGTTTACATTATATTTGTTTGTATGTATACAAACAATATATGTATACAAAGAAGTATGTATACAAACAATGTATCATGTAACAATATTAATATTTACATTGTATTGTTTGTATGTGTACAAATCTTGAATGTTTTAATTTATTACATTCATTTTTTACCAGTTTGCATGTCCATTCATGGGCGATTCATATGAAACTAATAATTTGTCACAAATTGGTGATTTTATTGATTTAGTGCTTTGCCCAAGAATGTGGAAAAAAAAACTTTTTGACATCGGGTGAAATGAATGAGGTTATTTCGGTTTTTATTTTGTATATAAAAAATGTTATATGTAAAAAAATCCTGGCCATTAATCACATTGTTTTTTGTATATTTAAAGACGATTACTTATTCTTTGTAATTATTTTTTTGTTGGGGGTTTTTGAGAAAAATAATATTACTTCATAGCTAGAACCAGTTCCGCTAATCATTAATATTTACTTATTTACTTAATCCTTTGACCGCTGAGCAAATGGGCAAATTTGTAATGTTTTTTCTGTTATTTTTTTTAAATGTCAAAAAAAGATAAATTTTCAAACTTGGTATAAAAAACTTAGGTACTTCTCTATTATCCCATCGTCCACTTTTCATAACAAAATACTATCGCCAAACTGTATGATTAAATGCCAAAAATGCAGTCCCATTTACTTGATGTCGGAAGCATTATACGTGTTTGTTATGTCATCAAGTGGTTTTTAATTCAACATTTGCGCGTAGTAATGACAACGTTCTCCCGTTTATTTGGCGTTACAGTTTGGCGATAGTTTTTTGTGATGAAAAGTGGTCGATGAGATAATAGAGAAGTACCAAAACTTAATTACGTATATGAGTAGATTCCTTGACAGTATTAATCATTACTCAATATTTTAAAACTGCATCATATTTGTAGAATTATATTAATTTAAACAATGCTTCTATTGAAGTGTGAAGAAGCACATACTTCTATGAAGAACCATATATTTACATAATCGTTTTCATTAGCAATCGGAACACCATAAGATTCATCCCCGATAAAAAACGGACTATAAGTGGTCCAATTTTGTATTACGTGTTCTACGATATTTTTACGTACATTTGAATAATTATTTTCTGTACTATATAAACAAAATGATAGAGACCTAAAACCACAATTTCCATCGGGATTGATTTCGCGAATGTTAAATGAGCCTAAATTCATTTTTAAACAGTAAATCCGAAATGGACACCTAAGTATTCATACAAATTATAATAAATAAAATAAATACCTTCTGAACACTCCACAGTGAGTTCTATATAAATATCTTCCTAGGTTTAATGCAACGTGCAAGAAAAAAAAAAACAGGAGATTATCCCAAACACGTTTCTAGAGACAGTAATAGACCCTCATTTTAATGGCCGGTGTTTTTTTTTTACGCATGCGTATTGGGTCGAATATTGTTGAAAAATGATTTTGAAGAAAAAATCGGTAAATTCACCAAATGGTTTCGGGAAAAACTTCACCAAATGGTTTCAAAATTCTTTGAGTGACAGCGGGAAAAAAAATTTCATTTTACATTCAATCATCGCAATTGGCGAGTGTGACTATTAAGTTTAGCCAGTACTGGATACTACTAGATATAATGATTATGAACCATGATTTTTCTGTTATTGGGCGAGATTCATGTTTTTTCAGCAATTCTTTGACGAAATTCGTGTTTTTTCAGCGATCCTTTGAAGAATTTCGCATTTTTCTCGCGATCCTTAACGAAATTCGCATTTTCCAGCGATTCTTTGATAAAATACATTTTATTCCGCAATTTTTAGACGAAATTTAGTAAAAAAGCGTGATCTTTTGGTGAAATTTCCTTTTTTGCGATTCTTTGACAAAATTTGCTTATCTTTCACGATCCTTTTGCATAATTCACGTTTTTTCTGTGGTCTTTTAATGAAAGTCATGTTTTCCCATGATCCTTTGATGAAATTAGTGTTTTTTTCTCAATCATTTGACGAAATCTGTGAGTTTTTCAAAACACGAAGATTGGTTAGATGTTTTTAGTCTGCAGGTGCCCTAAAAAGTCTGACGCCCGTTGCTGCATCGCACACATTCTTCCATGGGGCATCGAACGAAGGAAATTCATCCTAAAGAATCATTGTTTCATTCCTGACATTTCTAGAAAGAAACAACGTTCAATTTATTGGCTGAATTGTAAAGGCCGAAATGGTGTCAGACATTAGCGGAAATAAAGTGCGCAATTTGTTCGTTTATGGAAAAAATTGTGAAATTCGTTAATCGATAAATTGCGAAATTTGTCAATAGATAGAGGAAAAAACACAAAATTCATTAATCGATGGAAAATTCATCAACTGTTTTGAAATTTGTCGAGCGACAGCAGAGAAAATAATCTTTTTCCATTCAGTCATTGCAATTGGTGAGTGTGACTATTATGTTTGACCAGTGGTGGCAATAAAGTCCATTGCAAAATTTTCAGTATTACTCGCTGTTTGGCAAGTGCTAATTTTGTCCTATACTTCAAAACCCTTTTGATCATCACATCAGTGTGCAGGACAGTTTTTTTAGGTAGACCATTTGATGAATTTCGTGATTTTTCTGTTATCAATTGACCAATTTTGCTGCTATTGATTGTTGAATTTTATAATTTATCAACTATTGATTAGCGAATTTCATGATTTTTTCTATGAATGTTTGACGAATTACGCAAAAAAATTAAGAATATCGTTAAATTGTCTTGGGTAAAAAAAATTTACTATTGTCAAATGCCTTCGAGAAAAAAGTTGCAAGTTGAAACGCCTGTGACCTCTTTTTCATGTTATGCATTTCTGGGAGTCCATCCCCCCACTCCCCCCAAGTGGGACACTTTTCTAAATTTTGCACACACCCCTCATGTGATACATCGCTGGAAAAGTCTTTGACCGCTTATTCATGTTATGCATCTCCGTGGTCCATCCCGCCACTCCCCCCCCCCTAAGGGGGGCACTTTTCTAAATTTTGTTGACACCCCTCATGTCATATATTGTTGGAAAGGTCTGTGACTGCTTAATCATATTATGCATCTCTGATGTCCATCTCCCCACTTTGCCCCCCCCCCCCTCAAAGGGTACTTTCTAAATTTTGCGCACAACCCTCATGTTATATATCATTGGAAAGGTCTGTGACCACTTAATCATATTGTGCATCTCCGATATGTCCATCTCCCCACTTGCCCCCCCCCCCCAAGGGGTACTTTCTAAATTTTGCTCACAACCCTCATGTTGTATATCATTGGAAAGGTCTGTGACCACTTAATCATATTATGCATCTCCGATGTCCATCTCCCCACTTTGCCCCCCTCCCCCCAAGGGATACTTTCTGAATTTTGTTGACACCCCTCATGTCGTATATTGTTGGAAAGGTCCGTGACTGCTTAATCATATTATGCATCTCCGATGTTCATCTCCCTAATTTGCCCCCCCCTCCCCCCAACATACTTTCTAAATTTTGCACACAACCCTCATGTTATATATCATTGGAAAGGTCTGTGACCACTTAATCATATTATGCATCTTCGATGTCCATCTTCCCACTTGCCCCCCCCCCCCCCCAAGTCGTACTTTCTAAATTTTGCTCACAACCCTCATGTTATATATCATTGGAAAGGTCTGTGACCACTTAATCATATTATGCATCTCCGATGTCCATCTCCCCACTTTGCCCCCCCCCCCCAAGGGATACTTTCTGAATTTTGTTGACACCCCTCATGTCACATATTGTTGGAAAGGTCTG
Organism: Maratus michaelseni; assembly: GCA_963931845.1. Taxonomy (NCBI): domain Eukaryota; kingdom Metazoa; phylum Arthropoda; class Arachnida; order Araneae; family Salticidae; genus Maratus; species Maratus michaelseni. The sequence goes on from OZ007588.1 coordinate 466,803,277, forward strand.
TTACTGCTTAATCATATTATGCATCTCCGATGTCCATCTCCCCACTTTTTGCCCGCCCCCCCCAAGGGATACTTTCTAAATTTTTTTGACACCCCTCATGTCATATATTGTTGGAAAGGTCCGTGAATGCTTAATCATATTATGCATCTCCGATGTCCATCTCCCCACTTTGCCCCCACCCCACCACAAGGGGTACTTTTCTAAATTTTGCTTACACCCCTCATGTCATATTGTTGGAAAGGTCTGTGACTACTTAATCATATGCATCTTCAGGGTCCATCCCGCCACTCCCCTCCCCTTAAGGGGGGCACTTTTCTAAATTTTGGACACAACCCTCATGTGATATATCGATGGAAAGATCTGTGACCACTTAATCATATTATGCATCTCCAATGCCCATCTCCCCACTTTGCCCCTCCCCCCAAGAGGTACTTTCTAAATTTTGCACACAACCTCATGTGATATATCGATGGAAAGGTCTGTGATCGCTTAATCATATTATGCTCCTCACTATGAAATTTGTCAAGTTAAAGCAACTATAAAATTTAATTTTATGGTACTATCAAGTTGTTTGCCGTCAAATTTTGACGGGTTCCATCTAGTATTAAGTAATTTGAGTTTTTTAACAATCGGTACTTGTTATAGCAGCTTCCGAGGATTATGAAGTGACAATATAAGAGTAAGGTAATTATTGTGTACTCTATATTTTCAATGCTTTTTCTATTTTAATATCATTGTTTCGAATACGTTATTTTAATTAATGTAATCTATACTATTATATAAAGAGGAAACGGTGAATGACTGACTGACTGGGTGACTCATCAACGCCCAGCCGAAACTACTAAAGTCAGGGTCACGCAATTTGAACTGTAGATTGCTGTTATGGCCTAGGCAAGCAATAAGAAGGGATTTTTGAAAATTCCCCCCCGAAGGAGGTTAAAGGGGGGTTCAAATGTTTTAGGTCATTTTGCCATATCTCAGCAGCAGTTATAGGTAGGAGCTTGACATTCCAGAAAACAAATCTACTAAAAAAATGATTAAAGACCTATTTCAGCGATTTTAGAAATTCCCCCCCAGAAGGGGCTTAAAGGGGGTGGTCGAATGGTTTAGGTCATTTCGACATATCTCAGCAGCAGTTATAGGTAGGAGCTTGAAATTCTAGAAAACAAATCTACTAAAAAAATGATTAAACACCTATTTCAGATATTTTAGAAATTGCCCCCAGAAAGGGGGTTAAAGGGGGGTGGTCGAATGTTTTAGGTCATTTCGCCATATCTCAGCAGCAGTTATAGGTAGGAGCTTGAAATTCCAGGAAACAAACCTACTTAAAAAATGATTAAACATTTATTTTAACGATTATAGAAATTCCCCCCAGAAAGGGGGTTAAAGGGGTGTGGCCGAATGTTTTAGGTCATTTCGCCATATATCAGCAGCAGTTATAGGTAGGAGCTTGAAATTCCAGAAAACAAATCTGCTAAAAAAATGATTAAACACCTATTCCTGAGATTTTAGAAATTCCCCCAGATAGGGGGTTAAAGGGGGGGGGAGGTCGAACGTTTTAGATTATTTCGCCATATCTCAGCAGCAGTTATAGGTAAGAGCGCGAAAATCAGGAAACAAATCTACTAAAAAAATGATTAAACATCTATTTCAGCGATTTCAGATATTCCCCCAGAAGGTGGTTAAAGGGGGGTCGTCGAATGTTTTAGGTTATTTCGCCATATCTCAGCAGCAGTTATAGCTAGGAGCACGAAAATCAGGAAAACAAATCTTCTAAAAAAATGATTAAACACCCATTGCAGCGATTTTAGAAATTGCCCCAGAGGGGGGTTAAAGGGGGGTTCGAATGTTTTAGGTCATTTTGCCAGATCTCAGCAGCAGTTATAGGTAGGAGCTTGAAATTCCAGAAAACAAATCTGCTAAAAAAATGATTAAACACCTATTCCAGAGATTTTAGAAATTCCCCCCATATTGGGTTAAAGGGGGTAGTCGAATGTTTAAGTCATTTCGCCATATCTCAGCTGTAGTTATAGGTAAGAGCGCGTAAAGCAGGAAAATAAATCTACTAAAATAATGATTAAACATATATTTCAACGATGCTAGAAATTCCCCGACCGAGTTTTTAAAGGGGGTGGTCGAATGTTTTAGATCATTTCGCCATATTTTAGCAGCAGTTAGTGGTAGAAGCGCAAAAATCAAGAAAAAAAATCTACAAAAAAATGATTAAACATGTATTTTAGGGATTTCAGAAATCCCCCCCGGAAGGGGTTAAAGGGGTGTGGTCGAATGTTTTAGGTCATTTTACCATAGCTCAGTAGAACTTTTAGTTAAGAGCAAAAAAATCAGGAAAACAAATCTACTGAAAACATGATTAAACATTTATTTCAGTGATTTCAGAAATTTCCCTCTCGGAGGGGGTAAAAGGGTGGTGGTCGAAAGTTATAGGTCATTTCGCCATATCTCAGCAGCAGTTATAGGTAGGAGCGCGAAAATCAGGAATACAAATCTACTAAAAAAATGATTAAACATGTATTTCAACGATTTTAGAAATCCCCCCTGAAGGTGGTTAAAGGGGGTGGTCAAATGTTTTAGGTCATTTCGCCATATCTCAGCAGCAGTTTTATGTAGGAACGCGAAATTAAGGAAAACAAATGTACTAAAAAATTGGATAAACACGTATTTCAACGATTTTAGAAATTTCCCCCTAAAGAGGGTTAAAAGGGGGTGGTCGAATGTTTTAGGTCATTTCGTCATATCTCAGCAGTAGTTTTACTTAGGAGGGCGAAAATCAGGAAAACAAATCTACTAAAAAATGAATAAAACACGTATTTCAGCAATTTTGTAAATCCCCCCCAGAAGGTGGCTAAATGGGGGGGGGGGTTGAAAATTTTACTTCATTTCGCCATATCTCAGCTTTTATGTAGGAGGTCGAAATTATTTAAAACAAATCTACTAAAAAATTGGTTAAAAACGTATTTCCGCGATGTTGGAAATTCACCCCCAGACTTTGCGTTAAAGGGGTATTCAAAAATTTTGGGTCATTTCGCATATCTCAGCTGCAAATTTAGATAAGAGAGCCAAATTCAGGAAAACAAATGTACTAAATAAATTACATTCTCTACCCGTGCAAAGCCAGGACGGGCCGCTAGTCTATATAATAAAAGCGCAACTCATGTGACTGAGGAAAACAAATACGGGCTAATTACATCTGTTTCCATATGTCAAGCGGCCATTTTTATTCAAAATTATTTTTTCGAATAAAATTGCATAAAATTTACATTTTTAGAAAGATCGTTTAAAAAAATTGTTTGCTTGAGAGACGAGTTACATTAAAAAATATATAGAGTCTGAGATAACTTCAGTGAAACTTAGGTTAACAGCCGAATATCTCAATCCATTAATGTAAATAAACAAAATATTCATTCATCGTGAGCCATAGAAATATTAACCATGGAGGCCGCAAAGCAAGATATCCATGGTGAATTTACAGCGCTGTCTGGTGTCGAAAACAAAATCGCATCTGTAAACATGGCATACATAATTATAAAAAAAGGCATCCCCACTTCGTTCATAGCAGACGATATAACTTATTTCACAGAAATAATAACGATGATTTTTTACATTGTAAAACTAGTTATAGCACGAAACGAACGCACCTCATTTGTCACGTATAACATACAATTTCAAACTTGTTACGTATGCCATGTTTACAGATACGAATTTTTTTTTCGACGCTAGGCAGCGCTGTAAAAATTACCATGGAGATCTTGCTTTGCCAATGATTACTTCCATCTATACTAATATTATAAAGGAGTAAAGATTGTTTGTTTGTTTGTTTGTAGGGGGTAATCTCTGGAACTACCGAACCGATTTCAAAAATGATGGTGGCAAATTGATGGTGACAACCCCTGCTCCAACATAGGCTATATTTTATGTCGGTGCCACTATCCCAGAGGGGTGCAGGTGCGAAAAACGTTCTAAAATTGCTATCTTTTCTATGCTGAAGCAGCTAGAAATTTGAAATTTGGCGTTGTAGTTACTTATAAGATGTAAATGCTCTCTAAGAACAAAATAAAAAAAAAATCGAAATTTAAAGGGGTGAAATGAGCGAAAAGCGTTCTAAAAACATTCTAAATTACAATTTCTATGGAACCTCTAGAACTACCGAACCGATTTGAAATTTGGCATTGTAGTTACTTTTAAGATGTAAATGCACTCTAAGAACTAAAAAAAAAAAAAAAAAATTCGAAATTTAAAAGGGTGAAATGAGCGAAAAGCGTTCTAAAAACATTTAGAACTACCGAACCGATTTGAAATTTGGCGTTGTAGTTACTTATAAGATGTAAATGCTGTCTAAGAACGAAAAAAAAAAAAAAAAAAAAAAAAAAAAAATTCGAAATTTAAAAAGGTGAAATGAGCGAAAAGCGTTCTAAAAACATTCTAAATTACAATTTCTATGGAATCTCTAGAACTACCGACCTGACTTGAAATTTGACATTGTAGTTACTTATAAGATGTAAATGCTCTCTAAGAACAAAAAAAAAAAATCGAATTTAAAAGGGTGAAATGAGCGAAAAGCGTTCTAAAAACATTCTAAATTACAATTTCTATGGAATCTCTAGAACTACCGAACCGATTTGAAATTTGGCGTTATAGTTACTTATAAGATGTAAATGCTGTCTAAGAGCAAAATAAAAAAAAAAATTCGAAATTTAAAACGGTGAAATGAGCGAAAAGCGTTCTAAAAACATTCTAAATTACATTTTATATGGAATCTCTAGAACTACCGAACTGATTTGAAATTTGGCGTTGTAGTTACTTATAAAATGTAAATGCTCTCTAAGAACAAAATAAAAAAAAAAATCGAAATTTAAAAGGGTGAAATGAGCGAAAAGCGTTCTAAAAACATTCTAAATTACAATTTCTATGGAATCTCTAGAACTACCGAACCGATTTGAAATTTGGCGTTGTAGTTACTTATAAGACGTAAATGCTGTCTAAGAACAACAACAACAACAAAAATTCGAAATTTAAAACGCTGAAATGAGCAAAAAGCGTTCTAAAAACATTCTAAATTACAATTTCTATGGGCAATTTCTAATTTGGCGTTATAGTTACTTATGAGATGTAAATGCTCTCTAAGAACAAAAAAAAAAAAAAAAAAAAAAAAAAAAAAAAAAAAAAAAAAAATTTGAAATTTAAAAAGGTGAAATGAGCGAAAAGCGTTCTAAAAACATTCTAAATTACAATTTCTATGGAATCTCTAGAACTACCGAACAGACTTGAAATTTGACATTGTAGTTACTTATAAGATGTAAATGCTCTCTAAGAACAAAAAAAAATCGAATTTAAAAGGGTGAAATGAGCGAAAAGCGTTCTAAAAACATTCTAAATTACAATTTCTATGGAATCTCTAGACCTACCGAACCGATTTGAAATTTGGCGTTATAGTTACTAATAAGATGTAAATGCTGTCTAAGAGCAAAATAAAAAAAAATTCGAAATTTAAAACGGTGAAATGAGCGAAAAGCGTTCTAAAAACATTCTGAATTACAATTTATATGGAATCTCTAGAACTACCGAACTGATTTGAAATTTGGCGTTGTAGTTACTTATAAGATGTAAATGGTCTCTAAGAACAAAATAAAAAATAAATTCGAAATTTAAAAGGGTGAAATGAGCGAAAAGCGTTCTAAAAACATTCTAAATTACAATTTCTATGGAATCTCTAGAACTACCGAACCGATTTGAAATTTGGCGTTGTAGTTACTCATAAGATGTAAATGCTCTCAAAGAACAAAATAAAAAAAAATCGAAATTTAAAAGGGTTAAATGAGCGAAATGCGTTCTAAAAACATTCTAAATTACAATTTCTATGGAATCTCTAGAACTACCGAACCGATTTGAAATTTGGCGTTGTAGTTACTCATAAGATGTAAATGCTCTCTAAGAACAAAAAAATAAAATTCGAAATTTAAAAGGGTGAAATGAGCTTAAAGCGTTCTAAAAGCATTCTAAATTACAATTTCTATGGAATCTCTAGAACTACCGAACCGATTTGAAATTTGGCGTTATAGTTACTTATAAGATGTAAATGCTGTCTAAGAACAACAACAAACAAAAAAATTCGAAATTTAAAAGGGTGAAATGAGCGAAAAGCGTTCTAAAAGCATTCTAAATTACAATTTCTATGGAATCTCTAGAACTACCGAACCAATTTGAAATTTGGCGTTGTAGTTACTTATAAGATGTAAATGCTCTCTAAGAACAAAAAAAAAAAAAAAAATTCGAAATTTAAAAAGGTGAAATGAGCGAAAAGCGTTCTAAAAACATTCTAAATTACAATTTCTATGGAATCTCTAGAACTACCGAACCGACTTGAAATTTGGCATTGTAGTTACTTATAAGATGTAAATGCTCTCTAAGAACAAAAAAAAAATCGAATTTAAAAGGGTGAAATGAGCGAAAAGCGTTCTAAAAACATTCTAAATTACAATTTCTATGGAATCTCTAGAACTACCGAACCGATTTGAAATTTGGCGTTATAGTTACTTATAAGATGTAAATGCTGTCTAAGAGCAAAATAAAAAAAAAATTCGAAATTTAAAACGGTGAATTGAGCGAAAAGGTTTCTAAAAACATTCTAAATTACAATTTCTATGGAATCTCTAGAACTACCGAACCGATTTGAAATTTGGCGTTGTAGTTACTCATAAGATGTAAATGCTCTCGAAGAACAAAAAAAAAAAAATTCGAAATTTAAAAGGGTGAAATGAGCGAAAAGCGTTCTAAAAGCATTCTAAATTACAATTTCTATGGAATCTCTAGAACTACCGAACCGATTTCAAAAGTGACGGTGGCAAATTAATGGTGACAACCCCTGCTCCAACATAGGCTATATTTTATGTCGGTATCACTAACCCCAGGGGGGTGCAGGAGCGAAAAACGTTCTAAAATTCAGATCTTTTTTATACTGAAGGAGCTAGAAATTTGAAATTTGGCGTTGTAGTTGCTTATAACATGTAAATGCTCTCTAAAAACCAAATAAAAAAATTCGAATTTTAAAATGGTGAAATGAGCGAAAAGCGTTCTAAAAACATTCTAAATTACAATTCTATGGAATCTCTAGAAAGGATTTCAAAAGTGATGGTGGCAAATGGATGGTGACAACCCCTGCTCCAACATAGGATATATTTTTTGTGGGTGCCACTATCCCCAGGGGGTGCAGGAGCGAAAAACGTTCTAAAATTGCGATTTTGTTTATACTGAAAGAGCTAGAAATTTGAAATTTGGCATTGTAGTTACTTATAAGATGTAAATGCTCTCTAAGAATAAAAAAAAAAAAATCGAAATTTAAAAGGGTGAAATGAGCGAAAAGCGTTCTAAAAACATTCTAAATTACAATTTCTATGGAATCTCTGGAACTACCGAACCGATTTCAAAAATGATGGTGGCAAATTGATGGTGACAACCCCTGCTCCGACATAGGCTATATTTATGTCGGTGTCACTAACTCCAGGGGGGTGCAGGAACGAAAAGCGTTCTAAAATTGCGATTTTTTTTATACTGAATGAGCTAGAAATTTGAAATTTGGCATTGAAGTTACTTATAAGATGTAAAGGCTCTCTAAAAACAAAATAAAAAAAAATCGAAATTTAAAAGGGTGAAATGAGCGAAAAGCGTTCTAAAAACATTCTAAATTACAATTTCTATGGAATCTCTAGAACTACCGAACCGATTTCAAAAGTGATGGTGGCAAATTGGTGGTGACAATCCCTCTTCCAACAGCCTCTTTAATAAAAAACTATGCGTTTCTGACGACTGGGTTTTTCGCTAATTGTTGCCACAGATTAATCGCGGAAAATGAAACATTTGAAGTTACTGAAAAAAAAATAGTAGCTCGAAAAGTGTTTGTCAGAAAATTGTTAGGCAAACTGCGTTTGAAAGGTAAAAAAAAATTGTATTTTTCTTGATAGAAATTTCAAATCTAATGATTATGCCATTTTTCAAATATTGAATTTGAAAAATTACCAAATTTCACAATGGAGTACCATAGCGAAACCTTCATGCGTAAAAAGATAATGATAAGGGCGACGTGTCCTGGCGTGTATATTGGCTTTAGTCACAAATTATATAGTAGCCTTATTATTCTGTTAAAATATAAAAGTGAATTATGAAATGTCAATATTTTTTTGGATTAAAAGTTCGTTATAAGAAATTGACCAGCGTAGCGGGCGTAGCTTGCTAGTGGTTTAATATTTCTATGACTCACAAGTTATCTCAGAATCTATACATTTTTGAATGTAACTCATCTCTCAAGCAAACAATTTTTTTGAACGATCTTTCGAAAAATGCAATTAAATGATTTTGAATAAAAATGTTCGCCTGGAATATAGAAAAAGATGTGGTTAGCCCGTATTTGTTTTCTTCAGTCACATGACTTGCGCTTTTACTATATAGATTACGTATGATAGGATTTAATAGAATAAAGAAAACCTTTATTAATATCTTTTTAAGTTTTGATTCAATTTTCATAAAATTTGAAATGGCCCGCCAAATATCTGCAACGATTATACATATTAAATTTCCAACCATTCGGTTGGGTAGTTTTTGCGCTGTTGTATGCTTAGACGGACAGACGGACCTTACCAGACGACGACTATAGGTTCTACGCATTTATATAATTACGAACGTACCTAAAAAGGGTTTGAATATGGATTTCAAGTTCTGAAATTTTGAAACCTAAGCTAAAGTTTCTCATTGGAATTTTCAGTAAATGTCAACAAAAGATAAAATGTTGCCAACTTAAAATATACTTATTTTAATACGGAAATTAATCATATCATAATAACAGACGATATAATTCATTTCACTGAAATAATATCAGTACGAACCCATCTCATTTGTCACGCTTGATGTACAATTTCCAACTTATTAATTAATTATGATAAAAAATTGCACTGCTGTAAAATTTCTTCAAGTTTTAAATATTTATCTTTTCTTAAAGTGATATGAACCTTAAACAAGTGGGTAAGTGTGATCGATGATTGCCATCGCACAAAGTGTTTCGTTTAGTATTCCTTTCAAAACACTTCATCCTTCCTTTAATAAATCCAAATAAATTTCCTTTACGAAAAAAAAAAGAAAAAAAAAAGTCGTTTTTTATAAAGTCAAATTTTACCAGTCTATTTTTCTCGTTTTTTCGAAAATCTGAACCGGTCCGAGAGTGAGCGAAGCCCGCTATTATACTCTGTCATAATAATATCTGTCATGTGGACTGAATGCGATATTTAAAAAAAAATCAATTTCAAAATTAAACATGTTGTATAGAGACCTTCAAAATGTTAGACGTCAGATTAATTTTCTTTTTAATTCTCTAATGACGTCATATTAAGCTGCTTTCTGTATTTACACATATTCATACTCCTTGTATTATTGAGAAATGTTTGAAATTTTCCGTTTTATTATCAAAATGACGTCATATTAATCTTTTTTCTGTCAATTGGTAAAACTTTTTACTTCATTTTCATTTTAAATCTTTTAATAGAAAATTAATTATTGTAGAAAGAATTTTATTGTGGATAACTTTGTGGAAAATTGTTGGCAACTGCTGTAACGAAAAATGTTTAAATTTAATAGGAAAAGGCTGTTAGATTTTTTTTTATCGGTATATATTAAAATAATACGATTTTTTCAAATTTTATGATTTTGAGCTTCATTATTGTTATTTAGCTATACGTACACAAAATTTTATGGCTGTAAGTTACGTAGTTTCTGAGAACCGGCTCTGTGACGGACAAACAACGAAGCGGGAGTAAGAGGGTTTCGTGAGATGAACGAAACCCTAAAAAGAAAAAAAAATGGCTTTGCTAATCATGTTTTCTATTATTGAATCTACAAGTTTTATATGATTTCAGGAATAAAAATTTAACCCTTTCAGGGGCAAGTAATTTTGTTTCTATAGTATTGAATTCACACCAGAATTTAAAGAAAAAATTATATATTTGAAATTAAGGAAACGCAACTTTACAGCTTTTTTTTTTTTTTTTTTTTTCAAAAGAGTTATAAAAGTAAAATTTTATTCAAAAATTCTGGTACAAATCTGGATTAAAATTAAGTGGGATAAAATATATCCCACAGCCCTTCAAGCGGTTAAAAGTATAACTCGAATTGTTTTAAGCAAATTTTTTTCGGAACTTCATGTCTTTTAATTCAAAACAATTTTGTCTTAAAAATATGCAGTTACTTTAATTGTGTCTATAGAATGATAAAAATTAAAGATCTCTCTGATGTAAAAAAAAAAAAAAAAAAAAAAAAAAAAAAAAACTATTGTACAATTCGCTACCATATTCCATACACAGTCTGTCTATTGGGAAATTTTCACAGGACGAACATTTGTTGCAAATGCAAAAGTGTAATTTCATAATTAATTAAGATTTAATATTAAATATGTGGAGATTAAAAAACTGTTTTATAATTAGTTATCTAGAAGCCTTTGTTTTATTCTTTCATTATACAAAAGGATTCATTAATAGCTTTATATTAACAAGAAAATTTCCCAGCGGAATTATAATTTTTTATCGACATTTATGGTCAATTAAAATTGTGAAAAAAAGTACCTACTTGGTTACAACAATAGGAATTACCTGTTTTATTTTATTATATAAAATTACTGAACAAAGTATGTGTAATAATAATTAAATTACAACATTTTGGAATATATTTTAATTTAATTTAAATTTTGAAATATATATAGCGTTAACTACGTTTCAGAGCAACGATGTGTATGAAAGAAAGTAAGAAAGACGGCTCAAATTTTTCCATATTATATTTATTTTTCTAATTTATTAAACACTAATCGTAAAATAATAAAAATACATTTATAAATGCATTTATTTCCGAAGCAGTTTTAATTATATATGTTTTTAATATGTCAACCGTTTATAGTGAAGACATTAAGCTAATTATCTTTTTAATAGTGCAGTTTTTCTATATAACTCGTAATGTACATATCTTGGTTTTATTATAAGATCATCATAGACTATAATTTAGGAACTTTTCAAATGTTTAAAAGATAAATAAGACATAAATGCTTATATTGAATAGATAATTTTGCTTACACTGAATAGGAAATTGTGTTAGTAACACGGAAATAAAATCAGTCACCTCTCTCACTGGGCAGACTGTGTTTGCATAGTTTTTTAAACATGAAGTTTCAATTTCCAAAGAAAAACAAGAAAGACAAATCGCGCATGAAGTATAGATTGTGAAGGTGTCGCGTCAATTCGTCGCGCACAATTCATCGCGGAACAATTCATCTCGCACAATTCAAGAAATCTACAATTAAAAAAAAATTAAAATTGTGTAACATCGTAGCGTCAATTCGTCGCGGCGACAACTCATCGCAGCGTCAACTCGTCCCAGCGTCAATTCGTCGTGGTGTCAATTCGTCGCGACGAAAATGTTTTTGAAAGTTATAATAATAAAATTAAAGATAATGTAGTGAAATTATTTAATGATAAGCATAGATTGAATACTTTGTGCGAATTTTAATGCATAAACCAAAACCAATTAAAACGTTACAACGCACAAATATGAAAAATGGCACAAAAAAACGCATACGGCTGTTTCAAGGATGCATCGATCCCCTTCCTCAGTGCGAGAAAAAAAAAAAAAAAAAAAAAAAAAAAAAAGAAGATAAAAATGGGTTTAAAGAACCCCTCGGTTATAGCCCCGAGTACTAGCTTGAATGAAAACAGTCCGGAACATGGAACTATAAATAGACAGTCTATTTATAGTTCCATGGTCGGGAACAGTTGATGCCGGTTCAGGGGCTTCCTAGTTGCAGCAACTTTACGCCCAGTCGATTGTGAGTTGATTGTCTTTCAGTAGTGAGCCGTTGGGAAAAGATAAGATTGCTTTAAATAGCAATTAAAAGAAAAGAAGAGAAATTTAAGGAATGGAAGAATAAATTTGAATAATATGAAAAGCAAAAGAGATTAAGGATAGAGTCGATAATATGAATTAAATGGTATAGCTGTAGTAAAATACTACTGATTAAAAGTTTAAGGATTAAAATAGGGTTCGGGACATGTTCCATAAAAACATCATAAATGCCACGTGGAAAGGCGGGCAAAGCAAACTTTAAAATAAAAAGACACTTTTCAGTGACCATACAATATATTTTTTATTTTTTATTTTATTTTATTTTATTTTTTTTTGGTATAGCTGGGAATGAGATTAAATAAGAAATTTAAGCTATACAAGATTTTTATAATTTTTTTTAAAAATATAACAGAAAGGAGTGAATAAGAGGATAACTTATATAGCAGAGAGTGGTGAGCACTAATGATCACCGTCAGTCAAACATGAGTATTTAGTCAAACATGAGTATTTGCGGTGTTGCGGCTCGGATGCGTCGTAGTCCGGCAGCTCGGCGATTATTTCGTTGGGGAGATCGTAAAGTTTGTCAAAAAATTTGGTGAAAAGATGGTTTATACGAGTTAAAGGGTAGTAGTGTTGAGGTCTCTGCGGACTGTACTGTTACGTAGGTAACGCGAGGCACCCATAACAATGCGCAGGTGTCTGTTATGTAGCCTACTGGAGTTTTTCATGAAAGTTTTGCATATGAAGGCCCAGACCGGACATGCGTAGATGAATATATGTAAAATGCATGAATTATAGAGGAGAAGTTTATTGTGGATAGCCAGGGTCTTGCTATTAAGAAGAGTTTTGAGTGCAATGGATGCTCCGGCGACTTTACCCCCAATGCGGAGGATGTGTTTGTTGAATGTGAGTCTACTGTCAAGGGCAGGGGTGCCCAGAGAGGGGTTTGGTGACGGAAAGTGTGTCATACAATTTATTTTTTTTTGGGGGGGGGGGAATTTAGAGAAAAGGTACATTTGGGGGGGGGGGATTTTAAATTCTTAATATTTCCCTTTTTTTCACTATTAAAAAAATTCTTGATTTTTTTAATATCACTTTTAATTTCCAGAAATGTTCCGGTTTTTTTCATTCTTTAAATTTTAGATAAGGGTAATAAGAACCCATTCTGCATCTTGCTATCTTTAAAGGTGCGGTAATAATAATAATAATAATAAAACTTGGAATACAGGTGGGAAAATGTTTAACACATGCTGAAAGGCAATTAGGACCACAAGATGTGATAAAAGGAATAGCTTTCCAGAAGCGTCTTAAGTAATGAGGAAATCATAAATTATATTGCCACAACTACAACAGTCAGAAAAAAAACAATTAACAAAAATTTAAAAACTTAGACTAAATGAAAATTTACCATCTTGATTTTTTGCTTCAACTCATAACAGTTTCCAAAAAAATATATTTAAGTTCAGTTATAATATATTTAAGTTCTGTTTGTTGATAATCTGTTTGAATTATATCGTTATTTTTTAATTTCTGGTTACATTAACAATATATTTTTTTTTTGACGTTTTCACATCTTTTGGCTTTTTATATTTGATCGAGATGAAACAAACATGAATCAGATTTTTTTTTTTAAATTCTAGAAGTTATTAAAATTTATTTCAAATTTAAATTTAGATTAAAAAAAATCATTTTTTTATGCGATTTTGGGGTTTTTTTTTTTCAGACGTTGGTTGAGACAAGGTCTTTTCTTTAAAAAAGTCTTCTTAGAATCTCTAAAATAATTCTTTCCTTATTTAAAAATTTATAAAGCATAATTCATATTTAGGCAAAATCAGAGGTTGATTACCCATTAGTCTGAGTAGGCTGAAGCCTAGGGGCCCCGGTGCTAAGATTTTCTTTCGGATTTTTTCTTCATATCATGCTAACATTTTATGCAAGAAATAAATTAATGTACAATATTCTTTGTTTCGCTTATTTATTGAATCTTTTAGATTATTAACATATCCAAATGTTACTTCCCTTTTAACCCTCTAGCTGATGGCGATGTTTCCATTTTCTTATATAAAACTGCGGCCTATTTTTATTCGCCACTTATAATAGTTATGAGGATTGAATGTCACCGGAATTTAAAAACAGATTTATTTCTAAAAATGTAAAAGCAGTTTCTTCATGTACATTATAAAAACTAAGTTTTATTTCAAAATTCCAGTGAGAATGTGGCATTTATCGATTCAAAATATTTCAAAAACCGCAAAACTTTCCGAATGACCTAGTATATGAAATGATATATCAGGGTGGCTAGTGGTCAGGGAAAAATACAGTAAAAAAAAATGAGTAGTTACCAGTATATTCTTATAGAAAAATTAAAATTGATTATTTGATCGAATAATCAACACTTTTTTTACTGTATTTTTCCCTGACCTCTAGCCACCCTGATTATAATTTGTAAACGAATCTCTCTATTTCTAAATAAAAGAAGATAGATTCAACGAAGAAATAGAGTCTCCCGATGCTTAAGTACTATAAAAATTGTAGGCAACGCAAAAATAGCGTTCCCCGCGGAATTGTATAAAATAAGTGAAACGCGATAGGATCGTTTGCCGCGGCTGGAGGGTTAATACCTTCTATATCCATAAGAAGGAAATACTGGATTCATGAAATTTTTCCATTTTGTGTTGAATTTGCTAGGCTGCTTCTCTAGCCACGCGTCATGGGCGAGATTTTGTCAGCACCTCTATGAATGAATGTTAAAATCTATGTTAAAATGTATGGTAAAATTAAGTTTTAAACAAGCATTTTGCCTATTTTTTATCCCTTAGGTTTTAGCGCCCTAGGCGATCACTCAATATCGCCCTCTTATTCCAGTTCAATTCATTGTTAAAGTAAGAAAGTCCTTTTGAGTTTAGACATTTCATATCAATGTCTACGTGAAAATACGTTAATTTGTAAAATTACTTACTGTAAATATAGTCTGAAAGAAAATTTATGCTAAAGACTAGCTGTTACCCGTGACTTCGTTCACGTATCATTAAAATAAGAATAAATTCATTAATTAAGCAAAATATTTCATTCCCGATAATTAGAAACGTAAATATTAACTAACTCTTGATCACATTCCATAGGAGACAATACAGTATTTCTATGTTATTAGAGGCCTTGACATAACTAAGTTTTAAAAAAGTGAAATTTTGTGACAAATAATCACGAAAAGGAAACTGCATAACCAATAAAAAAGGCGGGCCAAATAAAATCGTGGAAATCGGCGAATTGTGTAAAAACATATGTCAAGTTTACCTGGTAAACCAATTTACTTTTAACGTCTTTGTGAAACGTTTTAATAGCCATCCTTCAAAGATAATGGAAATAGTATATTCTTTTTCATTAAATTCAATTCTTGTGAATAGGGAGCAATAATTGTAGACCTAAATGCATGGAGCTTAAATTTGCCTCCTTGATTTAATCTATAACTACAGCGCCTATATTCTAGGGGCTGTACTACAACTGAAAAAAAAAAAATCTTTATTTCTAAATGAAAATATGTTGACAGACGATATTTGTTCTCCAGAATAAATTGACTCATGAAGTTTGAATATGTGAAAATACGTTTTTATTTTTAAAAAAATTTACTGTAATCAAGATTTTTTTTTTCTTTCACCATCTATTCAAATTGAATATAATTCTTTTTTCAGTTTTAATGAGAAAAAATATATTATTCCGTTTCATTTCTTCTTTTTTATCCACAAAATTGGAATAATTTAGTTGCCATTTTTAGAGCAACTTCGTTAAATTTATAAAAAAAAATAATAATAATCATATCTCGGAATTTAAATCATTTTTTTAAAATTCTGACAGTTTATGACATCCTCTGCGAAATACAAACAGGCGGTCAGATTTTAATATAATAGATTCGTAATTATTTTTATTTTCCTAATAATCATGGTGTAATTTTTGGCAAAAACTCTCATCTGTATGTAACTGATATTCATGCATAATAATCGCTAACTAAAAAAAAAAAGCTAAAAAAAATATATTTAAATTTTTCGTTTTAAATATGACGTGAAACTCATCTACTTTCTAAACTTACCGATTCTTGTATTATTAATGTAATGAATTGATTCACGCTCCTTCTAAAACACATTTGAAAATTCCCATTTTATTTCAAGTATGACGTCACTTTTTCCTCAGAGAAATCTCTTTTAAATGGCAAAATTCTTGTTAATTTTCTTTTTCTGGCAATCAGGACGTAAATTTTAGCGGAAAACTCACATTTGTGTGTAACTGGTATTCAAGCTAATTATTAATCAGTATCGATAAAATATATTTCAGTTTTTCATCTTAAATATTACGTCCATTATCTATTTACTTTCATTATACATTGATATTCATGCTCCTTGTATTATTACGAATATTTGAAAATACATGTTTTATTTATGAATCATATTTGTCCAAGCCGAGGAGGATCCTTTTCATAGTTCCATGGTCCAAGCGAAATCTATTTTTTAATAATATAATTATTGTTGCATTTTTCCTTCTAATTATAACGCAGTTTTTGACAGAAAAATATCTTTTTTTATTTTAACCGATATTCATACTTCATGTATAATAACAAATACTCCATATTTTTGTTTCAAATATCACGGAAATTCCCCTTCTTTTGAATTTTTTTAATTTTCAGTTTTCACGTGAAAATCGTTCAATTGAAAATTAGTTGTTGGGGAAAAATTATTTTTCCGTGTTTTTATTTTTGTGGCAACCATCAAAGCCCTAGCAACGATAAAGTAAAATGGTTAAATTGTATTGAAAAATGTCCATTTATTCTCTATGAAAATAATTAAATTTTTAATTATTAAAGAAAATATTTGAATAAAACAAACAAAAACCAGCCTATGTTAATTTGAGTATTATAATCAACCTACATGCAAAAATACAGGATCATTAAATGCTCCATTTTGACGCTGGCTTCAGCCTAACATTTGCACACAATGAGATTTATAATATTATTAGGATGTATGGAAAAATGTCCATTTATTCTCTATGAAAATAATGAAATTTTTAATTATTAAAGAAAATATTTGAATAAAATAAACAAAAACCAGCCTATGTTAATTTGAGTATTATAATCAACCTACATGCAAAAATACAGGAACATTAAATGCTCCATTTTGACGCTGGCTTCAGCCTAACATTTGCTCACAATGAGATTTATAATATTACTAGCTGTTACCCGTGACTTCGTTCACGCAACATTAAAAGAAGAATAAATACATTTATTAAGCAAAATATTTTACTCCCAATAATTAAAAACGTTAATAATTAACTAACTATTTATCACATTTCATAGGAGACAATACGGTATTTTTTGTTATAGGGACCTTGACATAACTCAGTCTTAAAAAAGTGAAATTTTGTGCCAAATAATCGCGAAAATGAAATTGCAACCAATGCAAAAAGGAGGGCCAAATAAAATCGTGGAAATAGACGAATTGGGTAAAAACAAATGTCAATTTTACCTGATAAACAATTTTACTTTTAACGCCTTTGTGAAACGTTTTACCAGCCATCCTTAAAAAAAAAAAACATTAATTAGAAATAGTATATGCTTTTTCTTTAAATTCAATTCTGCCTCCTTGGTTTAATATATAGTTGAAACAAATCTTGTTTGCTAAATGACAGTATATTGGCAGGCAATTTTTGTTCTCCAGAATAAATTGATTCATGAAGTTTGAATATGTGAAAATATGTTTGTATTTTTCGGATAATTTACTGAAATCAAGATTTTGTTTTCACCATCTATTCAAAGTGAAAATAAATTCTGTTTTTCAGTTTTAATGAGAAAATGGTGTAAAAAACTGTTTTATTTCTCTTTTTTATACACAAATATGGAGTAAGTTACTTTCCGTTTTTAGAGAAACTTCGTTAAAAAAATGGCATTTAATTAACTTTTTTTAATTCTGAGAGTTTGTGTGACATCCTCGGATCAATTATAACCGGTATTCGCTAAACCGGTAGTAAACTAACCGGTAGTAAATCGCGTTGCGTTCAATGGTCTAGGAGTAGTTGCGAAATACAAACACACGGTCAGATTTTAATATAATAGATTCGTGTTCATTTTCCTTTTCTTAAAATTATTATGTGATTTTTAGCAGAAAGCTCGGATACTCATGCGGAACGAAATAACGCAATAACGGATACTCA
The DNA here is from genome assembly GCA_963931845.1 of Maratus michaelseni. Taxonomy (NCBI): domain Eukaryota; kingdom Metazoa; phylum Arthropoda; class Arachnida; order Araneae; family Salticidae; genus Maratus; species Maratus michaelseni. The sequence goes on from OZ007588.1 coordinate 466,821,358, forward strand.
TGCTTAATAATCAGTATAGATAACAAAACATTTAAATTTTTCGTTATAAATATGGCGTGAAATTCATCTACTTTCTATACTTATTGATCCTTGTATAATTAATGTAAGGAATTGATTCACACTCATTTTAAAATATATTCGAAAATTCCCGTTTTATTTCAAGTAGGACGTCTCCTTTTTCCCTAGAGAAATCGTTTTTAATGACATAATTCTTGTTAATTTTATTTTCTAGGCAATTAATTTCAATACTGGCGTAGGGGAAATTATGTTACTTTAACGAAATAATATTAAATCTTTAGGTTTTATCAACAAAAATGGAACTATTAACATTCGTCATATTGTTTTTAGGTAATCGAGTTATTTCTTTTAGTTTTAAGAATGAAAAATCACTATTTCTCGCGATCCATGACATCATTTACGACATGGATAATTTTGCGGAGCATATTATTGACATTTGCTAACCATTTTCTTTTGAAACATCTTTTTACGTTTTTAAAATTTAAATAAAAAATACGGTATAGTTAGCTATATTAGCCGTGCACAGACTTGTAAAACGGCAAGTATTGTTACTATACAAAAGAAAAAAAAAGAAAAAAGGTGAAGAAAAAACCCAAGATCATTTTATTTCACCAATCAAAGCATATCCGCTTTATTTACAATAAATGACGTCATATTCGCCTGTTTCCTATGGTTACGCATATTGAAACCTTGTATTATTATCAAAAACTAAAAAAAGTATGTTTTATTTCTAATAGTATTATTTAATCTTCTTCTTAATTCTTTAATTATTTTAATTTAATTTTCATTTTTCCCGTGAAAATTTTTCAATTGAAACTAAATTGTTGAGTAAAAATTATTTTTTCGGGTTTTGCATTAGTTTTGGCAACGATAAAGTATTAGCAACGGTAAAGTAAATTTAACCATTTTAAAATGCTATACGAAAAAATGTCCATTTATTCTCAATGAAAATAACGAAATTTTGAATTATTAAGAAAAATATTTGAATAAAATAAACAAAACCCAGCCTATGTTCATATGAGGGTTATAATCAGCCTATATGCAAATATACAGGATCATTAAATGCTCCATTTTGACACTGGCTTCAGCCTAACATTTGCACACAATCAGATTTATAATATTATTAGGATTAAAAAAATTTCCTATTATTTTACTATACCAGGTGATTTAAAATAAATCTCTCTTCGGTTATCTCTTTAACCGCTGGTGATAGAAATATACTTCCACTTGCAAAAGTTATACAAATCCAGTTCAGTTTTTAGATATGGCATTTGTTTTATAAAAGACTGTGAACATATTAAAGTACAAAATTTTATTTTTTATATGGTCCCTAGGTCTTAATTAAACTTTAAAAGAAATTCTCTTCCGTCTAGGAAGAACATTTTATAAATCCCATTCTGTTACGACCAAAACTTTTGAATTATGACGTTTTGGATTTTATTTCAACGTTTATCTGCACTAAAAAAAACTTCTTTCCGTTTTTAGCGACAGAAAACACTGAAATTTCATAAAATTTGAAGTATCATTATTTAATATGTTTTGACTGCAAAAAAGAATAGGCATTTTTTTATCTCCTTCTTAAAGGAATGACATTTTTCTAAGTATAACTTTTAGGACCCAGGGATAGTATAAAAATTGAATTCCGTATTTTAAAATGTATACATTAAATTGTAAAGCAAATGACATTTATAAAATCTGTACTTGATTTGTATACTTTTTGTAATTGGAAGTAAGTTTCCATCATCAATGGTTTAGGTGATAATTAAGCAAACATGTATTTTGAATTACCCGGTATATATATTGCTTTGAAAGAAGGGAGCCCCCCGGCAAAAATAGGTCAAGACTAAGGAGATGTTCCACCCCCCCCCCCCCCCCCAACCCCAAAAAGGCCAAGCCTAGGGGCCCGGGAGGTAGTTGATCCGCCTCTGGGCAAAATATTATAACGTAGTTTTGCATTCATGCAACCAAATATGTGAAAAAAAAATGCTTTAAATTTTGTCAGATAATTCTAAAGACATCTAGTCTTCTCTCTCAAAGAGAGGAAAAAAAAACGTTTAATCAAGAGTTTAATAATTTTTCTTAACGTATGACAACTTCAGTAGCTTAAAAATTGCATTTTTTAAACGCTCGCATTTCTGAAAATACTTTTTCCAACATAATAATGTATTTCAGATTGGTGCAAAATAATGAAAAAATATGGTTTTCATATGTTAAACCGCATAGTCTGCGAAAAGAAAAAAATGCAGTTTATTATTATTTTAATTTACTTCTACTTGTTTTCAAACATTTATCAAATTTGTTATATAGAATTGTTCTCCTTTCCATTTTTTCAAGAATATGTTTTCTATATTTGTTAACATAGAGTGTGTTTTTTCCAAACTTCGACCAATGGATAATTTCTTAAGGTATATAGTTCCAATTGCAAAAGTATTTCAAATTAGCTAAATAATTATGTTGGACACAATTTGAAACAAAAAATGCAATTCTGATGAATAAGTTATAAAAATTAACTTTTTATATAGCCTAAGGGTCCTATTTATATATATATTTCTCTTACGTGGTGCGGAAATAAGGTTGAATTTCTAGGTTATCGTTTGATAACAACCGCAGTTTCCAGCTCCAATATGGCGGCCATCGTAAGGGCAGTGAAACTCAAAGTAGCAATTATTAAAAATAAAATAACATGTACGTAATCCAAAGCGTTTGAGATGATTCCTCATTTTAATTATGAGTATTATCGTTAATTACAAATGAATTCTCAACTCTCATTTGGAATTTATTTACGAATTTCATTCACACGAAAACCGGAGAGAATAAAAATATCAGCTGTCTAGATTGCACCTGCTGCCATCTGTTGCTGTCTTGATGAAGTAAAAAATAATTTCTTTTGGAAAAATCTCTAATCAATTAGAACATTAAAATGTCGAACGCAATTTAAACTATGATTGATGATACATATAAAGTATCTTCCTATCACATAGTGTTTTTTTAAATGAATTTAAGCCTTGCTGTACAATATTATAGGAGCAATGAATTTTAAACTAATTGTTTTTCCAAGATCCTTTTTTCATAGTATTTAAATGATTTATGCCCATTTGTAACACCAATATAAATGCATTTTTAATTGTGTTTTCAACGAAGTTTTCAATTAATTTTTTTACATAAAAAAATTGCCAATTTCATATGTTGAAATGATTTATGGTAGTACTCATTCTGGCTAGAATTGTTTGGGACTGCGAAGTGGTCTTAGTGTAATTGCTTCGCAATTAACGGGGGGGGGGGGGTAGCCAGTGGGGGGCCGAACCCCCTAGTAAGTTATATTTGGTAAAAAAATCCTGGTAACTCTGATACATCAAATGAAAAAAAAAATCAATTTTGTACGAGCAAAACTCACCGTGTTATGCGAGTTTAAAATTTGGAAAATTTTCGCTTTTAACATGGTGATGTGATGTGTGGTTAGATCGAAATCGTACATTATTTCAGGCACTGTGTTAGGTGCCAATTTTTTCCAAATTTGAAACTCGATAACTTTTGGTCGCACTAAAATGATTTTTTCCTCCGCATGTCACAGCATGAGGACTGTTTCACTAAATATAACTTATAGGACCCAGGGACGTATAAAAAGTTAAGTTTTGTAACGTCTTCAAAAATGCATTTTTTGACCCAAACGGCGTATAACATAATCCTTCAGCTAATTTTAAATATTTTTGAAATTGAAACTGTTTATCAAAGACTAACGGTTCAGAACTCATATATTAGTCAATGCTTCGAAGGGATATATTTTATATTTTGTATAATATGTGTAGATAAAGAATTTTTGTTATCAAAAATTTTAAAGTTTGTAATGTATTTATTTGTTATTAAATTATTTAAAAATGAACCATTAAGTGTAATATATCGAGCTATCATACTGATCTCGAGAATCAAGTACTGCCTTGCAAGAGTGATCCGCATGTCCTGCGGAAAGCAAGGCACAAGCTGGGGATGTTGGGACGAATTTAAATTTTCATATCCTCCGGCTAACGAGTAAATGGACAAAATTGTAATGTTGTTTTATCTGTATTTTATCTTAAATGCTAAAAAGAATTGATTTTTCTAACATAAAAAAAAATTGATTACGTATATGAATGTAATCATTAAGAGTATTAATCATTACTTCTGTCATTAATATTGCATTATATATTTAGAATTATATTAATTGAAATAATGCTTGTATTGCAGTGAAAACTGGAGCTTAGTGAACGTATTAACACGGGCTTGTCAGCCAGGACTTATAAATGTGGAAACATTCAGATTACTAATAAAACTAGTCGTTGGGGGCCAACGTAATACTTACCCATCATGGATATGCATAATGTAAAATATTAAAATAAAAATGTGTAAACTACTTATAAAATGCATTGCAATTCAAATAAAATCGTGGCTTGATGACGTCACAAACTTTAAAGGCTCGATTACTGAATTGCTTGAAAGAGGTTTTTCCTTATAACTCCAAAAATAATAATCCTATTAACTAGCGGTTTATTGCATCTGATTAGGCGTAAAATTTCTAATTAAAATATATCTTTGAAGTGAAATTTGGATGAAATACAGGGTCATGAAAAATCGAAGAGTGTGGAAAACAGGATTCCAAATATCTCGGCAACTAATTATCCGATCGACTTCATGCTTTATTCAAAATTTATGTTTTTTTATTGTCTTTTATATTCATTTCTTAAAATATACAATTTCGAAAATTTTTATATACCTTTCATCAGAACGAATATTTCGAGAGTCCGAAAAAAATTGTTCCGGTTAATCGAGGTTATTGAAATGAAATAGGCTTCTTCCCATTATTACATACTAAGTATATACCAAATTGCAAGTCTCTATCTCAATTTTTTCGGGAGATAGAGCGTTTACAGACACACACACACACACAGACACACAGACACACAGACGGACGGCAAAAATTTTTTTCTAAAAATATGTTTTTCGGAATCTCCAGTGTCTGAAACGTGTAAATCCGTCAAAAAAATTTTTTCGATTTTCAAAACGATTACAAGACTTACCCTATACTACGTATGATGGGTAAGTAATATATATCTTCATTATTAGTTAGGCTGTTAAAACTTTTATTTCAGGTTTGTGTGATAGTACTTCAGAATACTATTATTAAATTATCATTAGAATATATTTTACAATTGATGTTCTGTTTAGGGGGGGGGGGCAATGTTAATGTATGAAGATTTTTTTTTTTGGGGGGGGAGGATTTGCGTCATTGGGTTTGGGGGGGATGGTCACCACTGGAATAGTGAACAGAATCACTTAATAGTGATTCTGTTAGGATAGATAAATTTTTTAGAGAAATAGACAGCAGCAGTTTTGTTTTCGTTAATTGTAATGCTCCAAAGGTCGCACCAGTTTAAGAAGGCATCAATGTGGGTCTGTAGGTACTTGTATAGTGTATACGGGTGGTGAGCGTAGGCGTATATTGTGGTGTCGTCCGCATAAAGAGCAAGGTGAGTGAATGGTGTTCTGGGAATGTCTTAATGCTAAAGCAAGAGTTTATATATACCAAAGAAGTGACGTAGTTGATCGGAAATAACTGAAAAAAGGTGTCACTGCGCAGGATCCTTCCACACGTGCGAGAGAAAAGGGGTGCTGGTCATATCATTCACCAAGGATGAACCATGTTTGTGAATAAGGTAAGCTTCGTAGAAGTCGAGATCTATAACTGAATTACATTTTTGGATAATTTTAGCTTCTGAATAATTAAACCTCTCGTTGGAATCCCAACAATGTTTAGCTATTATAGATTTCTCATACTCCTGCCTTTTAACACAATTTTGGTGTTCTTTCAGCCTAATTCTAAGAGCACGCTTCGTCTGCCCTTCGTCTGCCCAATTTAAGAGAGGCCACATTCACAAAAAATTCTGTAAATGCCCCAGGTATTATGTTCATCAATTGGATCTTTAAGGTTGGAAAAATAAACTTTATTGGTTGGAGAGAAAACAACTTTGAAACTAAACCTATTTAGAATACGAGAAATTTGTGCTCTTGCTTTAGCATTTTCATTCAAGCCAGTACTCGGGGCTATAACCGGGGCGTTCTTTAAACCCATCTTTTTTTTTTCTCGCACTGAGGAAGGGGATCGATGCATCCTTGAAACAGCCGTATGCGTTTTTTGTGCCATTTTTCATATTTGTGCGTTGTAACGTTGTAATTGGTTTTGGTTTATTTAATGATAATTTGTTTTTTAGATATAGAGAATTATAACTAACATTTTACATCATTAAATCATTTTACTAAATTATCTTTACTTTTATCATCATAGCCTTCAATTATATTTTCGTTGCGATGAATTGACGTTCCGACAAATTGACACCACGAAGAATTGACGCCGCGACGAATTGACGCTGCGATGAGTTGTCGCTGCGACGAATTGACGCTTCGACGAATTGACGCTGTGATGAGTTAAGCGCGATGAATTGTTCTGCGATGAATTGTGCGCGATGAATTGACGCAAAACCGATTGTGAAACACTTTCCATCACATTCAGAATTCTGCAACAAAACTTCACCGTTTAATAAGGTACAAGATGATGTCTAAGTACACAATTTGGAAAACGCATAACACATTCACAGATTCATAACACACAATTTCAGCAATTACCATCTATAGTCGGAAAAATATATCCGACTTCTTTTGTGCAGCCCGGTATATGGTCTACAAATTTTTTACAGGGTGTTCCTAAATTCGACCGACAAATTAAGAGAGGTGATCAAGAGGATGAAAACTTTCCATATAACACGGTGTCGCAAAACACGTTTAGTTGGAGAAAATTGCAAAAATATTTTTGAAGGGTGTGACAATCGAGTAGAACAAAAAGGGCCAATAATAAGTAGAAAATATTTAAATTTGACGTAAAGCATGATTACAATCCATTACAGGTCAACGTTAGAAAGGACACGTCAAGATATTTTTATAGGAATATATTTTAACGAGTCCGGAAATCCTTTGACCACAGTCGATGTCGGTTGTGCAATGACCTTCGTGGCCGCAACTTCGAACGATATCTATAAAAATGAGTCGTCGTCTCCTTTATGAAGTCCAAATTTAAACTGACCAATCCTAAAGTTATTAATTTCAAAATTTTCTCTAAAAATCTATTTTTTCGTTTTGATATTTTAAAAATTATTCATTTTAACAGAACCATACACAAAAGCTCGCAGCAAAGCTTAAATATAATAATTTAATTTATTATAAATTTGTTTATTCACATAAGTTTTTAAACTAAGAGATAAAGAAAATTTACTTTAATAGAATGTAATAAATACGTCTGCTTAAGACAATTATTGTTTTTACTGAAATGGATAAATAAATCAATATACAAATTATTAAAGTATATGTACTATTGCAAAAGAAACAATCATTGCTGTTAATACAATATTTTACGCATATAATACATAAAAAATTTAAATTTATATGTTATAAAGCATCAAATAATAAAGCAGAATACAGAACAATTTTGAAAAGAAAATATTAAAAACAATAGAACTCTGAAATTATTCTTCTAACTATAAGAACTTCAAGTTTTTGCATCATTAAAAATATCTCAAATAAGTAACAACATTTGAATACGCGTCCTGTCCAACGTAGCGTAGTGGTTTGGCGCGCTAGTTTAGTAAACGGAAGCTCGTGGGTTCGATACTTATCGTGGGAAATGGTGGTTGTTAATTAAAAGCTCGCTCAGAAATGAACGGAAAAAAAGGAAACGTATCTGTCCCTTATAAGATGTTCCTTGAGGGATGAGTTTTTTTTTTTTTTTGGTCCTATAAAATTTATTTTAACGACATAAAAATTTCTAAAAAATACGGAAGATATCTGTTATAAAACGGAAATTTAAAAACAGAAATTTCAGAAATTACGGAAAATTTCCTGGAATTTACGGAATTTTTTTTCCGTTAAAATACGGAAATAGTACTGGCGTCTCGATTGCCAGTACAATTTCCATTATTTTCAGGAAATTTTTTTTACAGTGTTGGCTTTTTTTGTTCCATTCGACGTCATACCCTTCATAACTATTTTTGCGATTTTCTCCCACTAAAAGTGGTTTGAGACCCCATGTTCTACAGTAAGTTTTCATCCTCTTGATGCCTTGATGACAGACCTGCCAACCTTTGAAAATGAGAAATAGTAGCATACAAAATTCAAATTAATCTGGAGGTTGGCTGCTGTTTTTTTATACGCTGCAAATCTTAAACGAACAAATACTGATCAATGGAACGTATGTGTTATGCATAAGCATACAGAGTAGGAGACTCTTTTGTTTTTATATATGTACATATAAACACCTATTTCCAGGGTAGGGCTGGACGATATCAGAAATTTAATATCGCAGTATATCAACAAGTTAATATTGATATTCCTGATATATCGCGATACTAATTTAAAGGGGAGGGGGGGAGAGCAAGAGCATTTGCTATTTTAAGATAAATGATATGGTATCAACAATTTAAACACAAAACCTAGTTGAATGCAACGAATTAAAATTTTTATATATATTTTCTCATAGAACATAATTTTTATTTTTTACGTTTTTTTAAGACAAAATATTTTAATACTAATTGTTTAATAACTATTTGCATTACCATTACTTTCATAAAGCTTTTCTTTAAAGATAGTATATCTCCTATTCTTCTCATTTTATTCTATTAATATATACTTTTTTTTAAGTTTCATTTTCACTACTATGATATGATTAATATATGATTAAAAAGCTCAATTAATAAAATTCAATTCAAAGTTGTCCACATAAAAATGTATATAATTTTCGTTTCAAGGAATTTAATTATTTGTTTAATAACACCAAACATTGTTTTACTTGGTTTTACAGTTTGGGGGGGGGGGGCTGAGTCTGATTTCATTTATTCTGTAATGGGGTCCGGCAAAACCACCCATACATCACGATCCTTTCGTCATATATCCTTTGTTTAATCTTGGCATAAAGAAATCAGTCCATGCTGAAAAACTTCATTTTATTAATTATCATTATCGTTTCTTATTTTTAATTTAGAAAAGGATTACCTTGGATGACTAAAAATATGTATTTAAGAAATTAAAAAAATATCGCATATTTTGAGAAACACGATTTACTACAAAATTTAATCATGGCAACCATGTAATTTTTGTTTCATTTTTTTTCGTTAATTATTATCTAACACTAGCCGCCACTGGCGACCAGTTTGGTCTCCCTTAAATGTATGTTAAGCACTGTAACACGTAACTTTTATTCATAATTTATTTTTTTCCGTAATCCTTCGCCAAACCGGAAGATTCTAACAGACAAATCAAAAACTTTTGCGATCATGGTAGCATTTCGCATATTTTTTGTTGTTATGTATTTCATCTTTCTTGACAAAAACCGCTTAACCAACTTAAGCATTTATGCTTCATATCCGTTTGCTTATCAGTTGCAATATGTTTGCTAATGAGGAGATTCTTAAACATATTAAATAGTTTTCCGTAATTGGATCCATTGCCAAATGGCGTATTTTAGTTAATACGATTTGGTGTATTGAAGTCTATTTTGTGAAAGACTTTAATGATATCCACATTTACACTGAACCATATTGTTGCCAATATTTTTTTGTTTGTTTGTTTGTTTCTCGCTAACTTTGGCTGTAGACTTGATTACGGGAGATTAGAAAATCAATCATTATTCTCATTTAAAACGTCTTGAATAATGTGACATAATCGGGGGGCATATTATAACACGTAATTTTCGAGTATGGTTTGGTGAAACATTGATCTTTTGGAAGCCAGTTTTGATAATCACATTCCTTTTAAACCATATTTGCTGTCAGCACTTTTGACCCGTGGCGTAGAATCTGATTAAAATTCACGAACTTCCTTCTAGATCCCGATCTCTGTTCGACTCTGTTTTTCTCTGCTCTCCTATTTTGATATAGTTCAGGAGTTTTCATAACTGCATAATTCCCTTACTTTGGCATTTCTGCTTAATGTCTACTGACTATTAAGATCCGTAACTTGTAAATAGGCCACGCCAACATTACCGCCTATAATTCTAATTACAGCAACCCGTTTTTTCTCTCTATATTGCAACTCTATAGTTAATATAGTGACCCGGTGCGTCTACGACAGCTGTTCCATCAGAACATTTGATTTCAAAATCAAAGTATCGTTTCTAATTTGCACACGCGAAAAATAAAAGCTGGTATTGGCGATTTTAAATATGCTATTGGCGAGATTTGCGCCCAAATAACACAAAAGTACTTAATGATGTTATGTATTTTGTAAATGTATATTAAATTACTGTTTTGAAAGCGATTGGTCATTAATAATGGTAAATATGATTGGTGATTAACAATCATTTTCTCTGGTCTCTCTTCCTTGCATGTATAATACATAAATACCAAATTAACTGACAATTTGTTTCGAAATTTGATTCATTAAATATCATTACAGGAGTTGTATTTGTTTACATTCAGCTTACATCAAGAAAAGATAAAGAATGAAGTTGAGTTGTATAGCACATTATTATGGTAAACTTTGATTGTGTCACTGGTACGAATTATTTTTTGACACCAGGCAGCGCTCCAAAAAAATTTTCACGGAAAACTTACTTTACGAACGATTATCTCCATGGTTTAATATTTTAAACCTTCACGACAAATGAATCTTTTTTTTTTTTTTTTTTTTTTTTTTGTTTACTTTCATGGATAGAGAATTTGAACTGCGAGGCTAATTTCAACTGAAGTTACTGAAGAATACATACATAATTGAACATAAGTCATCTCTCAAATATTAATTTATTTTGAACGATCTTTCTAAAAATGTAACATTTATTAAGTTTTATTCGAAATGGATGTATTGGGATATATTGGAATATTCCTTACTTTGATATATGATAGATAGATAATCAGCGGAGGTAATTTTGCGTTTTTGATGAAGCAGGATAGTGAATAAATAGATGGATCAAATGAAAAAAGGATTGAAGGACATATTGGTACGAGATATTTGTCGCTGTTTTTCGGGGCTCGATTTCGCGGTGATCGTAAAACAAAACATCAATGTTATTGTTATTGGGATATATCGGCTGAGTCAGAGTTTATATATTGTTATTGTGATATTTTAAAAATACCAGAGGGCCCGTGCGAGGATTTCGCACTGAAATCTAATATTTTTTAGGTACTTCTCTATTATCCCGTCGACCACTTTTCATAACAAAAAACTATTGCCAAACTGTAAGATTAAACGCCAACAATGCAGTCCCATTTACTTGATGTCAGAAGCATTATACTTGTTTGTTACGTCATCTAGTGGTTTTACATTCGACATTTGCGTGTATTTTTCATTATGTTTTACTGATTTAGTAGTTATTTTATTAATTAAAATAACAATTGCGTCCTTAAATTCTTATATTTTATTTATTTATTTATTTTTTGATATTCCAATGGCAACGTTCTCCCGTTTATTTGGCGATAGTTTTTTCTTATGAAAAGTGGTCGACAGGATATTAGAGAAGTATAATTTTTTATCAAAATGTAATATTTATTAGATGCAGGTTTAGACTTCTAAAAAAAAAGCAAGGATAAAAATATCTGCAAACAACATTTAGTTGTTAGTCAAGCCAGAATATCATCTAATTTATTCCATTAAATTTAGACTAAAAACTGATCCAAGATTGCTAAAGTCACGCGCGAGAGAAAAAAAAAATTAACAATCGTATTTTGACTGCATTAGAGGATGACGTCATTCGCTTCGGGAAAACCATGGGACTTAGAGATATAAATCTAAACATTTCAATTTCAATTTCGCTTTTTAACACTTTCCAACCTAGTTGAAAAGTGTTTATGACTTCGGTTAGTCTGGCCATCTGGCCGTCTGCCGTCTGTCCGTGCTCTAACTCCCGTAAATATACTCGGATTGCCTTGCAATTTTTATATGTTATTGTCGTTATCTATAGGACGTTCCCTATTTCAACTGAAGTGTGTAGCACGTATAGTTTTTTACAGGGACACTCAAAAGTGTTCCGTTACATTACGGTCTATGGGGAAAAATCATTTACGGTTTATTTAAATAATGTTTCACTATTTTAACGCATTGAAATTTATATATATCACTAAGGTGCATTAGAAGAAGCTTAATATGGAATAGGGTGTGCATAGCACTTATAGTTAATTTACAGGGACAGTCAAAAGAATTCCGTTACATTACGTCTATAGAAAAAAATCGTCTTCGGTTTATTTAAATAATGTTTCACTATTTTAAACGCATTGAAATTTATATATATATCACTAAGGTGCATTACAAGAGGCTTACTACAGAATATAGTGTGTATAGCAGTCATCTTTAATTTACAGGGACACACAAAAGAATTCTCTACTGTCTGTTAACAATAATTCCTGGAAGTGCGTTTTAAGTTACTGAACGCGATTTTTAATTTAACTCACTTTTTGTTTATTACTGGGTGTGTATAAATTCTGTAGATCCTATACAGGGCAGCACAAAATTTCGCGAACACATTTCCGATTATTGACAGAAACTCCAGAAGGAGAATTTTAAACTGTGTTACGCGTTTTTTAACGGAACTAAAATTTAGTATCCTATGTAGTATGTGGCTTTCAACCATATATACAAATCTAGAGATCATATACATAGCTGAATAAAAGTATTCGGATATTTTTCCGAATATTGTATACGTTGGAAATTCTTGAAATTATGTTTTTAAATATGTTATGCGTTTTCCAAATTGTTTACTTAGATGTTATCTTTCAGCTTATTAAACGGTATGATTTGTAAAATTATTTTGGAAGCGTTGGAAAGTGTTACATAATCTGTGCTGGACGCATGATTTTTCTTTCTTGTTAATCATAAGTATGAAATAAACCCGTGCGGTGTTTTTTTATAATAATTGCATCATATAATGTGGTATTTTATTTTTTTGGCAACAGTAATTTCAGGAAAACCTTTCATTTCCTTTATGAAAAATATGCCGAATTAATTTTTAATTTCCAGCAAATTTTAATCAAAAACATGTTTTAACGAAATTTTAAGTGGGCTATGTCAGAAGCCGGTTCCAAAACCTTTCATATGCTATCTCATTCGTCGTTCTGCGTTTCGTATTTTCTGCGAAAAAGGGATGTTGACAGGAGAAATAATATATAAAGATCAATATTTGGCCGATATATTGATAAATAATCCAGCCCTATTCCAGGGATGCCACTCAGAAAATAACAAAAAAGAGAAAAACTAGTCGTTGGGGGCTACCGTAATACTTACCCATCAGGAATATGCATAATGTAAAATATTAAAATAAAAATGTGTAAACTACTTATAAAATGCATTGCAATTCAAATAAAATCGTGGTTTGATGACGTCATAAACTTTAAAGGCTTGATTACTGAATTGCTTGAAAGAAACATCCTTATAACTCCAAAAATAATAATCCTATTAACTAGCGGTTTATTGCATCTGATTAAGCGTCAAATTTCCAATTAAAATATATCTTTGAAGTGAAATTTGGATGAAATACAGGATCATGAAAAATCGAAGCGTGTGGGAAATAGGATTCCAAATATCTCGGCAACTCATCATCCGATCGATTTCATGCTTTATGCAAAATTTGTTTTTTTATTGTCTTTTATATTCATTTCTTAAGATAAACAATTTCGAAAATTTTTATATACCTTTTATCAGAAAGAATACTTCGAGAGTCCGAAAAAAATAGTTCCGGTTAATCGAGGTTATTGAAATTAAATAGGCTTCTTTCCATTATTACATACTAAGTACATACCAAACTGCAAGTCTCTATCTCAATTTTTTCGGGAGATACAGCGTTTACAGACGGACAGACACACAGACGGACGGCAATTTTTTTTTCTAAAAATATGTTTTTTGGAATCTCCAGTGTCTGAAACGTGTAAATGCGTAAAAGTTTTTTTTTCGATTTTCAAAACGATTACAAGACTTACCCTATACTACGTATGATGGGTAAGTAATACATGTGAAAGAAAAATGTAAAACATTTTTCACAACATTTCTGTATGGATTTTGTAAACTATATTGCATCATATATAAAATAAATACATTTGAAATCTTCTTGTATTTTCTGTAATAAAGATATTGCATTTTCATGCTTGAGTTCAAGCATATGCATACATGTCAACTTGTACGGTTTAATACTACATTAGCATTCTTTCACCTAAATAAATATGCAAGAAATATGGGTAAATTTTCTTTTCTTTTAGACTAAGGGGCTCTGGCCCCCTGCTCGCTACGCTCACCAACCCCCGTTCTGATTTCACAGCCTCTTAAAACCTGGTAATGTATCCTGTTTTAAAAAGCTGCTGCTGATGATGATATCACGAATGGCGACTTTCTTCTGTAATCAGGTTATAATGCTTTTTCATTTAACTGGTTATAATGCTTTTTCATTTAATTCATCTTTTTTACTTTTAATATTCATGTGTAAACACAAATTTTATGACGTAATTTTCTTTATTTCCTGCTTTCAACACGTGATCATTTAATTATTATTTTAAACTTTCACTAGACGGAACCCGTCAAAACTTGACGGAAAAAAATGCTATAACAATATCAGTAAAATAAGCTTCTTTATTATTTAAGAAGGGGTGCGTATGAAAAAGTCTTTTAAATATTTTATTTTAAAAGTTTTTTTCCCCCGGTGAAATACGGTACCATTTCCGATGCAAACTCCAAACAAACAATCCGTAAACAACTGTTTAATGTAAATAAGTTCGACATTACCGCCATATTCACTACTGCAAAAAGAAAATTTCATGGACCTATGAAGTATCATACAAATAGTATATTCCAAAGTCCATATCATATTCAGTAAATAAAGCACACATCTCTCTCCCTGTGATAATGCAACCGAGTGAACTTTTATGTGGATATCCATTGCATCTGTTCAAAAGCACCGTCGAAATTCGACGTTAAAAAAGTTTTAAAATGTTTAAATTAAAATTTTAAAATGTCCTCTTTAATCATTGTTTGTTTCAAATCCATATTTTCTAAAATGCATCCATTGTTTTAAGCCAATCAATTTTTATGTAAAGATGGGGAAATTTTTTTACAATAATAATATACAATCTGCAGATGATGCAGATGATGCTGATTTTTGATGTTTTCAAGTATAATTTATTTGTATGGTTTTTTCGGTTCCTTTCCATAATCATGATTATCCCTCTTCCACATTCGTGATCTTTTTCCTCTTATACAGTGAAATACACCATGGATCTTTAAAATAATAATAAAATACAATTCCAAACATATTCTGACGCAACACATACATCAACATGAATTCAACATGATATCAATTTTATGTTAAGCATAAATTGAAAATCATTTTTTTTTGTTTGAAAGATTTCAGTTTAGCGCCAAAATGCTCTATCTTATGGTTAATCTAATTTTATGATTTACTAGCTGTTACCCGTGACTTCGTTCACGTAACATTAAAAAAGGAATAAATGCATTAATTTAGCAAAACATTTCACTTGATAATTAACAACATATATAATTAACCAAAGCTTTATCACATTTTATAGGAGACCATACGGTATTTCTTTGCTATAGGGGCCTTGACATAACCCAGTCTTAAAAAAGTGAAATTTCATGCCAAATAATATATACAATCGCGAAAATGAAACTGCAACTAATGCAAAAAGGAGGGCCAAGTAAAATCGTGAAAATCAAGGAATTCCTCTTCGTAAAACGAAAAACAACACTGGCAGAATTCTTCTATACAACAGTGCATTTTAGATGGTATTTGGTGTACAATTTGTATATGTGTGCATTGCTAAAAGGGCATTATTATATTGTTTATTTGCATAGACATATGTTATATATTTCTTACTACATTATCTTGTTTATGTATATATTAAATTCGTGCTTCACGCTAAGTGGTGTAAATAGTGAACAAACTGCTTGTGGCTTTTATACATTGATAGCTATTTCACAAAGATATAACAATCTGATGCGATTCTAAAATGTAAATAAAGGTTGCTGGAAAGTACTTTAAATTCTGCCCAATTTAACCTCGAGATTTTCTCTATCGCGTCAAGAACACTATAATCAAACAAATACCGACGACACAAATCTGATGATCTAAATTTACATATTTTTGTTAGTATATATAAGATTATTTTAATTTATTTCATGCGCTTGAAATTTTTTACGCTTTCTCTAGGGTTAGGTGTCGAAGAAATGTACTTTCTTGTTATTTTATTTTGCCATTTCTATTTATTCTATTTTCCATTCATTCCATTTATGGATATTGATTTAATTTACATATTCGTGTCAAAGAATATTCTTTAAAGTTATTATCAGGATTAGGATAGGATACGATTAGGGTTAGGATTGGGAATAAAAATTTAACGACAATGGCATGACCGATTCAGGTTTAAAGTATGAAACAGGATGTCTATTTACATCATGAAGCAATAAGAAAATTAGAAAATTATCGGCTAATATTTTTTAATATGTTTTACAGTCATAGTTGACATAAAGGTGAGCGGGGAAATGATAACCTAAAATACCATTAAGTGTTTACCACGCAAAAAACAAATCTGGTTACAACAATTATTTAATTTTGCGCCAAATTTCACTTGATAAAAAAAGGCAAATTGACTATGGAACTAATTTTAGACCCCTAACCTTCCTATTCTCGGAAATTTTCTACCTATATGTAAAAAAAAAAATTCTACTATATAGAACGCGCTTTCACGTTTATAATGTTATGAATTGGCACAATCGGCTTGTTCAAGTTTACACAATTCGGATGGAAGAAAAGATTCATTACTTTTTGATTTCTTCTTTGCTTTTGCATTACGCGAATTTGTTGGTAAAATAGATTTTCTTTTCGATAACATTGTTGTTTTTTAAGTTTAAAAAATATTGTAATTTTATTTAAACATTGCTTTAAAATCTGTGCAATTTTTCTTATCCTACAAGACTTTACAAAAATCTATTATGAAACAACTTTAAAAAAAGCTATATTTAAAAACGACAACAAAGTTTTTCCTATTTTAAAACTAAAATAAATGTAATATTAAATTCCGGTTCGAAACGACGATTTACAAATGTGTTTCGATTGTGGGGAAATGATAGAGGAAAAATGCTGTTACTTCGACATAATCATATTAAATCTTTAGCTTTTATGAGAAAAGCAACTTTCTTTTAAAAATTATAGTTATTTTTATTAAGATTTTCTGATTTTCGATACGGATAATTTTGCGATGCATATCATTGACATTTGCCATCCAATATTTTTATTATTATTTTTTTTTTTACTTTTTAAAATTTAAATTAAATATATGGTAACTTTATGTTAGCCGTGTGCAGACGATAAATCGCCAACCTATCCCATCATTTGTATTGAATTAATTAAAAATATAAATCTTTCACTCATTTCATTTAAAACACAGAACTTTAATTTACAACACATACATTTAAAATACATATATTACGTACATTTAAAATAATTCTTTTCATGTGAAAAAAAAAAAAAAAAAAAGAGAAATTAATCACAAATAATTTGATAACCCAAGATCATTTTATTTTAACATCAAAACAAATGTTTTATTTTTCTATATATGACATCATATTCGCTTCTTTTCCATACTTACTCGTATTTATGCACTTTGTATTATTATCAAATATTTGAAAACGCACGTTTTATTTCTAATATGACATCATTTCATATTCTGTTTAATTCTTAAATAATTCATTTCCTTTTCATTTTTCACATGGATATTTTTCACGTGAAAATAAATTGTTGATTAAAAATTATTACTCAGGGGTTTTATTTCATATTGGCAACGATAAAGTATTAGCAACGGTAAAATAAATTTAACCATTTAAAAAAAAAGCTGCAAAACCGGCCCTTTGGGCCAAACCAAGCAAACCAACCAACCATTTTAAAATATACGAAAAAATGTCCATTTATTCTCTATGAAAATAATGAAAATTTGATTTATTAAGAAAAATATTGAAATAAAATAAACAAAAACCAGCCTATGTTCATATGAGGGTTATAATCAACTTATATTCAAAGATACAGGATAATTAAATGCTTCATTTTGACGCTGGCTTCAGCCTAACATTTGCACACAATCAGATTTATAATATTATTAGGATTCAGAGGTTTTTTTAAATTATTTTCTTCACTTTTTATGTTGGTTAGGGAAATCAATTTCCAATTGTGGCAAATTTCCCAGGTGCTATTTTATATTACTGGCGGCCATTGTTGAGATAGATTAAAAAAATAATTCATGCTGGAAAATTATTTAAAATGTTGTTAAATTAAGCGGCAGTTTTCAAATAAATTTCATTCGAAAGTTAACATTTTTATAATCGATGATGTATAAATTGGAATTGTACGGTATTTAGAAGTGATGTAAGCGCGATAAAAACAAAAGCGATAGCGCCGTTTGTTGTCACAATCGTTATACATTCTACTCTTTATAATGAAGAATTTAAAAATCGGTTAAAATTACGTCATATTGACACAATCCTATAATTTTTTTTATACTTATCAATGTAAAAATGCATTTCAAGATAAGCATAGCGTCATTTTCACAGCCGCAAACTTTTCACACGTACTTTATATACGTTGCTTTTATGCTTAACCACCATGTATACAAATAAAAATTATTTTGTACTTAATTGTACTGAAAAAAATGGCGTCTGTCGTATATACCCTGTCCAGATGGTGGCTCATACCGCGATATACGTAATACGTAATAATACGTCGTACTATCTTGTTTTTCAGATTCAAAGTTTGAGAAACATTAATCGTATTTTTAAACACATTAAATACATATGCCCTTCAATTTCATACGATTTATAAGAATTTTGATACTTCTCCGTTATCCGGTCGACCACTTTCCATTAAGAAAATAACTATCGCTTAACTATAGGATTTTAACGCCAAAAATGTATTATCGTGGCGTCAAACTCACTTTACGTCAAATGCATTACATGTGCTTGTTATCTCATCAAGTGATGTTTAATTCGACGTTTAATGTATTTTTAATGATGTTTTACTGATTTATTAGTTAATTCATTAATTAAAATAGAAATTACATCTTCGACAACATGATATTAAAAGCGAAAAAACATTGAAAAAATTTTGCGATGCGCAGTTATGTACAATAGATCAATTTTAACTGACGTCACAAACATTTATCCAGCAGTCGAGAGAGATAATTTAGAAAAATAATTTAATTAAATAAATTTCCAAGGATTTTTTTGTTTCTATTTTCATTAATATATTGTAAATTTTATTGTTTAAAGTTACTGATAAATGATACTTTAGTGAATTGGGCTTTTCCAAAAATTTTTTTTCTGAGATTCTAATGGCAACCTTCTTCCATTTGTTTATTGGGCGCTACAGTTTGGCTAATAATTTGGTAATAGTTTTTTTTTATATGGATAGTGGTCGATGGGATAATGGAGAAGTACCAGAATATTAACTAAGCCCAAACTAAGAAAAAAATTCCGGCCAAATAATTGTATTTCATTAACAATTAAATTTTCTTATTTTGAATCTCCGAAAGAAACAATGATCATGGATTTAATTAATTCTGCAAGATGCGGTGCACCCAAACAATTTTGATTAAATCGGCACAGATGTCGCAGACTCATCGTGGTTTCTTTTTGGTGCCAAAATGGCGATTTTTGCTTTGTGTTAATAACTTGGTGTTAATAAAATTGAATACGTGTGTAAATAAATAAAATAAAATAATTTAAAATTAATTAATTAATACAATTAATTGCGTGTGTTTAATAAAAATAATGTGCGAAAAAAGCGCAAAAAATAAATCGCGCCAATCCCTGTGCGTCTGCTACTTCTGTTCCATGTAAGGGTATTTTTTATTTAATAAAATTTATTAACGTTTAAAAACAAATTTATGAGTAATTTAATATATTTAAATTTTTTTGCATTAGTTTTAATGTTTCAGCAAATGTTAAAAGTAAATAAATTGGTGACATTGATATTTTTATAACAAATTCGATCTTTGTTTACAATTCTACCGTACCCAGATAGCTTGAAGTTACGGTTAGAGTCAGACTTCAATTTTATGAAAAGTTGGAACATCCTCTGGCGATTAACTTTATGACGACATAGCAGAAGTAAAATTTGAATTTAAAATTACGTCTAATTAATAAAATTTTCGAACAAACGAATGTACGATAACAAATCTGTGTCCAAATATCTTTCATTTAAAAAAAGAATGATGCAATTTGATGCAGCAGTTTCTTCTCACGGACTATCGAAAGAAATCATTTAGCGTTTTAAATATATAGATGTTAAAATATTACCTAGTTGATATTAGGTAATGTCAAAAGATTGGCGAACCATAGAGTTTACAGAATAAACTCTATGCCTTGCAACAGTGGGAGTTGTCGACTTTATGACGTCATAAGCGCCAGTAAAAGTTTAATTGAAAATTACGGCTAATTAATTAAATTTTCGAACAAATGAATGCACGATAACAAATCTGTGTCCAAAAATCTTTCATTTAAAAAAAGAATGATGTAATTTGATGCAGTAGTTTGTTCTCACGGATTGTCGAAAGAAAAAGCTTAGCGTTTTAAATATATAGATTATTGTTTTTAATAGTCTCGCGCAAATACATTTTTTATTTCAGATAAAACATAATCCTTTGCGCTTATTTAGAAATTGGCAACATAAAAAAATGACTTTTTCAATAAAAGATTTTTCACTCTTTTTTAAT
Organism: Maratus michaelseni; assembly: GCA_963931845.1. Taxonomy (NCBI): domain Eukaryota; kingdom Metazoa; phylum Arthropoda; class Arachnida; order Araneae; family Salticidae; genus Maratus; species Maratus michaelseni. The sequence continues at coordinate 466,842,144 of OZ007588.1, forward strand.
AATTTTTTGAGTTTTTATTGACCGAGCGTGTTAATTTTTTTAATTTCTGAAAGCTTGTTATATTTCGCGTCTGGTGGTATGATTTTCGAATCCGTAGGATGGCTAGAAAAAAAGTAATAGCTCCTCAAAAAAGTCCCTAGTAAAAAAGCGATGAGAATAACCCGGAATATCTACGCAGAATTTGATTCGTCCATTTCTAAATCGTTTTTGGCTCAGTTCCAGATTACTTTTTTTTAATATAGAAGGATTTTAGATTTTAATAGAATAAATTCTGACAGTCATATTGTGGATGGGAAGAAATCAAACACTGCAACTTTTCTTTGGCAAAAAATATTTTTTTTTGTCCCTATCCAGAAAAATAACTGCATATTTTGAAACTGATTGCGAATTTCACGACTTTGTTTATACGACCACTTGACGAAATTCGCGATCGTTCGACAAAATTTGTGATTTTTTTTCCTGCAACAGTTAGACGAAAATCGAGATTATTTTCTTTGACCTATTGACGAAATTTGTGATTTTATTCAACGATGCTTCGCAATTTTCTACAATTGTTGGACAAGATTCTCGATTTTTTTTCCCGCAACCGAATGACGGAATTCACAATTTCATCTGCGACTAATTGATGAAATTAGCGGTCGTCTTTCACGTATTTCGGTTACCGAATTCGCGATTTTTTTCTGTAACTTGTTTGACAAAATTCTCGATATTTTTTGTGGGGACTAATTGATGAAAATTGATTTTTCTCTGCAACCGATTGACGATATTTGCGATTTTTTTACGCTGTCGTTTGACGAATTTCGCAATTGTTCGACAAAATTCCCGTTTACCTTCCGCGACATCTTTGTTTTCATTTTTGATTTTTGGTGAAAATCGTAGTTTTTGGCTGATTTTCATAGCATCGTAGGTTTTAGCTCCAAATCATAGCATCTATGATTTTTTCGTAGTAGTTGGTAGCTCTGCTTCTATCGCCCCTCTTAATTTGTTGGTCTAATTTTGGGACAGCCTGTATATACTACATAGTATGCAAACATTTAGTTCAGTTAGGAAACACATAACACAGTTGAAAATACCACTTTAGCAATTTCTGCCAATAAGCAGAGATGTACCCAAATTATTTTGTGCAGCCCTGTATATGATCTAAATAATTTCTAAACCCCAAGTTATATGCAAAAAAATTAATTAAATTTAAAAACGCATGCCACAATTGAAAACGCACTTCCAGCAATTATTGCTCATAGAAAATAACAAATAATAAGCGAACAACAGTAAGCGAATTCTTGTTTGTGTCCCTGTAAATGAACGATAAACGCAATATTCACAATCTAAACTAATAAAAGAAAGTTTCGCTCTGTGTGTCTGTGTGTGTGTCTGTTGGCGATGGCTAGGAAAATCTGACCCACCTAGAAGGCTGGAAATTTAGATATAGGTTGTCCAAACCCTCTCCTGTTGCACCATTACTTCAGAATTTTAATATTTTAATTACTTTCTGAAATATTAATTAAAATGCACAAAGAACTCTCATTAAAAATACGCTTTTATTCTCTTGGGTTGGTTGGTTCACTGGTTGGTTACATCGATTCTTCACAGAAGTAATTAAATAAACCAGAGTAGCGATGCATAAATAAAGATTTCTAACTAAATGGTGTCAACATGGATTGAAGTTATCAGCGTACAGGAGCCATGCGAATGTCACGCCACCTGTACATGACAAATTACACATTACGTCCCACTGATTGAAATATTTTGCAGGCATATTTTTCTTCATGATAATTAGTCGAGTTTAAGTTTTTTTTTTACATGACATTTATTATTATGATGGAGATTGTTAATACAGAAAACTTTATTTAACAGATTCTTTTTTATATTTGCGGGAATTAAGAGGGGCAAGGGTCTAATTACATTTAAGCTTCAAGGTGTATTTCTAGAAAGCAGTTACCAGAATTTCCGAATAGTAGTGTAAAAGTAGTAAGCCAAATTTCAAATTAAGTTCCTAGCTTAACCAAATGAATCAGTCAATAAAGATGTATTGTGATCCTCCTAATTAGTTATTTGCTGAAGGCCACTTGAACAACCCCCCCCCCACCCCTCCCGGACCGTCCTTCAAGGTTTTTTCTCTAACTATGCTCCGTTTCCATATTTCAGCAACTATTTTTCCGATTTCAACGCAAGTGGTTAAAAACATTATAATTAACTTAATAGTCACTCTTTATAACATTAAACTAAATTTATGAGTAGCGGTTACCACTATTTCCGAATAATAGTTTAAGCCAAATTTGTAATTACGTTCCTAGCTTAAGCAAACGAACGAATTTTGAAAGATGCATAGTGGTCCTTCTAATTAGTCATTTGCCGAAGGACACTTGAACAACCCCTCCCCCCCCGGCCCGTCCTTCAAGGTTTTTTCTCTAACTCTGCTCCGTTTCCATATCTCAGCTACTATCTTTCCGATTTCAACACAAGTGATTCCAAACATTATAATTAACTTAAATGTCACTCTTTATAACATTAAACTAAATTTATGAGTAGCGGTTACCACTATTTCCGAATAATTGGGTAAGCCAAATTTGTAATTAAGTTCCTAGCTTAAGAAAACGAACGAATTTCGAAAGATGCATAGTGCTCCTCTTAATTAGTCATTTGCTGAGGGGTACTTGAACAACCCTCCCCCCCCCGGCCCCTCATTCAAGGTTTTTCCCTAACTATGTCCCGTTTCTATATATCAGCAACTATCTTTCCGATTTCAACGCAAGTGATTCCAAACATTATAATTAACTTAATTGTCACTCTTTATAACATTAAACTAAAATTATGAGTAGCGGTTACCACTATTTACGAATAATAGTTTAAGCCAAATTTGCAATTAAGTTCAAAGCTTAAGCAAACGAACGATTTTTGAAAGATGCAGAGTGGTCCTCCTAATTAGTCATTTGCTGAAGGACACTTGAACAACTCCTCCCCCCCGACACTCCTTTCAAGGTTTTTTCTCTAACTATGCTCCGTTTTCATATCTCAGCAACTATCTTTCCGATTTCAACACAAGTGATTCCAAACATTATAATTAACTTAAATGTCACTCTTTATAACATTAAACTAAATTTATGAGTAGCGGTTACCACTATTTCCGAATAATTGGGTAAGCCAAATTTGTAATTAAGTTCCTAGCTTAAGAAAACGAACGAATTTCGAAAGATGCATAGTGCTCCTCTTAATTAGTCATTTGCTGAGGGGTACTTGAACAACCCTCCCCCCCCCCGGCCCCTCATTCAAGGTTTTTCCCTAACTATGTCCCGTTTCTATATATCAGCAACTATCTTTCCGATTTCAACGCAAGTGATTCCAAACATTATATTTAACTTAATAGTCACATTAAATTAAATTTATGAGTAGCGGTTACCATTATTTACAAATAAGAGTTTAAGCCAACTTTGTAATTAAGTTCCTAGCTTAACAAAACGTACGAATATTTATGCATGCATAGTGGGCCTCCTAATTAGTCATTTTCTGAAGGACACTCGAACATCTCCTCCCTTCGGCACCTCACTCAAGGTTATTTTCTCTAACTGTGCCTTATTGCAATACCTGGGCTAATAATGTTCCAATCTTCTCGAAACCAGCTCAATTTTGTAGTGCGCCTACTATACAGTAACGTAGGCAGCGGGGACCTGTCTCAGAAGTTCTTTCGGAAAGAGGTTTGTTTAGAACAGAATGCTCCCCTGGTGGTGGTAGGGGGAAATAAAAGATTTTCTAGAGCGTACGAGCATGCCTGGTATACGGTTCCGAAAGCTGCGTTTTCACTGGTCGACCCAAGGCCTAACTTACCCAACTTTCGACCTAAACCCAAGATTTTAGGCAGTTAGGTAGCGATTTTGAAGGTTTGATCAGTACTCAATCCTAAGCACATCTAACCCAAGCCCAGCCAATTAGAAAAGAGCTTTTTCATACATAATGGCGACGTATAAATAATATTTATTTTGGAATTATTCAGCTTTTGCAAAAAGAAATTCAATTTTTTGTGATTGAAGCAAAATAGTGAGTTTTCTTAACAAGTTTATATCTTTTATTAATGTCTATCCGTTTAGTAAATAGCAATCCAGTATAGATTACTTATTGTTGCACTTTTTTTGTACGAAAAATATCTCTGTTTTTGGTAATGAATCAGATGCTTTTTATTAATATTAAAATACTAAATATATAGTTCGTTTAAGTATTTCGTTTCGGATGTAATAATGGATACATAAAGTGCAGTTCTCAAAATTAGTTTATTATGATTGAATGTTAACAATTAAAAAAAAAAAGTAAATAAAAATATTATATATTATGATTATGGATATTTCTCTCTCATAATGAATTAAATATACTTGTTTCATTGATTTTAACTTATTATATATCCTTATTTGATAATGTGTTTTTCGGCAATTTAGAATTAAATTTCTCTTTTCTCATTTAAAATAATTATAAGTATTAAGAAAGATTTGTTTACTGTAGCCCAGCCCCCAGCCCATTGATATTTAAATTGAAAATTAGTTAAAGACAAGCGTCAATCCAGTTTTGTTAGTACTTGAACATTGATGTTTATTCAAGCATGTAAACAAACTTTCTCTAAATTAAATAAGCCAGGGTATTTTGTATTATCATGTTCTCTTTTAAAGGTGAAATATGTAATGACTAATTTCAAAACAGTTTGACTTTTCAGATATTTACTTGTTAACTTTGCTATACAAAGAAAACTCTGCTGTTCTGTTGTTTAATTTTTCATTTTTTATGCATTTCACCTGCAGATGTAGTATATTTGAGTTTAATCTTTTTTGTTATTCCATTCATGCTGAAACTTTTATGAATATTTAAAACTTTGTATGAAATTTAAATCAATTGCAATCATATACAACTTTTTTAAATAGACATCTCTAAGAATTGGCACACATTATCATGTATGATTTGTTATTAACTGAGCAATGTTTTCGTGTGATATTTCAATTCGAATGGCATTTAACTTTTACTTTACCATAGTTTAATTCCCAAATCCTGTAACTTTGATCGGAATTAATGCTCTTTTTTGTGTAAAAAATATTCTGTATTCTCTTAGTGAGGAGTAATGAATCTGAGAGTTATCCCATTGAATTTGTTATATGTACTTTATTTGGTCATCAAGAAAGCAGCAGGTTTAATATTATAAACAAGTTATTAGATTTGGATTCTTTGATTGCTCTTCAGTCTTATTATTTTCTTAATTATGAATGTAGAAAAAAGGAGAAATTTAGTTCCAAGTCTGTGTTTATCTTTTTCTTTAGGAAAATTTTAAGAATTAGATTGGAAATAAACAAACATTTATAAGGCATGTAACTTAAAAAAATAATAATGTTAATAGCATGCTAAGCTTAAATAAACAAACTGGCACATTGCAAATAATGTTTAAAATTTTTTTTAATGGTAAGGTATTCTTTCACAAATTAGCATTAGAATAACAGAAATCACTTTATGATTTAGGTTAGACCTTTTATGTGTACAATAAACTTTGTGTAATGCAAAAAGATTTTAAATAGAGTTATACACTGTCTAAGGTAGAATATTCTCTATGATGGAAAATTTTCTCGGTCCTGGTCGATTCTGTTTTAGACGTAGTTTGCTGTATTTCATTTAGTCTTATGTAACGCTTTCTACTGCATTTTACAAATAGTTATATTTATATTGTATCAGTTGTAAGATGATCGTTATATCCTGATAAATGTTATTGAGTCAGTTTAGGTTTCTACTATATTTTAATAAGGAAAACAAAATTTAGTGAATATTCTAGTGATAATTTTTTTAAACTGATACAATGTTGCATTATGCAACTTCTGTTATTTGAAATTTTATGCTTGTGTAATGATGTCTGACAGATAGATGGTAAAATTCATTATCTGCAGATTGACAGTAGTGCTGTGAACTTACCAATGTGAAAAAACAAAACCATTAATTTTTAGATGTTTAAAGATATTTAAGTATTGTTTTAATAATAGATTAGGAAACCATTTTATGATTTATCATTAATATTTAAAAGTGAATTTTTTTTGAGTGAGTCAATTTTAAATAAAAAATCTGTAAAATATAAAGGCACAGATGTCATATATGCACCACATTGGCGCAATTTTTTTCCTCCGCCAATTTGGCAAAAACTTTGTTACAAATAGCATGCAGTAATAGCACGTGATTTTTTATTTCAATATAAAAATAAAAAAACGTTATAACATTAATATACATTATAACGTTAGTGTTATAAACGTTAACATACATTATAACGTTAATATTGAAAAACAAATTGCTGGGGGGAGGGGGAATTACGCTAATGTGGTGCGTATATGATGTCTGTGTCAATAAATATTGATATAATAAAAATAATTTATAGAATTGAAATAAAAAATAAAAGCAAATAAACAACAATTTATTTTGTTCGCAAAGTTGGCGGGAAAAAATTTGCGCCAGTGTGGTGCGCATATGACATCTGTACCAATATAAATATATATTTTATTTTAACTTAATGAACAATATTTTGGAAAAGCCCACAAATTATCATTATCTATACTTCATATTGTGTATATTATTAAACTGAAAATTTTATAAAATATTTCTAGCCTAATTTTTACTTCAACCAAACTTTTAAAATCTGAAATCTTCTCTCTTTTTAGACCCAATTTTGTTGCTGTATCCTGGACAACTGTAGATATCAATGTGTTATCAGGAACTGGGTTCACCCATATGTGAAACTTTTATTTAATGAGATACCACATGGCTTTAATTGCTACGAGATTGGCATTTCTATTTTATCTACTGACCTCCAAGTGAGAGGACTCTCCACACCGCTACTTTTTTGTGCAAGTCTGTAGCACTGACATGGCATTCCCAAGAGCCATCCTCGGAAGAATTGACCACATCTGATGCTACGTAGCTGCCATTTTCTGGTGAAAACTACTGCTGCATTGTGGCATAGTTGAATAAATATTGCTTGGTGTATATTGATGCATAATTTGAACTGTATACACCAGCAATGCTTTTTTGACTGTAAAATGGGAAAAGCTGTGTTCACCAGCAACTGATCTAGCAGGGAGAAAGCTTTACCAAAAGTAAGCATTTATTGTTATTGTAATAATTTATTCCATTTTTATTAATATTGCGTAAGATGTTGATGATACTTAATAAAAAAGGTTGTATTAAAATTTGTGGCATAACTCATGGGGCTTCACCAATAAAGATTTCAAAGAGTTTGGACAAAAAGAACTTTTTATTTTAAAACTATGAAACGACCCTATGTAAACAAGAAAATGAGTGCATCACTAAATAAATATTAATATTTCTTCGCCAATTTTTTCATTTAAAAATATAATTTCGGACAAAATTTTAAAGAGAGCTTGGATACAGTTATATTTATAACCGATTGAAATGTCAGATAGTTTTGAAAATGAAAACTATTTTGTTATTGCTATGTTAAAGGAGCCAACATGAAAACAAACAAACAAACAAAAAAAATATATATATAAGAAAACATTTCTTTTACAACTAGATAACAATATTTTTTCCCGAAATTTTTACACTGGTTGTAAAACCGTTTATTTATCCCAATAAAGATTACAAAGAGTTCGGACAAAAATAACTTTTTATTTTAAAACTATGAAACGACCCTACGTAAACAAGAAAATGAGCACTTTTATCACTAAATATCAATATTTTTCGTTTTAAAATACAGGGTCATTCATAATTCCCTCCGGGGTTTCGAAACGTTATAGTAAAAAAACGAAGACGAATATGAAAAAAAGAAACATATGGAATTATTCCGAAACTATTCAAGTTTTACTTACATACATTACAGGTGTTCTATGTGTGAACCCTTGGTCACACGGCATACATCCATGCGATAGTCCAGATCCTGCCATACTCTACTCAACATGGTACTGTCTATGTTATTGATAGCACGTGTTATCCTTTCACGCAGGTCAGCTAAATCACGTGGCATAGGTTGTACAAAAACCTGGATAACACGTGCTATCAATAACATAGACAGTACCATGTTGAGTAGAGTATGGCAGGAACTGGACTATTGCATGGATGTATGCCGTGTGACCAAGGGTTCACACATAGAACACCTGTAATGTAAGTAAGTAAAACTTGAAATGTTTCGGAATAATTTCATATGTTTCTTTTTTTCATATTCGCCTTCGTTTTTTTACTATAACGTTTCGAAACACCGGAGGGAATTATGAATGACCCTGTATGTCATACAAAATCTGGTTAAAGATATAAAATTACAAAAACTTGATGTTTCTTTTTAAATTTATTATCATAGGCCCAGGCAACGCCAGCCGGGAGTCAACTAGCATTAATATTTAAAATATATATTGATATGGCCCATTTAACACACAAATCTAAAAAAAAAATCAATTTGAGCTTGAAATTAATGCTTTTGTCTGCAAAAAAAAAAAAAAAAAAAAGAGAAAATTTTCCTGCTAAGAAAAATTGAAAAGTCGTCAAATTTTGGCAATATGCATTTTCTGGTAAATTCTAGCAACCTTTTCCTTTATGCTAGTGGTTCTGATGGAGAAGAGGTATTTTTCGTCGAACATGAATAAAACAAAAGTTGTACGGTGATGTCATCTCTCAAGTAACCTTAGGGGGTCGTTTAAGTATACCCGTAAGCATATTTTTAGTAATTTTATACCCCGTCCTTCCCTTATAAGAAATAATAAGCCAATAGTAACCCGTAAGCATATCTTTAGTAATTTTATACCCCGTCCTTCCCTTATACTTATAAGAAAAAATAAGCAAATAGTAACCCCAGCAGGCAACGCCAGCCAGGGGTCAACTAGTATTAATATTTAAAATATATATTGATATGGCCCATTTATCACACAAATCTAAAAAAATAATCAATTTAAGCTTGAAATTAATGCTTTTGTCTGCAAAAAAAAAAAAAAAAGGAAAGTTTTTCTGCTAAGAAAAATTGAAAAGTCGTCAAATTTTGGCGATATGCATTTTCTGGTAAATTCTAGCAACCTTTTCCCTTTTGCTGGTGGTTCTGATGGAGAAGAGATATTTTCCGTCAAACATGAATAAAACAAAAGTTGTACGGTGATGTCATGTCTCAAGTGACCTTAGGGGGTCGTTCAAGTATACCCGTAAGCATATTTTTAGTAATTTTATACCCCGTCCTTCCCTTATAAGAAAAAATAAGCAAATAGTAACCTGTAAGCATATTTTTAGTAATTTTATACCCTGTCCTTCCCTTATAAGAAAAAATAAGCAAATAGTAACCCCCCCCCCCCATTTTTTTATTTTGCTTATGTATGATTTTGACATTTTGTATGTCAACACTGTTTGCCAGGAAAAAACAGTTACCATCAATTTACACTATTAATCTTACAAATTTATATAAATAGGCATATATAGGGGTTGTGGTTTCAAAAGAATGCAAAATGGTTTTAATATATTGCTGTTTATCACATTGAACAATAAAACTTAACAATAGGCCCTAACTTAATTAGTCATCATAACTAAAATTTTTAACAAGAATCATAGAAATGTTATGTGTTTGAAGTTCCGAGCGGACTACAGAATACTCATTTCCCACATGTATTTTTTCTTGTTGTTGCTGCATTGTCTAATGCATTCATAAGAATTGTCATAATCCCCCCCTCCCCTCTTCTCCCTGCCAGCAAAAATAATCAAACCCTGAACTCCTCCTTACTGCTTACATAATACTTGAATGGCCCCTTAGCGTTATTTTTAATTTTCAGAATTGTAAACTTGAGCAGTCAAAGATGCTTGTTTATAATTTTAAATCATCAGATTATTTTGCTTTGATGGATTTGAATTGGAGCAGGTGTTCAATATTATTGAAATATTTATTTTACATGAATTTTATAAGTGAATACTGGATATCTAGCAATCTGTGCTTAATTTATGATGGAGCTCAGCCCTGGTACTTCTTTGTTTTCAGTGAATACTTAAATATAGCCAGAGCTTATAAATATTGTGCACCACAACTTACCAGGACATTCGTGTATGTTTTATATTGTTGGTTGATAAAAAAAATGTTAGCGAGTAAGATTTTCTGAAATTTTTTTTATAAATGTTTTTGCTATTTGTTCATTCATTAGATTTTACTGTATATATATGCATAGCTGCCAACTAATCATTATCTGTGTTGCTACTAAATTTGGATAGTAATATTGACATTATTTAATAGCAAAATTCTGCAATTAAACCATGTCAAGATTAGGGGAAGACTTCTGTTCGGAAATACTGGTAACAAAAAAGTGGAATAGTTGACAGCTATTTATAGACTGAATTTTCTGTAAACCTCAAGCCGAGGACACTAATGTAAAAACATTTGCCTTTTACTTCCGGTAAGTTAACCCTTACTTTTGGCACCTTTGCTTGGCGACGTTTGTTTGTTTACAAATTTGATGCTGTCAAATGTATGAAATACCCACACATAAAATTCAAGGTTTCGCGAAAAATAGAGTATTTATTTATTTACCTTATTTCTTATTTTATTCTGACTACAATTTAACAATACAACAACCATAGTTGTATGGGAAAAAAATCATATATTTTAGACACATATATGTAAAGATGCATTCAAAAACTTGTAACATTATTTAGTGCGATACACAGTAAATATTTACTATTCTCAAATTATGTTTATTTTTAACTACATTCAAAAATATAAAAAAGGATTTTATTTATTTATTATTGAAATCAAATACTAAAATATTTTAAAACCTTTGTTAATAAGAAAACAAAATACTTCTTTATGTTTATTCTGTGAATGAATTTGCAGAATTTAGTGTTCACTCTATTTTTTGTGACGCTATTTAGAGCACAAATTAGTATAGTATTAGGTTCTATTGTTTGTTATTTAGAGTGAAAAAACTATAAGACTAAGTGATTGACTGAAGCATATTTGATGTAATATCCCTAATTCTTGAAATTTTAATGTTTACGCTATAATTTGTTGTTGGTAGTAGAACGTTGGAATAGTTTCATGTAAATGAGTGATTTTTTTTTTTTCATTAGTCTAAATTATTTTTTATTGTGACAATATTGAAAATAAATATTGATTCACAACCTCATATTATTTGTAATTGAAATCTTCAACAGTTATTTTGATTATTAATTTAAAATTTCCAACTGTACTTTATTTTAAAATTTTACAATTAAACAGTTTAAGATATTTTGAACGATGAGGAGAAAAAGTTTAATGTAAATAGTTAAGCTTAATATAATATAAATGCAAGTTTAACAATTTAAGTTTATTAACATTGTTATTTTTATAACAATCTTTTTTTAAGCTTATTAAGTTTGGTAAAGATAATTAATTTAAAAAATCTGATTTAACTTTCAAGTGAAAAATCTAAACGAAAGAAATAATATGTTATAAATAAAACAATACAAATAAATGACATATTAAGTTTACATTTAGGAACAAATTAAATATTGTTTACTCTTCTGTATAACTTTTAGTATTGATTTTTAAACAATTTAGATTAATCAAATACTAAGAGAAGCCTTCGTTATTATTTTTTTTATTGGGAACATACATCTGACTTGTGTGATTGATACAAATATCTGCCCCTTCATTATTAATCGTAATTACAAAATAAACAAAAACATATCGCCAATGTAGCTTTTTCACGATCGCTACAAAAGAGCGATAAACCACCATAAACATATCGCCAATGTAACACTTTCACAGTGAATTCACGATCGCTAGAAAAGAGCGATAAACCACCATTTATGGCATCCATGCCACCGAAAATGACTAAATTATGCATTTATTTAAGCAATATTGCATAAAAATTCATATACCTGTCCTATTTTTTCACATTTTAAAGTATTTATGTATATACATTTTAAAAAACATTGATGTAAAACTATTTAAATTTAACGAATTATCACAACAAAAAATCGGAATCTTTGCCAAATGCAATGTTGGCTTTATGTCAGCCTAGCACATGAGATTAATCGTTAAATATTGTTGTTATTACCATTATTCGTATTCTATTAATTTCTTTTGAAATATAGACTTATCATTCATTTTATTTAAAATATGAATTTTTCATTTAAAATACACATATCACATATATTTAAAGTACATTTATTTAAAAGAAGAATAATAATAAATGAAATAATACAAAAAACCAAAATATTTTATTTCAACATCAAGCCATTGTTTCTAATCTAAGCAAGTGAAAAATAAACGGTGCTATAGTTGGAGGGGAAAAAAAGATATTGGCAAGATAATATAATATTAGCCCAGCTAACATAAAAGTACTTTTTTTGTGATCTATTTGAAAAATCAGTGATTGCTTCTGACAAAAATTGGGACTACTTCACAAAATTATTCTTAATAAAAGAAGCACCTTCACAAAATTATTTTTTTTATAAAAGTGAAAACTTTACATTAAAAAAAGAAAAAAAAATGTTGGGATTTAAAATGTGTAATTTGCAAACAAAATAAGCTCGCCAAAAAGGTAAACTTAACATATATATATATATATATATATATATATATATATATATATATATATACAAATAAATATACTGATATATATATATATATATCAGTTTGAATTTAAGAGTAACTGGATTTGACTTTTTGTTACATCATTTTATTTTTCTCAAAACATAATTTAAAAAAAAATACCCATGAGAGAGATGGGGGAAAAAAATCTGCATCAAACTTTGATGTGAAATCAATCATACAGTAAAATTTACAATTTTAAATACATTTAATTTGCATTTTACTGTGAAGACTTTTTTTTTTTTGTGGGGAGGGGTTGGGGGTGTCACAAAAAGTAGATGTAACTACATTTTATAATTCTACATTGTAGTGATAAAACTAGCTGCCAGTGTGATCAACTGATACATGCTATTAGCATGTACCTTGGAGAAGCCTCATGTATAATGACAATCCTGAAAGGTGTTTTTAAATAAATGATAAATATTACTATTTGTTTCAAAAGTATAACTGCACTGGCACAAAAATGATATATGCATGTACAAATAAATTGTATATAGCACTGAAGTAAATATCAAAAACATATTTAGACTTTTAATTTAACTTGTGAAAAGCAGAAATATAATTTTAGATATACAAGTCATATGCAATAAAAATTATTCTCAGATAAAATGAGCTTTCACTGTATTCTGAGTGACTTCGAAATCTTATGATTTACGATCGTCATTATTAAAAAATATATAATGTTTTATTTTTTGAAACCACAAAAAAATTAATAGTTATCATTGATTTATTAGCGGAAGATTAATATTTTTGTGTGGCATTATTTAAGACCCTTTAATAGCGAAAACTAGCCAAAACTTTGGATTATTTCCACGCAAAACATTTGTTATTAACAAGACAAGGACAACAAATAATTATTTGTTTATGTTATAATCATTCACAGCTGATATCGATCCGTAAATATGACGCTTGCGCAGTAAAACCTTGTTCATGATTGGTTAGCGCTAGTGCTTCCCTGTAACCAGTGAAAACGCTCTTGGGTTAAGGTCTTGGGTCGCTGGGTTTTTTAGGTAGTTGGGTCGACCAGTGAAAACGCAGCTGAAGCCATCGTAGACCGTGGCCAGAGTTCCGTTTTTTAAGATATTTAAGTTTAATACATGGGCTCGGGCAACGCCGGGCGAGTCAGCTAGTATTCTATAAGTAAGCATCTTATTGTGCACCCCACTGATGCATATCAATTTCATTATGATCGAAATACAGTAACATAATTAAAATACACTGTAAACGATTTTTCCCCATAATGTAACGGCCTTCTTTTGAGTGACACTGTAAACGAAGTATAAAAGTACACACTTCATTTTCAATACGGAACGTACCATGGTAAATCTCAATAACATATATCAATCACATGACAATTGGAGAATCCGACTATATTATGTGAGTAAGAGCACGGACGGCCAGACACCCGACCAGACAAACCGAATTCATGAACACCTTTCAACTATGTTGGAAAGTGTTAAAAAAATCATAATTCGATCGTTGAGGGGGAAGGAGGGGACGGTGTATTCACATAAAAATATCTATTCTGGTACGTCTGCACGTGGCTTGCATTATCTTATTTTAAGGGGGTCTGGATGTCAAAATTAACAAAAATTTCATTTTTAACTTTTCCCAACCTAGTTGAAAAGTATGACTTCGGTTTGTTTGGCCGTTTGCCGTTTGCCGTATGTCTGTGCTCTAACTCGCGTAAATATACTTGGATTGCCCTGAAAATTTTGCATGTTCTTGTCGTTTACTCCCTATTGAAAATGAAAAGCGCAGTACTTATAGAATTTTTACAGGGGCATTCAAGAGTATTCCGTTAAATTACAGTCAATGGGAAAAATAGTTTCAAGTGCATTTTGACGATGCTACGCCATTTGAAACATGATGAAATTGATATTCAATTATGAAAAGCAGTAAAACATGCGTTTTGTAGAATATGGGGTGCAAAGCATTTATTATTCATTTACAGGGACAAAAAAAAAAAAAGAATTCTGTTTCACATTATTCTACGGAGAAAAATCGTTTGCAGCGTAATTTAATGATGTTTCCCTATTTGAAACATAATGAAATTTATATGCATTACTCAGATGCACTATAAATTGCTCACTTAAAAGTATGGTGTGCATTGTGTTTATCGTTCATTTACAGGGATACACAAAAGATATCGGTTACAGTATATGTGCAATAATTACAGTCTGTGTGATAATTGTGTTTCCAACATTAGTTTGCGTTTTTAAGTTTAACTAAATGTTGCATAGTACGTGGTGTGTATAAATTCGGTCCATCATATACAATCTACACAGGGGAATTCGTAAGTATTATAGACTATGAGAGTGAATTGCTTATGGTAGTGAATGGTTTTGTTTTACGCATTTTCCTGCTAAACTATAGTTAGTATATCCAGCAATTACCAACCATAAACGACAATGTACCTTGTTCTTTGAGTAGCCCTGGTTATGAATTTATTTATTTTCCACAAACATCTATAAAGAAAGAGGATTTTTGAGAGTGATTTTTACTTCGATGAATATATTTTCGAAATTTTCAAATGAAATTATAAATCTTGAAGACAGTTCATTAAAACCATAACATAAAAACTCTGTACAAAATTTCATACACTCCTGCAAGAAAGTTTGGATGTATATCGTTTTAAACATGACAAATTATAGAAAAATCCATTCTCAGATAAATGGACACAAATTTTTAGTTACGGGCGGGGAAGAACTGATAGTAAAAAAATCCTCTTTTTTTTTAAAAATTTAAATTTATTATAAATTTTGTAAGTAAAATTTTTATAAATCCTGAAGTCAAATTTACGAGAAACCTTTTCTGCTCACAACAGTGAAAAAAGTACTAAAATGGGAAAGTGTTTTCATAAGTTAGACTAAAAATTTTAAATTAAAATTTGAATTTTTTTAAACAAAATTTTAAAGTTTTCAAAAACTTTTTATCTTAAAAGTAAATTTTATAAAAAGAACATTGCAGGCAAAAAAAAATCCTTAAAATATGCCTATAAATAAAGAATATAAAATTTTGACCCACCGGACTTCGTTATACTCGATGCACTACAGACCTTGACTCTCAATCCATTTCCTTTGCACGCAGATGTGATGTGAAATATGTTGTGAAATTCTCTTTTTTAAATGGTTAAGGTTTAAACTTTACTTTGAACGCGGGGTTTCTTTTGGCTAAATTTGCCTGTTATGTGTGTTTACAACGCCAAACATTAAGAAATCAGCCTCATCATTTCACAATCCTGAAGTGATTTTTACAACAGAGAAGTGTTAAGAGAACGCGTATAACTTGATTTCGACCATCTTGCGATTTCTTATTCATAATAAGAAATATATTTGATGCCAAACTATACATATTATGAATGATCCAGGAAATATTTTTTAAGGAAAATATTTTCAAAGCGTTTTAGGAAAGTAATATTTTATTCTGATAAAAGGATGTGTTTAACTAATTTAAACACATATGTAGTAATAATTATAGCCAGGGGACAGCGACATGTTTTATCGAATCTTTTAAAATAAGCTTATCTTCAAATATGCAATTGATCTTGCTTAATCAATCACGAAAACAACCATCAGCTGTCGCGAGAGCTATGGTTACGGCCACGGGGTCAGCAAAATTTCCAAGTCAAAGGAAAATAAATAACGGTGCCCGATTAAGGAAGATCGCCTCTGGTCGCGATAATAACGATGTTCAGTAATCGAGCTGCTATTGATTTCTCTTTGACTGAGGATGTTGCTGTGCCCGAGGCTGCATCCACCTCTGTCTCCACAGCTGATGGCTGTTTTTATGATGGATTAAGGAAGAACAATTACACATTTGAAGACTAGCTTGTATAAAATAGTTTAGTAAAAAATATCGCTACCTCCCGGACTATTAAGGATGGAATTTCTCTATTTCTTCTCTAACGTAATTTTAATCTGTACCGAAAACTTTAATACTTTAACCTTACAGTGCATAGTGTATAACACTTTCATAGTGTGCATACACTTTCTATTTTACTTTTAATAAATAAATTAAGTTCTTCGCAACCACTATATTTACCACTAATCCACTATATACCACTAATATTGTAAAAATAACATAAATATGCTACTAAATAAAGTTAAAAAGCTATCTTAAAATTTCTGGTGTCGAATTCTTAATATAAGTATAAAAAAACACAATTCTAAAAGAAAAATTCATGCACTGTAGGGTTAACTCCTTGAAGGGCAGTGGTATATTATTAATATCACTTAATTTTAATCTAGATTTATACTACCTGAATTTTTGAACAAAATTTTACTTTTATATCTTTGGTGAAAAAATCCTGTAAAATTGTATTTCCTTATTCTCAAATAAAAGTTTCGAAAATTCCGGCGTGAATTCAGCAATTGCTCATCCCTGAGAAGGTTAAACTTATGATATCTTCAGGTATAAAGGCCTTTAAAACTTCAATTTGATCAAAATTTCAAGTGTCTATTTTCTAAATTAATATAAAGTTTCAATATTTGCCTTTCGTTTTATGTTGAAATTTTGTCTTTATCTTATTTAGAAAAAAGTTACAACAGTTTAAAGATTGCAGCTATCAATCAATCATATCGATCACATATCAGTCTTCACCTGTGGAAAGCTTTGAAGACAAAAACCAGTTTTTTCCTCCTCCCCTGCGTCGCCATATTCGACTTTGAGCAATAGCAGTCCAATCAGCAGTCTCCAGTAGAAGACACGGCTAAATATGGCGGAAGTGTGGGGGCATAAGGAGGGCATTTAAGACTGATTTTTCTCAAAAGTGGTTTTTTTTTTGTACAATTGTGTAGGAAAATTTGTCATAACTCAATAAAAAAATCGTTTAATTACCACGAAATTTTTAAATTACGTTTTAAATATATATTTAAAAGAAGTATACAATTCTTATGCTGATTTATTGAAAAGTTTATGAGTTACACAGTTTTAATTTATGAATTACTAGCTGTTACCCGTGACTTCGTTCACGTAACATTAAAAAAGAGAATAAATGCATTAATCAAGCAAAATATTTCACCCGCGATAATTAAAAACGTAAATAATTAACTAACTCTTTATCATATTTCATAGGAGAAAATACGGTATTTCTTTGTTAAAGGGGGCTTGACATAGCTCAGTTTTAAAAAAGTACAATTTGTCAAAAAACAAATATCAGTTTTACCTGATAAACCATTTTACTTTTAACGACTTTGAAAAACGTTTTAACAGCCATCATTTAAAAATAATTCATCGGAAATAGTATATGCTTTTTGTTTAAATTCAATTCTTGTGAATATGGAGGAATAATTCTACACCTAAGTGCAAGGAACTTCAATTGCAGATCTTTTTGCAACCCAAAATTACATGCAAACGTAACATTTACATGTGTTACGTTTGCATGTAACAGTAACAGTTACATGCAAACGTAACACTTGCAATTGTTTGTTTGTTTGTTTGTTTATTGAGAACATACATCTGACTTGTGTGCTTGACATCAAGAAACTTGCAATTGCAAAGATTTTTGCAACCCAAAATTATATGTAAACATTACTTTTGCATGTAATTTTCAGTGCAAATTAACATTTATAAGGGTTCAAATTAAAATTAATTTGGGTGCAAATTACATGTAAATGTTACGCTTGCATGTAATTTGGGGTTGCTAAAAGCTTTGCAATTGCCAGTATTACGTTTGCATGTAACAGCAAATTTGCCTCTTTGGTTTAATCTATAGCTGAAACAACTCTTGATTTCTTGACAATATGCGGACAGACGTTTTTGTTCTGCAGAATAAATTAATTCATAAAGTTTGAATATGTGGAAATATGTTTTAATTTTCGGAAATTCTGCTGTAATCAAGATTTTTTTTTCACCAACTATTCAAATTGAAAATAAATTCTTTTTTCAGTTTTAATGAGAAAATGACATAAAAATGTATTAAACCGTTTTATTTCTTCTTTTTTTTTTATCTACAAAAATGGAGTAATTTAATTACCGTTTTTAGAAAAATTTCGTTAAAATTTACAAAAAAAAAAAAAATAAATAAATAAATAAATAAATAAATAAATAAAAAAATAAAATAAAATAAAATATATAAATAATATATCGGAATCTAATTCAAAATTTTAAATTCTCAGAGTTTATATGACATCCTTAGATCAATGATGGTGTTAAGTAAGTCGCATTGCATTAAGAGTAGTAGTTGCGAAATACAAACAGACAATCAGATTTTAAAATAATAGACTTTTGTTCAATTTTCTTTTCCTAATAATCTTACTGATGCTTGTATTATTAATCGCAGAGTTCAGAGAATAAATATATATGAAATGTTTATGTTTGGCGTGATGCTGAAAATGCAAAACTACAGTTGGCCTAAACAACTTGGCGGCTTGTTTTGAAAGCCTCTCCCCGTCCAATGAAGTCAGCCCTTGGGCCTAACGATTTGAGCGATAACCGGCTTCATATTGCAAGCCGATCTGACGATTCACTGCCTCTCTATTCTTTCACTGTACTCTGTAATTGGGGCCTCCGTGGCCGAGTGGTTAAGACACAATTCCGCTAATCGCTTGTGAGCGTAGGAGTCAGGTCGGCGGGTTCGACTCCCGCCAGCTCCATTGCACACACTTTGTGGAGCTCCCGAATGTAACTCTCTGGTGTTGTAAATTTCCTTGTGGCTATCTCGTCCCTGTATATTGACTTTGACTTATAAGCGGACACTTTATGTCAAGCACACAAGTCTGATGTATGTTCTCAATAAACAAACAAACAAACATACTCTGTAATTATTAATGTTTGAAATTGATTCACGCACTATTTGAAAAATCCCGTTTTATTTGAAATATGACGTCACTTTGATTCCAGAGATATCTCTTTTCAATGATATAATTCTTGTTAATTTTCTTTTCCTGGCAATCATGACGGGAATTTTATCAGAAAACTCACATCTGTATGTAACTGATATTCAAGCTTATTATTAATCAGTATCAAAAAAACATATTTCAGTTATGCATCTTAAATCTGACGTCCAGTATGTATATACTTTTATATTATACACTGATATTCATGCTCCTTGTAATGTTACGAATATTTGAAAATACATGTTTTATTTATGACGTTATATTTGTTCAAGCCAAAGAGGATCCTTTTCATAGTTCCATGGTCCAAGCGAAATCTTTTCTTAATAATATGATTATTGTTCAGTTTTCCTTCTAATTATAACGCAGTTTTTGACAGAAAATATCTTCTCAAAGTAACCAATATTCATACTTCATGTATAATAACAAATACTCCATAATTTTGTTTCAAATATCACGGAAATTCCTCTGCTTTTGAATTCTTTTGAATTTTCATTTTTCACGTGAAAATCTTTCAATTGAAAATTAATTGTTGAGTAAAAATTATTATTCCGGCTTTGATTTAGTTTTGGCAACGATAAAATATTAGCAACGGTAAAGTGAATTTAACCATTTTAAAATATTATACGAAAAAATGTCCATTTATTCTCTATGAAAATAACGAAATTTTGAATTATTAAGAAAAATATTTGAATAAAATAAACAAAAACCAGTCTATGTTCATATGAGGGTTATAATCAACTTATGTGCAAAGGTACAGAATCATTAAATGCTCCATTTTGACGCTGGCTTCAGCCTAACATTTGCACACAATCAGATTTATAATATTATTAGGATTAACTTTTTTCAGGAATTTTTAGCATTGTTTGTATTTTTATACCTATAAATTTTAAAATGTTTATGTTATTGTTATACAAAAAGGTCTAGTTTCTGTATATCATTATTATATTTATTATGGAATTCATAAATTGTATTTATATTTAATAGTTTTAAATATGAAAATTTTTAAGAAAATAGTAATTTTTTGTTTAATTTTATACTATTTAAAAAAATACTTATTTGAATGTTCATATCACATTTTTATGAAATTTTTAATAATAATTAGCAATTTTAAACTTAAAATTTATAAAACTTCAAAAAATTAAAACTACAACTGACCTTAACAAACAAACCCTAAATGATATGGTAGGGACTGCACTACCATGCCAGGAATTTGTTTCCAGAATTTTATAAGATTTTTAAGATTTCGTTCATCTCACGAAACCCTATTCGTTTCGCTTTTCTGTCTGTTCGTCACAGAGTCGGTTCTCAGAAATTGTATAAGTTAGAGGCTTGAAAACTTTTGTACTTACAGCTGAATACCTACTATCACGCAGAAAATCATAAAATTTTGAAAATGTCTTCATTGACGCAAGATATTAATTAAAACCTTAAAAACTCACTCATTAATGGATAAAAATATTCACCTAAAGCGTAGAATTTAATTAACCGCAAAGGAAGTTCATTCTGAAACTCAAGAAGAGGGGAAGAGTTGCCATAGTCACAGAATTGCAATGGAGATAACAGATAGGACGTTTTCAAAGCCACCCCTATCTCAGGAACGTGAAATTTCGGACACAGACGCAAAAAGAAAAAAGAAAAAAATATAGCTTTTAGAATTTGAGAAATTTTTTTATTACTCCCACTAGAAGTGTAAATATCAATTAAAAATCGATTTGAATAAATTCATTTAATTTTCTTTTATTGGAAAACCACAGTCGAACAATCTGCACCTGTTCCGGCTGTTCAGGCTCAATGGAATTTTTTTAAATATTGCATTTATCGGTTGGAAATTAACACACCTATGCGTATTTTTTTTACGATGAACACAGTAATCTAATTTTTATAAAGATGGCGTAATTAGAACAGAAATTACGAATTAATTTTGCGTTAAGAGTGTATTCAAATCCAAACTGCTTATTTTGAGACACATTCGTAAATTCATTTTTGCTCTAAAATGCATCCAATTGGCAGGTTCTCTTATTCAGAAACTTTATAATGTCCGTATTGTCTCGATTTTTTGATAAAGGCAGAATATATTTCAAAAAATGCTGTCAAAGTGGACATTTATAACCGAATTTCCCAAAGCGATAGCGCTGAAAACAAAAAAAAAATGATCGTACTGTGAAAATAATTGTCTGTAAATCAATTTCTAATTAATTGAACGAAAAATAAAAACATGGTGCCCTTCTAAATGTCTTTATAAATCACGCCACCAAGTTTCCTGTTGTTACTTTTAAAAATGAGTCTGGGAATGTGTCTCAAAATTTTGAGTTGTTGAGCGTGGAAAAATATTTTTTTTTGAATACCGCCTTAAGGAAAATATTTTTTTTTAATTATATGATGATTGTAACTGGTGTGTGAAATCAGAGACTCTCAGCGGCTTTTTGGAAGGAGAAAGATAAATAAACCGCAGATTTTGAGGGTAGTAAGAGAATAAAAGCTCTATTATTATTATTATTATTTTTAAATACTGCATATACCGATTTGAAAATTATGAATCTATGTATATTTTTTTACAGTGAACCCAGAAATCTAGTTTTTACAAAAATCGCGTTATTTCAACCAAAGTTATATTTTATCAGAAAATGCTGATTTTTGTATGGAAAAAAGAAATAAAATGCTAATAGACAATGATGTAATTAATAATGCGAATAGGGATTATTAAAAGATTAGGGGAGAGGGGGAAAACTACTTTTTTTTAATTAAATATCGCATTTTGTCTACATGGCAGATATTACGAGGGTAAGTCATTAAGTAAGTCACAAAAGATAATTAAATAATAACTTAGAATGACATACACTTCAAAACTATTTTTATTTCTCAACATATTCTCCACCAATATTTATGCACTTATATCACCGTTTTATCATTGCCCCAACACCAGCTGCATAACATTCTTTGGGTTGCTGTCTCAGCCACATTAGGACTTCAAGTTGAACCTTCTCATCATCTGTGAACATCATCTTGCTTCCAAGATGGGTTTTTTTTAGTGGACTAAACAGATGAAAATCGCTTGGGGCTAGGTCGAAGCTGTATGGTGGATGTTGAAGAAGTTGCAAGGTGATGAAAAGATTCAACTTGAAGTCCTAATGTGGTTGAGACAGCAACCCAAAGAATGTTATGCAGCTGGTGTTGGGGCACTGATAAAGCGGTGATATAAGTGCATAAATATTGGTGGAGAATATGTTGAGAAATAAAAATATTTTTGAAGTGAATATCTTTGTAAGCTATTATTTAATTATCTTTTGTGACTTACTTAATGACTTTCCCTCGTATTATGGCAGAGCAGAATAGCGGGCTTCGCCTGCTATTGACAGATTCAGATATTCGAAAAAATAGACCGGTAAATTTTTATTTTATAAAAAACATATCTTTTTATTTTGGAAAACGAAATTTATTTGGATTTATTTATGAAAGGAGAAAGTGTTTTGATAGGAATATTAAACGAAACTCTTTCTGATATCTTCGATCACACTTACCCACTTGTTAATATATCATCATACAATAAAACCAGCGTAATGCAAGCCTCACTCTGCTAAAAATAGTTTTTTAATGATTCAGATGTATTCTGTGTTTATACGTTTTAAATTTCAAAATCATCTGTAAACATGAATTTAATGCATGTGCATTTATTTAATCGATCTAGATAATTTAATTTTCAAATTCCTTTTCAGGTTTATTAATTCAAATTTATAGCGAGGAATTACTGCGAAATACGGATGAGTGTTACACCCACGTTGAAATATTATACATTAATTCACCTAATTTGTAAAATAATGTAAATCTTTCCCCTGCTTTCACAATTAATTTCAAGCGACAAGTGAAATGCTATTTAACATATTCATCGGAATGGTTTAGTAATGATACAGTTTCAGTCATTTTAATTAAAATATTAAAACGCTTTTTGATTGAAGAAAAGTAATATTTTCAAAGTAAAAAACAAGTAATATAATTTTTTTTAAAGTCAATTCCTACTTTTTAATCATAAATATACAAAATAAACCCGTGCAGCATTCATGTCTCACGTTATATTTATTGAACATTTTTTTTATAATCATCGTTGCGGAATTTAATTTTTGTGGCATCACTCATTTGAGGAAAATCTTTCATTTCATTTTTGAAAACAATGGGAGAAATTTTTTTCTACCATATAAAACTAAAATGAATTAATTAAATTTAATTAATGCATTAATATTTGAAAAAAACTGTATTAACATCCAGTGTCATCCACTACAAGTTTTAAAAAATGTATTTGAACTTGAGTGGATGAATACAAAGTATTTTATGAACGATTGAAAATTTGAACAAGATATATAAATATATAGAGAGTGTGATCTAATAGTAGGAATTGAATAATTTTAAAATGTTACTTTTATCATAAAATAATCCAGCTATTTTAGAACATACATTAAACTTATTTATTTTCTTCCCACATAGCATATTTCCATGAAAAATAAGCTAATGTCAATGATTTCGCGTCACACCTAACAACTACAACGTTTCATTACGAAATATTAAAATTTGTGAGAAATTGAATGATTTTTAACGCTTTCCGACAAAGTTGAAAAGTGTTTATGAATTCGGTTTGTCTGTCTGTCTCCCGTCTGTCTGCCCGTACTCTAACTCGCGTAAATACTGTCCGATTGTCATGCAATTGCAGTTTACTATGGCATGTTCGGTATTGAAAAGAAGTGTATAGCAGTTATAGTTCCTTTACAGGGACATTCAAAATAATTCCGTTACATTACGGTCTATGGGGAAAAATCGTTTGCGGTTTATTTTAATAATACTTCACTATTTAAAACATATTGAAATTGATATATATCACTGAGGTTCATTACAGAGGCTTACGATAGAATATGGTGTGCATAGCATTCATCGTTCATTTACAAAGACACACAAAACAATTCAGTTAAAGTACTGTCTGTTAACAAGAATTTCTGTAAGTGCGTTTATTAGTTACAACTGTGAAGAAGAAAAACAAGAAATCATGTACACTGAAAAAAAAAAAAAAAAAAAGTTGATTTTAAGGTATAATACTAGCAAGCTGGGGTGTCAGTATTATACTGTAAAATCAACAATTTTTTTTGTAGTGTATTGATCCACCAAGATGGCGACTGTTATTTGTTTACATCGAATCAACAGTGTTTAATAACAGCCGGGGAAAAACTTCCACCAGTAACTTTGAATAGAAATTTTCGCCTTATTGAAACGCCTTATTTATCCAAAATTTATGTTATAAATAAGGAAAAAATTTTGATTAGGTTTAACTGGTGGAAGTTTGGCCCGCCGGTAGTATAATCTCTGTCACTGATATTGTCAGGAAAATTGTGTACATGTCGTAACCCGTATAGCAAGCGAGGCCAACGAAAAAGACAGGCTACCGGGGTACATTCCACTTATCTTTTTTTTACAGACCGCTAGAATGACGTGTTGCTCCTTTCGTACACCTGCATTGGTGCATTCGAGCATCACGTGACTCCGGCGGTCTGCAAAAAAAGATACGCGTAAAGCACCGCGGTAGCCTTTCTTTTTCGTTAGCCTCATATAGCAAGTCTGGTCACAGTGACGTCTTAATGACGTCACTGTGAGTCACGTCGTCTGTGACGACTAAAATACCACCATTTCGTGACATCACATTATGACTAAAATGTGAATTGCTTAGAAACTTTTAAAAAATTGCAAAAACATTACAAAACAGTTTATCCAATGTGAAAAATATGTTTCTGACAAATTTTTAATTTTTTGTGATGTCACTGTAAAGTTACTGAAAGTCACGTTCGTCACGTCACACGTGTGACCAAAAAACCATTATATTGTGCAATCAAATTTTGACAAAAATGTGAATTTTAAAAATAATTGAAATGAAGAGAAATATGTAATCAGGACTGTCTTAATGCACTTGGGGACTTGAGGCGGTGTGGGGGGGGGGGGGAGGTGCAGGATCTAAGTTGTTTTCTGGGATCCTTGCAAATTAACTCATATTTATCATTCATTAATTTATTTACTGACTTACGGGAAAATGCTTTAACAATAAATCAATTTCAATCAATATGAAATTATGAATTATGATACAAACATATTTCTGGATGTACTCCACGACAAATAAAAATAAATAAATAAAGGAGTTTTTCAATTGCTTTTTATATTATAGGAAAAATTAATAACTTTTACCAATCTATATTACAAAGTTAAAACATTTTCGTGAGTAGCAATTACGCAAATTGACAGTGAAACAACAAATAAAAAAAAAAAAATTCGCTTTTACTGCGACTTTTTAAATTTCTAAACATTCCACAATTTCAATTTTTGCACCGTCGAATAGGAGGAAAATGTACTTCCAATACAACTTGTTTGAAAACTTGCACTTGAAACTTGGGGAAAACTTGAAAACTTGGGGGCAAAATTTCCAGGAGCACCGGTCGCCAGCGAAAATCCAGCTCTGGGCGGCAGTAGTCACCTTTTTTTTTGGAATTTTAAATAAAACTATCAACATTAATTGTCTTTTTTACAATCAGTTAGCTATGCCAATTCACTGAACAGGAATATATATAAAAAGAATAAATAAAATGAGATTTTTTGCTTTTTATAAAAATACAGACAAATTTAGCAGGGCACAGTCTTAGTAACAACACTAAGATTTTGGGTCTCAGTGTGTTTGTTTCTTTCGCCTTGTCCTCTCACTGGTAGGTATATTTTTCTTTTTCCTTTTTTTTAAATAATTTTTTTCTTATAATTTTCACAATTAGAAAACTCATTTTACTATTTTTATCAAGTGAAGTTGTGTGAATATTCTAAAGCATTCATTTAAGAAATCAGTCTTGAAAAGTTCTTAATTCAATTTTCCATTTCAGTGAATTCTGCAGAAATCCATTAGTTTTCAAATTAAGTCTTCAAAAAAATTTTTTTTGCGATGGAAACTAATCTTTAACGTTATATTGAAAATATATCTTAAAACACGATTGCTCTTTTAGTATAATTCATTGCAAAGGCTAGATAGTTAAAAATGAATTTTGAGTGCGAAACACAGTGGATGTTAGAACTTAAAAGTTTGAATAAATGATATGTAAATAGAAAAACTGTGTACAAATATTTTTAATATAGGAAAAACAAAATATAACCACAAGCAAAAATTTTAAATAATCTCTTTCGAAATATCCACGATTTCGAAAAGCGTTCTGTATCTTTAGAAACTTCACGAACGAGTATATTTTAGCGATTTAGAGATTAATATTATTATGTTAATTTTGCGTGTTTAAATTGAATTACGCAGCTTAAAATGTTTAATTAAGAATTGATAGCATCCGCTTTGAAAAAACTTATTAATAAACTTTAAAAACTACCCGGAAACGTTTTCTAAAATCAATGGCGAAAAAGAAGCGTTGTTTTTATAAATGTTTCTATAAATGTCAAAAATATATTGGTTTTCGAGGTTTCTAAAGATAAAGAATACTTTTAGGAATAGCGGGTAACTTGGAAGAGATTATTATATATTTTCGTTCGTGGTTATATTGCATATTTTGTAAATACAGCTACATTTTTGAGACACATTTGTATCTTTTTTGCAGTTAAAGAACAAATATTACAGACGCAATAAATAGTACGGACAACAAAAAATTCGTCTTTCAAAATAAAAGGATTTCCAGAGCATATAGTATGCAAAAAATTAAATAAAAGTATCAGTATTTGTCAATCGTGTTCTTAAATCCTTCCTAATAAACTGGTGTTGGTGTTACAGAATATTGGAAGTTATCAAAGATTAAAAAAAAATAATAATAAACTTTGAATTCATAAAAAGGTATTGCGAAATGTCTCTTTTCAAAATGTCTGCATTTTTAATCACCCGGACATTGGACAAATTTTTAATTCATGCAAATATCTCAAAATATATCTTTGAATACATTATTGATATTTTTCATATAAAAATGATTTTTGGGTGTTGTTAGTGGATAAAAAATATATATATATATATTAAATGTAAAAAAGAGATTGGAGTTTTCAATTAAAAGAATTATTTTAACATATATTATTTATTCTCTAACCCGGAAATGTTGGGTTGTATAACCAATTTATATTAAAATATGACTGTCTGTTTGTGTTTCATAACTCCCTCTTCTAGAATATGGAACGCAGCGCGAGGAAATTAACACCAGTTATCCACATGGATCCGAGATAAGCTCTAAGAATTTAAAATTCTTTTATTATATTTAATTGTACAATTTTTCTGGTTACTTATTGAATGACCGTTGTACCTTTTGTCTGTAACATTTTAGCTTTAGTTTTATAAATTCATAGATAAATCTCTGACGCATTTTCTTTTGTATATCTTATACGTATAGATATATTTTCATAAATGTTTCGATGTTGGGTGAGCAATGTGGGCAATGTGGTAAGTCGTTTATAGGAAAAAGAATGGGGTATTGCTATTGGAAAATTTAAAGATGATATAAAAAAAAATTATGTATAAATAATCCCGTTTGTTAAAACAAAATATGGTACTTCTCTATTATCCCGTCGACCACTTTTCATAACAAAAACTATCGCCAAACTGTAACGCCCAATAAACGGGAGAACGTTGCCATTGGAATATCTAAATAAATAATAAAATAAAATATAAGGACTTTAGGACACAATTGTTATTTTAATTAATGAAATAACTGATAAATCAGCAAAACATAATGAAAAATACACGCAAATGTGGAATTAAAAACCACTTGATGACATAACAAACACGGATAATGCTTCTGACATCAAGAAAATGGGACTGCATATTCGGCGTTTAATCTTACAGTTTGGCGATAGTTTTTTGTTATGAAAAGTGGTCGACGGGATAATAGAGAAGTACCCAAAATATTCTTAAAGAAGACGTACTTTGACGTGTAATGAAATTTATTTTCATTTTATTATGAACGAAGCCGAAAGTACCGATTCGAAGTTGAAAACGGGTGTATTGTTTTCTATAAACGGGACTGTATTATTTACATTATTTTCCATTTTGTAACTTCATTTCATTCAATGTATTTAATGGATTAATTCTATTTAAGTTTATTCTCTGAAACCTTAAAAATCTTTTCCGTGTTTCTTTTAACATTTTGTTTTACTTACAGTTGAATGTGAATGTGGCAGAAATCTGCTGAATACACAAAAAGGCAAATAATAAAAATGCTGAAGCAGAGTAGCCGGTTGAACGTAAAAGAGATTTATGATGTTTGTGATATCGAAAATGCTTTTTCGAATGCACTATCAGAATAAAGAATTTCAAGAATTTCAAAACATAAAATTGTTTTATTCAGTATTCGGTGAAATACGAAACGTTTTAGTAATTCTATATGCAGTAGAGCACCGATTATCCGAACTTCAATTAACCGAATGTCCATTTATCCGAAGCTGAATAAGCTTCTTTTTTTTAACCTTACGACTTAAATATGAATTATTTTTCTTTTTTAAAGAAATAGATTGGGAGTAAAACTTTACTAAAATTACTAAAAAATAACAACTCAATTGATATAAAAAATAGAAATTCTTGTGTTGACGGTGCATTTGATGCATTAAACAGTTAATGCAAAATGAGTTAAAAAAAAACTCCAGTTGGTAGGATACCTCAAAGGGCGTAATTTTTTCCGCAAATTCTCCTCTTCCAAAATCAAGAATGTTATCCAATAACAAATCATTTCTCCTGAAAATTCTACAAAAATGCTACTCCCCTATTTCTTGTAATATTTTTGTAAACAGGAGAGGTCATTTTCACGAGGAAAAACCCTTCAAAACTATCCTCTTTGTAATTAGTCTGTGGTTACCGGAAAGTAATAATTGGCTTTACGGACATTATTACGGACATTAATGATGCTCAAAAGAAAGAGGACACTGGAAATACCGCTTCAGAAACAATTAACATCAAAATAAAAGGAACACTATTTTTACGATAGAAAAGCCAAAATGTTTTAATCTTATGAGATGATTATAGCCTACGAACTGTTGACAGTGTGAACAGCTGGAATTCTTGTTGAAGCTTGAATATTTCACAGCAGTGGTGCAATCTCATTTTTAAATAATCAGTGTGCATAGTTTTTTTGTTCGTTCAATTATTCGAACTGAGCCCGACAGCGACAGGTTCGGATAATCGGCCGTTGTGTTTTTGCTGTATTAGATAGGATGACTCTGAAATATCTGTCAAATTTAAAAATGTAAATTAGACATACGGACATACGGAAAACAAAAATCATTTCGAAACATTGGGTCACGATTCAGGATGTCTCAGCCCAAACCGAATCTGAATATTCATTCGCGCATTAATCATGCGTGGAGAATTGCTTCCGAGCATTTTCGATGCTCTTGGTTTGGGCATTTGCACTGTAGGTACTTATCCCCAGAACATTTGCAAATTTTACGCTGTGACCGTAATGCATCCAGATTATATTCGAAAATGTTTAAAATAGTTAACCTACATCGAACAAATGTTCATCGCCCATGTTTATCCAGTCACCTCAATGGCAAAACTCGCAGCAACGACTGACAGTGTTAATGTTATTAATTTTTAGCAAAACATCGAGCAATTTGCGCCGAGAAAAAACTACACATTCATGGGTTACTTTGGCTTAATGATACATCTAATTTACAAAGCATTCCCCTTATTGTTATCCGCAAAAATTAGTTACCTTGATCACTTGATAACAGCAACCAAACCCAATTTTGATATATAGCTCCCCTTGATCATCCATGGAGAATACAGTTCTCCGAAATTCAGCCCTAAGATTGTATCACTAATTTATCAGAGCACTTCAATCATGTTCAGAGGTACTAAACATGGTAGTGAATGTTACAGAAAGAAGCGAAGTACAAATACCTACGAGTGCTATGTCTCTCATTCTAATCTTTCTCATGATAACAGCTTTTTGTCTTCAATTGTAGACGAAATTACCCATTAAAGAATACATTATAATGCATTGTAATGCATTCGTAACTTGCATTCGAATTTTTAAGAGCAAACAGTGACTTGAGTGAAATAGTATAACAAAAGTCAGTATTACGATAAGTATACGCCTCAAAATTTGAAACAGCATCGATTCAAAATAAATCTCTCCTTGCACAAGTATTGCACACTTCAAACAAAATAAATCAAGCATCGATGCTATGTAGAAGCTAATTATCTCCTCTGTTTCTGTAAGAGATTATTCAGCACAAGGTTATACAGGACGTCATAATAAGATGGCCTATGCAACGATGCACCAGATACTTCGTCACCATTAATATTAAAAACAATGCTTGGTGTGTGGTAGACTTTGAAACTGACGACAGAACTCCCCAATATCTTGTACAAAAATATATTAACTTTACAGAATAGTTAGACAATTAGAGCCTTGTGCAGTTTACTAAGAATATTTACACATATAAAATAAGATAAAGCGGATAAAGGAAACAAATATGAGACTTTTCCCATTCATATGTCTAAATACTGATACTGAACAAAAAGAAACATTTTTCAAGAACACCTTTAACGGACAGTTCTAAATATTTAGAAAACACTCCGTTCGCGCTAATGGATATTGCATTTTCTAGTCTTGGCAAGAAGTTTTCAATAGCCTGAATACACTATCTACCAATAAGTATTTGGACACCTATTCAAATGGATATCTGCAGTACTGATACACGTCACGCTCTCCATCGTAAAATATGCTGTCGGAAACAACATTGGCATCAGTCGCATGCAAAATACCACGAAGTACAGAGTTATCTGATTTCGAGAAAGGTGTAATCATCGGGTACCACAGAAATGGCTGATCCTTAAGGGACATATCTAGCGGGCGGAATAACCCAAAATCGACTATGGCCTATGTGATTCAGAAGTGGAAGGTGAGCGGTGATTGTCAGAATATGCCCAGAGTCGGCAGACCCACGAAACTGGGAGATAGAGACCGATGGGTGCTGTCCAGAGAAATTCGGTAGAACCGCACCCAACCAAAGGCACACGTACGCCAAGAGTTTCAACAGGAATCCGGGTGTGTTGTTTCAATGAATACCATCCGTAAGGAAGCTCATCTGCTTCGTTTTCATAGTCGTGCTTCCGCCCATAAGCCTTTGATCACCAAGTCCAACCCCGCTGCTCGGTTAAGGTGGTGCAAAGCACATCGACAGTGGACCATACAGCAGTGGAAAAGGGTTCTCTGAAATGATGAATCAAGGTTCACCCACTACCGTTTGGATGGTAGGGTCTGGGTCTGGCGTGTGCCTGGAGAACGCCTCCTGGCAGAATGCATTGTGCCCACATTTAAGTTCGGCGGAGGGGGAATTATGGCCTGAGGATATTTTTCCTGATTTGTTCTGACTTTCTTGGTCCCAATTCATGATAAGCTGAACACCGACGCCTAATGTACTATTTTGGATGACAGTGTGCTTCCTATGTTGTGGCAGTGCTACGGGTTGGACCTATGTTACTTCCAGGATGACAACGCCAATTGTCATGTTGCGAGGTCCACCATGAATTGGTATGGTGAGAATGAGGTTGATCGACTGGATGGCCTGCCCAGAGCCCAGACCTGAATCCAATCGAAAACCTCTCGAACGAGTTGGATCGTCGAATTAAAGGGTGCGACAACCGTCCAAAATCAGCGAAGAAACCTACCTTTCTTCTCCAAGTCAAATGAAAAAAAATACCCCTAGCTGTCATAGAAGGACTTGTAGAAAGCATGCGCAGGAGGTTTGCGGCTGTAATTGCTTCTCGTGGAGGCTCTGCTAACTATTGAATGTGAATAAATGTTGTTTTTCTTTTCGATCACAGTGTCCAAATATTTATTGGTAGATAGTATATAGTAGATGCTTTTCCAGAAGATTAGGAAAGGGAATGTTAGATAATGCTTTTGCGTGGAATTCAGAACACGTGCCAAACTACAGAATTTTTATATTTCATTGAGGGCATTAAAGTAATAGAAAGAGAACATATTACCCCAAAATATTGAAACAGCAACTTTTCTGCTGAGTAGACAAAAATTCTACGACTTTGTGAGAGGTAAATCCGATCATCGATGTGATCAGAAAGGTCCTAAGATATCTTTTATACTATAAAAGGCTGGTTGTACAGGAAAAAGCACCGTCGTGAAAAAAGAAATGTTATCTGTCATCGCTGAAAGATTGTGTCATGAATCGGTTATGGTCTTAGCTATTAATATTGACGGCAGAACATAGAATTCACCCCATGAAACTGCCAAATAATTCAAAAGCATTCTGTTACTCCATTCGCCAAACTATTCCTGTTCTCTAAGGAGAGTGTATATGGATGCGACTGAAAACCGCTGCAAAGTGGTTAAGCCTGTCTCTCTATAGTAGGCTTATTTGTCAATTATTTTTTATTGTTAACACTTTTCAACCTAGTTGAAAAGTGTGCTCTAACTCGCGTAAATATACTCGGATAGGCCTAAAATGTTTGTATATTATTGTAGTTTAATACAGTATGTTCCCTATTGAAAATGAAGTATGTAGCACTTATAGTTTTTTTACGGGGGCAGTCAAAAGTATTCCGTTACTTTACAGTCAATAGAAAAACTAGTTTCTAGTGTATTTTGATGATGCTACGCCATTTGAAACATGGTGAAATTTATATAATTATGAGGCGTATTAAAACATGCTTTTTGTGGATCAAAAAGGTCAAACAAAATAATTCTGTTACACATTGTTCTACGGGAAAAAAATCGATTGCAGTGTAATTTAATGATGTTTCACAATTTCATACATAATGTAAATTATATGCATTACTGAGGTGCACTATAAATTGCTCTCTTGTGTGCATTGCGTTTATTTACAGGGACACACAAAATATATTGGTTACAGTACATGTGCGATATTTGCAGTCTATGTGTGGTGTAATATCATGACAGCCGAATGACGCACCGATTCTTCTTTTTAAAATTTAAATACAGAGTTTATTAAATATGAGAGCTGGTATTTACAATAATATTTACACTATGCATTTTCACTAATATTCATAAAAATTCCACCAAACCACATTACTTCTTAAAACAACCAAAATATACTCGGATGCATTTCCACATCCTACTCCTCCGAACGAACCACCATTCCTTCCCTTCTTCTCTTCACTTCCGTTTACTTTTTAAAAAAGGGTTGGAAGGATGTTGGTTGCATGACATGTGGTAAGTGCGTTTTCAAGTTTGGTTTGCGTTTTTAAGTTTAACTAAATTTTTTCATATTATGTCGTGTGTAACCCTACGTGTTGTGTATTCCCTACACAAGGGAATTCGTAAGTATTACAGACTATGGGAGTGAATTGCTTAAGGGTAGTTTTTAATTGTGTTACGCATTTTCCTGCCGAACTATATTTAGTAGACTAATAGAAGTTTGTGGAATATAAATAAATTCATATACAGGGCTACGCAAAGAAACAAATAACTTGTCGTTTACGGTTGGTAATTGCTGCGAGTGAGTTTTAAGTTGCCTTTTAGCTTAATATGTGGTGTGTACAAAATTTTTCAGATAATATACAGGGCTATACAAAAGATTTTAAGTGCATTTCCATCGATTGGCGAAAATTGCTAAATATGAATATTCTAACTGAACTAAATTTCATCATGCTATATATCCACATCTATTGATCATATATAGAGCTGCACAAAATAATTCGACTACTTTTTTGACACTGGGAGGTAATTTCGAAAACTGTATTTTTCAATGTGTTATATGTTTTCTAAACTGTTTACTTGCATATCTTCTTTCAACTTATTTAACGGTGAAGTTTCGTTACTGTTTTCTGGATGTGTTGGAAAGTGTTTCATAATATATGCTTGACGCATGATTTTTCGTGTTTGCGAAAATTGCTAAATGCGAAATTTCTAACTGAATTACATTTTATCATGCTATGATAATCATGCTAATTTTGTCATATACACCCAAATCTATAGATCATATGCAGGGCTGCACAAAATAATTCGACTACTTTTTTGACTGTGGGAGGTAATTGCTAAAACTGGCTTTTTAAATGTGTTATATTTACTACATATCTTCTTACACCTTAATCAACGGTGAAGTTTTGTTACAGTTTTCTGTATGTGTTGGAAGGTGTTTCATAATCTATGCTTGACGCATGATTTTTCGATAATTTTGATAGTCGACTAAATTTAGAAAAAAAAGAAGGCCTATCCGACGTGTGAAACGTTTGATTGTGTTTGCTGGATGTGTTTTCCAATAAAAATTTTCGACTATTCGCAATCGTTTACTGCATTTTAACACTTTCCAACCTTGTTGAAAAGTGTTTATGATTTCGGTTTGTCTGCCGTCTGTCCGTGCTCTAACTTGCGTAAATATGCTTGGATTACCCTGAAAAATTTGTATGTTATTGTCGTCTACTACAGCATGTTCCCTATTTCAAATGAAGGGTGTAGCACTTATAGTTTTTTTACAGGGACAGTAAAAAGTATTCCGGTGCATTACATTCAATGGGAAATAATTGTTCCAAGTGCATTTTGATGAAACTACGCCATTTGAAACATGATGAAATTAATATATATATTTATGAAGCGCTTTAAAACATGCTTTTTGTAGAATATGGGGTACAAAGCATTTATTATTAATTTACAGGGTCAAACAAAAGAATTTTGTTACACATTGTTCGACGGGGAAAAGTCGTTTGCAGTGTAATTTAATGATGTTTCACTATTTCACATAATGGAAATTATATGCATTACTGAGGTGCACTATAAATTGCTCCCTTAAAAGTATGGTGTGCATTGCGTTTATCGATCCCTTACAGGGTCAAGTAAAAGAATGCTGTTGCACATTGTTCTACGGGGAAAAATCGTCTGTAGTGTAATTTAATGATGTTTCACTATTTAAAAGCTAATGGAAATTATACGCATTACTGAGGTGCACTATAAATTGCTCGCTGAAAAGTATGGTGTGCATTGCGTTTTCAAGTTTGGTTTGCGTTTTTATGTTTAACTAAATTTTTTCATATTATGTGGCGTGTATAAATTCGGTTGATCATACAGGGCTACACAATACAGGTCTACACAAGGGCCCTGTGAAGTGATTGATGCTGCACAATCCCGGTTTTCACCTGCCTGGTCGGTCATATGATACAGATATCACATATATATATTATTTTTTTTTACCTCATTAAATTTTATCTTCAATCGTTGACAGAGGGCTTAAATTAAGAGTTAATAATAATTTATAAGCATTTTTATTCTCTTTCCTATCCTGCGCATAAACTTTTAAATTTTCCTCTTTTATTTATTAAATAAATTTTTGTTATTCTGTGATTAATTTAAGTTAAATTTTATGTCAAACATTATGTTTTCCGGTTCTTATTAAGTAAATGAAATAATAAAGCTTTTGCCATCGTTAAACGCAATGCTCCCAATCTTTAGTCAACACGCGTATTCAACTACATTTTCATCTACAAATAACAAAAGAAGTATTCCGGCTACTCATACATCTGCGTCTCTTTTGTAGACCGTTATAGTAATTTGTAAGCTATGTATCTTTCTAGAATGATTTTAACACAATTATTTCAAATTGGTAAATAAATCATACGAGAAGTAATTTTCCAACTGGACGAATTATGCCCTCCAGATTCGACCGGGATAACTCAGTGGTAGAGCGTGGCGGCTTCAGCCAAGCGATCCCAGGTTCGAATCCTGGCCCGGACATTTTTCGTCCAGTTGGAAAATTACTTCTCGTATGTATCTTTCTGTCTATGTCATATTTACTCAATAATAGCCGCTCCTCCTTTATTTTGACTATCTATGCGCTTCTCATGGGGGGGTCATAAAACTGTTTAACAACGTATACTGTTGGAGTCATATCGCTCTTCCAAATTTAATCCCAATAAATTCAAAGGTCTCCATGGACTAATATTGTGGCGTACAGATTGTGATTCATATGATCTCGCCAAACTGGGCGCGTGAATAAGTTAGAAGGAAGAAATTGTGACGATTTGTTCATTCTCTCTTGCACTGACATCCAATAAACACGATACTTGGTTTGGGTCTCTCTCTGGTAATGTTCAAGGATTTGGGTGGATATTAAGTACTTATCCTTACCTTCTTCAAACCTGAGGTACACGAACGTGGACCTCTATTCTTTTCCCCATAAACTCTTTTTAACACTTTCCAACCTAGTTGAAAAGTGTTTATGACTTCGGTTTGCCTGGCCGTCTGGCCGTCTGCCGTCTGCCGTCTGGCCGTACTCTAACTCCCGTAAATATGCTCGGATTGCCTTGCAATTTTTATATGTTATTGTCGTTATCTATAGCATGTTACCTATTTCAACTGAAGTGTCTAGCACTTATTGTTTCTTTTACACGGACACTCAAAAGAATTCCGTTACATTACGGTCTATTTGCGGTTTATTTTAATGATGTTACACAATTTCAAACACATTGTAATTGATATATATCACGAAGGTGCATTACAAGAAGCTTAATAGGGAATAGGGTGTGCATAGCACTTATAGTTACTTTACAGGGACAGTCAAAATAATTCCGTTACATTACGTCTAGGGAGAAAAATCGTTTGCGGTTTAATTAAATGATGTTTCACTATTTTAAACGCATTGAAATTTATATATATCACTAAGGTGCATTACAAGAAGCTTACTACAGAATAGTGTGTGTATAGCAGTCATCGTTCATTGACAGGGACACACAAAAAAATTTCTACTGTCTGTTATAATAATTCCTGGAAGTGCGTTTTAAGTTGCTGAACGCGATTTTAAATTGAACTCACTTTTTGTCGATTACTTGGTGTGTATAAATTCTGTAGATCTATACAGGGCAGCACAAAAGTTCGCGAACACATTTCCGTTTATTGACAGAAACTCCAGAAGGAGAATTTTAAACTGTGCTACTCGTTTTTTAACTAAACTAAAATTTAGCATCCTATGTAGCATATATACAAATCTATAGCTCCTATACAGGGCTGAATAAAAGCATTCGGATATTTTTACGAATATTGTATATGTTGGAAATTCCTGAAATTACGTTTTTAAATATGTTATGCGTTTTCCAAATTGTTTACTTAGATGTTATCTTTCAGCTTATTAAACGGTAATGATTTGTAAAATTATTTTGGAAGCGTTGGAAAGTGTTACATAATTTATGCTTGACGCATGATTTTTCGTTCTTGTTTGACATTTTGACTTCATTTCTACATAACTGAATGTTTTTTGTTTTTTTTCTTTGGAACAAAACTAATAAATGGAAGTACTGATGCTTATTTCCTCATAAACTAAATGTTATTTTCATCCGAGTTTGCAAAATGCCTTCAGGAGAGTATGGTCTACTACAAAGCAAGTAATTTTCAGAATTATTTAACCTAAACACTTTAAAATGAAAAAAAAATATGAGGATTTGCAGATCATTCAATTTTTAAAGCCATTAAATCTGTTATTACATGAATTTAGGCTATTGATAATTAAATTGATATTTTAAGAGGACTAGTAATTTTAGATCCATATGATCCATGAACCTGACTTACCAATCTCCTAATGTATCAATTTCAGAAAAAAGACTCTTTCTGCCATCTGTGTTGTCATCATGTTTGTGCAAAAGCAATGAATGTGTATGTGTATTTGTAGTGTAATTTTAACCTCGGGTCTGAAGAGGTTACGATGTCTTTACTGCATTTATTTGTTCAAGATTTCATACTGCTATCAAAGACATCCTCAAAGAACCTGAGCATTCATCAGATAGACATAACTCCATTCATTGATTTACAGAAACTACAGTACAAACAATATCAACACCAAATCCTGAACACCATAGGCCGGTTGCGTCATTTCTCTAGATATCTTTTCTCGTAGTTGTAAATTAGAGAGGAAGGGGCATAACACTGTCACTTCTTTTGTGTTTATAAAAAAAAACAGACTTTGGTCTGTGTGACGCCAATGTAAAACAAGTGGGTAAGTGCGATCGAAGATAGCTCAAAGGGTTTCGTTTAATATTCCTTTCAAAACACTTTATCCTTTCTTTAATAAATCCAAATAAATTTCATTTAGCAAAAAAAAAAAAAGTCATGTTTTTAATAAAGGAAAAATTAACCGGTGTATTTTTTAGTTTTTTCGAATATCTAAACCAGCCCGATAGCGGGCGAAGCCTGCTATTATATTCTGTCATAATAATATCTGTCATGCGGACTAAATGCGATATTTAAAAAAAAATAATTTCAAAATTAAACATGTTCTACATTTTCAAAATGTTAAAATATGCGAATATTTCCATAATCGGATTTTTATCACTATTCAGTATGTTTCTCAAACTCATGTATTTACTATTCTCTGTTACTCATATTGATACTCGCTTTGTATAATTCTCAAACATTTGAAAAATTCGTTAAACTTCCAATAGGACGTCAGATTTTCTTTTTAATTCTCTTATGACGTGATATTAATCTGCTTTGTGTTCATACACATACTCATACTCCTTGTATTATTGAGAAATCTCAGAAATTTTTCGTTTTATTACCACTATGACGTCAATCAATTTTATTTCATATTTATATTTTTTTCAATTGGGGAAACTTTTTATTTCATTTTCATTTTTCACGTGGAAATCGTTCAATAGAAAATTAATTATTGTAGAAAGAATTTCATTGTGGTTTTTTAATTTTTGGCATCTGCTATAGCGAAACATTTTAAATTTAATAGGAAAAGGCTGTTAGAATTTTGTTTTTTTTTTAATCTCTATTTATTAAAATAATAGGATTTTTTCAAAGTTTAATATTTTGTGCTTCATAGCTGGTATTCAGCTATATATCCCCAAAGTTTCAACTCTGTAAGTTACATAGTGTCTGAGAATGGCTCTGTGACGGACAGATAACGCAGCGGGAGTAATAGGGTTTCGTGAGATGAACGAAACCCTAAAAATAGCTTTTTCCCCATACATGAGAAGACTATAGGAAACTAATAAAAACTCATAACCACATTCATAAAATTAATTGAATAATATCAAAAAAATTTAAAACAGTCTAAAAACAGAACATTCTGTTTGCATAATGCCCGTAATATATTTACATCTTATTTTTAGTTTTACCACTCTTCAGGCATTAATATGTATTTTTGGAGAGCAGTAGCAATATAAATGAGTCTGTTTACAGTACAATTTCCGTTAATTAACATTATATTTCTCTTAAATAAATTGACAATACAAATAAATGAATTTAAGAGAAATATAATGTTAGTTAACGAAAATAGTACTGTAAAAAGACACATTTATACTACTATTGCTCTCCAAAAATACATACTAATTATACATACTAATGCCTGAAAATTGGTGAAACTAAAAATAAGATGTAAATATCAAAATCAATGTACATGTAGAATCAAAAATCCTTTACACTGTATGTAAAAATCTTGTAAATATCTGCATTTCTTTCTGAGATATGAGTTTTTGTAAAGTGAATTACGCTGCATTCTAGTTCTTACTGAAAGATGATGTTTAGGAGAATTAGAGAATTCTGATTCTTCTCACCAAAAGCCTTAAAACATCGTCTTTGTACAAATAAACAAATTACGAATAGTTTAATAAAACGCAGAATCAAAAACGCTTTTGAAAATACTAATTATTTAGCTTTTATAGATGAAAAATAATGCAAAGAAATGCATTTAAAGTATCTCAAATGTCATACTTCTACACCATTTTTAAAGACACA
This sequence comes from Maratus michaelseni, assembly GCA_963931845.1. Classification (NCBI taxonomy): domain Eukaryota; kingdom Metazoa; phylum Arthropoda; class Arachnida; order Araneae; family Salticidae; genus Maratus; species Maratus michaelseni. Next base: position 466,882,232 of record OZ007588.1, read on the forward strand.
AAATTTATGGCACTATTTATGGTGTATAAAAATCTGCACTACAAAACAATTTCAAGATATATATTTTATTGTTGAATGAGGGACTATAATGTAGCACTCACGTAGAAAATCCATTTAAGAGAATGAAAAATCACTCTCGTAGCCGATTATTCGATTTCTAGAAAAATATCTTTTCTGGAGAAAATTGGTTTCATTTTATATTCCTTTTAACTATCTGGTATAGTGAAACAAATTACAGTAAAGATTGAGATAGTCTAAAATTATCTTGTTTGTATACAATTTTTAATTGAGCCAGTGAAACACGAATAGTTAGTAAATCAGTGACATTCGGTTTTTAACACTTTCCAACATAATTGAAAAGTGTTTATGAATTTGGTTTATCTGTCTGTCTTTCCGTGCTCTAACTATCGTAAATATACCCGAAATACCATGTAATTGATATATGTTAATGATGATTGTGGCACATTTTCTATTAAAAATGAAGTGTGTAGCATTTATAGTTCATTTACAGGGACACTCAAAAGACTTCCGTTACATTATGGTCTATTGTGAAAAATCGTTTACAATGTATTTTAATAGTATCACACTATTACAAACATAATGAAATTAATACGAATTTTTTAGGTGCATTATAACATGCTTAGTGTAGAGTATGAAGTGTGTAGTATTTACAGTTCTTTTACAGGGACACTAAAAAGAATTCCGTTGCATTAGGATCGATTGCGTAAAATCGTTTCCGGTGTATTTTAATGTTGTTACCCTGTTACAAACATAATGAAGTTGATATGAATTTCTGAGGTGCACTAAAACGTTCTTTCTGTAGCATATGGAGTGCAAAGCATTTATCATTCATTTACAGGGTCGCACAAAATAAGTTGGTTACATAATACTCTACGGAGGGAAACTCTTTGGAGCTTATTTTAATTATGTTACACTGTTTCAAACATAAAATGAAATTGATATACGTTACTGAGGTTCACTACAAGATACTTGCTGTAGAGTATGATGTGCATTGCATTTATCGTTCATTTACAGGGACAAACAAATGATATCGGATACAGTATTGTGTATTAGCAATAATTGCTGTAAGTGCGTTTTCAGTTAGAGTATGCGTTTTTAAGTTTAACTAAATGTTTGCATACCACGTGCTGTGTATAAATTCTATAGATCATATACAGGCCTATCCAAAAGATTTCGTAAGCAATACTGAGTAGGGGCGTGAATTGCTTACAGATGGTTTTTAATTGAATTATGCTTTTTCATGGTGAACTATATTTAGTATTCTAAGATATGTTTCTATATTTTAAATAAATTCATATACAGGATTACGCAAAGAATTGGATACATTTCAATCTGTAGATGGGAATTTCTAGAAGTGCGATTTTAGTAGTTTTAAGCGTTTTTTGACTAGATTAAATTTAACTTAATATGTGGCGTGTATAAAAATCTGTAGAAAAAATACAGAGTTATACAAAACAAGTTTAGTAAGTTTCCATCTGTTGGCTAAAACTGCTGAAGATAAGTTTTCAACTGTATTTATTTTGCATACAGTAGATATTCTATTACGAAAAAATGTATAAACTATAAATGAAAGATTAAAATTTGTATCAGATAAGGCATTAAAAACTCAAAATAAAAGAATATGTAAATAAATTTGGAAACTCTAATTTAAACAAGTTGGAAATTGCACGTCAAACGTGACAAATGAGGTGCGTTTGCACTTTTATTATTTCAATGAAATGAATTATATCGTCTGTTATTATGATATGATTAATTTCCGTAATAAAATAAGTACATTTTGAGTTGGCAACATTTTACTTTTGTTGACATTTACTGAAAATTCAAATGGGAAATTTAAGCCTAGCTTTGAAAATTTCAGAAATTGAAATTTAGACTTTGTTTTCATTTAGTATCTATTTCTCCGGAAACATCTATCCAAAAAACTGTCGGTAGATTATACGATTGCTATAATTAAACAATATTAGTATGCAAATTCGGTTTTTAAATTCAGTAATACGGAAATAACATGACTCCATCTTAAATATGACGTAATCACCACGGCAACCCAGAATCATTACCAATCATGGGATATCATTGAATTAATTATGTATGATAGGATTTAATAGAATGAATAACTTGACTATAATTTGGTCGTAAAAGTTATAAGATGTCATATACGTCATATATGACTATAACTTGGTCTTAGAGGTTATAGAATGTCATATACGTCATATATGACAATAACGTCATAAATGTCAGATAATTTGACGATACATCTCGGTCGCTTGACGATTATCCTCAGAAGCTGCTATAACAAAAACGCATCAATTTTTTTAAAAAAAAATTCAAATTTCTTAATAAATAATTTTATTAATATCTTCTAAAGTTTTGATTCGATTTTCATAAAATTTGAAATGTCTCGACAACTTTCTGCAAAAATAATATATCTTAAATTTCAAACCGTTTGGTTGGGTAGTTTTTGCGCTGTTATATGCGGACAAACGGACGGAAGGACGGATCAGACGAGGACTATAGGTGCTACGTATTTATATAATTACGAACGCTCCTAAAAACCCACAGAAAGCAATTACGACAGAGTTTCTTACTGTAAAGCAAATAGGCAAATATTGAAGTTAAAAACTAGAATTTGTAAATATGTAGATCTTTATAATATGCAATTGAAATACATTGTTATGGCTTGGAAAATAAACCTTTCTGAATCTGTAAATTTTGTGTAGCATGTTACATTTTTCATATTTAGAGGTCATTATTGATACATGAACCTATCGTAGAATCACAAATTGATGTAGATAAATAATTTAAAAATAATTGCAATTTGAAATCATAATCAATTTAAATTTTCATTGATTAAAGGTAACACCATTGAAATATAGTTAAGTTGACTGTACATTGCAAATACATTCAAAAGGTCAAGTTTCGACTAAATATATTCATTTTTTTAATGAAAGAATATCGTTATTCAAACTTTTCTGTTTCTTAAATCATTTTCGTTTCTTTTAATGTCAATCGCAAATGAGGCGTTGGGAACTAGAGTGGACTAACCTCGCCAGCTGTGATTTAAAGAAAAGTGCTTTCAAAAATTTGTGTCAGTTTCTGTCAAACTCTTTTAGTCTAAGTTCTTCTCGGGCCAAAGGAGACCAAGTTTCTTCAGCAAACAAATGAGGGGGTTAGAATGACAGTGGAGTAAGTCAAAAATTTGAAAAATCTAGATAACCATGTTCTATTCAATGGTTGGAATATCATAGTTGAGATTTATTCCAACAGAGCGAAAATATGCCGGGACCAGGACTCGAACCTGGGTACTTTGGCTTGCCGTGTCAACGCTTTTCCTACTGAACTATCCCAACAATATCATGTGTGGCACATTTTACTCTTATGCGATGGACAAGGCTGCGAACTGCAGCGCTAATTTTCATTCATCCGAGCTATAACTATAGCATTTTACATGATGAATCTGAAATAACATGGAAACTCCTGTATAGCATGCCATCATACCAATTACGTCATAATGTATAGAGGAAAGTATTTTCAACTAGGTAAATTATATTCAATGGTTGGAGTATCATAGTTGAGATTTATTCCAACAGAGCGAAAGTATGCCGGAACCAGGTACTTTCACTCTGTTGGAATAGATCTCAACTATGATACTCCAACCTTTGAATATAATTTACCTAGTTGAAAATACTTTCCTCGGTTTATTATAGATAACCCTATTTTCGCTGAACGTATATTAATTTCTGTTCAGTGTGACAGTCAAATAAGTCATAGTTCACTTAGGGAGTCGCTAGAGGGCAAAACAAGTGTTGGACCACTTAATGCAACGTCAATACGACAAGTTTCACTAAACCCTTCATTTCTCAAATTACTAAATATTGACTTACTCCACTGTCATTCTAACCCCATCATATGGTGACTAAGTTGGCAGTGCCAGAGTGGACAAGCCATTTGAACTGGCAACTTGATATACAAGTTACGTTGGACCATCTGTTAAATTGACATCATCACTTCAATACTTTCGAAATTAATAAAATTCATTATACAGTCAATAGATAGCATGACATACTATGCTTTGACACTTGAAACTCATTTTTTCATAAAAATGTGGGATAGTCCGCTCTGGTTCTTAACGCCTTAAATAGAGAAATAGTGTTTAAATCACTGTTTTGGCATATATATTTTTTACAATAACAGAACGTTTTAAATATATTTTTCTTGAAATTTTGTTTTTTGGAAGAAATCTATACTGTTTTCAAGATATCCGAAGTTACAGTCAAAATAAGTTAACGAAACCTTTAAAAAATAACATATTAGAGTATACAATTGCCTGTATTTTATTTCAGCTTAAATTTTCCCTAGATTTTAATTAATTTTAAAGAATACTGTCAAATGTCACCGGTGTATACAAGAAAAATAGCTGGTCGCATTCGAAATCATTATACGGTCTAAGCCATTTTGATGAAGTGTTATAAAACTTATTTAAAATAACTTATTTTTCAAAGTAAAATGTTAAAATAAATCTTTTTTCAAAATTGCATGTTTTTATATAGAATTTTATCTAAAAACTGAAAAGAAATAATTTTTTTTTGTCAATAACTTTAAATAAACATAAAAAATGGGAAATAAATTACTCCAAATATATGTATATCAGATTAATATAGAAGGTCATTTGCAACAGGAATCAATTATACCTAATTTAAAAGACAGTTTTATCTCCTGATGTCTTATATAATTATTTTTAATACTACGTCATTAAAGCATAGGATTTCATCGCTAATCCTTCACAAAATACGGGCACATAAAGCTTTAAATCGGGAACGTTATTAAAATTGCAGGGAATTAATTTTAGAATCTGATAAGACTTCAAAAGACTTTTGCTTATTTAGAAATTCTTTATGGCCCCACCTCCCCACTTTGAGCCATTAAACAATAAAATAGAAATGTGGATATGATGTGGAACTGATCGACAAATCTTTCCATAAAACTAAACTTCATATTCTAAATTAAATGTTTTTTTTAAAAAATTTCATATGTTTTACTGACTGGTAAAATATAAAAGCATTCTATAAATTCATTGAATAATAAATTTATGTAACTGATATATAAAATGAAAATATAAAATTTTGATTCTGATCTGAATTTTTCTTTAAAAAAAATTAATATTCGATTAATTAAAAATTAGTGCATGTGAATTTTTTGAATAATTATTATATTAGGATTAATATATTACACCAGGTTAAAGAAAAATACACCATCAATCGATGGAACCAGTGAATTTTCTCTTGTAGCCTAAAATGTATGCTTTGTTATACTAAATTGTATTTTTTATTTATTCAATTTATTTTTCATTGTCCCGTGTTTTTCCCGACGTGGATGACGCCATCCTCTCATGCAGTTAAAATACGATTGTTGTTTTTTTATCTCTCGCGTGTCTTTGGCCATCTTCGATCAGTTTTTACTGCAACTTTGATAGAATAAATGAGACGATATTCTGACTTGACTAATGTTGTTTGCAGATATTTTTAGTCCTTATTTTTTTCTTTAGAAGTTTAAACCTGCATCTAAAAAGTATTAGACTGCAGTGCGAAATCTTCGCACTGGTTCAATGATATAGATTATTTCTGTTGTCAACATCCCTTTTTCTATGCATTTACAAAACGCACAACAATGAATGAGGTATCATTCGAAAGGTTTTTGAACCGGCTTCTGACATAGTACACCGGGGGAAAAACCAGCCAATTTTTAGCATGAATTCGAGCTGAAGTTCCCAGCAAAACAGACAATTGTTTATTTTTCAATATAAATAGTATTTATATCCATATTACTTTTCTAGATAAAAGGCAAGACTTGAAATTTACATTTGCCTAGAATAGTTGTAAATTCTTACTCGTTACACCAACTTATTCACATTATAAAGACGAAGCAAATGATTTATTAATCGTACCCACAGTGCTCATTAATAATTTCTGGTTATATGATATTATCAGTCTTTTGAAAATCATCATCAACAACGCAATTTCACGGAGTCACGAAAATTCGGTATCTAACAGAATTTATGAAATCCTCAAAAGATATACAAGGTGCATACAAATTAATTGGGGAACTTCGAAACATTTATTGTAAGACACCATTTCAACGACAGATTACTACACTGAAAAAAAAAAATGGTTCGATCTACTAAAAAAATTTTAGTTTTTCTCATTGATCCTTGCAATTACTAAAAAAAATTTTTGTATTCTTATTCAGTTACAAGAAAATCTGTAAGAATTACTAGAAAACAGCTAGCAACGATTCTGGTTTATAATACCGGTTACTAAAAAATTCTGCGAAATACAAATTTACTAAAAAAATTTTTGTAACTTCAGGATTTTTTTTTAAAGTGTAGCATTGTATCACAAGTTTATGGATATACGTCTTACCTCAGATATGAAATCTCCGCTTAGATTGGTTGAAGAGTTCGGATTCCATAGCCATTCACCAGTATTTTGAACACTAGATCCCAGTGTGTGGGTATTGTTAAAGATCAGGTTTACACACCTCCGCTTGGATAATCCATTTCTGATATGAAATCCCGAACCAGCACTGCATTTGGTATGGACGACGTGATTATGCTCACAAACTAAAGGAAGAACTTATATACAAAAGGGAATTTTGCAGAGTAACGAAAAGGCAGCCACTTCGAACTGACATGAGTCAAAAGTAAACTTTGTGAGTTTTTCTATTTTATAATCACATGTATTATCTTGTTTGGCTATGTAACTGCGCATAATAAATAATCATTTTTGATCAACTAAATTATATCCACCTTGTATTTTTCCTTTCTTATTGCTTAACTTATGTTTTATTTTATTTATTTTTAAAAAGATTGTATAAAAATAACGTTAGTTCTTTAAACAATACGTTAACACAACTTGATAAAAAAAGTGATAATGCACATTTACGTTAGCAATAAAACAAATCTAAATCCTGTAATAAAATCTATTATCTTTAAAATGGACCCACATAGAAGATATAAAACTACTGATATATAAGTTACGATATCGTTCTGGATAACTGTTTTAATAACATACTATGCTATGTCATTTCTATTTTTACATTTATAGAAATAATATATTTATATATACTATATACTAAAGCAGCTTTTAAAAAAAGGATATGGTAAATATACCACCCTCTTGTTATTTTAAATTTAAAAGCTCAAAACTATGTGTCGAAATAAAGTAAATATATAAACAAAAGGATTTTCACACGGTTGTTGTTCTTTTTATAGAATGGGAAATAAAAAAAGGGCGAATGAGATAGATTAAAGAAGAAGAGATTGTCTTTTATTACTATGGTTTATTGTTCTTTTATGTGATTTAATTTTCAATGTCAAACAGAGAAAATATATCTTCGTGTTGATAAGCATATTGTAATTCACTAAATGAAATCTATTGAAAGCAAGGAGTAGAAAAAAGTACAGGGTGATTATAATTAAAGTTTAAGTTTCAAAACGCTCTAAAAAACGAACCACTGATTAGAATGACGTCAAAATTGAACGGCGTATTATTGAAGAAGGGGGAAAGAACATGAACCAAAAAAAATAGTTTCAAATTTTAGTGACAGATGGCGCTGTAAGCGTCAGAAGATGTAAATTAAAATACCTGGCATGCGCACGGCCATTTCAGGTGTTATAAAAGCGTTGGGTAAACGGCGTTTTATCATTTCACGTCTCAGATTTTCGCCATGAGTGTCTCAATGAAGGACCGCGCTCTGCTTGGAAATCTTTATTACCAGAACGGTGATTCTGCAACAGTAGCTCTGCAGAAGTTCAGGACCCTCAAGGGTATGAAAAAAGGCGTTGGACCGATGACTGTCATGGATCTGGTGAAAATGATGAAAAAATTCGAAAATACAGGTTCGTTTGATGTGCAGTCTGGTAGAGGGTTGGGTTGATTATTGACGGCCAATTATCTACACTAGGGATATAGGCCCGGGGGGAGTGCCCTTCGTGGGGGTCTTTCTAAGGGATCCTAACCCGTATTTACGCATGGATAAATCCACGGCTCGAAGAAAACCACGAAAACTCCGAACGATTAGGCCGACGGGCGCGATTGGGATCGAACCCAGCACCTCCCGTCTACCAGCTTCGAGAGCACAACCTCTCAGCTACTGGTGGGGCCAGTCTGGTAGAGGAAGAAAAAGATGTGATTCGGCGGTAGTTGAATAAGTGGCCACAGCAGTTCAGGAGGAGTCGAGCGGTGATGTGCAAACATGCAGTGCACGGAGAATTGCCCGAACATTGGACAGACCTGTGAGCACGGTGCATAACATTATACGAAACATCCTGCAATGCTTGCAATGTTATCCGTACAAAATTTGCCATGTGCAGGAGTTGTTTCCTTCTGACCTGCCAGCAAGAGAGGGTTTTGCTTTGGAATTTCTTGCTCGCATGGAAATGGACAATGATTGGCCATGGAAAATTGTGTGGGCAGACGAAGCCCATTTCCATTTGACGGGATATGTCAATACACAGAATTGCCGAATATGGGCAACAGAAAATCCACTCACAACGAACCCAGTACCACTTGATCCTGCAAAGGTCACTGTGTGGTGCGGATTTACGGCATCCTTTATCGTACAACCATATTTTTTTGAGGAGACGGGTGCTTTTGGTCCTGTTACCGTTACCGTCAATGGTCAGCGCTATGAGTCTCTTTTGCGTAATGACGTCATTCCAGCTCTGAAACAGCGTGGATGTCTGGATAGCATCATTTTTATGCAAGATGGCACTCCTCAGCACATTGCAAATCGAGTGAAGCAGTTGTTGAGGCGGCATTTCGGAAATGCTAGAATTATAAGTCGTCATTTCCCTACAGCCTGGCCGGCCCGATCACCTGATCTTAATCCGTGTGATTTTTGACTGTGGGGTTATCTGAAAGATGTTGTGTTCAGTACTCCGATTGCCAACGTAGCTGAATTTAAGACACTCATTGCGTAACACATTCTGAACTTGACCCCGGTGACACTTCGATCGGTTGTGGAACATGCTGTTTCCCGATTTAATCTTGTTGCACACAACGGTGGACAGCATATTGAACATGTTTCGCGCCAGTCTCGCGAAACTTAAAAACCGATTGGATGGATGCTTTTTATGCGATTTTTGCCTCAGGACAATTAAAAACCGATTTTTTCCATCCGATGTGATACGACTTTGCCGTGGTGGATGGGCTTACGTAACTAACAGTATCACATCTGTACAGTCATGCACACTGAGCAGTACAGTTGCTTTATCGTGTAACTTACGCCTTAGCCGTTGTTTTACGATTTGTCATTTGTAGTCGAAATTCTGACGCTTACAGCGCCATCTGTCGCTAAAATTTTGAACTATTTTTTTTTTAGGTTCATGTTCTTTCCCCTTTCTTCAATAATACGCCGTTCAATTTTGACATCGTTCTAGTCAGTGGTTCGTTTTTTAGAGCGTTTTGAAACTTAAACTTTAATTATAATCACCCTGTATTTTTAACCCTTTCCAACGTATTTGTAAAGTGTTTATGACTTCGGTTTGTCTGCCGTCTGTCCGTGCTCTAACTCACGTAAATATACTCGGATTGCCCTAAAATTTTTATATGTTATTGTCGTTTACTATAGCTATAGCATGTTCCCTCTGTTGCACACTTATGCAAAAATGCATGAATACAAAATTTATTTTATGTGCAAATTTTCATATTAGAGATATTAATTTTATTTTATAAAATTATAAAATTAAGTTTCAATACGCTTTTGCAAACAATTAATTACAATTCTGTTACATTAAAATTATACTATTCCAAATATCCAATACAAGACAATGTAAAAAAAAAATCATCGTTAATATTTCACTGAAAAAATGAATTATATCGTCTGTTATTATGATATGATTATTTTCCTCAACAAAATAAGTACATTTTAAGTTGGCAATATTTTATCTTTTGTTGATATCTACTAAAAATTCCAATGGGAAACTTAAGCCTAGCATTGAAAATTTCAGAACTTGAAATCCATATTTAGACTCTTTTTCATTTAGACATTTAATATCTATTTCTCCGAAAATATCTATCCAAAAAATGTCCTTAGATTATAGGATTGCTATAATTCCAATTTTAGTATGCAAATTCGGTTTTTAAATTCAGTAATACGGCAATAATATGACTCCCTCTTAAATAGGACGTAATCACCATTGGAAACCTAGAATCATTACCTATCATCAGATATCACAGAATTACTTACGTATGATAGGATTTAATAGAATGAGGAAAACTTTTATTAATATCTTTTAAAGTTTTGATTCGATTTTAATTAAATTTGAAATTACTCGACAAAATTCTGCAACGATTATATATATTAAATTTCAAACCATTCGGGTGAGTAGTTTTTGCGCTGTTATGTGGTGACAGACGGATAGACGGACCAGACGACGACTATAAGTACGCTACGTATCTATATAATTACGAACGTACCTAAAAAGAACAGTATTTATCAATAATAACTACATACAATTGATACACAGGTTTTTAATAAGAACAGCGTGAATAAAAAAGGTTTTTCGCATTACATAAAAAGTTGGAACTTGAACTTCAAACGTGACAAATGAAGTCTATAGTTCGTACTATAGCTAGTTATATAAATATTCAGATCTTGATGATTTTTAATTCTGTGAAATGAATTATATCGTCTTTAGATTAATTGCTGTATTAAAATAAGTATCTCGATAAGATTTAAAATGTAATTTAATCGTAAGATTTAAAATGTAATTTAATCGTAAGATTTAAAATGGATTTATCTATCTCTGCTCATATGGCAACGCACATACTCCAAGATAAAATAAACAGAAAGATAGATTAAGGCCAACTTTCTTTTACACCGATAACGACCCGAAGCGAAAAATAGAGTAATCAAATTTAAATAAAAATGATTTTTTATGTTTTACTGTATGAAGTTATACTTAAGTTGAAAATAAATAGGACAGATTAAACAAAATTTTATTTTATACCTCCCTATGGCGTAAAAAAGTAATTAAATTGAAATAAAATTCATTTTTAAAAACAAATCTTCAAAATGATCTTCAACCGCGGTCAAATTTAAGTTTTCTTTTTAAACTTTTCACTTGATGGATTTTTTACGCTGGTAGCGTTTCTGGTACAAAATTTTATAAATGATTTTTTTTGTCTCATATGACAATCATTCTCCAATTTAAAATTTGATAGGACAGATTTAACTCAATTTTATTTTATGCTGATAACATCCCCCAGCGAGAAAAAAAATAAACAAATTTAAATAAAATTGGTTTATTTATGTATCACACGGTATGACAGCCGTGCTCGAGATAAAAATAGGTGGTATTGATTTAACATAATTTTCTTCTGAGTTTATAGCGACCCCTGGAGGTAAAAAGGTTAACTACATTAAAAAAAATTATGTTTTACTGTATGAAGGCATATACTGTTATTAATTTACACTTAAACTCATTTCTAATGTAAACAAAGTTTTTAATTTTGAATATGGAAATAACTACAAATTAGCAATTTATTACTGTAACTAAACTATCATGTAAGTTGTTAAATAAAAAAGCCAAACGCAAGACATAAGCAATTAATATCTTTCTGCCAGTCTGCCCGTCCACACAAAACTTACATTTCTTAAAATACTCTTAAATTAAAAAAATTAATTTGTTATTGGGGTATATTACAGTGTGTTTCCACCAATGGATGAATTAGGAATAAGTTTTCAACTGGCGAGTCTGCAGAAAGTACCGTAGAGGTTTGCGCACGAAGGGCGCAGGAGGCACAGCACCCAGTACGTACTATAAAAAGATTTTTGACTTCACCTTCAATGTACTTCATTTTACAGATATTAGAAATAATATGTGATGCATTTTTCAAACACATTTAATTTTAATAAAAATAATATCGTGTGACTTGCAGTTTTATATTTATGTTAATAAAAATTTCAGCTGCATATAGAAAAACAATTTATTTTTCATGATAAAAATATTTAGAAAATAATAATAAAAAAAACATCATATAGCTTTAGTTCAACTGTGTAAATAAAATGATAATTTATAGTCAAAATTGAGTTACTACATTTTTCAAATTTATACTCTCTTTGCCAAAAAAAAAAAAAAAAAAAAAAAAAAAAAAAAAAAAAAAAATCTGGAAACACGTAAAGATTTTTCCCAAGAACCTCAATTTAATTTCATTTTATTCCAACTATTTCATCTGAAATCAATCACATTACTTACATAGAACACATAAAACATAAACAGTATTTCTACAAAACTGCAAAATAGATGTGTAAAGAAATTTATTATTTTGACATGTTATTTTTCACTAACTCATTTTCCACGCAAAATATAAGTTAAATTCTTACAGAGATTTATGTTTTCGACAAACACGGAGCAATATTTATTTTCATGAAGTCTTGAAACATTTATATATATTTTTCTTCGATGTTACTTTTAGTTAAAAGAAAAAGAGAAAACTTTTCTAATAATAAAAGTTATCCTTACAATTAAAACGTTTATTGAGATAATAAAAATTTCTTTGATTTGAAAATATTTAAAATACAAATTCTTTAATGGAATGTCAATGTTGAAAGCAGTTTCTAACATTAATTTTTTTTCAAATATTGGCTTTAATAATGCCTTGCTCGCTAAAATAAATTCAATAACAAAAAATGTGTCAGTGCATCGCGGAAAAGAACATGTTTGAAACAAAGTTTCAAAATGAAAATGCTTTGAAGAATTTAGACAGCCATTGATCAAATGACTTTTATATTAACTAGTAAATCTGCAGATCATGAGCGTCAACGTCAGCTATAAAAGTCGTCTATATATTTAAAACGCTAAGCTTTTTCTTTTGACAATCCGTGAGAACAAACTACTGCATCAAATTACGCCATTCTCTTTTTAACTGAAATATATTTGGACACAGATTTGTTATCGTGCATTAGATTGTCCGAAAATTTAATTAATTAGCCGTAATTTTCAATTAAACTTTTACTGCTGCTTATGACTTCATAAAGTCGGCAACTCCCACTGTTGCAAGGCATAGAGTTATTTTCTGAACTCTGTGGTTCGCCAATCTTTTGACATTAGCTAATATCAACTAGGTAATATTTTAACATTGTAATATTAAATCTTCAAAAGCTTACTTAAAATTAACTAAAATATAATCATAATAAAATATCTAAACATAAACATATCAATATGAATAACAAATATCACGTAAAATATTGCAAATGAAATTATTCCAATTGAAAGAAGATTTGGAGAATTATCCCTGACGTCCAGCTAACATAAAAGTACCAATTTTATTTTATTTATTTAAACACATATTCAATCTATCTATACTAATATTATAAAGGAGTAAATATTGTTTGTTTGTTTGTAGGGGGTAATCTCTGGAACTACCGAACCGATTTCAAAAGTGATGGTGGCAAATTGATGGTGACAACCCCTGCTCCAACATAGGCTATATTTTATGTCGGTGCCACTAACCCCAGGGGGTGCAGGAGCAAAAAACGTTCTAAAATTGCGATTTTTCAGTTATCACACTGGCTGTCAAGCCCTGAGAGCTTGGCAGCCGGTTCTGTATGTATGTATGTACGTACGTAATGCGATAACTCTTCATAGAAATATCCGTTTTCCTTCAAATTTTGTTTATAGGTTCACTGTGTTAAGGCGCTTCCCTGATTAGTTTTCGGGATTGATTGGTTAAGTATAAAAGGGGGGGAACAAGGGGCTAATTCCCCCCCCCCTTAATTTATATAAATGGGTTTTTCATGCAGAATTAATCCGTTTCCCTTCAAATTTTGTTTATAGGTTCACTGAGTTAAGGCGCTTCCCTGATTAGTTTTCGGGATAGATTGGTCAAGTATAAAGGGGGGGGAACAAGGGTCTAATACCCCCCCCCCCTTAATTTATGTAAATGGGTTTTTCATGCAGAATTATTCCGTTTCCCTTCAAATTTTGTTTATAGGTTCACTGAGTTAAGGCGCTTCCCTGATTAGTTTACGGGTTTGATTAGTTAAGTATAAAGGGGGGGATCGGGGGGGTAATCCCCCCTTAATTTATATAAATGGGTTTTTCATGCAGAATTATTCCGTTTTCCTTCAAATTTTGTTTATAGGTTCACTGTGTTAAGGCGCTTCCCTGATTAGTTTTCGGGATTGATTAGTTAATATAAAGGGGGGGGATCGGGGGGCTAATTCCCCCCTTAATTTATATAAATGGGTTGTTCATGCAGAATTATTCCGTTTTCCTTCAAATTTTGTTTATAGGTTCATTGGGTTAAGAAGCTTCACTGATTACTTTTCGGGATTGATTGGTTAAGTATAAAGGGGGGAACGGGGGGGGGCTAATCCCCCCCGCTTAATTTATATAAATGGGTTTTTCATGCAGAATTATTCCGTTTTCCTTCGAATTTTGTTTATAGGTTCACTGAGTTAAGGCGCTTCCCTGATTAGTTTTTGGGATTGATTGGTCAAGTATAAAGGGGGGGGAACAAGGGTCTAATTCCCCCCCCCTTAATTTATATAAATGGGTTTTTCATGCAGAATTATTCCGTTTTCCTTCAAATTTTGTTTATAGGTTCATTGGGTTAAGACGCTTCCCTGATTACTTTTCGGGATTGATTGGTTAAGTATAATGGGTGGGGAACAAGGGGCTAATTCCCCCCCTTAATTTATATAAATGGGTTTTTCATGCAGAATTATTCCGTTTTCCTTCAAATTTTGTTTATAGGTTCACTGTGTTAAGGCGCTTCCCTGATTAGTTTTCGGGATTGATTAGTTAATATAAAGGGGGGGATCGGGGGGCTAATTCCCCCCTTAATTTATATAAATGGGTTTTTCATGCGGAATTATTCCGTTTTCCTTCAAATTTTGTTTATAGGTTCACTGAGTTAAGGCGCTTCCCTGATTAGTTTTCGGGATTGATTAGTTAAGTATAAAGGGGGGAACGAGGGGGGGCTAATACCCCCTTAATTTATATAAATGGGTTTTTCATGCAGAATTATTCCGTTTTCCTTCAAATTTTGTTTATAGGTTCACTGTGTTAAGGCGCTTGCATGATAATTTTCGGGATTGATTGGCTGAGTATAAAGGGAGGAACGAGGGGGGGGCTAATACCCCCCTTAATTTATATAAATGGGTTTTTCATGCAGAATTATTCCGTTTTCCTTCAAATTTTGTTTATAGGTTCACTGAGTTAAGGCGCTTCCCTGATTAGTTTTCGGGATTGATTAGTTAAGTATAAAGGGGGGGGGATCGGGGGGCTAATCCCCCCTTAATTTATATAAATGGGTTTTTCATGCAGAATTATTCCGTTTTCCTTCAAATTTTGTTTATAGGTTCACTGTGTTAAGGCGCTTCCCTGATTAGTTTTCGGGATTAATTGGTTAAGTATAAAGGGGGGGAACGGGGGGATAATCCTCCCCTTAATTTATATAAATGGGTTTTTCATGCAGAATTATTCTATTTGCTTCAAAATTTGTTGATAGATTCATTGGGTTAAGACGCTTCCCTGATTAGTTTTCGGGATTGATTGATTAAGTATAAAGGGGGGGAACGGGGGCTAATACCCCCCTTAATTTATGTAAATGGGTTTTTCCTGCAGAATTATCCCATTTCCTTCAAATTTTATTTATAGGTTCACTGTGTTAAAGCGCATCTCTGATTAGTTTTCGGGATTGATTGGTTAAGTATAAAGGGGGGGGAACAAGGGGCTAATTCCCTATCTATACTAATATATAAAGTAGTAAAGATTGTTTGTTTGTTTGTTTGTTTGTTTGTAGGGGGTAATCTCTGGAACCACTGAAGCGATTTTAAAAGTGATGGTGGCAAATTAATTGTGACAATCCCTGCTCCAACATAGGCTATGTTTTATGTCGGTGCCACCACCCCCAGGGGTGTGCAGGAGCGAAAAACGTTCTAAAATTTCGATTTTTTGTGTACTGAAGGAGATAGAAGTATCAAATTTGGTATGGTAGTTACTTATAAGATGTAGATGCTCTCTAAGAACAAATTATAAAAACATTCGCAATTTAAATGGGTGAGATGAGGAAGAAGCGTTCTAAAAACATTTTAAATTACAATTTCTATGGAATCTCTGAAACTACAGAACCGATTTCAAAAGTGATGGTGGCAAATGGATGGTGACAGTCCCTGCTCCAACATATGCTAAATTTTTTGTCGGTGCCACTGCCCGCAGAGGGTGCAGGAGCGAAAAACGTTCCAAAATTATGATATTTTCAATAATGAAGGAGTTAGGAACTTGACATTTTGTAGGGTCGTTACTTACAAGATTTAAATGCTCTATAAGAACAAAATCTAAAAAAATTCGAAATTTAAAAGGCTGAAGTAAGCAGAAAATTTTCTAAAAACATTCTAAATTACAATTTGTATGGAATGTCTGGAACTACTAAAGCAATTTGAAAAGTGATGGTGGCAAATGGATGGTGACAATCCCTGCTCCAACATAGGCTATATTTTATGTCGGTGCCACTACCCCGAGGGGGGTGCAGATGCGAAAAACGTTCTAAAATTGCGATTTTTGCGATGCTGAAGGAGCTAGAAACTTCAAGTTCGGCATGATTGTTATTTATAAGATCTAAATGCGCTCTAAGAACAATTTCTAAAGAAAAATGATCTAATGATTCTGCGATTTTTCAACTATTGAATTTCTAAAATTACCAAATTTCACAATAGAGTACCATAGCGAAACCTTCACGCGTAAAAAGATAATGATAAGGGCGACGTGTCCTGACGTGTATATTGACTATAGCACGAGTCACAAATTATAGTATCCTTATTATTCTGTTAAAATATAAAAGTGAATTATGAAATGTCAATATTTTTTTGATTAAAGGTTCGTTAAGAGAAATTGACCAGCGTAGCGGGCGTAGCTTGCTAGTTTTATTATAAAACACCAGGTTGCTATACAAAGCAAGAATCGTCATTTAGGCGTAAAAAATTAACCCCAGTTACAGCGCCTAGAATACATTATGTTTATAGAATGACATACATGTATATATATATATATATATATATATATATATATATATATATATATATATATATATATATACTTCACTGGCGCCCGGCTAACCGAAAAGTATCCCAAATTATTCGCCAAACTGTAGCGCCAGAATGTTGCCATTAAATCTCAAAAATAAAAAAAATAATAAAATAATAATTAGGAAAAGCCCCATTTACTAAAGTATCATTTATCAGTAACTTTGAACAATAAAATTTACAATATATTAATGAAAACAAAATAAAAAATGGTCTTGAATATTTATTTATTTATATTATTTCTCTTAATTATCCCTTTCGACTGTTGGATAAATGTTTGTGACGTCAGTTGAATTTTATCGATTGTACGAAACTACGCATCACAACATTTTTTCAATGCGTTTTCTCTTTTAATATCATGGTTTCGAAGACGTAATTTTTATTTCAATTAATGTAATAACTAATAAATCAGTAAGACATCATTATAAATACATTTAACGTCGAATTAAAATCACTTTATGAGAACTTTTAAGCCGAATTTTTTAATTTGCAAGTTAAATTTCGGTGAAAATATTTATCCGCGTGTTTTGTAAGCGAATAATAATTCATATTTATTGTGAAGTCACCGGAATATTGTCCATTAGGTTTATTTTATCATTATGCATTATAACTTTGTTGATGTAATTTTTTCATTACAATTAAATACAAAATATATTTTTATTTGTAACATGGTGTTAAAGCATAAAAGTAACTTATACAAAGTACGTGTGAAAAGTTTGCGCCGGGGAAAATGACGTTATGCTTAGTTTGAAATGCATTTTAACATTGATAAAACTAAAAAGAAAAATTAATTGTGTCAACATGACATAATTTTAACTGATTTTTCAATTTTTAATTTTAAAGGTCAGAATTTAAGCGTTTGTTGGTTGCTTCATCTTGATTGCATACCTTGATTACATGTTACCAATTACTTATTTTTTTAAAATTATAGGTAAGAAGATTTAATTTTTTTATAAAAAAAATCACAAAAGTAAAAAATTTCAGGAAAATTAAAATTATTAAAAATAGTGTTATGGGAAAAAAACTTGAAATAATGATTGTATTTGTAGCCAGAATAAATAATGTAAGGCTAATATTTTACAGGAATTATTTTGGTAGGTTTGTTATAAGTTCATTTAACAGTTCTTTATTAGTGGCAAAGTCCTATTTCTTCCACTGTGAATTTCTCTTTCGATGTCAAAAAATGATAGTCTACTTTTGAACGCCAGCCAAAACACAGTGGCAATTTTTAGAAATGTATAACGGTTGTGACAATAAACGGCCCTATCGCTTTAGCTTTCATCGCGCTTACATCACTTCTAAATACTACAAATTTCAATTTTTTACTACATTTTACTACATTTTACAATTTCAGTTCTTACATCATCAATTAGAAAAAAATTAGCTTTCGATTGAAATGTGTTTGAAAACTGCCGCTTAATTTAACAACTTTTTAAATAATTTTCAAGTATGAAATATTTTTCAATTCTATCTCAACAATGATCATCAGTTTGCTTTAATAATGTAACATATTCCCTGGGAAAGTTGCCCCAATTGAAAATAGATTTCCTTAGCCATCATAAAAACTAAAAAAAAAATTAATAAAAACCCCTGATAAATCATAAGATCAGATTCTCTAAAAGAGAGAGCATTTTGGCGCTAAACTAAAATCTGTCAAGAAAAAATATTTATAGTTTATGATTAACATAAAATTGATATGCTGAATTCGTTGATGTATATGTTGCATCAGAATATTCTAGGAACTGTATTTTATTATTTTTTTAAAGATCCATTGGATATTTAACTGTATAAGCAGTATAATATCCGCGACTGTGATGGAAAAGGAATAATCATCCTGATTATGTAAAGGAACCGAAGAAACCATACAAATAAATTACACTTGAAAACATTAAAAATCTCCCTTATCTGCAGATTGATTTATTATTGTAAAAAAAAAAAAAATTCTTCATTTTTACATAGAAATTGATTAGCTTAAAACAATGGATTCGTTTCAGAAGATATGGATTTGAAACGAACAATGATTAAAGAAGATATTTTAAAACTTTTAATTTAAACATTTTAAAACTTTTTTAACGTCGAATTTTGACGGTGCCTTTGGTGAGATGCAATGCACATGCACATAGGAGCTCATTCGGTTGCATTATCACAGGGGGGGGGGGGGAGATGTGTGCTTTATTTACTATGTTATTTTATTGACTGAATATGAGATGAACGTAGGGATATACTATTTGTATGATACTTCATAGGTCCAGGAATTTTTTTTTCTTGCCGTGGGGAATATGGCGGTAATGTCAAACTGATTTGCATTACACAGTTGTTTACGGATTGTTTGTTTGCAGTTTTCTTCGGAATTAGTACTGTAATTCACTGGGGGGGGGGACTTTTAAAATAAAATATTTGAAAGACTGTTTCATACGCACCCCTTCTTATGTAATAAAGAAGCTTATTTTACTAATATTGTTATTGTAATTTTTTTCCGTCAAGTTTTGACGGGTTCCATCTAGTTGTTTTTTAATCTCACTTTTCATATTATTTAGCATCTTACAACCCGCAATTTATTGTTTTTTATATTACATACATATTTATAAGCATATAAAACACTTCGACGTTAAATTAAACACGGTTTATGCAATGATATTCTAAAATTCTTATGAACTTCTTATTCATTTAACTTTTTAGATAAAAAAAATAAACTTGTATTAAAATAAATTCTTCATTTAGGTCAATAGAATACAAAAATAATTTATTTTGATAATAAAATATTGTAGCAAAATAGCGCGAGTTACTTCAGTTTTATTATTTTGATATTCTTTGAAATAGGGTTGCTAAGCAACTAATAAACTAAAGAGCAAAGTAAAAAGAAATGCATTTTAAAATTTGTAAAGAATAGGAAAATAAAATGTTTTATATTTCTCGAACAGATGAAAAACATTTTCCCAATAATTTAAACAATGAATTTCTAATGAATGTATCATCAAATTTTCAAAGCTATTGGTTATATTTACAACATTCATATCAAAAGTTTAGCATTAATAATTTTACGTTTAAATCCATTATTCAAATATGCAATTTTCATTTCAGTTAAAAATGAAATTTGAAAATCGTCTGCATTCCCATAGGAAAGCATTATGACCTAAAAAGAATTGTTCTATATTTTTCAAACGAATGAATCAAATGTAACTAAAAACTATACAGATAATTCCGGGTACCTCGCCAAGATACCCACCAAATATCAACCTAATAGGACAATTTTTACGACAGTTATCGCGAAACAGACAGACAACAGGTCACATTGGCATGACTCGAGGCTAATGAAATAGAAAGGCTACCGCGGTGCTTTATGCGTATCTTTTTTTACAGACCGCCGGAGTCACGTGATGCTCGAATGAACCAATGCAGGAGTACAAAAAAAAAAAACACTCAGCGGTCTGTAAAAAAAGACTGAAGATGCATGTAAAAATATACAAGAATGGTTATGAACGTATTTTAAATTTCTTAAAAAACAAAACAAAATAAATAAAATTAAAATAAAGAGCAGTATTTCGCAATGTAATTAAATTCTAATTTAAATTTCAGAAAATAAAATTGATCGCAGGCTTTATTACCTGTAATTATTCTACTGTTTAAATACATGTAAAAATGTAATATTTCACTAGATGTAACCCGTCAAAACTTGACGGAAAAAAATACTATAACAATATCAGTAAAATAAGCTTCTTTATTATTTAAGAAGGGCTGCGTATGAAAAAGTTTTTAAATGCTGTAATTTAAAAGTTTTTCCCCCCTGTGAAATACAGTACCATTTCCGATGCAAACTCCAAACAAACAATCCGTAAACAACTGTTTAATGCAAATGAGTTCGACATTACCGCCATATTCGCCACTGCAAAAAGAAAATTTCATGGACCTATGAAGTATCATACAAATACTATATTCCTTCGTCCATATCATATTAAGTAAATAAAGCACACATCTCTCTCCCTGTGATAATGCAACCGTGTGAACTTCTATGTGCATATGCATTGCATCTGTTCAAAGGCACCGTCGAAATTCGACGTTAAAAAAGTTTTAAAATGCTTAAATACTAAAAAGTTTTAAAATGTCCTCTTTAATCATTGTTCGCTTCAAATCCATATTTTCTAAAATGCATCCATTGTTTTAAGCTAATCAATTTTTATGTAAAGATGGAGAAATTTCTTTACAATAATAATATAGAATCTGCAGATGATGCAGATTTTTGATGTTTTCAAGTATAATTTATTTGTATAGTTTTTTCGGTGCCTTTCCATAATCATGATTATCCCTTTTCTGCATTCGTGATCTTTTCCCTTTGATACAGTGAAATACACCATGGATCGTTAAAATAATAATAAAATACAATTCCAAGCATATTCTGATGCAACACATACATCAACACGAATTCAACATGATATCAATTTTATGTTGAACATAAATTGAAAATCGGTTTTTTTGTTTGAAACATTTCAGTTTAGCGCCAAAATGCTTATGATTAATCTAATTTTATGATTTATTCAGAGGTTTATTATTATTATTATTATTTTCTTCACTTTTTATATTGGTTAGGGAAATCAATTTCCAATTGTGGCAACTTTCCCAGGTGCTATTTTATATTACTGAAGCAAACTGGCGGCCATTGTTGAGATAGATTAAAAAAATAATTCATGCTTGAAAATTATTTAAAATGTTGTTAAATTAAGCGGCTGTTTTCAAATAAATTTCATTCGAAAGTTAAAATTTTTATAATCGATGATGTATAAATTGGAATTGTACGGTATTTAGAAGTGATGTAAGCGCGATAAAAACGAAAGCGATAGTGCCGTTTGTCACAATCGTTATACATTCTACTCTTTAGAATGAAGAATTGAAAATCGGCTAAAATTACGTCATGTTGACACAATCCTATAAATTTTTCTCTCTAGATTTATCAACGTAAAAATGCATTTCAAGATAAGCAAAGCGTCATTTTCACGGGCGCAAACTTTTCACACATATTTTATATACGTTGCTTTTATGCTTAACCACCATGTATACAAATAAAAATATATTTTGTATATAATTGTACTGAAAAAAATGGCATCTGTCGTATATACCCTGTCCAGATGGTGGCTCGTACCGCGACCTACGTAATACGTAATAATACCTTGTACTCGCTAGTTTTTCAGATTCAAAGTTTGAGAAACATTAATCGTATTTTTAAACACATTAAATACATATACCCTTCAATTTCATACGATTTATAAGAATTTTGATACTTCTCCGTTATCCGGTCGACCACTTTCCATTAAGAAAATAATTATCGCCAAACTATAGGATTTTAACGCCAAAAATGTATTATCGTGGCGTCAAACTCGGTTTACGTCAAATGCGTTACACTTGCTTATTATCTCATCAAGTGATGTTTAATTCGACGTTTAATGTATTTTTAATGATGTTTTGCTGATTTATTAGTTAATTCGTTAATTAAAATAGAAATTACATCTTCGACAACATGATATTAAAAGCGAAAAAGCATTGAAAAAATGTTGCGATGCGCAGTTGCGTTCAATAGATCAATTTTAACTGACGTCACAAACATTTATCCAGCAGTCGAGAGAGATAATTAAGAAAAATAATTTAATTAAATAAATTTCCAAGGTTATTTTTGTTTCTGTATTTTCATTAATATATTGTAAATTTTATTGTTTAAAGTTACTGATAAATGATACTTTAGTGAATTGGGCTTTTCCAATTTTTTTTTCTGAGATTCTAATGGCAACCTTCTTCCATTTGTTTATTGGGCGCTACAGTTTTGCTAATAATTTGGTAATAGTTTTTTTTTATGTGGATAGTGGTCGATGGGATAATGGAGAAGTACCAGAATATTAACTAAGCCCGAACTAAGAAAAAATTTCCGAACAAATAATTGTATTTCGTTAAGAATTAAATTTTCTTGTTTTTGATCTCCCAAAGAAACAATGATCTTAATTGATTTTGCAAGATGCGGTGCACCCAAACAATTTTGATTAAATCGACACAGATGTCGCAGACGCATTGGTTTCGTTTTGGCCCCAAAATGGCGATTTTTGCTTTGTATGGCAACTTGGTGTTAATAAAATTGAATACGTGTGTAAATAAATAATTTAAAATAATTTAAAATTAACTAATTAATACTAATTAATAATTGCGTGTTTTTAATAAAAATAATGTGCGAAAATAGCGCAAAAAATAAATCGCGTCAATTCCTGTGCGTCTGCTGCTTCTGTTCCATGAAATGGTATTTTTTATTTGATAAATAAAATTTATTAACGTTTAACAACAAATTTATGAGTAATTTAATATATTGTAATCTTTTTGTATTAGTTTTAATGTTTCAGCAATGTTAAAAGTAAATAAAGTGGTGACATTGATATTTTTATAACGTATTTGATCTTTGTTTACAATTCTACCTTGCCCAGATAGCTTGAAGTTACGGTCAGAGTCAGAATTAAATTTTATGAAAAGTTGCAGTATCCTCTGGCGATTAACTTTATGACGTCATAGCAGAAGTAAAATTTGAATTTAAAATTACGGCTAATTAATAAAATTTTCGAACAAACGAATATACGATAACAAATCTGTGTCCAAATATCTTTCATTTTAAAAAAAAGAACGATGTAATTTGATGCAGCAGTTTGTTCTCACGGACTGTCGAAAGAAAACATTTAGCGTTTTAAATATATAGGCTAGATGGAACCCGTCAAAATATGACGGAAAAAATATTATAACAATATCAGTAAAATAAGCTTCTTTATTATTTAAAAAGGGGTGCGTATGAAACAGCCTTTCAAATATTTTATTTTTAAAGTTTTTATCCCCAGTCAAATACAGTACTATTTCCGATGCAAACTCCCAACAAACAATCCGTAAACAACTGTGTAATGCAAATTAGTTTGACATTGTCGCCATACTCCCCACGACAAGAAAAAAATTTCATGGACCTATGAAGTATATACAAATAGTATATTCCTACGTTCATATCATATTCAGTAAATAACAGAACATAATAAATAAAGCACACATCTCCCCCCCCTCCCTGTGATAATGCAACCGAATGAGCCCCTATGCGCATGTGCATTGCATCTGCCCAAAAGCACCGTCAAAATTCGACGTTAAAAAAGTTTTAAAATGATTAAATTAAAAGTTTTAAAATGTCCTCTTTAATCATTGTTCGTTTCAAATCCATATCTTCTAAAACGCATCCATTGTTTCAAGCTAATCAGTTTTTATCTAAAGATGAAGATTTTTTTTACAGTAATAAATCAATCGGCCGATGAGGGAGATTTTTAATGTTTTCAAGTGTAATTTATTTGTATTTTTTCTTCGGTTCCTTTACATAATCAGGATGATTATCCGTTTTCCATCACAGTCGAGGATATTTTTCCTCTTACACAGTTGGCAAATGTAATAAAATATAAAAATACAATTCCTAGCATATTCTGATATGTGATGAACATACACATCAACGAATTCAACATATCAATTTTATGTTCATAAATAAACTAAAAATAGTTTTATTTTTTTGACAGATTTTTGTTTAGCGCTAAAATGCTCTATCTTATGGATAATCTGATCTTATGATTGATAACTGTTTTTGTTATTATTATTATTCACTTTTTATGATGGTTTGAAAATTCTATTTTCAATTGTGGCAACTTTCCCACGGGCTATTTTACATTACTGAAGCAAACTGGTGGTCATTGATAAGATAGAATTGAAAAACTTTTCATGCTTGAAAATTATTTAAAAAATCGTTAAATTAAGCGGCAGTTTTCAAATAAATTGCAATCGAAATCTAATTTTTTTTCTAATTGATGATGTAAGAATTGAAACTGTAAAATGTTGTAAAATGTAGTAAAAAATAGAAATTTGGAGTATTTAGAAGTGATGTAACCGCGATAAAAGCTAAAGCGATAGCGCCGTTTGTTGTCACAACCGTTGTACATTTTTAAAAATTGCCACTGTATTTTGACTGGCGTCCAATAGTTGAAAACCGTTTTTTAGCACTTTCCAACCTAGTTGAAAAGTGCTTATGACTTCGGTTTGTCTGGCCGTATGGCCGTCTGCCGTCTGCCGTCTGTCCGTCTGCCGTTTGGCCGTCTGCCGTCTGTCCATCTGTCCGTGCTCTAACTCCCGTAAATATGCTCGGATTGCTCTGCAATTTTTATATGTTATTGTCGTTATCTATAGCATGTTCCCTATTTCAACGGAAGTGTGTAGCACTTATAGTTTTATTACAGGGACACTCAAAAGAATTCCGTTAGATTGCGGTCTATGGGGAAAAATCATTTGCGGTTTATTTAAATAATGTTTCACTATTTTAAACGCATTGAAATTTATATATATCACTAAGGTGCATTAGAAGTAGCTTAATATGGAATAGGGTGTGCATAGCACTTATAGTTACTTTACAGGGACAGTCAAAAGAATTCCGTTACATGACGTCTATGGAGAAAAATCGTCTGCGGTTTATTTAAATAATATTTCACTATTTTAAACGCATTGAAATTTATATATATATATCTAAGGTGCATTACAAGAGGTTTACTACAGAATAGTGTGTGTATAGCAGTCATCGTTCATTTACAGGGACACACAAAAGAATTCTCTAACTGTCTGTTAACACTAATTCCTGGAAGTGCGTTTTAAGTTACTAAACGCGATTTTAATTTTAACTCGCTTTTTGTCTATTACGTGGTGTGTATAAATTTTGTAGATCCTATACAGGGCAGCACAAAAGTTCGCGGACACATTTCCGTTTATTGACAGAAACTCCAGAAAGATAATTTTAAACTGTGCTACGCGTTTCCTAACTAAACTAAAATTTAGCATCTTAGCATATACAAATCTATAGATCATATACAGGGCTGAATAAAAGTATTCGGATAATTTTCCGAATATTGTATCTGTTGGAAATTCCTGAAATTATGTTTTTAAATATGTTATGCGTTTTAAAAATTGTTTACTTAGATGTTATCTTTTAGCTTATTAAACGGTATGTTTTGTAAAATTATTTTGGAAGCGTTGGAAAGTGCTACATAATCTATGCTTGACGCATGATTTTTCGTTCTTGTTTTTTTTACATCGAAAGAGAAATTCACAGGGAAAGAAATATGCGCTAATAAAGAACTGTTAAATGAACTTATAATAAAATTACCAAAATAATTCCTATGAAATATTAGTCTTACATTTTTTATTCTAGCTAAAAATACAATCATTATTTCAAGATTTTTTTTCTACCATAACACTATTTTTAATCATTTTAAATTTCCGGAAATCCTTTACTTTTATGATTTTGTTTATTAAAAAAAGAAATCTAACCTATAATTAAAAAAAAAAGTAATTGGTAACATGTAATCAAGGTATGCAATCAAGATGAAGAAATCAATGACGGCTCCAATTCTAATCTTTATAATTATGAGTGAAAAAATCAGTTAAAATTAAGTCATGTTGACACAATCATAACCAATACATTTTTCTCTTCAGTTTTATCAATGTTAAAATGCATTTCGAGGTAAGCATAACGTGATTTTCACCGGCGCAAACTTTTCACACGTACGTTATATCCGTTACTTTAACGCTTAAACACCATGCATACAAATAAAAATAGATTTTGCATTTAATTGGAATGAAAAAGTAGCATCAACAAAGTTATAATGCATAATGATAAAATAAACCCAGTGGACAATATTCCCGTGACGTCATAATAAATATAAAGTTTTATTCGCTTTGAAAACACGCGGATAAATATATTTAGGGAAATTTAACTTGCAAATTAAAAAATTCGGCCTAAAAGCCGCAAGCCTTTAATATTCATTATTTCTCTTATTATCCTCGCAACCACTGAGTTCAGAGAGTAAACTCTATGCCTTGCAACAGTGGGCGTTTTCCGATTATGACGTCATTAGCAGAAGTAAAAGTTTAATTGAAAATTACGGCTAATTAATTAAGTTTTCGAAGAAACGAATGCACGATAACAAATCTGTGTCCAAATATCTTTCATTTAAAAAAAGAATTATGTAATTTGATGCAGTAGTTTGTTCTCACGGATTGTCGAAAGAAATCGCTAAGCGTTTTAAATATATAGACTAGATGGAACCCGTCAAAATTTGGCGGAAAAAAATACTATAACAATATCAGTAAAAAGCTTCTTTATTATTTAAAAAGGGGTGCGTATGAAACAGTCTTTCAAATATTTTATTTTAAAAGTTTTTTTCCCTAGTCAAATACAGTACTATTTCCGATGCAAACTCCAAACAAACAATCTGTAAACAACTGTGTAATGCAAATCAGTTTGACATTACCGCCATACTCCCCACGGCAAGGAAAAAATTTCATGGACCTATGAAGTATATACAAATAGTATATTCTTACGGTTATATCAAGCAGGGCGGTCGCTCTGCCAAGCCAAGCTTAAAAAAAAACGCCACACAAACAACGCCAAGAACTGGAATAAAGACCGCTAATGCTTATATACAGAAAGCAACTTCGCAATGTTAAATCGACAAAACATGCCAGATTAAAATATCAGATATCAAACAAACCAAGCGTCGTAGAAAAAAAAAAACGAAAACTAGAAGAATCTAAGGAAGAATTTCTTCAATTTAAGACCAAACTCATCTTCATAAGTGATTTATAAACAGAGATATAGCTTTTTTTTTAAAAACGTCGAGTTACTTAAAATGATCACTATTTTCTTCGTCAACCTTTTTTTTTTCAAACAAGCTACAGGCCTTAATATTGGGCAGAATAAAAAAAGGATTGCATTTTTGGACAAGTAATTACGTAATCTATGTGCTTTTATAAAATTCAGTGTAAAAAAAAAAATATTTTCTATCCTTAATTAGCAAAAAACTGTTAATTAACTTGGCGATTAAAAAATTATGCCAAAACAGAGATAAAACCCGCCAACGACCATGTACCATCTGTATTAAAATAGCACAAATCAGTTACAGGTTATAATATAACCACATCAAATTTCATCTGCAAGTCAGCCATTTTCTTCTGAAGATATTTTAAAAAAAAATAAAACTTCACAATTATAAGAACACATATTTTTTCAAATAATTAAATATGACTGCAAACTGTGGCAGATGATTGTTTCTAACATGAATAAGTATGAGAAATTGCCTTTTACGGATATGGATCTGGGTAGCTCAGTCGCAGAGCGTCGGCATGGTAAGCATAAGGTCCCAGGTTCGAGTCCAGGCCCAGGTCAATTTTTCACTCATGTTTGTTTAGTGTATTTAATTGTCTGATAAAATGCGTGTTCTTATAAATAAGGTAATCAGACGTAGTGTTTATGCTTTAAAAATATTTTAAATATATAATTTACGTTTTTAGAAAGATCTTTAAAAATAAATTAGTTTTTGAGGGAAGATGTACCTTCTAAAATGTATACATTAAGAGTTATCGCCATTTAAAATTTCTTTCCAAACGTAAACAAAAATTTTGAAATGAATTAAATGTGATTCATTTATTTCTAAAAATAAAAAAACACGGTAAAGGACAGGCATTTCGTTCGCAGGAATACCTTTCACGTCATCTGCTATATATACGAGGCTAGCGAAAAAGAAAGGCTACCGCTGTGCTTTACGCGTATCTTTTTTTACAGACCGCGGGAATCACGTGAGGCTCGAATCCACCAATGCAGGTGTACGAAAAGATCATCACGTCACTCTAGCGGTCTGTAAAAAAAGATAAGTGGAACGCACCGCGGTAGCCTGTCTTTTTCGTTAGCCTCACTATATATATAAAACACAAACGGAAATTTCGTTCCGTTCCTTTATAACTCGAGATCTGCTGAATGGAATTTGCTGGAACTTGCACTGTTCGAGAGATAATTTTTCAGGGAAGGTTTTAGTATGTAACACAACGTTCTACGTATAATAGCTATCGAATTATGATAGAAAGTTCTGTTATTTTGGCCGAAAAGGTTACCATTGCTAATTTTTTGGCGATCATTACTGTTGCAGAAAGAAATGAAAAGGCCATACATCTCGAAAAATAAAAGAAAAACTGTTACTAATTTTATTAAAAAAAAAAAAAAAAAGAAAGAAAGAAAGAAAGAAAAAAAAGAGTTTTGATGAGAGAATATTATAAAACGAAAATATTTAATTTAAACATGATTAGAAATGTTCATAATGCTTAAAACATTATTCAAGGGGCAAGATTTCTATTGAAACAAATTTGGCGATTTATCTTTTGTTTTTGGCGATTTTGATTTTACTTTTGACCCCAAACAATTTGATTTTAAGCCAAAAAGTGTCTTTTTTTGTTGCAGAAAGGATTGAAATGTCTATACATCTGGAAAAATAAAAGAAAAAACTGTTACTAATTTTATTTTTTTTAAAAAGAAAGAAAAGAAAAAAAAAGAAAAACAGTTTTGATGAGAGATTTTAGGCCAAAAGGTGTTTTTTTCCAAGTGTACGACTGCATTTTCGCAGTATTTTTTTTTTTTTGGTACTTTTTGGTTAGCCGGGCGCCAGTGATACACATATATACACATATATCTACACAAATACATGTATATACATACATATATATATATATATATGTGTGTGTGTGTGTGTGTGTGTGTGTGTGTGTTCATATATCACTGGTGCCCGGCTAACCGAAAAGTACCTTTGTTTATTCAAATGCAAACTATATTAATGGCAATACACTTCTATTTACTTCTACATATATGAAATTTCGTTCAGGCTGCTTATAACTCGAGTTCTGCTGAATGCATTTTCGTAGAACTTAAACTAAGATAATTTTTAAGGGAAGGTTTTAATGTATAACATATCGTTCTACGTAGCTTAGTTATATAATTATTCTGGGAAGTTCTATAATCAGATCAATCCGATTATGAAAGATTAGCCTTTTTTAAAGATTTTGCCGAATGTATTTCGATGGAACCTATACTGTTAAATAATTTTCTAGGGAACGTTTTATTATTAAACGTTGCTTAGTTCTAGAATTGTAGGGGGAAATTCGAAAATCGGGTGACCATTTTTTTTATCAAATATTAGCCTTTTCAATATTTGATTCCGATTATGAAAGATTAGCCTTCTAAAAAAGTTCTACTGAACGGATTTTGATGAGAATTGTATTGTTAGTTAGATGCTATTTCAGAAATGGTGTTAATGTACTATATATTGTCCTACGTTGCTTAGTCCAACAGTTATGTGTGAAGGTTATATAGTCAAGTGAACCCGATTCCGAAATATTAGCCTTTTTGATAGTTTTTACTGGGCGTATTTTTTGCGACTTGCATTGTTAAGTAGATAATTTGTAAGGATTGTTTTAGTATATTTTATATCGTTTTGTTGTTTTAGAATTATGTGGAAAAGTTCAATAATCAGATTATCAAAGATTAGCCTTTATAAAAACTTCTTCTGAATGGATTTTGTTAGTTAATTTGTTTGCATTGTTATTTCGATAATTTTTAGTGATGGTTTTAGTATATTGCATATAGTTTTATCATTCTTTAGCAAACCCTAACTGTAAATGACCAAATAAAAGAGTTGGTCCTTAACAGCTAAAATTTTGACTGCACATTAGAAAATATAATAGCGCAATCGCGTCATTTTTCAGTAATGTGGAAGGATATTCCACGTAAATATACAGATTGCTTTCAAATACAAGGTCAAATTAAACGATATATTTCGTTTGATTCAGGGTTCATTTGTAGAAACCGACCAGCGCAGCGGGCGTAGCTTGCTAGTTTTCCTATAAATTAATGAAATCCAGTTGTTAAATTATTTTTGTTTTAGAAGTGAAGTTTCCATTTAAATTTATTGTAACAGTACAATGTTTAATTGAATAAAATAAGGTAAATCTAAGAAATTGCTAAGAAATTCCAAACATGCACAGGGCAACGCAAAAAAAAAAAAAATAATAATAATAAACAAAAAATAAAAAATAGATAAATAAATAAATAAATAAATAAAAATCAGCTTTCAGAAATTCTAAAAATTGTTCCGCTATTCATATTATGTATCTTCGGGGTCCATCCTCCCACTTTCCGCCCTCCCACCCAAACGGGGCACTTTTCTAAATTTTGCCGACACCTCTCATGTGATATATCGTTGGAAAAGTCTGTGAACGCTTAATCATAATATGCAGGAGGGGGGGGGGGGTATTTTCTAAATTTTGCACATACCCCTCATGTGATACATCGTTGGAAAGGTCTGTGACCGCTTAATCCTATTATGCATCTCCGGTGTTCATCCCCCCTTTTGCCCTCCAAGCGCGATTAGCTTTCACCACCAGGGGACGCTTTCCTATATCTGTTCCTACGAGTCGGATCACGACGGGGTATGGCTCATTCGACTCGACATCAATAGAGCTTTCCGATTTTCGTTCGTTTTTTCACCACCAGGGGGCACTTTCTATCTCTGGTTCTATGGGCTAGATCACGACGGGGTACAGTTCATTCGACTCGACATCTATAGCCTTAACGATTTCAGTGCCCGAGGTTCATACAGAACAGATTGCGCTACCTGGTGGTGGAAGATGGAACTTGAGCGTGCGCAGCACGACTGCTATACGGTGCCGAAGGCAGCGGGGACCCGTGTCGGAAGTTAGTTTGGTTAGAGGTTTATACTATTCGATGTGCAAATTAAGGGATTATCCGGTGCCGAAGGCAGCGGAGAACCAGGTCGGAGGTTCGTTCGGTTCGAGGTTTATCTTATTCGAGGTTTTACAAGATTCGAGGCCCCGATATAAATTAGGGGTCCGCTAGCGGGCGAAGCCAGCTAGTGCTAATAATAAAACAGCGTGATATCACGTTTGATTTCAAATGCAGCGCTGGCACGCTATGTATGTATTGCATTTTTATTCATTTCATCGATAAGTCAATGATATTTTTTAACGGGTGATAGCAAGTATTATAACAAGCCACATTTATTATGTTGTTATTAGTTTAATTTAAAAATCTACTGGTATTTCTAGTTAACCTTTTAAACAATGACTGAAAGTAAAATGTAATTTTAAATTATTTCTCATGTTTAGATTATTTAAATTATGTTTATTCTAATGAAAAAAATCTTGTGTGGATAAATATACTAAAAATATCAACGTTTGACACACAATAACATCGTGTAATAAACAGACGCACGTTTCATGAGTATCCTGGACTCATTTCCTCAGTGTAAATAAACTTAAACCCTATTGTATCCCCCCAAAGACATGAAAATGAATCTAAAAACCCAAATGAAAAACAACAACACACCGAGAAACTCGTCCAATCTGATTAAGTCGGTTGGTTGGTTGTAGAGGATTCAATATGGCAAAGTAACTCAACCCAGAAAGGTGAGATGTACGGTACACTTGAAAAATCATTAACCAGGGAGTTACCAAATTTATGAATATAAACTGCCTCAAAGAAGTCTAAATCTAATGGAGTGTTACATTTCTTAATAATAGTGGCTGAGTCGAAGTTAAAATTATGTCCCTCACTCCAACAGTGACAGGCAATAGAGGACTTTTGTAATTCTTTTTTCTTAATGTAATTTCTGTGTTCATTGAGTCTGAAACGGAGTTGTCGTTTAGTCTGTCCTATATAGGACAAACCACATAATGTCAATGTGGTTTGTCCTATATAGGACAGACTAAACGACAACTCCGTTTCAGACTCAATGAACACAGAAATTACATTAAGAAAAAAGAATTACAAAAGTCCTCTATTGCCTGTCACTGTTGGAGTGAGGGACATAATTTTAACTTCGACTCAGCCACTATTATTAAGAAATGTAACACTCCATTAGATTTAGATTTCTTTGAGGCAGTTTATATTCATAAATTTGGTAACTCCCTGGTTAATGATTTTTCAAGTGTACCGTACATCTCACCTTTCTGGGTTGAGTTACTTTGCCATATTGAATCCTCTACAACCAACCAACCGACTTAATCAGATTGGACGAGTTTCTCGGTGTGTTGTTGTTTTTCATTTGGGTTTTTAGATTCATTTTCATGTCTTTGGGGGGATACAATAGGGTTTAAGTTTATTTACACTGAGGAAATGAGTCCAGGATACTCATGAAACGTGCGTCTGTTTATTACACGATGTTATTGTGTGTCAAACGTTGATATTTTTAGTATATGTTTATTCTGTTTTTAAAAAAAGAAATGATACAAAAACAACTTTTCAAAAGTAAAAAAAAAGCCAAGCGTAAAAAAAAAAGAAAAAAAAGTTGTGGCTAAAAAATGGTGTGATATCAAATTTCCAAGCTATTATATTACTTTTTTAACTTTTTTCCATTAAATAAGTTATCATATATATAAGTCGAGTGCCTACGTATATGTTAATAGAAATCGTTTTCTCCGGTACTAAATACATCCTAACGAGTTTCTGAAAATTCAATTTTTTTCAAATTATGCATGATGGGCTTGGCGGCCATCTTTTCATACTTCTAAGCACCCAAATTTCTAAAGTAAAAGCGTAATATGTTTGCAATGTAATATGTTTATAACAATTTCGAACTTCATATTTTAACTACGGACAGATAAATTAGATAAGACTGATATTTTGAGAAATTGATTTTTACTAGTTTGAAATTATTAATTACTGTAAAAAATAAATCATAAGATGAATCTTTAAGATAAGTCATCATTATCTTAAGACACAATTTTCAGATCATACAAATCTATAAATGAGACGCTTAAAATATTTGCTTAAATAACAATTTTGAACTTCGGATTTTAACTACGGATTTGGATGCTTAGAATTTTGTGAATAATATGCAAAGATGGCCGCCAAGCCCATCATGCATAATTTGAAAAAAATTGAATTTTCAGAAACTCGTTAGGATGTATTTAGTACCGGAGAAAACGATTTCTATTAACATATACGTAGGCACTCGACTTATATATATGATAACTTATTTAATGGAAAAAAGTTTAAAAAGTAATATAATAGCTTGGAAATTTGATATCACACCATTTTTTAGCCACAACTTTTTTTTCTTTTTTTTTTTACGCTTGGCTTTTTTTTTACTTTTGAAAAGTTGTTTTTGTAGATCATATATTCAGTAAATAAAAGAACATAGTAAATAAAGCACACACCTCCCCCCCCACCCACCACCACCTGTGATAATGCAACCGAATTAGCTCCTATGCGCATGTGCATTGCATCTGCCCAAAAGCAGCGTCGAAATTAGATGTTAAAAAAGATTTAAAATGCTTAAATTAAAAGTTTTAAAATGTCCTCTTTAATCATTGTTCGTTTCAAATCCATATCTTCTAAAACGCATCTATTGTTTTAAGCTAATCAGTTTTTATGTAAAGATGAAGATTTTTTTTACAGTAATAAATCAATCGGCCGATGAGGGAAATTTTTAATGTTTTCAAGTGTAATTTATTTGTATTTTTTCTTCGGTTCCTTTACATAATCAGGATTATTATCCCTTTTCCATCACAGTCGGGGATATTTTCCCTCTTATACAGTTGACAAATGTAATAAAATATAAAAATATAATTCCTAGCATATTTTGATATCTGATGAAACATATACATCAACGAATTCAACGTATCAATTTTATGCTATTCATAAACTAAACATAGTTTGTTTTTTTATTGACAAATTTTCGTTTAGCTCTAAAATGCTCTATCTTATGGATAATCTGATCTTATGATTTATCACTCTTTTTATTATTATTATTATTCCCTTTTTATGATGGTTTGGAAATTCAATTTTCAATTGTGGCAACTTTCCCAGGGGCTATTTTACATTACTGAAGCGAACTGGTGGTCATTGATAAGATAGAATTGAAAAACTCTTCATGCTTGAAATTTATTTAAAAAGTCGTTAAATTAAGCGGCAGTTTTCAAATAAATTTCTATCGAAAGCTAATTTTTTTTCTAATTGATGACGTAAGAATTGAAATTGTAAAATGTTATAAAATGTAGTAAAAAATAGAAATTTGTAGTATTTAGAAGTGATGTAACCGCGATGAAAGCTAAAGCGATAGCGCCGTTTGTTGTCACAATCGTTGTACATTTCTAAAAATTGCCACTGTATTTTGGCTGGCGTCCAAAAGTCGAAAACCATTTTTTGACATCGAAAGAGAAATTCACAGTGAAAGAAATAGGATTTTGCGCTAATAAGGAACTGTTAAAGGAACTTATAATAAACATACCAAAATAATTCTTATGAAACATTAGTCTTACATTGTTTATTCTAGCTAAAAATACAATCATTATTTCAAGATTTTTTTTTTTTTTACCCTAACTCTATTTTTAATAATTTTAAATTTCCTGAAATACTTTACTTTTGTGATTTGTTTTATTAAAAAAGGAAATCTTCTAACTTGTAATTAAAAAAAAGTAATTGGTAACATGTAATCAAGGTATGCAAACAAAATGAAGAAATCAATGACGTCTCCAATTCTAATCTTTATAATTATGAGTGGAAAAATCAGTTAAAATTAAGTGGTGTTGACACAATCATAATCATATACATTTTTCTCTTTAGTTTTATCAATGTTAAAATGCATTTCAAGGTAAGTATAACGTGATTTTCACTGGCGCAAACTTTTCACACGTACTTTGTATAAGTTACTTTTATGCTTAAACACCATGCATACAAATAAAAATATATCTTGCATTTAATTGGAATGAAAAAATGGCATCAACAAAGTTATAATGCATAATGATAAAATAAACCCAATGGACAATATTACCGTGACGTCACAATAAATATAAATTTTTATTCGCTTTTAAAACACGCGGATAAATATTTTTACGGAAACTTAACTTGCAAATTAAAAAAATTGGCCTAAAAGCCGCGTGCTTTTAATATTCACTATTTATCTTATTATCCTCTTAACCATAGAATTCAGAGAGTAAAGTCTATGCCTTGCAACTGTGGGCGTTATCCGATTATGACGTCATTAGCAGAAGTAAAAGTTTAATTGAAAATTACGGCTAATTAATTAAATTTTCGAACAAACGAATGCACGATAACAAATCTGTGTCCCAATATCTTTCATTTAAAAAAAGAATGATGTAATTTGATGCAGTAGTTTGTTCTCACGAATTGTCGAAAGAAATCGCTTAGCGTTTTAAATATATAGATGTTAAAATATTACCTAAGTTGATATTAGCTAATGTCAAAAGATTGGCGAACCACAGGGTTTACAGAATAAACTCTATGCCTTGCAACAGTGGGAGTTGCCGACTTTATGACGTCATAAGCAGCAGTAAAAGTTTAATTGAAAATTATGGCTAATTAATTAAATTTTCGAACAAACGAATACACGATAACAAATCTGTGTCCAAATATCTGTCATTAAAAAAAAGAATGGTGTAATTTGATGCAGTAGTTTGTTCTCACGGATTGTCAAAAAAAAAAAGCTTAGTGTTTTAAATATATAGATAGTCTAAATCGTTATAGTTTCAAGTAGTACTTATAGTTCAAGAACATTGTATATCATCTATTCATCTACAATTATGTCCAGAATTAAAGATATAAGCAAATTTTTTGAAGTAATTCAAAATATCTACCAGTACTTCTTTAAATAAGGCTTTCAGATATTACTTCGGAAAGGTACATTCAAGTACGCTCTAATTCTTTTTAAATAAATTGAGCTCATTCAGACTGGTACTCAGAAACCGAAAAATCAATGTCAACTTCTATTGACGTTGAATGGGTGGATGTTTAGGATCCACGGAAGTTATGGCGATTTTCCGCTTTAGTGCGGGCAATAGGGGCTAAAAAAGGGCCAATAAAGGAAAGTTTTGATATTTGGTTCCTTTATGCTTTTGGGGTCGCTGAACACGAATCTGAAGTTCTCCAACAAAATTTTTCTCGTGAAATACGTTTTTTTTTTTTTTTAAAACAAAAAACGGACTTTTTTTTTTTGAAAATAACTCCAAAACTATGCATTTTTAGTGAAAATTGACAGTATATGAATTAAAGAGAATAAAATTTTCTACAGTTTATGTACTGAAAGTGTTTTTCTCTGATCAATGGTTTAGCCGTAAGAGTGCCGCAAAAATGGGTGTTAAAAACAAAAAACTGTAAAAAAAGGGAATTACCACACTGTACGTCGATGTAACATGAAACTAACCATTTTACGCAAACGTGAACCATTAATGATACTAACGATTAGATGATTGACTATATTTTATGCAATTGAGGTAGAGGAAAAGTGTTGATCCGGCGCCAGGGGAAGGTTTGAGCAGTGGAGCAGATCCGCCTCCTCTCATGAGTCGAGGGTGTTCCTCCCCCAGAGAGCTCGTACTCTAAGAGAAGGTAAAATTGGGAGGGGGTAAAAAACAAAAAACTTTAAAAATGGGAATAAAGGTCCTGTACGTCTCTGTAACATGAAAATTAAGCATTTGAAGCAAACGTTGAATAAAAACTACGTGATTAACTACATTTTACAATGACGTTGTCTGATAATAAATACGACGACTCAGGATGAATCATTATTTAATTATAAATAATTATGTACATTAGTAACAAATAAGTAACAAATTAGTAAACATATTTACATAAAGTAAAAAAGCAAAAATCTTATTTCCGCATTCTTTTATTTGAAGACTCCTGCTGTTCATCGACATCTACATCATAGAAAATAGACATGGAATTAGTGGGGGTTTTTATTTAATACCAATATTATAGAACAAATGTTTTCTTAATGGTAAATATTTCATAACTTGTGGCGTGGCTTGTTCCTCTTCAATTGGGTCCACGGATTCAATGAGTGGGCAATCCATCTCCCGCTCAGTTTCAAGGCATAACTCGTCTTCCTCGTCTTGATTCACCACTGAGATGTTGTTGCAGTTCCCTTAGAAGTTGAGGCACATGTTGCAACAACAAAGACCTGCCTTCTTGCACCCATAATTTTGTTGGCAGTTCTTTTTGCACTTACAGGATACAAGCTTCAACAAAGCAGGGGGTAGTACAGTAAATACAGGCTCAAGGCCAATATTTGTTTTTTCCATCCCTACTCTTCAGCATTTTTTCAACTCTCAACCATTGCTGCCCCTGGTGATATACTCTTAAAGATTGCTGTCGTGCTGTAGCTGCAGATGGTGGTAAAGCAGCATCATTAGATCTGTTTTTAAAGGCTGGCTTCTTGTACGAAATATACCTTAGGTGGATCAGCGAAGGCACGTACGTCCCACAATAGCCGTACAGCGAGGCAAAGGAAACGTTCCCCAGCAGCTGCAATCATTTCCAGAGTAGCGTTCGAATCTTTGAATACTTTAACAACATCAGCGACATCTGGATTCTTCACAAGAGTTTTGAGGAACTTCAGTTTTCCTTGCATAAACGGTATATTGTATAGGTTGGACCAGAAGTGTGTTAGCTGTGAAGAAGTTGTTAGTAAAGTATTGTAGAGTTATCTGTCTAAGACTGTATTAAAGTTTATATTTTGTTATTCAACGTAGTTGTTCATATAATTCCATTAAATCAACTATTTACATATCTTCTTACAAATATATATATATATTTTGCTACAGATATAATCGACAGATAGCGTAAATCAGTATAAAGAAGATATTACCACTCAAAAATATGGAACATGTATTAGGGGCAAAGCAATTTTTACAAGAATAGACTTGTTGTTCAATATTAAGACTTTTGTTATTGTCTTTGTGCCGCACCCGCGGATGTTTTCTGCAACCGTTGAATTCACAGCATTAGTTGCAGAAAATGTCGCTGGAGAAACAGCGTCCTTCCCAGGTTTTAAAAAGAAAACGTTTTCAGCCCTGCAGAAACCTATCAAAATGACCAAGAGTTCTTCATCTTCCCCAACTATAATCACCATCTTATTTGATGGAGCCAAGGACAAAGCAGTGTTTACAATCAAGGTGCCTGTGTCTTCTTTTGCTTGCTTGCATGCAATATCTGCTGATGATAACATGTCAATCATCATAGATATTAACCGAAAATTGTTTTTGGGGTTAGCAAGAAACTTTTCTTTACCCTTGTGAATTATAAGGTACTTATTTTGTAATTTATGTATATCCATTTGTGATGTTTATACAAATAATAGGGAATAATAAGTAATGAGAGGAGGTGTGATTTTGGTAAAATGTGTTATTATATATATATTATATATATAATGTCAATATTGCAATAATGAATAACTCCTATTTAAAAGGTATTAATAATGTTTAAAAGAAACGTTTGTAATTCAATAAGTTATTTTACATTCATTATTCCGACATATGTTTATCTCAATAAGAAAACAACTTAAGCGCTACAAAATATTAGCAATTTTATTGTTACTTTTAATTAATAATTTCATTTTTCATTTTGTCTGTAAATGTGTGCTTTCATTGTAAATAAATATTTATGTTATTTTACCATAAGCATTCTCATTTATTTAGCATTCCGCGATTTTTATTTCTTTAAAAGAGTGTGTAATTAATAATTTATTCCTGCAAATTCTAATAGATATATATGCAGGCTATTAAGCTGGAAGCTTTTACGGAAAGATGCTTCGAAAAATTCAATCACAAAGCAGGTTGTAGTTTTAATGGAATATTTTTCTTTTTGGGAACTTAGAAGAATAATTATTTTAGTTTATTACATTCTAGTTCTAACTA
Organism: Maratus michaelseni; assembly: GCA_963931845.1. Classification (NCBI taxonomy): domain Eukaryota; kingdom Metazoa; phylum Arthropoda; class Arachnida; order Araneae; family Salticidae; genus Maratus; species Maratus michaelseni. The sequence goes on from OZ007588.1 coordinate 466,921,928, forward strand.
TCTTTCTCTACAGCAATTTATTGAATTACAAACCCACTAACGATCAGCCATGACTCACTCTGAGTCATTAATTAGTTATCCTATTAATGCTCATGGTTGTTCTGCGTGTTGTTCCGGGATTAAAAATCGAAACTTTTAACTCCTTTTTATCGATTTAGGTCCAACAAGATGTTTTTACAGATTATGTTTGATGTTATTTAAAAAAAAATAATCTTTTCACCAGCATTGACAAAGGTAAGAGTAAAGATATTGTTACGATATCTTACAGTTTGAAATGTTAATATTAAACAAGTGGATAAGTGTGATCGAAGATCGCACAAAGGGTTTCGCTTAATATTTCTTTCAAAACATTTTATCCCTTAATAAATAAATTCAAATAAAATTTTTTTAATTATAATTATCAATAAGAACGTAGATGGCAGCCAAACAAACAAAACAAGCTTGGCTTAACGCAACTTTAATTTCATTGTTGCAACATTTTCTTTGTGACAAATATTTACATTTGAATTTAAAAAATTTCCTCCTTGTTTATATAACTACTAGCAACCTGGCGTTGTCCCGAATTTTAAGAATGTTTGTGCAGAAATATCAATTTCAAAATTAAATATGTGGTATAGAGAACTTCAAAATGTTAAAATATGCCGATATTTCCAAAATCGGGTTTTTATCGTAATTCAATACGTTCCTCAACCTCATATGAAGTTATATTCACTTGGTGACGTCATATCTACTTGCTTTCTCTATTACACATATTGATACACTCTTTGTATGATTCTCAAGCATTTGAAAAAGTCTGTTAAACTTCCAATATGACGTCAAATTAATTTTCTTTTTAATTCTCTAATGACGTCATATTAATCTGCTTTCTGTACTCATACTCCTTGTATTATTGAGAAATGTTTGGATATTTCCGTTATATTACCAATATGATGTCATTTTAATATTTTTTTCAATTGGTGAAGTTTTTTAATTCATTTTTATATTTCACGTGGAAATCTTTCAATAGAAAATTAATTATTGTACAAAGAATTTTATTGTGGATTTTTAATTGTTGGCAACTGCTATAACGAAAAATGTTTAAATTTAATAGGAAAAGGCTGTTAGATTTTTGGTTTTTTATCTCTTTATATTAAAATAATACGACCTTTCCAAAATTTTATGACTTTCAGAGAGACAGTAGGTATTCAACTGTAAGTACACAAAATTTCAAGTCTGTAACTTATAGAGTTTCTGAGAACCAGCTCTGTGACAAACAGACAGAGAAACGAGGGTTTCGTGAGGCATTTTGTGTGCATTTGTGTAAACATAGTACGTATATTCGTGAAGATGTTAACGTTTCTGTGAAAAATTCAAAAGGTTTTTTTGTATAGCATGCAGAGTTTTCAGCAAAATTTAATACCACTTTCCAAAAACTTGACAAAAAATCGTAGAAATAGTATATTGTAATTAACATATTAATATGTGGAATATTTGATGAGATATGGGTATTTGTATGAAATAAATTTTAACTGCGCATGCGCGAACTACAGCAAAAAAATTTCCACACATCACAAAAGATCACAAAAACATTATTTACGGCGGCAGCATCGACAGCGTTAGTTACCTAAAGATTTATTTATATTATATTATATTTTTTTTGTTAAATTGTAAAAAAAAATAACAAAAGTCTTAATATTGAACAACAAGTCTATTCTTGTAAAAATTGCTTTGCTCCTAGTGCACGTTCCATATTTTTGAGTGGTAATATCTTCTTTATACTGATTTACGCTATCTGTCGATTATATCTGTAGCAAAAAAAATATATATATATTTGTAAGAAGATATGTAAATAGTTGATTTACTGGAATTATATGAACAACTACGTTGAATAACAAAATATAAACTTTAATACAGTCTTAGACAGATAACTCTACGATACTTTACTAACAACTTCTTCACAGCTACACTTCTGGTCCAACCTATACAATATATTTATTTTCCAATAGTCCAACTAGGCCTAACAGCGCCTTTACTGGCTATTATTCATTTTGATGCTTGCTACACCACAAAAATTAGAAGACTGGCTCTTTTTCAGTTTTTGAAGATATTCTAATCTCGCGATCTAAACTTTTTATAACTCGTGCTTTTAAATCATGGATAATAGTAGTACTAGAGCGTCAGTTAATTTGATGATCATGTACGTCATGAAGGAAATGAAGTGTTTAAACTGAAATCCTACATATATATATATGTAATAAAAATTTTAAAATATTTTAAAAACATCATATTTTTTGTTACAGCATGTAAAAAAATATGTTTTTTTTTGTTTTCAGGTACAGTTTGTAGCTATTTTAATTTCCTTTATTTTAAAAACAAACAAAGATGGAGATCCGCTAACTTGTTAAAAATTCGTATGTAATGTTCGTATTCTGACAAACCCACTGGAAAACCGTTTTTCGAGATAGCTGAATTTAAAATTTTAGAAACATTATTCATAATTATACGTTATTTTCTTTAGTTACCTTAGTACGATCGTAATTTTAGGAATTTTCCTATTCGACCAACTGTACGACATCCTTAATGTGCTTCAATAATAAAAATATACAGGGTGATTAAAAAAAATGGAACAAACTTTAAGAGCTGGTGGTACGCACTAAAACAAGCCATTTTCATCATAGAATGCATGGTCGGAAATGAAACGCAAAGACGCTAGCACGTTTGGAAATTAGCGCCCCGCAAACGTTACAGCGCCATTCCTGCTGTGCATTACCGCTAGAATACCATGTATGGGATCGGGCGCAGAAGAAGTACCCGCTTGCAAATGTACGCCACAGTGAATAAAAGCCGACGACGCCAACCTTGTGAGGCTCTTCCAATATGCAATCGTTAATCGCAGGATGGAGTAGTTTGCAGTAGTTTGAGAGGATGGAGTAGTTTACTAATACGGAAAAGGCCGATATGCATTTCATATACAGAGATGCAAACGGAAATAGCTGAGAGGCAGCACGACTGTACGGGGAAAATTTTCTCCATACATTCCATACCACACTCTCCACAACTACACTGTAAAAAATTTTCGTAAAATTTCAGTAGATGTACCGTAAATTAAGGGTACTTGTTACGGTATGAGTACCGTACTTCTAAGGTATATTCAGCGTGAAAAAAACGTATATGTGCCATTTCGATCATAAACGGTATTTATACCGTAAAATGATTGTTTTTCAGTAAAAAATCGCTATTTGTACCGTAAAATAATTATTTTTCAGTAAGGAAAAAGCTGGTAGCCCAGCCTCGGTGTACGGCATCCCCTGAAGTGATGCTCTTGCTCTTGTTACGTAATGCGTGCAGGCCTGAGGAGAGGGGAAGTGCAGTCGGTACATATACTTTAAATATTTTACGGCACATATACCGTCCAGTTAAATTACGGTATATATACTGGTCACAAAGTTGCCAGTATATGTACCGTAATTTTTGACCAAAGTTTTTTACAGTGTACCGCTTGCATCGGTAGTTGTATGAAACGAGATCTTTTCTGGCTTCGTGGTCGGAGGCAGGCGTCGTCGACTTTTATTCCCTGTGGAATGCATTTTGATACTAGTACTTTTTTCCCCCCACATGCTATTCTTCTTGTATACATGGTATTCTTCTTCTTCTGATAACTCACAACAAAAATGACGTTTGCGGAGAGATAGTTTTCAAACGCGCTAGCGCTTTTGCGTTTCATTTCCGACTATGTATTCTATGATGAAAGTTGTTTGTTTTGGTGTGTACCACCATCTCTTAAAGTTTGTCTCATCTTTTTAGAATCACACTGATTATTGAAGCATTAAGGATGTCGTACAGTTGGTCAAATAGGAAAATTCCTAAAATTACGGTCATACTAAAGGTAATTAAAGAAAATAACGTTTAACTATGAATAAAGTTTCTAAAATTTTTAATTAAGTTATTTCGAAAAACTGTTTTTCAGCGCGTTTGCCAGGATAAAAGAAAGTCCTGACTGAGGGAATTACCAACGTACAGCCGTAAGTAGTACTGAACCTAGAAACATGAAAATTAGGGGAAAAAAAACTTCCAAGGACGTAGGCGAGCACAAAGAAAATATTTTCTAAAATTATAACTCCAAAAGGGATAAAATGGGGAACAAACTTTAAAAATTGGATATTACAGTAATATGTCAAATGATAACATATTTTAATGTAGTTTGGTATGCTAAATCGAATGGCACTAAGTAAATTCTTCCAACAGTTCGTGAGGAATTGCACATTTTCCAACTTGGCTATGTTTGGCGCCAAAACCTTACAATTTCTAGCATTACAAGGGATAATTTCTAAAAATACATCCATTACTCTAGCAACAGAAGAAATTCAAATTAAATCTTTTTATTAATTAATTATTTTGATTAAAGAATTAAAACGGCTACATTAGTTTTAAAAAATACAAACACCTCTATAAATGAAAAAGAAAACTGTTAACGATTTATTTAAAATTCAAAGAAAACGTTTACTGAATTTATTTAAAATACAAAGAAATTTTTTTAATGAGAAATATTTAATTTAAATATCAAAGCAATGAACAAAACTTTAAAAAGTTTTCATTGTGAAATATTGCAACTGAAACAATATTTGCGCATTGATAAAAAGAAAAAAATGTGACTGATTTGATTAGATGAAATCTCAATGACACCAGTTTTTGGTTTAAGGTTTATTTATTTATTTATTTTACAAGCTCTTTTAAGTTTTATTTTAAATATGGTGTCTTTTACAGATAGAAACATCCACTGCTTCATGAATTAGTTTTTAAAGATTATTCTAACGGAGATTTATGTAAATTATGTATTATTATTATTTCCATAAATATTACAATTTTGAAAGAAAATGTGCTTCCTGAAATAAAGTTTCGATGGTTTGTTTATTATTATATATTACTTCTTTATTTGTTTTCAATTTTCAGCTATATCCCCCCTTTTATTCGAGTTCATAGAATTCCAGGGCTAATCTACCATAATCGGATACCTCGCGAATTGCCGTATTAGCTACAATGTTGAAAGCATCGTTTATGTTTGAAGCGAAACCTTCATGATGAATCCTATTACAGATAATTATGCCATCAACTACTATATATGTGTAAAACGCAAATTCGCATTTCAATCGGATTGTTTGTAATATTTTGATAGGATTTACGCTGTCAGTTAGATAACGTATTTAGAAAGGCTTTAGTGTGTAAAACATAGTTCTACGTTGCTCAGTTAGTAGAGCTTCTGGGGCACGTTTAAAAATTTAGGTGAACACGATTATTAAAGATTACCTCTTTAAAAAAATTCTACTCAAAGAATTTTGATGAGAGAGGCATTGTTAGATATTTTTTCAGGGATGGTTTTCTTATATAACATATCATTCTATGTTTCTTAGTTATAGAAGCATTGGGAAAGTGATTGGGAAAAAAGCGAACACAATTATGAAACATATATCTACTAAATATATAAAATGAAAATTATTTATTTTATTCTAGCTGTTTATAATTTGAGTTCTGCTTAACGGATTTTGATGGCTTACACTGTTAGTTAGGTAATTTGTTGGGGACGTTTGGTATTTCTCTGCAGCGATATTTTCTTCTTTATTGTTTTTTCTGAAGCGAATAAAGCTTGACAACGAATTCAATTACAGAAAATCATATCACCATATACTACATATACAAAACTCAAAGTTCTATTTCATTCCGAAAGATTATAACTTAGATTCTACCGAACAGATTTTTATAGGACATACGCTGTTAGTTAGATAAATCGTTTTGGAAATGTTTTAATACAAATAACATCGTACTACGATGTTTAGCCATAGAGCTAGGGGAGAAACTTCTAAAATTAGATGAACCCGATTATGAAATATTACCTATTTTGTAAAGTTCTATTGAACGGATTTTGATAAGTGTTGCGCAGTTAGTTAGATAATATTTCAGAAATTGTTTTAATATTTAAGGTATCATTCTATAATGCTTAGTTATAGAGCTACGAGGAAAGTTATATAATCCGGTGAACGCGATTATGAAAGATATGTATAGCAAATTCGTATATTCCGGCCGTTTATAACTCGAGCTCTGCTGAATGGATTTCGACCATCCATTTTTTTGTGAGGTTAATTTAAACCCAGTAACGCAATCCTGCATCGACCCAATGGAACGAAAACTTCGATTATGAAAAGGGTAAATGTTTCTTCTGTTATTCACGTGAAAAAAGTATAAAAAATTCTGTTACAATCGTCGTAAAAAGAATAAACAAGAACGAAAAATCATGCGTCAAGCATAGATTATGTAGCACTTTCCAACGCTTCTAAAATAATTTTACAAATCATTACCGTTTAATAAGCTGAAAGATGACATCTAAGTAAACAATTTGGAAAACGCATAACATATTTAAAAACGTAATTTCAGGAATTTTCACTATATACAATATTCGGAAAAATATCCGAATACTTTTATGTAGCCCTGTATATGATCTATAGATTTGTATATATACATAGGATGCTAAATTTTAGTTTAGTTAGGAAACGCGTAGCACAGTTTAAATTCTCCTTCTGGAGTTTCTGTCAATAAACGGAAATGTGTTCGCGAACTTTTGTGCTGCCCTGTATAGGATCTACAGAATTTATACACACCACGTAATAGACAAAAAGCTAGTTAAGATTAAAATCGCGTTCAGTAACTTAAAACGCACTTCCAGGAATTATTGTTAACAGTCAGTAGAGAATTCTTTTGTGTCTCCCTGTAAATGAATGATGACTGCTATACACACACTATTCTGTAGTAAGCCTCTTGTAATGCACCTTAGTAATATATATAAACTTCAATGCGTTTAAAATAGTGGAACATTATTTAAATAAACCGCCGACGATTTTTCTCCATAGACGTAATGTAACGGAATTATTTTGACTGTCCCTGTAAAGTAACTCTAAGTGCTATATACCTACTATTCCATATTAAGCTTCTTATAATGCATCTTAGTGATCTATATAAATTTCAATGCGTTTACAATAGTGAAACATTTGAAAAATAAACCGCAAATGATTTTTCCCCATAGACCGCAATAAAACGGAATTCTTTTGAGTGTCCCTGTAAGAAAACTATAAGTGCTACACACTTCAGTTGAAATAGGGAATGTGCCATAGATAAAGACAATAACATATAAAAATTGCAGAGCAATCCGAGCATATTTACGGGAGTTAGAGCACGGCCAGACAAACCGAAGTCATAAGCACTTTTCAACTAGGTTGGAAAGTGCTAAAAAGAGAAAGATTTTTTCCCTTTTTTTTGAGAGATTTTTGTGACGTATTAAAAGTGTGTACTGTACTTTAACTGACACTTTAACAGTTATCGATTAATTAAATTAAAATGGTCTACAATTATTGGTATATTTTTTATTATAATTGCCCGATAAGGCATATGACTTAAGGAAAGTAAATGATTTTTTCCGTAGAAAAAATAAAAAACAGAAAGAAGGAAAAATGTTTATATAAAAAAATATATAGTGCTATCTTTGACATTGTAATGTAGTTAAATGTTTGAACTTGAGAAAAACTAATAAAATTTTAACTTCAAGAATTTCTTTTTTTTTTTTAAAAAAAAAACCTCTTAGAATTGCTCTTGTTTGGATCTGAAAATGGAATTCTCGGGAAAATGTTATATTGTCTGAATCCGTATAAAACGAGTTAATAAGCCGCCAGTACCCACTCCGGTTATAAAATAAGTTTTATATATATATGTTTTAACTATTGCTAACCAATATTCTGTAAACATTTCTTATATTATATTGATGTTATGAATTTCTTTCTGTAGAATCTTTAATGTCTTTACCGTCAAGTTATGAAAGGAACTATCTCGTAATAATAACAAGAACGAAAAATCATGCGTCAAGCATAGATTATGTCACACTTTCCAACGCTTCCAAAATAATTTTACGAATCATACTCTTTTATAAGCTATAAGATAACATCTAAGTAATCCGAATACTTTATTCAGCCCTGTATAGGATCTATAGATTTGTATATATACTACATAGGATGCTAAATTTTAGTTCAGTTAGGAAACACGTAGCACAGTTTAAAATTCTCCGTCTGGAGTTAAATAATACGGAAATGTGTTCCCGAACTTTTGTACTTCCCTGTATAGGATCTACAGAATTTATACACACCACGTAATATACAAAAAGCGATTTAAAATTAAAATCGCATTCAGTAACTTAAAACGCACTTCCAGGAATTATTGTTAACATACAGTAGAGAATTCTTTTGTGTGTCCCTGTAAATGAACGATGACTGCTATACACACACTATTCTGTAGTAAGTCTCTTGTAATGAACCTTATATAAATTTCAATACGTTTAAAATAGTGAAACATTATTTAAATAAACCGCAGACGATTTTTCTCCATAGACGTAATGTAACGGAATTCTTTTGACTGTCCCTGTAAAGTAAGTATAAGTGCTATGCACACCCTATTCCATATTAAGCTTCTTCTAATGCACCTTAGTGATATATATAAATTTCAATGCGTTTAAAGTATTGAAACATTATTTAAATAAACCGCAAATGATTTTTCCCCATAGACCGCAATGTAACGGAATTCTTTTGAGTGTCCCTGTAAAAAAACTATAAGTGCTACACACTTCCGTTGAAATAGGGAACATGCTATAGATAACGATTATAACATATAAAATTTGCAGGGCAATCCGAGCATATTTACGGGAGTTAGAGCACGGACAGACGGCAGACGGCAGACGGCAGACGGCCAGACGGCCAGACGGCCAGACGGCCAGACGGCCAGACAAACCGAAGTCATAAACACTTTTCAACTAGGTTGGAAAGTGTTAAAAATAATAAACAAGTGGATTTGTGCGAGGATTTCGCACTGCAATCTAATATTTTTTACCAATGTCTAATATTTTTGGATGCAAGTTTAAACTATTAAAGAAAAATTAAGGATTAAAAATATCTGCAAACAACATTAGTCAAGCCATAATATCCCCTCATTTATATCATCATAGTTACAGTAAAAACTGATTGAAGATAGCAAAAAGGCACGCGCAAGAAGAAAGAAAATTAACAATTGTATTTTAATTGCATTAGAGGATGTCGTTATCCGCTTCGAGAAAAAGAAAAATAAATTCAATACCTATAAAATACAATTTAATTTAATATAACGAAGCATACATTTTAGGCTACACATGAAATACCGCTGCTTCGATCGATCGGTTGTATCTTTTTCTTCTAAACATTTCAAATTGAATTTTGCTTTTTAATAATAAATATAAAAGAATCTAATGAAGAGACGTCCCACTTTATCATTTTTGCACTATTGTTTTTTATATATATAATCATTATTGAACACGACATACTGCGGTATTTTATTTTTGTCGTAACATTGATTTCAGAAAAACCTTTCATTTCATTCATGACAACAATGTGGATTTAATTTTTAATTAACTGCAATTTTTAATCCAAAAACATGTCTTAACGAAATGTGAGTGTACTATGTCAGAAGCCTGTTCAAAAACCTTTCGAATGACACCTCATTCATTGTTGTGCGTTTTGTAAATACATATAAAAAAGAGATGTTGACAATAGAAATAATACGATAATATGATATATTTTTCGTCATTCTCTCGCTGCCCCCCCCCCCACCCCCCGGAACTTTTCTGGTGTATAAAGCTTTTTTTTAATGCTACAAAAGTGCCAGAATTATTCAGATTTTCTCACATAATCTATCAATTTTAATGAATATTTCTATAACTTGTTGCTTAATTCTGCATAAATTATTCGTTTAGATGTCAGAATAGCCTTCTAAATTCAATTTATGTGACTTGTTCATAGTTATTGGAAGGTAAGTTCAGAGCAGTTAATTGTGTTTTCTCCATTCAAAAGATAATGACTCTTTTATGTATCACAAAAAGAATTTTTTTGTAATATTTTTTAAAAATATGTTAATTTTAAAATACTTCATTTGAATAAAGGTTTAGTGAACTTCAAAAGAATTTAAGATATTTTCAGCTTCATCCCAAATTAAGAATTTCAATATAGAAAAAAATATTGTGGAAAATATCCAATAAATTTTGCATGTAGTTAACAATCAATAACTATAAACAATTATGCAGATAAAAAAGTTTTTAAAAATAGATATTTGGATAGTGATTAGGTGTGCTGTTTTACATAAGATAGTAAAAGAAATTCAGGTGCAATTAACAAAATGTGAACTTTTACGAGGTAAAGTACTTTGTTTATATATTTTTTTCAGATTATAATAATTTTAATAGTTAAGACAATGATTTTCTATTGCTGTGCTACGGCACATTGATGTTCTGTGAGAAGATTTTTGATATGTCGCCGCCTATAAAATTTTGCGAGAGATATAAATGGAAAAATAATTTTTAATGAAAAATAAAATGAAGTGTTTTATATTGGAAAGGTCCTAATAGATAAATATAAGGAAAAAAAATAATGCGAAATTGTTAAAGAATATCCATAATTAAAGGAAAGGAAATGCATAGAATATTTTTAGATGTTAAAAACGTACTAGAATTATTCATGTTTTCTAAAATAATCTATGACTTTTAATGAACTTTTCTATACTTGTGGCTTTTTTTTAGACCGCTGACCAGGCCCCTACCTGCCAGGCTTTTGTCTAGCTTAACGAGTTGATACCTGGCAACGGGGCGAGGATTCGCCTGCTCTCCGCTTGGCGAAGATGTGTTTGTTAAATCTGTAGGCCGACGTGGCTTCAGTGCGTCTTGTTGCTTTAATTGCTTTTTCTTAGTTGGCCGGTTGCTAATTGATTTTTGATGAGGCGGTTCAGTACTGCTCAGTGTAGCGAAGTCATGCCGGATGGATGTGAGATGCTGGGATATTTACTATTTACTCGCTGCATCGCTCATCCATACGTCATGCCATCGCTACTCGAGTTGGTCTCGTAATTTAGAACCTTCATCTGGTGACGAGACCTTCACCAGACTAGGCACCCCCAGAGGTGTAATTCACAGGTAACTTGGAGGACTTTACACCCACGACGGATTTTACATGCACCGGGCGTAATTAGCGTACATGATCGCTGCATGTGAAAAGGAATGGGGTTAGACATTTTATAACACTTTTAATACTAGGAACTAAGTGCTACTTTTAGACTTTAAGTACTATTACTTTACTTGGTTGTTTGTCTTAATTTACCTATAGTTCTACCCTACGATAATTTTAACTGAAACTAAATACTCTAAAGTTGCTTATTCATTACATGGGGGGGGGGGAATTATATGCATAATTTACTAAATTAAGAGAGGGTTTGGACCATCGGCTATATATTACCTATATATAATTTAATATTTATAATTCATATAACTTAGATAAATATAAATATGGGAGGGTAGGGACAAATGGTTATGTACTAATTAAATATAATTAATGGTATAATGTTTATAACTAGCACTAACTTAGCTTTGGAGGTGCTGAAAAGCTTAATTTAAGTTAAAAATGGCTACTAAAAACTGCTTAACTAATACGTACTAAAATTTAGAGGGGATACTAAAGTTACCTGACAAGCCGTCCTGCCAGCAATGGCCAGCCGCTAAGCGGAATCTAGTGGCATTACGCGCACCGGTGTCAGGCACTAAACCTGTTTAAGCTAAAGAAACCTGGAAGGTACGGGCCTGGTCGACGGTCTCAAAAAAAGGGGGGGATGAAGTTGAATTTTATTTCTTAACTACAAACTTTAATTTATTTCTATTTCTAAAAAATTACTATTAACTACCTTTAATATTTATTTGTACTATACTTGTGGCTTAATTTGTGACATGACCTTCGGGGCTGTCAGCTTGAAAAAAAATCATGACAAAGATCTAATAAAACACAACAATTTATTTATAACAGTAAGCAGGGACTATTAACAGTGGAGGAGGAAGATTTAATTCAGACTATCAAAAATAAGCTTAATTTAAGAAAGACTGAGAGTGGGGGGGGAGAATCCTTTTCCAAAACTTGCTAAATTATAACTCACTTAACTCGGTACCGAATTTCCTCCTCGTTCGTTATGCAGGAATATAGGAAATCCATTTAAACTATAATTTATCAGTAAAACAATTTTTTAAAAACAAGCTTTATTATAATGTACTAAAAATGAAAAACATAAATGTTGAAGGACAATTGATTGAAATAAATATCCTTTAAAAAAATTAAATTGTGAGATCTTTTATCAGTTTTTTTAAAAATAAAATTATATGCAATTTTAAATCGAGCTTCCTAGCAATTAAAAAATCGATCAACGTCTTCCTTGGAATGGAACTCACATCCATTGAGTCCCTGCGTGGAACTGAAAGATTGGCGAATTTACCAACCATGCTACAGCTCAATCGAAGAACATCAGCTTATTTCTGAAGCAATCAGTGTCATTTACGTGATCACATACGTCATGATGACATTTGCTTACCCTTATTAGATAAATGTTTTTGTCTCCTGAGAGGGTGGCGGGAGAAAATTTCAAATATTATTTTTACAGAATATTATATTATCACCGGAAATACGCCACACTACCAAAAATTAGGTCGTTTGTAGCACAGGAAGTGTGTTAAAATCGGATTGTAAGATTTGAGTCTGACGGGCATACAAAGCAAATTAAATAAAGTCTTTAATAATCTATACTAATATTATAAAGTAGTAAAGATTGTTTGTTTGTTTATAGGGGGTAATCTCTGGAACTTCCGAAGCGATTTCAAAAGTGATGGTGGCAAATTGATGGTGACAATCCCTGCTCCAACATAGGCTATATTTTATGTCGGTGCCACTACCCCCAGAGGGGTGCAGGAGCGAAAAACGTTCCAAAATTTCGATTTTTTTTATATACTGAAGAAGTTACAAACATGAAATATGGCATGGTAGTTACTTATAAGATGTAAATGCTCTCGAAGAACAAATTCGAAATTTAAAAGTATGAGATGAGCAAAAAGCGTTCGAAAAACATTCTAAATTACAATTTATATGGAATCTCTGGAACTAAAGAGCCATTTCCAAAAGTGATGGTAACAGTCCCTGCTGTAACATACGCTATATTTTATATCGGTGACACTACCACAGGGGGGGGGGGGGAGGTGAAAGAGCGAAAAACATTCTAAATTTTCAATTTTTTTCGACATTAGTGTGGCGTAATTAGTAATTTCTGAATTATCTGTGGCAGTAAATTTTCCTGTAATGAAAATAGGCCAACGAATACCACTTGGCATTTTTCAAGAATTACGCGAGCAAAACCGCGGGTTTTGCTAGTATAATATAAAGTATAAATAGAGTACTGTGGATCTCAATGCTCATTATTTGAAGTAGAAGACTGAGCTTCTTACCAAATAGCAAATACTATCATCTTCCTATCACTGTTATAACTGAAAACCCTCTACAGTCGACTTCCGTTTGGGAGAAATCAGATGAAATTTTTAGCATTCCCCTCTAAAATCTTCATTCAGGAAATGTCAGTCCGTCATAACGAAATATCATTACAGCGAATAGATTTTAGCAATCGCGTGAAGATCTTTCTAACAGGATTTGAGTGTATATGGTAGAAAACAGATAATAGAAAAGAGAAGAGATGTAAACAGCCAATCAACAAAGAGCTATAATAACATGAAAAATTAGAAAGAATAAACAAAACGCTGTACCATGAAAAAAACAACTGGGTAAGTGTGAGCGAAGATCGCACAAAGGGTTTCGTTTAATATTCCTTTCAAAACACTTTATCCTTTCTTTAATAAATCCAAATAAATTTCATTTAGCAACCAAAAAAAAAAAATCAAATTTTTTAAAAAGGAAAAATTCACCGGTCTATTTTTCTCGTTTTTTTAAAAATCTGAACCGGTCTGATAGCGGGCGAAGCCCGCTATTATACTCTGTCATAATAATATTTGTCATGTGGAATAAATGCGATATTAAAAGAAATCAATTTCAAAATTAAACATGTTGTATAGAGACCTTCAAAATGTTAAAATATGCCAATATTTCCATAATCGGGTTTTTATCATGATTCAATACGTTCCTCAAACTCATATGACCTTATAATCACTTGCTGACGTCATATCTACTTGCTTTCTCTATTACTCATATTGTTACTCTCTTTGAATTTTCTCAAACATTTGAAAAAGTTCCGTTAAACTTCCAATATGACGTCAGATTAATTGTCTTTTTAATTCTCTAATGACTTCATATTAACCTGCTTTCTGTACTTACACATACTCATACTCCTTGTATTATTGGGAAATGTTTGAAAATTTCCGTTTTATTACCAATATGACGTCATATTAATCTTTTCTCAATTGGTGAAACTTTTTATTTCATTTTTTTTTTCACGTGTAAATCTTTCGAATTTTATTGTGGATTTTTAATTGTTGGCAACTGCTATAACGAAAAATGTTTAAATTTAATAGGAAAAGGCTGTTAGATTTTTCGTTTTTTATCTCTCTATATTAAAATAATACAATTTTTTTTAATTTTATGATTTTTAGCTTCATAGTAGGTAGTCAGCTATAAGTACCCAAAATTTCAAGTCTGTAAGTTATATAGTTTCTGAGAACCGGCTCTGTAATGGACAGACAACGTAGCGTGACGAATAGGGTATCGTGAGACGAACGAAATCCTACAAAGGACAGAAACTAACGGGAAAAGAAAGAATAATAAATATATTAGTACATATCATAAAAAGTAATAGTATTGTAGAATGAACCAGTCGAATAATAATTAAAAAAAAAATCTACAAAAACACGTATAAGAAGAAGTGTAATTAAAAAAGCTTAAGTAACGCCCTTTTATTGCTTATTTTGTTTAGTTTCCCTCTATCGGATTAAAAAAATAAATAAAGGATTCAATCAATAATAAAAGATTGAAATAAATAAATAAAAGATTGAAATAAATAAAAACTATTGATTGACATAAATAAAAGATTCGTGGCTAGTGCTAAGAACGGGTTGGCCCCTGTAGCATGCCCCTGATGAAATACGGCCCTGAAAACACATGAATATTGCATTATCATCGACAATGAACTTGTGTGTGTGGTGGTTGGACGATAATAGGCGAAGAAATATTATTGTACAGTTCCTTTTAACACGGAAATAATATTAATATTCCAATAATTATATTTTGTGATCATTAAGCAAAATATAGTATCGAGTACACTGAATTATGGCCGCAAAAGACCACGCCGACATGACAATCATTATTAAAAATGATTCGTTAATTAAGTATTCACATATTCTTGATAATTAAGAACAAAGAAAATAAAAGCAAAAGTATTACCTGAAGTGACCTAAAAAAACAAAACAAAAGTGGTGGATGCTAACAAAACGAATGCACCAAAAATCCAGCTTCGAAAATCTTTATTTATAAAGAATTTTTCTTGGAAAAACTCTATTTATAATGGATGGTCATATTTGTAGATCCATTTCTTTTTAGAACAAGTAGTACAATCGATGCTTTTTGAATATGCACCTTTCATGAGAAAACATAATAAAACAATCTCTCAGGGATTTAGGAGACACTTGTTTTAACAAACAAATCATTATATGATTTAACAGCAATTGAAAAACACATAACGTAGCACCGGTCGAATAAGCATAATTACTCTTGCTATCATATATAGCATTTGCAGGTTCTGCCCACTCATCATTATTCACAAAATTCATTGCATATCCGTTGGTGGAAATGTTATCATACTTGCCGTAAATCAGAAGAAAATATTCAGCCCATCTAAACATCATAAATTAAAACAAGTAATATATATATATTTTTTAAGTCAATTCCTACTTTTGAATCATAAATATATAAAATAAACCCGTGCAGCATTAATGTCCCACGTTATCTTTATTGAACATTATTTTATAATCATCGTTGCGGTATTTTATTTTTTGTTGGCATCACTAATTTGAGATAACTCTTTCATTTTATTTATGAAAACAATGGGAGGAATTTTTTTCTCCCACTTAAAACTAAAATGAATTAATTAAATTTAATGAATGAATTAATATTTGAAAAAACTGTATTAACATAAAGTGTCATCCACTACAAGTTTAAAAAAATTATTTGAACTTGAGTGGATGAATAGAAAATATTTTATTAACGATTGAAAATTTGAACAAGATATATATGTAGTTGAGGCTCCTGATCTGTAGATTTACTAGTTGCCGAAACGTCAGTTGAGGTTCACTGTGAAGACGTGAAAAGTTTTTGGTTTCTGTCTGTCTGTTCCGCGATAACTGCCGTAAAAATGGTCCGATTAGGTTAATTTTTGGTAGGTATGTTGGCGAGGTATCCGGAATTAGTTGTTTTTTGTTAAATTTGGTTCATTCGTTCGGAAAATATAGAACATTTTATTTTAGGTCATAATGCTTTCCTATGGGGATGCAGACGATTTTTCAAATTTTATTTTTATCTGAAATGAAAATGGAATATTTGCATAATGGATTTAGACGTAAAATTATGAATGCTAAATTTTCGATATGGATTTCCAATAGTTTTAAAATTTTGTCAATAAATTTAATAGAATTTAGAAATTAATTGCTTAAAATATTTGAAAATGCTTTTGCATCTGTTCGGGAAATATAAACATCTTATTTTCATATTTTTTACAGTTTTTAAAAGCTTTTATTTTTACTTACCACTTTAATTTATCCGTTGCTTAGCAACCGTATTTCAAAGAGTGTAAAATAATAAAATTCAAGGCACTCGCACTATTTTGATGAAATATTTTTTTCTTTTTTTTTTATGAAAACTAATGTAAATTTTAATGAGACTACGGGGGTATTAATGCCTATTTATTTTAAAAAAATAAAATAATAATACGTTCGTCCGAATTTCAGAATATCATTGTATAACATAGTGTTTAATTTAGAAGAATTTTATATGCTTATAAGTATGCATGCAATTGAAAAAATAATTATTGCGGATTGTACGATGTTAAATGATATCGAAAATGAGATTTAAACAAATGACTTGCAGAGCTGACGTTGGGGCTCCTGATCTGCAGATTTACTAGTATATTACCGGTGAGCCCAAAAGCGCGCAGCTCGGTGCTGCCAGAGGGAAAGGGGGTTGCCGTAATCATTAAAAATCGCCAATTGGCAGGGATAAAAATACTAGAATCTTGCATTGGCATAACTTGCAATGTTATTGAATATGAAAACAGCTTATATTGGATTAAATATTTATAGATTTTTTTTAAAGATAAGATGCCAAATAGTAGTAAAGTGTTACAATTTTGAAAATTACGTATTAAACTGATTTAAATTTGATTGGTTAGGGGGGGGGGGGGGGCTAGAATAGGAAGTGATTTCACGTTTAGAATGTTGGAGAATGTTCTCACAGATTCCTTTCCAGAAGTACAGATTTAAAAACTATCATTATCATTATAAAATAAAGCGAAATGTTACGTAAGAAAGAAAAGCTTACAGGGGAAGCATTAAAAAAGGAAGGAATTAAAATAATTTTAAAATGCCAATTTTAATATTAAATGAATAAAGATTAATAAAATATTTCTTAAATTAAATTAAATAAAAATATGGCAGTGGTTGTAAGGAACCACATCAGTGTGCAACATTCCAAGGATACCAGTTCGATGGAAGTGGGTCAAAAATCGATTGCAATATTTGACCCAGATATCCAGACAAGAAATTAAACGAAACTAAAGCTTGTAAAATTTATTCATGGTCAAGTATATATAAGAATAAAAATATAAAAAGAATAATGGAATAAATTGATATGGTAGTTTTAAAATAAAAAAATTTAAACCTGTTTTTTAAGCATGTGAAAACAAAGTAAAATAAACACTTTGTTCACTATGAAGTCTCAGTTAAGATAAGTTGTGACATATATACCCCAAGGAGTTATTCACTTGAAAGGAGGCCATGACGCAGATTTAACCAAACACCACAATTTATGTATAATAGTAAACAGAGAAGTAGAAGCGGAAGGGGTAGATTTAAATGCAGATGATCAAAAATAAGCTCAATTTTATGAAAGACTGAGAGGGGGAGAACCCTTTCTCAAAACTTATTAAATTTAACTCACTTAATTCGATTCAAAATGATCTCAACGTTCGTTCTGCAGGAACCTAAGAAAGCCACTTTAGTAGAATAAAATATGAAATCTATAAATGGAATCCCGTGGATTCCGATGTTGCTATTTATTCGAAATAGAAAGTCCAACTTCTTACCAAATTGGCGAAAGCTCACAGCTGGTGACTCTATAAGAACTGCTAGTTCAAAACTCCGCTTGAAGTTAACACGTGGATCAATTTCACGAGAGAACTCATAAAAACTTAGGTTGACATGCATTCCAAATCCTCTGAATCCATCTAGTTCCTTACTATATAGAGCTACTACACAACCACAGTTATCTAATTAACATATCATTGCAAAAATAACTGCGACAAATCAGATTCCTAGAGATCTATACGTACTTTGCGAAACAAAGAAATTACAGAAAAGGTCTTATTCACGCACAAATGGTAAAATTCAGGATGCTACGATCTTACACAAAATATAAATACTCTTTCGTCCACTAGAATACTATTATAAAAGAGTAGCTAGGCACGTCCGCAAAGAATATTTTGAAGAAAATACAATTTTAAAATAGAACTAGCAGTGTCAGGTGAATCGTCAACACTTGGATTTTAAAACAAATCTCCATGAAAACAAAATTTTAATGTGTTGGAAATATAACTTCGTCTATGAGCGTTTATTATTTTTAAACACTAATTTAGGAACAAGTTTTTTGTGTTGTATGTAAACTACACATACATATAATTTAATGTATTTATGCAAAAAATTGTAAGATTCAAATGATTCATGTCTTTTCCCCAAAAATACAGGATAGTTTATCACTGAATGGAATATATTGTGAAAATGCAATAGTTCAAAAAAAAATTATTTTAATGTTATAGATTTTCTCACTTCCCCCAATTCTTTCTTTTATTTCTATTTTACTTGTACAATGTTTAATAAAATAAATGATCAGTTACATTCTATCATGTAAAAAAATATATTTTATAATTTTATAATAGTTTGCATTTTTTTTTTTACAAAATTATACTTGCTTTAAAATGAAATTCTTTAATTCTTTCATGAAAAGCAATTGCCCCTAGGATTTTACTTGAACACTTAAGATCGTCTAACAATACTTAAAGTTAAATCAATAGCACTTAGAAATAAATCCACTTTGGGGGAAACTTACACTATATTTTACGATTTAGTTCGATGCTGATGCTCACTTTGATGTCACCTCTCTGCCGAAGTTCACAGAAAGAGGAAATCAGATTAGTTTGTTAAAACGGTTTGCTCGGAAAAAAAAATCTAATTACGTAATTGTTCTTTCATAACATTATTCCCTTCTCTTGTTCACTTTAATAAAAATAAAAAATATACAAAAGGTTAAAATGTTTCTCACTCAAACTCATTCTTTTAGACGGCTTCTTTAAAACAAAAGTGGATTAAACAAATGGGAATTGAAAATATTATAGTGTTATTTTTTAAGGAAAAAGGAAATGAAACTTTAGATTTTATACCGATCCTATAATTAGTTAGATTTAATTGTCTTCTTTGTTAATTAGAATGGTATTTCTTTCCAGTACGATAAATTATTTATGCGATATCTCTAATAAAATATAGTAATCTTTCACAGAGGAGTGTTTTAGTGTTACGCTATATATATAAAAAAGACAAATGTTTCTTTATCCAGGATAATATAATATAATCACAAACGAATATATGCAATAACCTATACCGAGTTAAAAACGATTAAAAAAAGCTTTCTTTATCATTAGAAAACTCAGAAAATAATATGTTTTCTAGATTTAAAGAAGCATTTATGAAAACAATGTTTCTTTTGTTTTCACTAATTTTCGGAAACATTTCAGAGCAGTTTTTATAATGTATAGCATTCATTACCCGTGGCTTTGCTCAAGTAATTCTTGGAAAATACCAAGTGATATTCGTTGGCCTATTTTTATTAGAGGAAATTTTACTGCCACAGATAATTCAGAAATTACTAATTAAGCCTCAATAATTAAGCAAATTTCTGTAATAACTATATCACAGAAATTGCAATTTTAAAACTTTTTTGTTCTTGCTCACATTAAAATTTAAAATTTTTTAAAAACTGTTCTGTGGATGCATTTGTGTCTCTAAACGTAACAGCCATGTACAATTTCAAAATTCTATCCGTAGCAATTTCAGATAAATCATTGTTTAGAAGGTTTTTAGAACTTTTCCAGCTCATTTCACTTTTTTAAATTTTGATTTTTTTTTAGAAATTGTTTTTACAGAGCACTGAAATCTTAAAAATAGCCACCATTCCAAATTTCAACTTCCTATACCAGCAGCATTACTAAAAACGCAATTTTGGAATGTTTTTTGCTCTTGCATCTTTTTTAAATTTCAAATTTTGTAAAACCTGTTCTGTGGAAGCATTTACGTATAAAAAATAACAGGAATTTTAAATTATAAGTTTCTATCGCTAACAATTCAGAAAAAAAAAACGTATTTTATAACGTTTTCCGTTCAGTTTACATCTTTAAACTTCGAATTTAATAGACTGTTTATACCGAGCGTCAGCATTTAAAAGTTACATCTATACTAAATTTTCAGTTTCTAACCCGAATACATCCGATTAAATCATAATGTAGAACATTTTTAGACCATTTTTCGCTCATTTCAGCCTGTTAATTGTCGATTTTCTTAGAAACCGGTCTTAGCGAGCGCTTGCATTTTAAGAGTAATCACCATGCCAAATACGAAGCTTCTATACCAGCTGTATCACATAAATTGCAATTTTAGTACGTTTTGTTTCGCTCCTGATCTTTTACATTTCGCATTTTTAGTAAACTGTTCTAGGTGATCATTTAAGTGAGTAACAGCCGGGCGAAATTTTAAGTTTCTAAACTTAATACTTCCAAATAAATCGTAATTTAGAACGTTTTTAGAACGCTTC
The DNA here is from genome assembly GCA_963931845.1 of Maratus michaelseni. Classification (NCBI taxonomy): domain Eukaryota; kingdom Metazoa; phylum Arthropoda; class Arachnida; order Araneae; family Salticidae; genus Maratus; species Maratus michaelseni. Next base: position 466,942,894 of record OZ007588.1, read on the forward strand.
TCGCACATTTCATTCTTTTAAATTTCGATTTTTTTTCAAAATGTTCTGTGGGAATATTTATAATTTAAAAGCAACAGCCATGTCAAAATTTAAGTTTCTACCCCTAACAACTCCATACTAATTGCAATTTAGAACGCTTTTCGCTCGATTTACCCTTTGAAATTTTTAATTTCTTTACAAACCATTATTAGCGAGCATTTGTATCTTAAAAGTAACCGCCATGCCAAATTTGAAGTTTCTAATTCTGTTAGTTTAAAAAAAAATCATATTGTATTAGCAATGTCAAATTTGAAGTTTCTGTCCTTCACAATTCCATAGAAATCGTAATTTAGAATGTTTTTAGAACAGTTTTCCCCTCATATCACTCATTTAAATTTTGAGGTTTTTAGAAACTGTCCTTAGAGAGCATGTATATCTTATAAGTTACTGCCTTGCCCAATTTCAAGTTTCTATTCCCTTCATTATAAAAAAAATCGAAATTTTAGAACGTTTTTCGCTCCTGCAGCAACCCCCCCCCCCCGGGGTAGTGGAATCGAAATAAAATATAGCCTATGTTGCAGAAAGGACTGTTACCATGAATTTGCCACCATCACTTTTGAGAACTGTTAGTTCCAGAAATTCCATAGAAATTGTAATTTAGAATGTTTTTAGAACGCTTTTCGCTCATCTCACCCTTTTAAATTTCGAATTTTTTTAGAATTTGTTCTTAGAGAGCATTTACATCTTATAAGTAATTACCATGCGAAATTTCATGTTTCTAATTCCTTCAGTATAAACAAAATCGAAATTTTAGAACGTTTTACGCGCCTTCCCCCCCCCCTCTCCCTGGGGTTAGTGGCACCGATATAAAATATAGCCTATGTTACAACGAGGACTGTTACCATCAATTTGCCAATATCACTTTTGAAAACGGTTCTGTAGTTCCAGAGATTCCATAGAAATTGTAATTTAGAATATTTTTAGAACGCTTTTCGCTCATCTCACCCTTTTAAATTTCGAACTTCTAAAGAATTTTTTCATAGAGAGCATTTACATCTTATAAATAACTACCATGACAAATTTCAAGCTTGTTGATCGTTCATTAAAAAAAAAAAAAAAAATCGAAATTTTAGAACGTTTTTCTCTCTTGCACCCCTGAGGGTAGTGGCACCGAAATAAAATAACGCCTATGTTACAACAAGGACTGTTACCATCACTTTTGAAAACGGTTTTTTAGTTTCAGAGATTCCATAGAAATTGTAATTTAGAAGTTTTTAGAACGCTTCACGCGCATTTCATTCTTTTGAATTTCAATTTTTTTCAAATTATTCTGTGCGACCATTTCAGATTTAAAAGCAACAGCCATGTCAAAATTTAAGTTTCTATCCCTAACAAATCCATACTAATTGTAATTTAGAGCGCTTTTCACTCTTTTCACTATTTGAATTCTTTACAAACCATTGTTAGCGAGCATTTGTATCTTAAAAGTAACCACCATACAAAATTTGAAGTTTCTAATCCTGTTAGTAAAAAAAAAAAAAAAAAAAAAAAAAAAAAAAAAAAAAAAATCATAATATATCAGCTATGTCAAATTTGAAGTTTTGAAGTTTCTGTCCTTCACAATTCCATAGATATCGTAATTTAGAATGTTTTTAGAACAGTTTTCCCTCATATCACTCTTTTAAATTTCGAATTTTTTAGAAACTGTCTTAGAGAGCATGTACATCTTATAAGTTACTACCTTGCCCAATTTCAAGTTTCCAATCCCTTGAGTATAATAAAAATTGCAATTTTAGAACGTTCTTCGCTCTTGGAACCCCTTGAAGGTAGAGCCACTGACATAAAATATAGTCTGTGTTAGAGCACAGACTCTCACGATAAATTTGCGAGCATTACGTTTAAAAACAGTTCGGTAGTTTCAAAGATTCCGCAGAAATTGTAATTTAGAATGTTTTTAGATCACATTTAGCTCATTTCACCCTTTTAAATTTCGAACTTTTTATAAACTGTTCTTAGAGTGCATTTACATCTTATAAGTAACTACATGCCAAATTTTCTACATGCCAAGTTTCTAGTTTCTTCAGTATAAAAAATATCGAAATTTTAAAACGTTTTTCGCTCTTGCACCCCTCTCCTTCACCCTGTGGTAGGGGCACCGATATAAAATATAGCCTATGTTACAGCAAGGACTGTTACCATGAATTTCCAACATTACTTTTGAAAACGGTTCTGTAGTTCCAGAGAATCCATAGAAATTGTAATTCAGAATTTTTTTAGAACGCTTATCACTCATCTCATCCTTTTAAATTTCGAAATTTTTTCGAATTTGTTCTTAGAGGGCATTTACATCTTATAAGTAACTACCATAACAAATTTCATGTTTCTAGTTCCTTCAGTATAAACAAAATCGAAATTTTAGAACGTTTTTCGCTCCTGTACCCCCTGCGGGTAGTGGCACCGACATAAAGTATAGCCTAAGTTGGAGCAGGTATTGTCACTATCAATTTGCCACCATCACTTTTGAAATCGCTTCGGAAGTTCCAGAGATGACCCCCTACAAACAAACAAACAAAAAACAATCGTTACTTCTTTATATTATTAGTATAGATTATTATTCTCAACCTGGAATATACAGGGTGTCCCAGGATTATTGGGACAAACTTTAAGGGGAGGTAGGGGACATCATAAGGATTCAGATTTGCATAGCAACCCATGGTCGGAAACGGCTTCGTTCGCCGTTAGGTGGTGTTGTTCACAATAGCATTGGAGCACCTCTAACATCTGCATATTATCGCATCTTTTTGAAAGAGTTGGTACCAAGCTTACTTGACACTATGCCACATCATGTCAGAAGCCATATGTGGTTTCAACGTCATGGGGCACCTCCCTATCGGATTTTTTTTATAACGAAAAAACTTTGGTTAAAAACATCGCTAGATAGCGCTGCATGCATAATATGAAGCAGATTTATGGAAATCAGGCTATCAATAAACATTTCAATGCACATAGATTCTTTATTCGATGCCAGCAGTATTCTATCGTTACCAGATCAAGCGCTGTTGGTTAAACTCTTTTATACGAACGGGGAATCGGCAACTGGCGTACTGCGATAATTCTGCACGGAAAAATAACTGCAGACGAGAAAAGGGCCTGTTTCCTGTGCTGGGATACTGAAGCTTGTCAGACGCTTCGCAGAAATGGGTCATTTACTATAACCCTAATTTGCACACACTATGCTTGCCAGCGCCATTTATCGGTAATTTTTTTAACCAAATTTTTTTTTGTTATTAAAAAAAATCCGATCTTCCTCTAATCCCATTCCCGCAAAAAGCAATTTTTTTAGCATTATTTGTTTCTTTTTAATGAATTTTTAAAGTTTTTAACGAACTTATGGCGCACCCGGTATTTCTTTTCACTGTATAAAAAGATAAAGTTTCGCAAACCTTTTCTAGAATTGCTGGAAAGCATTTTAGAATCTATGCCTGGAACATGATCTTTCTTTCTTTCTTGTTTTATTTAAAAACGATATAAAAACAATTACAGAAAAAATGTTCAAACAAAAAATAAAACAAAAAAAAATCCTAAGCATTGTCCTCTTAAAGAGAATTGTTATCAAACTACCTGCTACAAATCGAAATTATTAGCATTTATGCAGGAAACTTGATTGTTTTTAACCGCTGATTTGGTGATGTAATAGACGCCCCATTATCAGAAAAGTTATTTGTCCTAACTGTCGTATTAAAAGTAATTTGTACTAACTTAATTTTAACACAATTATGATAATTGGTAAATAAATCATATGAGTTGTAATTTTCCAACTGGGCGAAAAACTGGGACCAAGATTCGAACCTGGGACCTCTTGGCTGAAGCTGCCAATGCTCTGCCAACAGAGCTATCCCGGACGAATCTGGAGGACCTAATTCACCTAGATTTCTTTATTGGTCATAAGCATCTGGTCTGATACCTGAATCAGCTCAACATAATAAATCACAGGTAATGAAACTCCAGTAAACGCTGGATACGTAATCACACCAGATTAATTTTATCACAATTAGTTTAATTGGTAAATAAATCATATGATTTGTAATTTTCCAACGGGGCGAAAAACTGGGTCCAAGATTCGAACCAAGGACCTCTTGGCTAAAGCTGAAAATGCTGTGCCAATTGAGCTATCCCGGATGAATCTGGATGACCTAATTCACCCAGATTACCTTATTGATCATAAGCATCTGTTCTGATATCTGAATCAGCACAACATAATAAATCGCAGGTAATGGAGCTAAAGTAAACTCTGGATACGTGATTACACTAGATTAATTTTAACAGAATTATTCTAATTGGTAAAGAAATCACACGAGTTGTAATTTTCCAACTAGGCGAAAAATGTCCGGTCCAGGATTCGAACCAGGGACAAACCAAGCTTCAGCGAACTCGTCCCAGTATCGAATCTTGTCCCGGACAATTTTCGCCCAGTTGGAAAATTGCAACTCATATGTCGCATTGACGTTTTCTCAAAAATTGCAATTCTTTAAAAATACACTTAAATTCTAATTGAATCTTCGTCTAACATCCTTCCTTTCTTATTACAAAAGAGAATGAAAGTGCAGTTTTTCTAGCCATTTGTTTTCAATTTATTGTTCACTTAGTGTCGGCTTTTTGCGTTAGTTTAAATAAAATTGTAAAGTGTAAGAGGATTAAAATAAAAGGCTTATTCAACTAAAATGTTTTTAAAAAGCGTTCGTTCTAATGCATTAAAAGAAATTTACCAAAATTCAAAACATTCTTGAAATAGTCTCAAAGTATTTTTTACAGTTCCATTAAAAGGCAGAAATTACATTTTAACTTTTGTCTTTGAAAGCTTTTAGGATGTTACTTTCTTTTAGTTTTTAATTAATTGCGCTTTATAGTGACATAACACAATTCACCTTTCTGAATACAAGTTTTGTGCCCCTTTTTATTTCAAAAATGTACATAGAGAAAAGAAATTCAAATTCTAGTTGTAACGCTAGCAGTGATGTAAAATACCAAGAATATTTATTTTTAAGGGTAAATACCTAGGGTATATATACACGGGTAAATACCCATTTTGGGCATTTACCTGAGTATTTATTCTGCAATTACATATAGCTGTGAAAAACCCTCATACCGCTATCTATATCTATATATATAAAAGCCTTCTTGGTATGTGTGTGTATGTATGTTCCTTATATACAAATCTACGGTTTTTGTCAGATTTGAACGAAACTTGATGTATATGATGTGCTTTAGAACACACGTAAAATTACTGTCAACTTAAAAAATTTCCCAGACCATTCTTTACCCTTTTTTCAAACATCTCCCATAGTTTTCATTACAGAAATCTATTTTTTTTTTTAATTTCTAATGCAATTTCTTTCTCGTTGCCATTTAAAGAAACTGTGTATGGACAATAGTTTTATAAAACAATATACAGGGTAAGTCAAAATGAATATAGCGATTACAAACGGCTATAACAATTTAATGGAAAAGAATTTGTCGATAAGATTAACACAAAATGTAGACGGAACTTCAAAAGTTTGTATACATACGTCATAGATGTTCTAAGTGACTTCTCTTGGTTACACGGACAACAGCTAGTCGGTAGTCCATTTCACGCCATACATTCTGAAGCTTTTGTTCAGTCACCGACGCAAGCGCATTACAAATGCGGACTTTGAGTTCAATTGTTTTGGGCATGGAGGCAGATATGGAAGGCACATACAGTCTTTCACATAACACCATAGAAAAAAATCGCAGGGTGTCAAGTCCGGAGATCTCGGTCGCCAAGAGCAGAAGACATCGTCGGCATCTCCACTTCGACCGATCTATGGGGTTATGTGAAAGACGTATGTGCCTCCCATGCCCAAAACAATTTAAGAACTCAAAGTACGCATTTGTAATGCGCTTGTGTCGGTGACTGAACAAATGCTTCAGAATGTATGGCGTGAAATGGACTACCACCTAGTTGTTGTCCATGTGACTAAGGGAAGTCACATAGAACATCTATGACGTGTGTATACAAAATTTTGAAGTTCCGTCTACATTCTGTGTTAATTTTATCTATTAATTCTTTTCCATTAAACAGTTATAGCCCTTTGTAATCGCTATATTCATTTTGACTTACCCTGTATATTTAGATTCACTCACTATAATTTGAAATGCGAAACTGACGTTATTCAGTTAAGATTTAAGATAATCCGATTTTTTCGTATCTTAAAATATTTCTATAAGTGCGTTTAAATGACATAGTACATGTTTATTTAAATGCGTTTGGAGATATGTTTCAATGTGCGTTGATGTTTTATCAAAAATAAAATACAGTTACAATATAAAAGTGACTGAACGAAGGATTGCTGTATAAGACCGCGAAGTATTTACTGCTCCATGGATGGCTCACGAAGTGCGCAGGGGGCGCCCTAGTTTATAATGCAAATATAAAATGTTTTTTAAACTAAAAATAATTAATATAATTTGAAAATCCAGTTCAAAGCGTTATTTTTTATTATTTTTATTTTTTTACTTATTTTCTGATACATATTAAAAAAAAAAAAAAAACTTCATTATGAAGTTTCGCATATTTTATATCCGAAATTTAAAACTTTAAAGAGTAAAACATTTTATTAAATTATAATAAAAGTAGGTCAAATAACTAAGAATTCTTATATAAACTATTACCTTTTCAAATAATATGATTTATTATCGCCTCTGCATACATCCCAGAGAATAGTCTATCTATGCCTAACGTGCATTCAGGCTTAGTGTAAGGTAATGACAAAGAGCTTGATTCATTAGAATAATTATAACTAAAGATGGATATTAAGAGACTTGTTATATTATTCGGAGAACTTTCTAAATTTTAATCTGTCTTCAAGTAATGTTGGACACAGCTATTTACAACAATTCAGTTATGGTAAGACTCACATTTGGGTTCTGAATGAGGGAACATATTCTAAAGGCAGCGTCTTTAAAATATTTAAACTTCAATTTCGATAATAGGATTAATTACAAAATCGGAGGAAATTTCTTAGAAAATTTATCTCAAAATGCAGCCAAACTTTGAGCTTACAATAAATTTTCGTAGCAGTCAATAATTTTAAAAAATAAGAAAGAGAAAGATTTTCTTCCCCTTAGAACTACGTTATTTTAGAAAGTGTTTTAAAACATGAAATGGAATTTTTTTTATGAAGTATAATAATTCTGATTTGAGAATAAAGAAAATGAAATAATAGCAAAAGTATTTTTTTTTAAATGCGCTTTTATTAGTGTACTTCAAAGTAAAAAAAAAAAAAACAAAAAAAAAAACAAGCAAACAATAATTTTTAGAGAATAAAAAGTTGTTTTTAATTATAATAATTGCACGTCAAAGAATAGAAAGGTCTTTTGTAAAATATTATTTGTTTATATAATACTAGATATAACCCGTGACATGGTTCACGTAACATTTAAAGAAAATTAATACATTAATTAAGCAACTTATACAATTAACAAACTCTTTATAATATTTTACTAGCTGTTTAACCCGTTCTACGCACGGCAGTTCATGAATTTAATTCTAAAAAGTGAATAAAATGAATTTAATTCCCCTGTTAAAGTGTTGAATTATTCAATAACTATACAATTTAGAAAAAAAAATTACTACTGTGTAATTTTTTAATGAAACTTAATTTATGTTGCTATGGCAGCAGACGATAAAACGATATATTTGGAATAAGGGAATAAATAGAATAAAAATTTTGTTGATGTTTGTAATAAAATGTTTTTCTTTATTTAAAAAAAATGAAATAATGAAGAGCAATTAAATAATCTCTAATTATTTGCATGCGAGGTAAAATAATTATCGTAATACCCGCTACAGCTTCTTACTATTGCAGCGTGGCGTCCGTAATATGTATATCTCACATTGCAGTAAACATTTAAAACTGTTTAGAACTCACACGATTACGGGTTGACATAAAAAATGCAAAACTTCGTCAAAAATATTAAAAACTATTTAAAATTTTCGATTTTTTTGCCCCAATCGTTCGTGCTCCCTACCAGCAACACGTTTGCCAAATTTCGTAGCCCCGCGCCCTGCGGTTTCCAAATTTTTGAGCTAACATAGATAGATACGCGCACGGATTTTAATAGGGTATATAATTCTAGCTGACCCGCCCGGCGTTGCCCGAACCCGTGTAATAAACTTAAATCTCTTAAAAAACGAAACTCTGTCCCGGATCTCCGATGGCTTTGGCACCGTCTACCAGGCATACTCGTACGCTTCGGAAAATCTTTTATTTCCACCTTCCACCACCAGGGGAGCATTCTGTTCTAAACAAACCTCTTTACGAACGAATATCTGACACAGTATCCCGTTGCAAGGCATCGTAATAGTAGACGGGCTACAAAAGCGGTTTGGAGAAGATGGGAGCATTATTAGCCGAGTTATTGAAATTAGGCCCAGTTAGAGAAAATAACATTGAGGGGGGCGCCGGAAGGAGGGGATATTCAAGTGTCCTTCAGAAAATGACTAATTAGGAGGACCACTATGCATCTTTAAAAATGTGTTCGTTTGGTTAAGCTATGAACTTAATTACAAATTTGGCTTAAACTATAATTCGTAAATAGTGGTAACTACTACTCATAAATTTACTTTAATGTTATAGAGGGTCACTATTAAGTTAATTATAATGTTTGTAATCAGTTGCGTTGAAATCGGAAAGATAGTTGCTGAGTTATGGAAACGGGGCATAGTTAGAGAAAAAACCTTGAAGGAGGTGCCGGGGAGGAGCGGATGTTCAAGTTCATTTCAGTAAATTACTAATTAGGAGGACCAGTATGCATCTTTAAAAATTGGTTCGTTTGGTTAAGCTAGGAACTTAATTAGAAATTTGTCTTAGACTGTTATTAGGAAATAGTGGTACACGCTATTCACAAATTTAATTTAATTATATAGACGTTAATTATTAAGTTAAATATGATGTTTGGAATCAGTTGCGCTGAATTCGGAAAATTTGTTGCTGATATATGGAAACAGGGTACAATTAGACAAAAAGACTTGAGGGAGGGGCTGAGGGGAGCGGATGTTCAAGTGCCTTTCAGCAAATGATAAATTAAAAGAGCCACTGTATGCATCTTTAAAGATTGATTCATTTGGTTAAGCTAGGGGGTAGTGAGAATACATCGAAACCATGATGACACGCTCAGGAATCGCTTCGATGCTCGGCTGAAAAATCAGCAGTAAAAGGTAAGTGGGAATGCTCTTCCGGTACATATTAACGTCTAAACATTTCCTGATCATAATGAGACCAGCCACGACCAATTTGGTCAATTTTTGAGGGAGTTATGTCCATTTTAGTGACTTCCCTCTGGCCTTATGGCCAAATCTCATTGCATTCGAGCGTCAGTGTTCGCCATTTTTATCAGTTTCCCATACGCGCAAAAATCGCATTTATCTTGTACTTAATTTTTATATTCACATTCATTTATATGTATCTAACCTTGTAGTACCTTTTACTTGTCATTTTTAACAATATATGTCATGTAGTTAATTTTTAAAATTTCAACTTTTTGGAAAACCCGCCTTTTCAACCATTTATGAATTTTTTTTAACACCCTTAAAATCATCTGATCTCTTAGCTTTTTGGTGAGCACATGAATCTAGTACTCCGTTGCATCCTCATAAATTTTTAAATTGCTAGCTCAATTTTAAGTGGTCCGGCGGACTTACCCATTTTTGCCCCGAACCCATTTTGCTTCAATTTTTAGCAATCTCGAATTTTTTAAAAATACTTCCAATTTTTCTATCACCCTGTAAATTTGTGTGTTCATCAATAATATGCTCCGATAATCTCTCAAAAATTTTTGGAACACTAGTATTTTTTTAAGTCGGGTTTTGGGCAAAAATTTTTTCACTTTTGGGCCACAATTTCAACTTTTTCAACTATTTAAATTTAAAAAAAAAAAATACATAAATTTTTTTTATCACCCTGTAAATTTTTGTACACGTATAATTAATGCTCCGACAGCCTCTCAAAAATTTCTGGAGCGCTGGTTAAATTTTAAGGTCACGAACCAGCTTTGTTATTAAAAATTCGGTGCACAACCTGCAGTTGCGGCGTGGGTCGTGGGTGTCTGTTTACGTAAGTACGTCGCGCATTAGCTCCCATTTTTTTTTAATTAATTAAGTGTTCCCGAAAGTGTTAACTGTTCACTTGACTTTGCAAAAGGTCTTAGTAAGCTCTACGGAGCATTTTGGCATACTTTCTGTGTATTTTAGAACCTTTTATGAGCATTCTACCAATTCATGTCACGATAATTTTGTGTATCGCTATTTTTGTCAAAGTGTATTCTACTACAACCTTCATAAAAAAATACTATCATAGCAAACGCTATCGCGTTTGCTATAATATGTTTAAGAAATAGAAAATGCAAAGTTTTTTCTGAAATTTCTGGCGAACCAGTTGACATATGACAATGATTTTTTTTTTTTTGAAAGATAAAACTCGACGAGACGAATAAAATGATAATGATTAAATGATTTCAAAAGTTGGCATTGACAGTAAGCTGCAGCCAAGAAGGAACCCCTTTCCTTTCTCATGCTCAATTAGAAGCACTTGTCCAACCTTTTTCATACTTAAACATATTAACCTCTTTTGGTGCTCTTCAGAGCATTTTTTAATACTAGTCATTTATATCTTTTCCATATTTCTGTTTATTGCTCTAAATGCCCAATTAAATTTCCTATACACAGATGCCATTCATTTTTCTCTAAGTATTTTTTAAGTGTATGTTTTGTATCTTTAAAGTGTAATTTGCTTATTTCAAATAAAATGGCGTCGTTTTAAACAGACCCACGCCAAAAATTTCCAACGATTGGTTGGTTGACTGTAAGGTGACGCTGCATAAAACAAGAGGAGGCAAACTCAATAAGATTAGAGATGTCTGCATAAGAGAGAGTAATAGCGTTGGAGTTGGTTGCTTAGCAACCAGCATTTAGTATCGAGGTTTTGACACACTAGCCATGCTCCCAGTAAACTTTAACTCTCATTTTAATTCCTATCTCGCATTGCATCATGGGTATTCCCTTTCATCTCAAGTATGAGAGTAAAGCTAAGAAGTTAAACATGCGACTCGAACCAGCGAACCTAGGCCCATTTTTGTCATTTAAACCAAGTTTTTTAGGACCAAACTTACAAATGAGCCAATTCACAAGTGCAATATATCAAATTATAGGTTTTCATGAGGACAGTCCATTCCCGTCATTTTTACGCCCCTGGCAAGTCTTTTAAATTTTAATTAAATTTTTTAAAATCTTTAAAAATGCTATCAACATGCCCGTGTCGCATATTGCCACATTGGTCCCCTTACTCGGCATCTATTATTCATAGTGCCGACCTCATTCAGTCATCCCAGGGCGCAGGGCGTCCCCTTCTCTTATTATCAGACCAAGTACTTCTTTAAACTTCAAAATTTCTCACTTTAAAATGTTCAGATCGGCCTGGCTTCCCTATTCGGCACGAACTGTTCGTGGGCTTTCCAACGATGCGGCCCATTTCAAGCTCAGATCTACAGGGAGGGCCCTGGGGCCCCCTCCGGGGCCACTATTGAAAACTGTCCAATCCACAATTGCACTATATCAAAATTTTAGGTTTTCACAAGGACAGTCCATTCCTGTCGTCCATTCCCAAATTTTCTCATTTTTGCGCCCCTGGCACGTCTTTTAACTTTAAATTAAAATTTTAAAATCCTTAAATTCTTACTCGTCATGCCCGTGTCGCATATTGTTACAAAGGTCTTTACATTCTGTATCTCTTATTCCTAATTCCAACTTCATTCAGTCATTCAGGGGCGCAGGGAGTCCCCTTTTCCTATTCTCAGGCCATGAACTCTTTAAACTTAAATATTTCTCAATTTAAAATGCTCAGATAGCCCTGTCTTTCCTATTCGGCATGAACTTTTCGTGGGCTTTCCAATGGTGTGGCCCATTTCAAGCTCAGATCAACAGGGAGGATCCTGGGGCCCCCTTCGGGGCCACTTTTGAAAGCTGTCCATTCCACAAGTGCAGTATATCAAAATTTAGGTTTTCACAAGGACAGTCCATTCCCGTCGTCCATTACCAAAATCTCATTTTTGCGCCCCTGGCACGTCTTTTAAACTTTAAATTCAATTTTAAAATCCTTAAATTCTTACTCGTCATGCCCGTGTCGCATATTGTTACAAAGGTCTTTACATTCTGTATTTCTTATTCCTAATTCCAACTTCATTCAGTCATTCAGGGGCGCAGGGCGTCCCCTTTTCCTATTCTCAGGCCATGAACTCTTTAAACTTAAATATTTCTCAATTTAAAATGCTCAGATAGCCCTGTCTTCCCTATTCGGCATGAACTTTTCGTGGCCTTTCCAATGGTGCGACCCATTTTAAGCTCAGTTCAACAGGGAAGGCCCTGCCCCCCCCCCCCCCGGGGCCACTTTTGAAAACTGTCCAATCCATAAGTGCAGTATATCAAAATTTAGGTTTTCATAAGGACAGTCCATTCCCGTCGTCCATTCCCACTCTCATTTCTGCGCCCCCGGCATGTCTTTTAAACTTTATTTAATTATTTTAAAATCCTTAAAATCGCCCCTAATATGCCCGAGTTGCATATTGTTTCAAAGGCCTTATCAAACTGCATCTCTTCCCCCCTAGTACCATCTTCACTCAGTCATTCAGGGGGCAGGGCGTCCCCTCCTTATGTACCAAGATTAAGTCAATTACTAAATTTCAAAAATTTTCTAAATCTCTCAAACACACAAGTGTACTTTATCACCATAAAGGTATTAAAATTCTACATCTTATCTCATATTCAAAATTTCTCCCAACCATTCTGAGGGCGTAGGGCGGCACATTCAATTTTCAAAATGTAACAGGCAACAACCTCAATTACACACTTTCGCTCCAATGTATCTGACACCGCATCTCACTTCAGCGTCAAATTCCTCATGTGGTTTCCTATCTTCGTAGCCCCTTTCAAAATATTCTTTTTTTTTTGAAGCCCCAGACTCAATTATAAACTCTTTTTAATAAATTTCAATTTTTTAGATCTCTCAAACACACAAGTGTATTATATCTCCATAAAGGTATTAAAATTCTACATCTTATCTCATATTCAAAATTTCTCCCACCCACTCTGAGGGCGTAGGGCGGCACATTCAATTTTCAAAATATAACAGGCAACAACCTCAATTACCCACTTTCGCTCCAATGCATCTGACACAGCATCTCTTCACTTCAGCGTCAAATTCCTCAAGTGGTTTCCAATCTTCGTAGCCCCTTTCAAAATATTCTTATTTTTGAAGCCCCAGACTCAATTTAAACTTTTTTAATAAATTTCAAAAAAATTTTTTAGACCTCTCAAACACACAAGTGTTATATATCTCCATAAAGGTATTAAAATCCTACATCAATTCTCAATGTCAAATCTTCTCCCACCCATTCTGAGGGCGCAGGGCGTCACATTCAAATCTCAAAGTATACCAGGCAACAACCTCAAAAACACACTTTCGCTCCTATGCATCCCATCCCGCATATCATCACGTAAACGTTAAATTCCTCAAGTGGTATCCCATCTTCGAAGCCCCTTTCATAATAGTCTTATTTTTGAGACCTCCTCCTATGCATAAGATCCCGCATCATCACGTCAGCATTAAATTCCTCAAGTGGTTTCCTATCTTCGAAGTCCCTTTCAAAACATTCTTATTTTTGAGACCTCAGACTCATTTTTAAACTTTTTAAATAAATTTAAACATTTTCTAAATTTCTCTTACACACAAGTGTATTATGTCTCCATAAAGGTATTAAATTTCTACATCTAATCTCAAATTCAATTCTTATCCCACCCATTCCAAGGGCGTAGGGCGCCACATTTAATTTTCAAAGTATTCCAGGCAACAACCTCAAATACACACCCTTGCTCCTTTGCACACGTTCCCGCATCTCCTCACAATAGCGTCAAATTTATGGCCTTTAAAATTTATACAATCAGCCCTGCACAGTATATCTCCCTCGGGTGCAGCTGCAGTCGCTTTTAGCTGGACACTTATATCTTCATTGGCTGGTCTCACATGGTTCTCCCAAAATTCACCCATTTTATTCTATCAAGTATTATCTTCATTATCTCTATTCATTTTTTTTTAATTCTCATAATTATCTTTACCGGAGAGATTATCCCACATAACCTTTATCGCTAACGTAAATAAAGTTCTTAACTCAGAAATATAAGATATATATATATATATATATATATATATATATATATATATATATATATTCCAAGAAGAATGAATCAATCACAAAGTGAAAGCTCAGACTCGGAACTCGAAGATAAGAACAACCAGAGATATACAAAATCGACCAACAGTCAACACACAAGAACAAGAAACTCACAACAAATAAAAATGATAACCCCATCAACTCAATCAGGCAGAAGACCGCCACTCCAAGGACAACAATTATATGATATAGAAACAGGTAAAGGAAAAAACCTTAATGTTCACGAAATCCTCGCACAAGCAATCGGCCACTACAGAAGACACAAAGGATGCAACAATGAAGAAGCTGACAAATACCTACATTGGCTGCAAGTAGAAATAACAAAGAACATCGCATACATCAAAAGAAATGCATCACAAACACAAGATTCAACCCAACAAACAAAAATAACAAACACACTGGAAATATTCAAATATGTAGATCAAGACTTCATTGCCTACCTGCATAGGGACACCAGCTGACAAAACGTGAAAGATTTCCTGGTTACCAAGCCCACATTCAGAACATCTCTTAGACAAATGCGCAAACACATCAAACAACACTCACCAGCTGGCACTGAAGGGGCTAACACCTTGCAAGAAAGAATAGTAACTCATCTCAAAGATATGAACCAAATCAAAGAAGAACTAGAACAAATCAAGGAAGGCGAGGTCCAAACAGACAACATATAAGAAGAGTGCAACCACAACACACATCACCAAATACAAGAAAACAACACGGCATCCCTAGAACACAGAATACAATCCCTGGAAGAAGACATAGAACGACTACAAACCAACACACTGGAAAAAGAAAACAAACAGACAGTAAACAACTGGAGGAAAGAATTGAACACCAACAAGCCACCATAAAAGAAAGAGAGGACAACATAGAAAAATTAACAGCAGAACACAAAAAAACCCTCTACTCCAAGATGGATCTCCTCACTCAAGACAATCAAAGACAAAAAGAAGAAATAAACCAACTACATAAGCAGCAAGAAAAGCAACAAAACTGCCAGATCCCGAATGAAGACGAAATTGAGCTGATGACCAAAGAAGAAGTTCAACAACTCCTGATAAAAATAAAGAACCAACTCCCACACATCCAGAACACCAGAATGCTGACAGAAGCCATAATAAAACAAAACACCACAAACACAGAGAAAATATTTCAAAAAATAGCAGATCTGGAATCAAAAGTCTCAGCACTTATCAAGAAACACAAAACACCAGCAATAGAAACACCAAAAGATAACAGCACACACAACTCATACGCAGAAAAACTCAAGCAATCAGAAACAGGCAGATCATCCCAATCACAAACAAGACTAACAACATCTGCAACAGCCAGGCGATACTCCAAAGGGGCAATTTTACTATCTAGAAAATCAAACACGTCTCTAACGATGTTCTCAATCAGAGAACAAATACACAAAGCCCTTAAAAAATACAAGAACGTCCCACCTATACATTGTACAATAGCAAGAAATAAAACAACATTAATAGTGAGATCAGAAACAGAAGAAAATGTCGACGCCCTGTCGGATATAATACACCAATCAGAAGACATATCACGTCTGGTATCCCAAGAATATGTAACAGAAAAAAGGAAAAAGCTGATAATACTAGGCATCCCGAAGTCGATCACACATGACAAAGTATTACAAGAAATCAATAAAAAGACAAACGAAGACACCGAACAACGATTACACATACATAAGAAATATCAAAAGAAAAATCACGAACATACCAATTAGTAATAGACCTCCCAGAAGATCAAGCCTTGTTACTCCACAACGTGGGTCAACTATCGCTCAGCTTCATAACATGATAATAAGGGCATACTCCCCAATAATTCGTTGTCAAAACTGTCAAGTCTTCGGGCACTCCGCTACTAACTGTAAGAGAAAAACGGCTTGTGCATATTGCATGGCAGAACATGAATCTGAAAGATGTCCAAAGAAAAACCATCCGCGACAACACAGATGCTTAAATTGCACCTAAACGCAAGATCAGGATGGATACCCCTACCCAAATAACCATAGCGCCAATTCAGCCGGATGGCAAGTTATCTAAGACCTCTTCCATAATCGCCATCGTGCACAGAACCCAACAGCAGAGAGTTCGCGATGGTAACAACCCCAAACCCAACAACCACACCAACTAGCAATAGAACAACAACACCAAAATTCAAAATAGCACAAATAAACCTTCAAAGGACAAAATCAGCAACAGTAGACCTCATAAATCACTTAATAGAAGATGATTACTCAATAGCCTGTCTTCAGGATTGCGCAGTCACCAATGTAAGACCGCACGGATTACCATCATCCCTGCCTTCATATGCCTCGCAATCCAACAACTGCCACACAATTATACTGGACAACAACCTACAACATATACGAACACAGCAACACCAAAATTCAGTATTCATTAATGTTACACTCCAAGACATAATTATAACAATAGGCAATCAATACTCCCTTCCTTCAGCAGATCTAAAGGAAGATCTTCAAGCCTGGACAAACAAGAGAGGCATGAGCAAACACCTGATACACGTGGGAGACTTCAATACTCATAGCCAACTCTGCGGGTATCCATCGGACGACGACAGAGGACACCATCTCATCACACACATGAGCCAACACCACTTAATCTCGGCAAATGACCCACACAGC
Source organism: Maratus michaelseni (assembly GCA_963931845.1). Taxonomy (NCBI): domain Eukaryota; kingdom Metazoa; phylum Arthropoda; class Arachnida; order Araneae; family Salticidae; genus Maratus; species Maratus michaelseni. The sequence goes on from OZ007588.1 coordinate 466,959,836, forward strand.
TCACCCACATTCCAGACAGAAAGATCACAGGGATGGCCGGACGTCTCTCTTTTCTCGTTCCCAGTATTCTCCAGATTAGAAGAGTGGACTGTGGAAAAAGACATGAATTATAGGGACCACCACTTGATCACCATATATCTAAACATAACAACCCCAACTCTCCCGAGAAGAAGATACAGAACGAAGAACATATCGTTTAAAAAATTCAACCAACACTTAACCTCAAGACTAAAAAAAAGAAACATTAACTTCCAGCAAATAAAAAGTAAAGAAAACTTCGATACACACTATAATGAATTAATACAAATCATACAAGAGACAAGTGAACACACTCTAAAGAAGAAAAGTAGCACACACAAACCCTCAATCAACTGGTGGTCTCCGGAGCTCCGAAAAACAAGAAACTACGTCCGGGCACTCCGAAGACAAACAAACTCTCCAACATCCACCCAAGCCCACAAACAGAAATACAAACAAGAGCGCGCCAGATACAGGCTTCAAATCCACAAAGCCAAACGAGAAGCATGGCTGAGATTCTGTCAGGCAACAACAGATCCCTATGGGAAAATGAAGAAAATTGCCTTCCAGGACTTTCATAAGCAAGAAACATATGAACTGGCACACTCAACAACAATCACACACACCAAGAAATAATTTTACAAGGACCTTACAGAACACATATATGGAAATTCACAGATTACAGACACCAGAACACCAACACCAGACAAGACGACCCCTCCATTCACCATAAACGAGTTAAAAATTGAGATATACAGTTTCAACAAAAACAAGGCCCCAGGAGTAGACAACATAGACCATCCCATCACAAGACAAATATTCAAACATCACCCACAACTACTACAAGACATTTACAACACACTCCTCAAGCTTAACTACTTCCCGACAGCATGGAAGCAGGGGGAACTAGTCTTCTTCTTGAAAAATGGAAAGCCTCCAACAGAAGCGGACTCGTATCGTCCGATTTCCCTGCTGCCAATCCTGGGCAAAATCTTTGAGAAGCTAATACTAAAGCGTATCCTACATGAACTACACAACACACCAAAACTAGCACCGTCCCAACACGGATTCGTCCCAGGAAAATCGACAGAAACGGCAATCCAAGAAGTGCTGTCCATCATAGATCTAAGCAAACAAGAAGACAACTACACATATCTCATCTCTCTAGACTTCCACCATGCCTTCGACAATCTACCTTGGGATGCAACAGTGGAGGAGCTCGAAACCTTAGAACTGAGCAGACCATACATAAACACGACAAGATCCTTCCTATCGCTCAGATCTGCGTACACCAACTGGCTATCTGGAGACCTTCACTGGTTCAAAAAGGGCCGACCCCAGGGGTCGTGCTACGGCCCGTTTCTCTGGAGAATATTCGTCAATAAGATCCTGATAATCCTCAGAGAAAAAGGATTCAAAGTGGTGGCGTACGCAGATGATATACTTCTAATCATAACAGGTCGAACCAGGAAGATCATAGAAGACAAAGGCAATGCAGCTCTTCAACTGATTCAAAACTGGGCGGATTGTCATTCCATTCAAATAACACACGAAAAATCAACTGTTCTGCAAATAAAGAATCGTAAATATCTCAAGCGTCCACCCATACTAAAAATTAATAACAGATCCATCAAATATAACCCCACACTAAAATATCTCGGCTTAGTTCTGGACAGCACACTTTCCTTCCTACCACATCTACATGCCAAGAGATCAGAAATCAACACAGTAGTCCAAAACCTCCTGAAGTTTGCAGCCTTACAACGCAGTATCTCAAAAGCAATACTAAAAATATGGAACAATAAAATCTTAGAAAAGAAAATAACTTACGCTGAAGCAACATGGTTCCCCAAACTACAAAAATTCCACGGGCTGCGACCCCTCTCGGCAATTCAGGCACAGTATCTGCTTTTGATCTCCCGTGCATACAAGAAGACAGCAACCTCAGCTCTCTGCGTCCTCACGGGAACAATGCCACTCTCACTAAGAACAGAGAAAATAGCAGCCCAAGGAGCAATCCTTAGGCTAGGCATCCCCATGGTTGGAATGCAACCAGATATGTATCAACTGAAATTTATACCAACAGAAACTATACCATACAAAACATATTTTGAATGGGCAGAGGATGCAGAGGAGCAGCCAAGTTTGCAAGTATACACGGATGGATCGAAGACCGACGCTGGTGTAGGATACGCTTTCTGCATCTACGACAAAGAAGACACAATAACAGAACATCAAATACACCTGGACACCTCAAACTCCGTTTACCAAGCGGAGCTGCTCGCAATTTCTGACGCAATTTCCTGGCTGCTAACATCCACACACGACAAAGCAACAATAAATTCAGACAGCCTTTCCAGCTTAGTGGCACTTACAGACATGAACACAGAAAATTATCTAATAGGTCAAATAATAAAGAAACTGCAAGACGAAACAAAAAAGATCTTCTTCAACTGGGTAAAAGGCCACTCAGGAATTGCAGGCAACGAACACGTTGACAGACTCGCCAAGGAAGCCACACAACCGGACACATCAATAAAACACATCTTCCACCCAGCACCTCCATCCTACCTCAGAGGACAACTAAAACACAAATACACATCCAAATGGCAAGACCAATGGACAGCGGAGCACAGGGGACGAAAAGCCTACAGCCTCTGTCCAAAAGTCACCGAGGACTTCCTGGTTCCACACCGAAACGTCTACCTGTACATAACCAACCATGGCCCGTTCCCATCATATCTCCATCTATTCAATAAAGCCCCATCTCCATTCTGCACATGTGGAAAAAGAGGAGATGCCACACATTACACACTCAACTGCCCGCTAACGTCAGCATATCAAATAAGGAAACCGGCATCACTGAGGACTTCAGTTTGGTTCCACTACGTCCTCCGCACACCAAATCTACAACAAAAAATAATAGAATGTATCCATCTCCTAGAACACAATCAGCAACTCTTTCAAATGCCTCCAGCACACCTTCTAGGAAATGTCCTGCCCTCAGACGATGATGAAGAAGAATAACCCTCATCATTGACCACAACAATCGCAGAAACACAGTAGTGTAAATAATTCCATTCCCTCATAAAAAACTCATTCCACCACCAGCAACAACTTCAAATAAACACCAGACAACAACAAGTAATAATCATCCACAACTCCTTCACCCAACAGTCCCTCCACACAGTCATCCACCGTCAACAACAGTAAAAGAGACTCATCATCATATACGCCTGTAAATAGACTCTCTCTATCAGCATCACAACAAGACTTTAATATCGCCAGTAAAAGACTCTAAAACCTATCCAGAAATTGTATAGACTCATCATCATATATACCTGTAAAACACCTTTTTTTTTCTTTTTTTTAACCAGCATCACAAACAGACTCTAACATCACCTGTGAAAGACTCTAAAATCTATCCAGAAATTATACAGACTCATCATCCTATATACCTGTAAATAGACTTTTTTATCAGCATCACAAATAGACTTTAACATCGCCTGTAAAAGACTCTAAACCTAATTACCATTTTTATTTTCCTTATTTACTCACGTAATTATAGATAATAAAAATTTAAACTCTTGGAGTTATTGTAAAAATACCTTACTCAAATGAGAGTATATATGTCAAATTGTATTGTATATATATAATTCTTATTCATTGTTCAATTTAGTACTATGTAAAAGCCTAATGGCCTCATTTGTATTTTTTTTTTTAATAAACTTGCCAAGTAGGGCTTGTAGAGCTTAAGCCGTTTGGTAGGCCACCCTGCTTGGTTGAATCTGAATCTGGTTAAGCTAGGAACTTAATTTGATATTTGGCTTAGACCATTATTTGGAAATACTGGTAACTGTTTTCTAGAAGCACACCCTGAAGCAATGCTGATTTTTATGATAATTTAGCAAAATGGAACTAATTTGGAGAAGTTCGGAACATAATTCTCTGAGTTTTGGAAATAAGGCACAGTTAGAGAAAAAAAACCTTGAGGGAGGCGCCGCGAGGAGGCGCGCGGTCAAGTGCTCAACAACAAATCACTAACTTTGACTGTTTGTATGCATCAACTGAATACGGGCTCTGTACTTTTATTATGAACATAAATTTAATTTTTACGAAAACTGTTATTCTAAAATAGCGGTATCATCTATATCTATATAAAACAGCGTTTAAACGTTAAGGGTGAATAAAAAAAATGTTAAATTTGTTAAATGTAATTAGTTCAGTTGAAATTAGAGCAGCAGATTTGGATTTATTAATAAGGAGGGTCAATTAATGAAAATACCGCCGCCAGGTGGCGCGCGGTCAAGTAAAATATATGTGATATTTAATAAAAAGTCGTTGACCCCCACCCCTCCCCATCCACGCAAATTTAACAAATAATCTGTTAAATAAAGTTTTCTGTATTAATAATCTCTATCATACTAATATATGACATGTAAAAAAAACCTTAAACCCAGCTAATTATCATTCATTAAATCGATAAAATCTTTTAAAATTAAGTTTTTAGCATTTGGCAACGGTCAATAATTAAGTTGATTGTCTACATCTCTTATAATTTCTGATCAATCGATTTTAAACACTCGACTGGGAATTGCAATGATTCCTGCCTTGATTTATTTAATGACTCCTGTGGAGACTTTATACAGCCAACCAACCGAAGATTACTCTGTGAAAAAGCGTATTTTTGATGAGATCTCTTTGTGGATAGATTTTAATTAATATTTAATCTATCAAAAATCTATTTAAAATTTTCGAATTTTTTACCCCGATCGTTCATGAGCCCCCTACCAGCTACCCGTGTGCAAAATTTCCTAGCCCTGCGCCCTGCGGTTTTCGAGTTTTTGAGGTTACGTAGATAGGCGAACTGTTTTTAATAGTATAGATAGTAGAAAATACTTTTGATAATCACAATTTGCGTATTTTCGTTTTTATATATATGATCATTTAAATTTCTTTTATGAGCTTGAAATTTCATATTTTTCCAATAATATTAAATGTGGAATTTTTTTTTCTTTGTTATTCTATGTTAGCATTTATATATTTAAAACGAAAGAGGCATTCTGTCAAAATTCCACATGAATATCGTCACTGTACGCGTGCGCCAACGTTTTTTTTAAGGGTCTTTGTCTTTCTGAGGACGGATGAAGTAATCATTGCATTGAAAGCATACACCTAATATAATTTTGCTCTGAGATTGAAAGCTAAATCTTTTTTTTTTAAGAACTCATGTTTCCACTACTAAATATGCATTACTTTTTCCAAAATTTTAAAGAGAGCTTGGATACACGGGCTGTAAAACCGTTTTATTTATCACAAATAAGAATTTTAAAGAGTTTGGACAAAAATAACTTTTTATTTTAAAACTATGAAACGACCCTACGTAAAAAAACAAGAAAGTGAGCGCTTTTATTACTAAATATCAATATTTTTTCGCGAATTTTTTATTTTAAAATATGATTTCATACAAAATCCGGTTAAAGACATAAAATAATAAAAACTTGATGTTTTTTTGAAATTTATTATCACGGGTCCGGGCAACGCCGGCGGGGGTAGCTAGTTTCTATTTATTTTCTTTTACATTTATTCCGTTCATGAAAATTGATTTAAGTTTTCGTGTCGAAGAATATTTTTTAAAGTGATTATATTAGTGAATATTTTTGAGGAAATTTGTTAATTAACATATCACATTGGATAAAACTTTTAGTTGATTAAAATAATCTAAAAATCTACTGAAATTATGTTTCTACTCCAAAAAACTTCACATCTTTAAAAACAAATTGAAGTTATATGATATTCAAAAAAGAAGTTAAAACGTGGTGGAGAATAAAAGTTTAAAAATAAAGAAAATAAATAGAAAAAAATACCTTTAACAATCATATATGTATTGTATTTTTATTTCACATTGCTACACTTTTAGTAGCTGTAGATCTACCAACAATATCAAAATGTTGATCACACTCCAAAGACTTTCAAAGCCTAAATGCGTATTTGTTAAGCAAAAAAGTTGTTTATTCATTTCAATGACGAAAAAAAATCTGAAAAAGCACCTCAAATATGGATGAACATTGTCATATTGATTTTTGTGTTGTAGTTTAGGATTATGGGAGTTTCAAAATTTGACAGGCATACATTTCTAATGAGGAGAAAAAATTAATTACCCTGCAGAGATAGTTTTAATTATAGATTTAAATAATTTTAAATTATAAGGAATTGTATAAGTGTCAGAGAAAGATAACTAATAATACTTGGGCTTTTCTCTTGCGCTTTTCCATAAGCATGGTACCTTTAAAAAATATGAGGGGGATTTTCTTGTTTAATTAGTGGCATCTACTCTTCTTTGAATTTCATGGGAACTATGTCAAAGGTAAATAATATTCTCTAATGAAAATTGCATATGATAACAACTTTTACAACAACTTTCATATATTTATTAAATTTGATCAAAATTTAATATTCTGGAAGATTGTACGGTAAAAGAATGTTAAACTTATGTTTTGGTGACCAATACATTCTGTGGAAATTACACTACTTTGTGTAATTGCTATAAAATACTAATTTTTTGTAAATGAAAACCGACACGTGATTTAAAGCATGAAGCAGCTTTCAACGGGGATAGTTTTTCCTATGAAGTGATACTTGTCTAGTTAAAAAAAAATTCTTTCACATCATGAACCATGTACAAATATGCATTTATAGATAAATTTTTCTAGATAATGTGCATGTTTGTCAACAAACTGGTTTGTTGCGTGTCTACTCAACTTAACGTATGGAAAACGTTGAGCTAAATTACTTGAAATCCCGCTAAATTTCCCGTAATTTTCAAGTAGTTAGGATACATTATGCTATGTGTAGGAAATAATGCATTATGAATTACTAACTCTGCAAGTATTGTTACTTTTCGCCTACAATTTGTTGAGAAATAAGCCTTTATTTGAGTGCGTGACATGCAAAATATCTATTTAAAACATGAAAGCGGTTAAAGAAATCCAATATCATTGTACTCATAGAAAAAATTTTAACATTAATTTTATTAAATACTAAATTTAAGCAAGAAGTTATATTCACAATGTAATTTAAACAGAATTTGCTAAAATTACGTTTTGAAGTTATCTAATTTTTGATGCAAAACATTATTTCTCAAAAATATATTTTTCTTTTAAGAATTGGACAATATTTTCGAAACTGGTGAAACAAAAATGACACCACTTTGTCGAACTTATAAAAAATACATTAGTTTTTTAAATTAAAATGAACGTTTTACGTGAAAAAAAAATTACGTCATTTTTTTCCGATAAATCATTTTACTTTTCCTCCCTCTTTTTTAACACCCATTAATTAATGGAAAATACTATTGTGTGTTATTAAAATGTAGTTATTGTCCACCTAAATCCAAGGTGCTTAAACACGCCTCCTTGGTTGAAGCTGAAGCAGAAAAAACTTATGATGTAATGATTTCTAAACGTCAATATTTGACAGACGAATTTTGGTTATGTAAAATAAATTGAATCATGAAGTTTGATTATGCAAAAATATGTTTTTATTTCTTGGAAAATTTACTTTAATATTAACAAACCAGTATAATAAATTTACCTTTGTAAAATTAGGAACTAAGCCGTTTATTTTTTATTTCCAAATACATTTAAATAAATATACTACGCCATTTAAATGCACTTGTAGTAATCTTTTCAATATGCGTAAAAATGACATAATCTTCTCTGTATGACGTCAGTTTCGGATTTGAAATAAATTATAGTGAGTGAATCTGAATTTTTATTGGTTTATAAAAATATTATCCTTACACAATTTCTTTTAATGGCAACGGGAAAAAAATTGCATTAGAAAAAAAAAAAAAAAAAGATTTCTGTAATGATAAACTATGGGAGATGTTTGAAATAAGTGGTAATGAATGGTCTGAGAAATTTTTAAAGTTGACAGTAATTTTACTTGTGTTCTAAAACGTATGTACATCAAGTTTCGTGCAAATTGGACAAAAACTGCAGATTTGTATAAGAAACACACACACACACACATACCAAGAACGGCTTTTATATATACTAGGGCATCCAACCCGGGCTTCCCGAGATAGAGAATATATGATGTGAAAACAATTTTTTTTAAAATTATTATTATTGAAAATTCTAATAGATTTTTTACACTTAATATTTTTTTTAGATTGCACCCTAACAACACCAAACAGCAGTTTTGTATGAAATATGTCAGTTATATATTCAAATATATTAAAAGCGGTAATTTCGTATTGAAGAAATCGCTAAAAATTTCGTTGCTACAGCAGTTTTCTTTTTAATTATTATTCTGACAATTTCAGCGGTTTTAAGTGGTTATTTCAATTACATGTCTGCTAAATTTGTGTTTTATTTATAGTACTAGCAAGCTGCGACCGCTACGCTGCTTAATTTCTCTTAACGAACCTTTAATCAAGCAAAATATTCACATTTCATAATTCACTTTGATATTTTAACAGAATAATAAGGCTACTATAATTTGTGACTCGTGCTATAACCAATATACACGTCAGGACACGCCGCCCTTATCATTATCTTTTTACGCGTGAAGATTTAGCCATAGTACTCCTTTGTGAAATTTGGTAAATTTTTAAATTCAATATTTGAAAAACGGCATAATCATTAGATTTGAAATTTATATCAAGAAATATATAATTTTTTACCTTTCAAACGCAGTTTGTCTAACAATTTTTTGACAAATACTTTTCGAGCTATTATTTTTTTCAGTAACATCAAATGTTTCATTTTCCGAGATTAATATGTGGCAAAGATTAACGAAAAACCCAGTCGGCAGCAACGCATAGCTTTATATTAAAGAGGATGTTGGAGCAGGGATTCTCACCATCACTTTTGAAAACAGTTCTGTACTTCGAGAGATTCCATAGAAATTGTATTTCAGAATGTTTTTAGAACGCTTTTCGCTCATTTTACCCTTTTAAATTTCGATTTTTTTTAGAATTTGTTATTAGAGAGCATTTACATCTTATAAGTAACTACCATGCCGAATTTCATGTTTCTAGCTCCTTCAGTATAAAAAAAATCGAAATTTTAGAACGTTTTTCGCTCTTGCACCCCTCCCCCCTGTTGTAGTGACACCGATATAAAACATACCCTATGTTACAGCAGGGACTGTTACCATCAATTTGAAATCATCACTTTTGAAATCGGTTCTGTAGTTCCAGAGATTCCATAGAAATTGTAATTTAGAATGTTTTTTAAACGCTTTTCGCTCATTTCACCCTTTAAAATTTCGAAGTTTTTTAGAATTTGTTCTTAGAGAGCATTTACATCTTATAAGTAGCTGCCATGCCAAATTTCATGTTTCTAACAACTTCAGCATAAAAAATCGAAATTTTAGAACGATATTTCGCTCAAGCACTCCTCCCCCTCGTGGTAGTGGCACCAATATAAACATAGTCTATGTTACAGCAGGGACTGTTACCATCAATTTGCCACCATCACTTTGAAAACGGATCTGTAGTTACAGAGATTCCTTAGAAATTGTAATTTAGAATGTTTTTAGAACGCTTTTCGCTCATTTCACCCTTTTAAATTTCGAATTTTTTTAGAATTTGTTCTTAGAGAGCATTTACATCTTATAAGTAACTACCATGCCCAATTTCAATTTTCTATCTGCTTCAATATGAAAAAAAATGTCGAAATTTTAGAACGTTTTTCGTTCTTGCCCCCCTCTACCCCTGTGGTAGTGGCACCGTTATAAAATAATAATGTTGGAGCAGGGACTGTCACCATCAAATTGCTACCATCACTTTTGAGAACGGTTATGTAATTCCAGAGATTCCATAGAAATTGCAATTTAGAATGTTTTTAGAACGATTTTCGCAATTTTTTTAGAATTTGTTCTTAGAGAGCATTTATATCTTATAAGTAACTACCATGCCAAATTTCATGTTTCTAGCTCCTTCAGTTAAAAAAATAATCGAAATTTTAGAACGTTTTTCGTTCTTGCACCCATCTACCCCTGTGGTAGTGGCACCGTTATAAAATATAGCCTATGTTGGAGCAGGGATTGTCACCATCAATTTGTCAGCATCACTTTTGAAATCGCTTCAGTAGTTCCAGAGATTCCATAGAAATGGTAATTTAGGATGTTTTTAGAACGCTTTTCGCTCATTTCAACCTTTAAAATTTCGATTTTTTTTAGAATTTTTTCTTAGATAGCATTTATATCTTATAAGTAACTGTCATGCCAAATTTCCTGTTTCTAACACCTTCAGCATAAAAAATCGAAATTTTAGAACGTTTTTCGCTTATGCACTCCCCTGGGGGTAGTGACAGCGACATGAAATATAGCCTATGTTACAGCAGGAATTGTCAATATTAATTTGCCACCATCACTTTTGAAAACAGTTCTGAAGTTCCAAAGATTCCATAGAAATTGTAATTTAGAATGTTTTTAGACCGCTTTTCGCTCATTTCACCCTTTTAAATTTCGAATTTATTTAGAATTCGTTCTTAGAGAGCATTTACATCTTATAAGTAAATACCATGCCAAATTTCAATTTTCTATCTGCTTCAATATGAAAAAAAATGTCGGAATTTTAGGACGTTTTTCACTGTTGCATCCCCCTGTGGTAGTGCCAGCGACATAAAATATAGACTATGTTACAGCAGGGACTGTTACCATCAATTTGCCACCATCACTTTGGAAAACGGATCTGTAGTTCCAGAGATTCCATAGAAATTGTAATTTAGAATGTTTTTAGACCGCTTTTCGCTCATTTCACCCTTTTAAATTTCGAATTTTTTTAGAATTTGTTCTTAGAGAGCATTTACATCTTATAAGTAACTGCCATGCCAAATTTCCTGTTTCTAACACAACACCTTCAGCATAAAAAAATCAAAATTTTAGAGCGTTTTTCTCTCATGCACTCCCCTGGGGGTAGTGACAGCGACATGAAATATAACCTATGTTACAGCAGGAACTGTCAATATAAATTTGCCACCATCACTTTTGAAAACAGTTCTGAAGTTCCAAAGATTCCATAGAAATTGTAATTTAGAATGTTTTTAGACCGCTTTTCGCTCATTTCACCCTTTTAAATTTCGAATTTATTTAGAATTCGTTCTTAGAGAGCATTTACATCTTATAAGTAAATACCATGCCAAATTTCAATTTTCTATCTGCTTCAATATGAAAAAAAATGTCGGAATTTTAGAACGTTTTTCACTGTTGCATCCCCCTGTGGTAGTGCCAGCGACATAAAATATAGACAATGTTACAGCAGGGACTGTTACCATCAATTTGCCACCATCACTTTTAAAAACGGATCTTTAGTTCCAGAGATTCCATAGAAATTGTAATTTAGAATACTTTTAGAACGCTTTTCGCTCATCTCACCCTTTTAAATTTCGATTTTTTAGATTTGTTCTTAGAGAGCACTTACATCTTATAAGTAAATACCACGCCAAATTTCAATTTTCTATCTGCTTCAATATGAAAAAAAATGTCGGAATTTTAGAACTTTTTCACTGTTGCATCCCCCCTGTGGTAGTGCCAGCGACATAAAATATAGACTATGTTACAGCAGGGACTGTTACCATCAATTTGCCACCATCACTTTTGAAAACGGATCTGTAGTTCCAGAGATTCCATAGAAATTGTAATTTAGAATACTTTTAGAACGGTTTTCGCTCATCTCACCCTTTTAAATTTCGATTTTTTAGATTTGTTCTTAGAGAGCATTTTCACCTTATAAGTAACTACCATGCTAAATTTCATGTTTCTAGCTCCTTCAGTATAAAAAAATAATCGAAATTTTAGAACGTTTTTCGTTCTTGCACTTCTCTACCCCTGTGGTAGTGGCACCGTTATAAAATATAGCCTATGTTGGAGCAGGGATTGTCACCATCAATTTGTCAGCATCACTTTTGAAATCGCTTCAGTAGTTCCAGAGATTCCATAGAAATGGTAACTTAGGATGTTTTTAGAACGCTTTTCGCTCATTTCACCCTTTAAAATTTCGAATTTTTTTAGAATTTTTTCTTAGATAGCATTTATATCTTATAAGTAACTGTCATGCCAAATTTCATGTTTCTAACACCTTCAGCATAAAAAATCGAAATTTTAGAACGTTTTTCGCTCATGCACTCCCCTGGGGGTGGTGACACCGACATGAAATATAGCCTATGTTACAGCACTAACTGTCGCCATGAATTTGCCACCATCACCTTTGAAAACACTTCTGTAGTTCCAGAGATTCCATAGAAATTGTAATTTAGAAAGTTTTTAGACCGCTTTTCGCTCATTTCACCCTTTTAAATTTCGAATTTTTTTAGAATTTGTTCTTAGAGAGCATTTACATCTTATAAGTAAGTGCCATGCCAAATTTCCTGTTTCCAACACAACACCTTAAGCATAAAAAAATCAAAATTTTAGAAAGTTTTTCGCTCATGCACTCCCCTGGGGGTAGTGACAGCATTATATATATTTAACATGAAATATAGCCTATGTTACAGCAGGAACTGTCAATATCAATTTGCCACCATCACTTTTGAAAACAGTTCTGAAGTTCCAAAGATTCCATAGAAATTGTAATTTAGAATGTTTTTAGACCGCTTTTCGCTCATTTCACCCTTTTAAATTTCGAATTTATTTAGAATTCGTTCTTAGAGAGCATTTACATCTTATAAGTAAATACCATGCCAAATTTCAATTTTCTATCTGCTTCAATATGAAAAAAAATGTCGGAATTTTAGAACGTTTTTCACTGTTGCATCCCCCTGTGGTAGTGCCAGCGACATAAAATATAGACTATGTTACAGCAGGGACTGTTACCATCAATTTGCCACCATCACTTTGGAAAACGGATCTGTAGTTCCAGAGATTCCATAGAAATTGTAATTTAGAATGTTTTTAGACCGCTTTTCGCTCATTTCACCCTTTTAAATTTCGAATTTTTTTAGAATTTGTTCTTAGAGAGCATTTACATCTTATAAGTAACTGCCATGCCAAATTTCCTGTTTCTAACACAACACCTTCAGAATAAAAAAATCAAAATTTTAGAACGTTTTTCTCTCATGCACTCCCCTGGGGGTAGTGACAGCGACATGAAATATAGCCTATGTTACAGCAGGAACTGTCAATATCAATTTGCCACCATCACTTTTGAAAACAGTTCTGAAGTTCCAAAGATTCCATAGAAATTGTAATTTAGAATGTTTTTAGACCGCTTTTCGCTCATTTCACCCTTTTAAATTTCGAATTTATTTAGAATTCGTTCTTAGAGAGCATTTACATCTTATAAGTAAATACCATGCCAAATTTCAATTTTCTATCTGCTTCAATATGAAAAAAAATGTCGAAATTTTAGAACGTTTTTCACTGTTGCATCCCCCTGTGGTAGTGCCACCGACATAAAATATAGACTATTTTACAGCAGGGACTGTTATCATCAATTTGCCACCATCACTTTTGAAAGCGGATCTGTAGTTCCAGAGATTCCATAGAAATTGTAATTTAGAATACTTTTAGAACGCTTTTCGCTCATCTCACCCTTTTAAATTTCGATTTTTTTAGATTTGTTCTTAGAGAGCATTTGCATCTTATAAGTAACTACCATGCCAAATTTCATGTTTCTAGCTCCTTCAGTATAAAAATAAATCAAAATTTTAGAACGTTTTTCGTTCTTGCCCCCCTCTACCCCTGTGGTAGTGGCACCGTTATAAAATAATAATGTTGGAGCAGGGACTGTCACCATCAAATTGCTACCATCACTTTTGAGAACGGTTATGTAATTCCAGAGATTCCATAGAAATTGTAATTTAGAATGTTTTTAGAACGATTTTCGCAATTTTTTTAGAATTTGTTCTTAGAGAGCATTTATATCTTATAAGTAACTACCATGTCAAATTTGATGTTTCTAGTTCCTTCAGTATTAAAAAAATCGAAATTTTAGAATGTTTTTCGCTCCTGCACCCCCCTGGGGTTAGTGGCACCGACGTAAATTTTAGTCTATGTTGGAGCAGGGATTGTCGCCATCAATTTGTCACTATCACTTTTGAAATCGCTTCAGTAGTTCCAGAGATTCCATAGAAATTGTAATTTAAGTAGTTTTTAGAACGCTTTTCGCTCATTTCACCCTTTAAAATTTCGATTTTTTTTGAATTTTTTCTTTGAGAGCATTTACATCTTATAAGTAACTGCCATGCCATATTTCATATTTCTAACACCTTCAGCATAAAAAAATCGAAATTTTAGAACGTTTTTCGCTCATGCACTCGCCTGGGGGTGGTGACACCGACATGAAATATAGCCTATGTTACAGCAGGAACTGTCACCATGAATTTGCCACTATCACCTTTGAAAACAGTTCTGTAGTTCCAGATATTCCATAGAAATTGTAATTTAAAATGTTTCTAGACCGCTTTTCGCTCATTTCACCCTTTTAAATTTCGAATTTTTTTAGAATTTTTTCTTAGAGAGCATTTACATCTTATAAGTAACTACCATGCCAAATTTCATGTTTCTATCTCCTTCAGCATAAAAAAATCGAATTTTTAGAACGTTTTTCGCTCTTGCACTCCTCCCCTCTCTGGTAGTGACACCGATATAAAACATAGCCTATGTTAAGCAGGGAGTGTTACCATCAATTTGCCACCATCACTTTTGAAAATGGTTCTGTAGTTCCTGAGATTCCCTAGAAATTGTAATTTAGAATGTTTTTAGACCGCTTTTCGGTCATCTCACCTTTTTAAATTTCGAATTTTTTTAATATTTGTTCTTAGAGAGCATTTACATCTTATAAATAATTACCATGCCAAATTTCAATTTTCTATCTGCTTCAATATGAAAAAAATGTCGAAATTTTAGAACGTTTTTCACTTTTGCATCCACCTGTGGTAGTGGAACGGACATAAAATATAGACTACTAGTCGATCCCGCACAGAGCATCTGCGCTCTAGTGTCTATTCTTTTAAATATAAGCACATTAGAATACGAATTTCACCATTATATGTATAAATACTACGAATAAAAACTTCTTTACTTAGGATTGGATACTTTGAAATTAAAAAATATATACACATCATAAGATACGGACGCCATTTAGAAATATGAAAACAGAGGTACTTTTTCAGCATCATGCATATAAAAACCTTTTTATGCCCACAATAGTTACTGGATACTCTTTAAAATTAAAAAAGTGTATACATATTATATTGAAAGTATCTACACCATTCACAATTATCAATATATTTAATATATAATTTTTTCAGCATCGAAAACTTCTTTATGCACACAATTGTAAATTTCAAAGCTCACATATACTACAGTAACTGAATCAAAAGATCTAACTCTTGAAAGACCAACATACAACTGATCATTAGCTAAAAACTGGATTTGAAAAATCTAAGCAATTTCTTTCAAAAGTTTGACACTGGTATTTATTTATAATAATTGAAAAAGCTAATCGGGTACTAAATTGTATACGCTTAAATGTAAAAGGCATATTATTCTCTGATGGAACAAGTGGTATTCGAGGTGTAAGAAAAGTTTCATTAATATTGAAATCAATTTATTTTGCTTCAATATCATTATTCTGTAAGTTACTAACTATAAGTCTTGCACAGACCTTTAGAAGGTACTAAATTTCTTGATAACATTATGATGGCTCCTGACCTTCATTTCAGTTTATGAGGTGGCATTCCAATTGGTGTTAAACTGTTTAAAAATTCTGCAGTATATGCAAGTTGATCTTGTGAATCATAATTTATGATCATGTCAATGCTTTCATAAACCCTTTCCGTTCCTAGCATACATTGTAAAACACGATTTTTAATTTCAAGTGACAAATTGTTTGCTGTTGTTGTGCTGTTAGTATGGCTCTTCCTTTAAGCTTTTGAAGTGTCACTGTCCTAAAACCGATGTCACTGAAAAGTTGATGCACTGGATCATGTATATCTGGATAGCAAATTGGGGGCAACTTAATAGTTTCCCCACCCTCTTTGACATTCGCCAAACTGTAACAGACCCTTGCTAACTCTCTCTCTGTTTTAAGGGTACGTATCTATATACCGGGTGATCCAAAAGTCAGGACGAACTTTAAAAATGAATAATTCGAAAACTAATCAAGATACAAAGATACGGTTTGCACCAAACGGATGGAAAAGAAACCGGGATTTGTGTGGCAACGAAATAAAAAATAGTTCTGTTGACGACCAACAGATGGCGCTGACGGATTTCTGATGTAGGATTTTGCAAAGCAACAAACGATATAAAAAGGAGCAACTGCAGCAGGTAATGGTAGTCGAAGCTTGTATGCATCGAAATGCTGTCCATAGAGAAAGCCCTTTTAGTTAAACTGTATTATAAGAATTTGGAAAGTGCCATTGCGGCATTGCGAGCATATCGCTACATGAAGATTATGCGGTATAGCAAAGGACCAATAACGTCTTCTGCATTGAACAAAATGATGAGGAAATTTGAAGCTACATGTTCTTTGGCGTCACATCAAAGAAGTGGACGTCCCTCAACAGCCGCTGCTGTTGCCACGACAGTGGAGCAGACGGTGCAATCCATGTCGGCGGTTGCTGCACATGGGAAATGCAGTGCTCGAGAAGTTTCGAGGCAGACAGGAGTGTCGTACGGAAGTGTCTGGAGAGCACTGCCAATAACTTTGCAACGGTATCCCTACAAGTTGCAACAAAACCAAGAACTGAAACCTCCTGACTTCGACTCTCACCGAGATTTTACGAATTTGGTATTCAATAACATGGAAGAGCAGCACAACTGGCTTCACACTGTGCTTTGGACAGATGAAGCGCATTTCACACTCTCTCGTGCTGTTAACACCCACAATTGTCGAGTGTGGACCACAGAAAATCCACATGCATTTGTTGAGGTACCCTTGCAACAGCCTAAAGTGACTTCACTGCTGATTTCATAATTGGTCCATTTTTTTTTCAAGGAAGTCACACAGACGGGTTCCAAAACAGTTTCTGTCACTGGTCAGCGATATGTAGCACTGTTACAGAACAACATTATTCCTGAACTGCAAGTGCGACAGGCACTCCAAACAGTCACCTTTATGCAAGATGGAGCACCACCTCATATTGCTATGCCGGTGCAACGCCTGCTACGCTCGACATTTGGGGAGGATCGCATTATCAGTCGCTGCTTTGCCCGAACGCATGGCCTCCAAGATCTCCCGATCTGACACCCTGTGACTTTTGGCAGTGGGGATTCTTGAAGTCAAAAGTGTACCGTGACCAACCGGCATCACTAGCAGAACTGAAAGATGCCATTCGCCAAAATGTGTCTGCCATAACTCAAGAAATGCTACTAAATGCTGTGAACGGTGTGGTGCCTCGTCTCACAGCTGTACTTCTGACTGATGGACAGCACATTGAACATTTACTGTAATACTAATTAACTTTAATTAAGCTGACTTGTAAGTTGTCAACATTTTTTCATTTGTAAACTATCTTTTGGTGCAAAAAAACACTATAGCGCCAACTGTTGGTCGCCAACAGAACTATTTTTTTTCATTGCCACACAAAACCCGGTTTCTTTTCCATCCGTTTGGTGCAAACCGTATCTTTGTATCTTGATTCGTTTTCATATTATTCATTTTTAAAGTTCGTCCTGACTTTTGGATCACCCGGTATTTAAAACGCTAAGCGATTTCTTTCGACAATCCGTTAGAACAAACTACTGCATCAAATTACACCATTCTTATTTTAAATGAAAGATATTAGGACACAGATTTGTTATCGTGCATTCGTTTGTTCGAAAATTTAATTAATTAGCTGTAATTTTCAATTAAACATTTACTTCTGCTTATGACGTCATAAAGTTGACAACTCCCACTTTTAAGGCAAAGATTTTTTTCCCTGAACCCTGTGGTTCGCCAATCTTTTGACATTAACTAATATCAACTAGGTAATATTTTAACATTGTAGTATAAAATCTTAAAAAAAAAAAAAAAAAAACTTAATTAGCTAGAATATAATCATAATAAAATATCTAAACGTAAACATATCAATATAAATAACAAATCTCACGTAAAATGTTGCAATTTAAATTATTCCAATTGAAACAAGATTTGGAGAGTTATCCTTGACGCCCAACTAACATAAAAGTACCTATTTTATTTTATTTATTTACACACATATTCAAATTTATTATAAAACACCAGGTTGCCATACAAAGCAAAAATCGTCATTTAGGCGCCAAAAAATAACCCAGGTGCGTCTGCGATATCTGTACTGATTTAATCAAAATTATTTTTGTTGTACCGCATGTTGCAAAATTAATTAAATCCATGATTATTGTTTCTTTCTCAGATTAAAAATAAGAAAATTGGTACTTCTCTATTATCCCGTCGACCACTTTTCATAACAAAAAACTATCGCCAAACTGTAACGCCAAATAAACGGGAGAACGTTGCCATTGGAATATCAAAATAAATAAATAAATAAAATACATGAATTTAAGGACACAATTGTTATTTTAATTAATGAAATAACTAATAAATCAGTAATACATAATGAAAAATAGACGCAAATCTCGAATTAAAAACCACTTGATGACGTAACAAACACGTATAATGCTTCTGACAGCAAGTAAATCGGACTGTATTTTTGGCGTTTAATTTTACAGTTTGGCGATAATTTTTTGTTGTGAAAAGTGGTCGACCGGATAATAGAAAAGTACCAGAAAATTTAATGTTTAACGAAATTCAATTATTTGACCGATCGCAAATTTTGGTTCTTTTCCGTTATACCGACACCATGCCATACATGTAAATATATGCTTGGCGACAATGGTGTCCGTATAATGGAAAAGTACTCAATTTTTTCTTAGTTCGGGCTATACCAAAAACAAACATTTTACAGGTAACAAAAAAATCGCCGAAAATGGCTGCTTCATCAGCTGTTATGACAGCAAAGTTAGATAAAATCTAATAACCTGAATTTTACAACGTTTATGCGAAACACCACAGAGAACACACGCTATTTTTATATAAGTATAGGGTATATTTAAACGAATAAGAGAACTAACAACCTTCAATAATATAATGCATGAAAAAGTAAACAACGAAGTGATTCAGCAAATCATAAAAATATGTATTTCTTAATATAACTGTAAAATACAGAAGAATATTCTGGTACCATAAAAAATATTCATTATCCCGTCGAAATTCCGTGCATTATCCCGTCGAAATTCCGTGCATTATCCCGTCGTCCGATTAAGAAAAAAAAACTATATGCAAATTAGGTACTTTTCGGTTAGCCGGCGCCAATAAAGTATATACATATTTATATATATATATATATATACACACATTATAACAAACTCCAATGGAAAATTACTTGCAGAATCATTATCACAAAAGCCAACCAAAATCTATAAACCACATAATTTCAATACTAGAAAAACAAAACTATACACATTATATATATTTGTAATATATATATATATATATATACTTCATTGGCGCCCTGCTAACCGAAAAGTACCTCAAATAATTCGCCAAACTGTAGCGCCCAATAAACAAACGGAAGAATGTTGCCATTAAATCTCAAAGAATAATAATAATAATAATAATAATAATAATAATAATAATAAGAATAATTAAGAAAAGCCCCATTTACTAAAGTATCATTTATCAGTAACTTTTAACAATAAAATTTACAATATACTAATGAAAACAGTATCAAAAATAATCTTGGATATATATTTATTTACATTATTTCTCTTAATTATGGAAAAGGAATAATCATCCTGATTATATAAAAGAATGAAGAAACCACACAAATAAATTACACTTGAAAACATTAAAAATTTTCTTTTTCTGTAGATTGATTTATTATTGTAAAAAAAATTCTTCATCTTTACATAAAAATTGATTAGCTTAAAACGATAGATGCGTTTCAGAAGATATGGGTTTAAAACGAACAATGATTAAAGAAGATATTTTAAAATTTTTGATCAAAACATTTAAAAACTTTTTTTACGTCGAATTTCGACGGTGCGTTTGGGGAGAAGCAATGCACATGCGCATAGGAGCTCATTCGGTTGCATTATCACAGGGGGAGGGGATGTGTGCCTTATTTAATATGTTCTTTTATTGACTGAATATGAGATGAACGTAGGGATATGCTATTTGTATGATAATTCATAGGTTCAGGAAATTTTCTTTCTTGCCGTGGGGAATAGGGCGTAAATGTCAAACTGATTTCCATTTTGTTTACGGATTGTTTGTTTGGAGATTGCATCGGAAATAATAACGTAATTCACTGGGGGAAATTTTTTTAAAATAAAATATTTGAAAGATTGTTTCATAAGCACCCCTACTTATTTAATAAAGAAGCTTATTTTACTAATATTGCTATTGTAATTTTTTCCGTCAAGTATTGACAGGTACCATCTAGTATTTTCTGTAAGTTTCAAAATTTAAAATTTAGAACAAAGTCTATGCACCTTTATGCAACGCTAAATTGTTAGAGATCTTGAATCTCTAAAACTGAGAGGTAGGACATGACGGAAAATTCCACTCTATAAGATCATTTTATTCATTTATTATTCTCGATTCTATATTATAAATCACAAATATGTGCATCAGTAACATTGACGTCTTAAGATGCGGACAACAATGAGGTTAAATTGCATAAGGTAAACAATGGAGCTAATGTTTAAATTGGTAACAAAATGGCGGGTTTTTTGGTTTGAATTCGCACTTTATTTTCTTTCCTTTTTAGATAGCAGCTAGTTTTTTGCAAAAAATAAGAAAAAAAACAGCCCCATTTTTACAAAAATCGCATTTTCAATGCAGGAAATTTTTCTACATAATGTGTGAAGAGTTTTAAATCGATACCTCAAATACTTTTCTTAATATTTGCAAATTAGTGAAAACACTTGTTGCCACAGGCAAAAAAGAAATAATCGCGATTTCTGTGCCACGTACGATAGCGTAATATATATATAGATGTTACAGCAGGGACTGTTTCCATCAATTTGCCACCATCACTTTTGAAAACGGATCTGTAGTTCCAGAGATTCCATAGAAATTGTAATTTAGAATATTTTTAGAACGCTTTTCGCTCATCTCACCCTTTTAAATTTCGATTTTTGTAGATTTGTTCTTAGAGCATTTACATCTTATAAGGAACTACCATGCCAAATTTCATGTTTCTAGCTCTTTCAGTATAAAAAAAAATCGAAATTTTAGAACTTTTTTCGTTCTTGCACCCCTCTACCCTTGTGGTAGTGGCACCGTTATAATACTTAGCCTATGTTGGAGCAGGGACTGTCACCATCAATTTGCCACCATCACCTTTGAAAACACTTCTGTAGTTCCAGAGATTCCACAGAAATTGTAATTTAGAATGTTTTTAGACCGCTTTTGAAAACGGTTATGTAGTTCCAGAGATTCCATAAAAATTGTAATTTACAATGTTTTTAGAACGATTTTCGCTCATCTCACCCTTTTAAATTTCGAATTTTTTTAGAATTTGTTCTTAGAGCGCATTTACATCTTATAAGTAACTACCATGCCAAATTTCAAGTTTCTAGCTGCTTCAGTATAAAAAAATCGAAATTTTAGAGCGTTTTTTGCTCCTTAACCCCTCTGGGGGTAGTGGCACCGACATAAAATATAGCCTATGTGGGAGCAGGGACTTCACCATCAATTTGCCACCACCACTTTTTTAAAATCGCCTCAGTAGTTCCAGAGCCGCTACAACAAACCCCTACAAACAAACAAACAAACAATCTTTACTGCTTTTTAATATTAGTATAGACAGATTTTATTTATTCCTTAATGGAGTTTTAATTTCGTTATTGAATATTAGCTGGAAACATGTACTGAAATGTTTATATTGTTTAAAGTGCAAAGAGATTAATATTTTGTAATCGTCTGCAAACGATAGAGAAAGAATTTTTTAATTTACTAGGGGGCTCTGCCCCCTGTTCGCTACGCTCACCAACCCCCGTTCTGATTTCACAGCCTCTTAAAACCTGGTAATGTATCCTGTTTTAAAAAGATGATGATGATGATATCACGAACGGCGACTATCTTCTGTAATCAGGTTATAATGCTTTTTCATTTAACTGGTTATAATTCTGTTTCATTTAATTCATCTTCTTTATTTTTAATATTCATGTGTAAATACAATTTTTATGACGTAATTTTGTTTATTTCCTGCTTTCAACACGTGATCAATTAATTATTATTTTAAACTTTCATGACTGTTTTTAATAGTTTCGCGCAAATACATTTTTTATTTGAGATAAAACATAATCCTTTGCGCTTATTTAGAAATTGGTAACAATATAAAAAAATTACTTTTTCAATAAAAGAGTTTTTACGCGATTTTTAAGGATTTTTTGAGTTTTTATTGTCCGACCGTGATAATTTTTTTTAATTTCTGAAAGCTCGTTATATTTCGCGTCTGGTGGTATGATTATCGAATCCGTAGGATGGCTAGAAAATAAGTAATAACTGCTCAAAAAAGTCCCTAGTAAAAAAGCGATGAGAATAACCCGGAATATCTACGCAGAATTTGATTGGTCCATTTCTAAATCGTTTTTGGCTCAGTTCCAGATTACTTTTTTTTTAATATAGAAGGATTTATGCTTGAAATTTAATTTAAATGCTATAATAAATGAGTAAATTGCGATACAGTTTACAAAAAAATTGCATTTGAATGTAGATTTTTTTTCCCTATTCACGGTGTAAAAATCGAAAATATACGATGTTTAGAAATTTAAAAAAATGCAATGGCAAAAATCGCAAAAGCGAAATCTCATCTTAAAGTGTAGTGTTGCCATTTGCAAATTGACGTCAGCGTTACGCACGGACACGTTTGTCCTTTATAATATAGATAGATAGACCAGCGGCTGGTCCTGACTTCGCGCGGTTGGACAATGTATCGACTGTCGACTACAATGTAGGGTAGGGATGGGTATATACTTTTAAAATGAATTTTCTAAATCTTCTAAATCAGATGAACGCAGGAATCAGACAAAATTTCAGTACTTACAAATTTTGAACTATAAGGAAAAGCTTGTAAAAATGTGATAAATATTTTTTTTTCTGTTTATGTACATATTGAAACTAAAAATTTATTTTTATGTAGCAGAACCACTCGGTTTCGCCCGAGTTAACATTGGCTTTCCGGGTAACATAAATCTCATCAAAAAGTCACCTGTAAAAAATGCAGCCAAGTCTCGTAACTCATTTACCGTAAAAAGTACTGAGATCGTATAAAGCCAAGTTTAACTATCTTATTAACTCTGAAATTTTCATTCACAAATCACTCCTAGTCTCTACATCTTTAGTTAATTATTATTTTGTGACTTGGCAATTACGTAGCACGAGAATGTGATGTATATAGTTAGTCTTAATCAAATAATACTATAACATATTAAAGTGTAATAACTTCCCTGTGCGTATATAATTTGCCTTAATTGAATTATCCCATCCCATCCCATAACATAGTAAGGTGTAATAACTTCCCTGTGCTGCGTAATTGCCAAGTCACAAAATAATAATTAACTAAAGATATAGAGACTAGGAGTGATTTGTGAATGAAAATTTCAGAGTTAATAAGATAGTTAACTTGGCTTTATACGATCTCAGTACTTTTTACGGTAAATGAGTTACGAGACTTGGCTGCATTTTTTGCAGGTGACTTTTTGATGAGATTTCACTTCTTTTTGTAAGTAATCCTCCTTTTCTTGATCTTGGGTTCTTTTTGGGGATCATCCACTGATTTTCACTAAGCCCACACTCTATCCCTATTATTTACAGGAATAAAAAATTTGAAGCTTTAGTTTCGTTTGCAAAGTACTGTAGATAAAAAGAGATTTCAGGTTCCTAGGCAAGCACTAAGTTATGGGAGAGGGAGTGTCAAAAGAACTCTCAATTGCTTCCAGGATAGGTGCTATCCATATGAGATATTACTCGCAGCCCTAGATACCTGATATTTAACATAAAAGAACTTTTTAGTATAAAAAGAAAGCCAAAATTAAAAATTCAGGAAATTTCCAATAAATCAAACTATATTACTTTTTTCGATGTTTTTTTAAATCTTTTTTTTATTATTTACGGATTTTTTATTTTTTCCTTACTTTGTGTACTAAACCCTGCCTTTCTGCCAAATGTCAAGCTTCTAGGGATTACAAAATCGAATTATTTTCAAATTTTCGACTTTTTATAAATTTATTGATTTTTCGATTTTAATTCTAAGTTACCTGATTGTCATGCCAGTATAGTAATTCTTTGATCCGTCTTCTTAGGATCATTTAGGTTCAATTTAGAGATAAATCAAGTGAATCTTAGAGTCACCATGATTTTATTTAGAAAGGACTATCAAGCCATAACCAGCCAGTAATGTCGGGAGGGGAGGGGGAGCTGTGAAAATTTTTGTGGGGCCAGCATCATTTAACAATCCATATTTCATATGCGAAGTAAATAGAGTATAACCTGTGAAAGAAAAAAAACTGTCTATAAAGAAATCGCCTATAACGTAACCAGTCTATAGCGGAACTTTTCTATAACGAAATTCGTAAACGAAAGAAAAGAAAACCATATTCCGGGGGAAATAACATAAAACAATTAGGGGCGTTGTACTAGCTAATAGGACAATTATCTTAAAACTGATGTTTCTAGCAGTACAAAATCAAATTGTTTTCGAATTTTCGATTTTTTAAAGATATTTCAATATTTCGATTTTATTTTCGAATTTAACGAATTTTTTAATTATCCCTTTTATTGAATAGTAAATACTACCTTTACACCCTTTAACCTTACCTTTACACCTTACCTTTTAAGTTTTAAGTTTCTAAGACTACAAGATAAAATTATTTTCAATTTTTGATTTTTTCGAATTTTTTTTATAATTTTCTGGATTTTTTATTTTTTTCTTATTTTGTATCCTTTATTTCAAATTTCAAATTTCTAGCGCTACAAAATCGAATTATTTTGAAATTTCCGATCTTTTTCGAGTTTTTTATTCTATTTTCGAATTTATTGTGTTTTAATTTTTCCTTTTTCTGTATCCTAAACAATAAGTTTACGCCGAATTTTAAGGTCTAAATCTACAAAATCAATTTTTTTTCAATTTTTCGAATTTTTAAATTTTTTTTAAATTTTCCGGATTTTTAAAGTTTTTCTTAATTTGCATCTTAAATAATACCTTTATTCCGAATTCCAAGTTTCTAGCGCAACAAAATCGGATTATTTGAAATTTTTCGTTTTTTTTTCGATTTGTTTATTTTATTTTCGATTTTTTGGGGCGTTTTTGATGTTTTCTTTTTCTGAATTCTAAACACTACCTTTACACCAAATTTTCAGTTTCTAAGACTACGAGATCATATTATTTTCAATTTCTCACTTTTTCTTTTTCTTTTCCTTTCTTTCTTTCTTTTCTTTTCTTTTTTTTTAATTTTTGAAATTTTCGATTTTTTTTTCGAATTATCCATATTTTTTAATGTTTCCTTATTTAGTATCTCAAATATTACCTGTATTCCGAATTTCAAGTTTGTAGCGCTATGAAATCGAATTATTTTCCAATTTTCCTTATTTTTCGATTTTTCCGATTTTTTTACTTTATTTTCGATTTTTCCGATTTTTTTACTTTATTTTCGATTTTTCCAAATTTTTTATTTTATTTTCGAATTTTATTGCGTTTTTTATTTTAACTTATTCTGACTTATTCTAAACACTATCTTTACTGCGAATTTTAAGTTTCTAAGGCTAAAAAATTATTAATTATTTCAATTTTTTTTGAATTTTTCGAATTTTTGAATTTTTTTTTTCGAATTTTCAGGATTTTTTAATTTATCCTTATTTTGCATCCTAAATACTACCTTTATTCCGAATTCCAAGTTTCTAGCGCAACAAAATCGGATTATTTGAAAATTTTCGATTTTTTTCGATTTTTTCGATTTTTTAATTTAATTTTCGATTTTTATTGTGTTTTCGATGTTTTCTTTTTCTGAATTCTAAACACTACCTTCACACCAAATTTTATGTTTTTAAGACTACAAGATCGTGTTATTTTCAATTTTGTTCGAATTTGTTGAATTTTCGAATGCTTTTTTTTTTTTAATTTTCCGGATTGTATAATTTTTCCTTTCTTTGTATCCGAAACACTAGCTTTATTCCAAATTTGAAGTTTCTATGGCTGCGGGATCTACCCAACCTTTTCGATGACGCGAGAATGAGTGAGTGTGTGAGTGACAAAAAATCGAAACTTTGAGTTCATATATCGTCTGCACTAATTTATGGGTATTTTTCGAATTATCCATATTTTTTAATTTTTTCTTATTTAATATCTTAAATATTACCTTTATTCCAAATTTCAAGTTTATAGCGCTATAAAATCGAATTATTTTCAAATTTTCCTTATTTTTCGATTTTTTCGATTTTTTTTTTCGAATTTTATTGCGTTTTTTATTTTAACTTATTCTGAATCCTAAACACTATCTTTACCGCGAATTTTAAGTTTCTAAGGCTAAAAGATCAAATTATTTTATTTTTTCAACTTTTTTTCGAATTTTTCGAATTTTTGAAATTTTTTTTCGAATTTTCCGGAATTTTTAATTTTTCCTTATTTTGCATCCTAAATACTACCTTTATTCCGAATTCCAAGTTTCTAGCGCAACAAAATCGGATTATTTGAAATTTTTCGGTTTTTTTCGATTTTTCGATTTTTTCAATTTTGCCTTCGATTTTTTTGGTGTTTTTGATGTTTTCTTTTTCTGGATACTAAACACTACCTTCACACCGAATCTTAAGTTTCTAAGACTACAAGATCGTATTATTTTGAATTCTCAATTTTGATGAAATTTGTAGAATTTTCGAATGTCTTTTTTTTTTTTAAATTTCCGGATTTTATAATTTTTCCTTTCTTTGTATCCTAAACACTACCTTTTTTCTAAATGTCAAGTTTCTAGGGCTACGGGATCTACCTAATCTTTTTGATGACGCGTGAACGAGTGAGTGAGTGAGTGACAAAAAATCGAATGTTTGCGTTCATATATCGTCTGAACTAGAAAAGACAGAAAGTTGTAATTTTAAATTTTGGTCCCGTGTGCCAAATACTCTAGAAAAACGAAGTTTCAAATTTTTGGGATACTCCAGTGCGGAGATATGGGGGGGGGGGGTCAAAAGTGCCCTGAGTTGCTTCCAAAAAAGTATGCTTACGGCTGTCCTCTCTCGACTTGGCGGAGGCACTGCCGTGCCTCCAGATAAAAATGTAATATCCCAAAAATTCGCCGATCACAACAATGCATTCGCGTCCGAAAACCGTTAAATTAGCAATTAGAAAAAACTTATGTTATTTTGACGCAATCATATTAAATCCCTCAACTTTATAAATTATTATTATTTTTTTCTTTTAAAAATGTCTTACGCAAAATATCTAATAAAAATTCAGCAATAGTTGTCTTATTCGTCTAATCTTCCATAAGCGGGGACTTTTCCGATGTTCAACCCCCCTTAGTGGGTGAATTTCTAAAATCGCTCAAATACGTGTTTAATCCTTTATTTAATAGATTTGTTACCCTGAATTTCATGCTGCTACGTAAAACTGCTGCTGAGATATCACGAAATGACCTAAAACGTTCGACCACGCCCCATTTAACCCCTTAGGGGGTCAATTTTAAAATTCGCTGAAATATGTGTTTAACTATTGTTTAGTAGATTTGTGATCCTGAATTTCGCGCTTCTATCTAAACTGCTGCTGAGATATGGTGAAATGACATAAAACGTTCGACACCCCATTTAACCCCCTTATGGGTGAATTTCTAATATCGCTGAAATAAGTGTTTAACAATTAAGTTAGTAGATTTGTTATCCTGAATTTCAGGCTCCTACCTAAAACTACTGCTGAGATATTGCGAAATGACCTAAAACGTTCGACCACCCCCCCATTTAGCCCGCTTAGGGAGTGAATTTCTGAAATCGCTGAAATACGTGTTTAATTATTGTCTAATAGATTTGTGACCCTGAATTTCGCACTCCTACCTAAAACTTCTGCTGTGATAATGCGAAGTGACCTAAAACGTTCCACTCCCCCATTTAACGTTTTAGTGGGTGAATTTCTAAAATCGCTGATATACTTGCTTAACCATTTATTTAGTAGATTTGTTATATTGAATTTCATGCTACTACCTAAAACTGCTGCTGCGATATGGCGAAATGACCTAAAACGTTCGACCCCCCCCCATTTAACCCCCTTAGAGGGTCAATTTCTAAAATCGCTGAAACACGTGTTTAAGTATTGTTTGGTAGATTTGCAATCCTGAATTTCACGCTCCAACCTAAAACTGCTGTTGAAACATGGCGAAATGACCTAAAAGGTTCGACCACCCACCTCTCCCATTTAACCACCTTAGGGAGTGAATTTCTGAAATCGCTAAAATACGTGTTTAACTATTGTTTAGCAGATTTGTGATCCTGAATTTCATGCTCCTACCTAAAACTGCTGTTGAGATATGGCGAAATGACCCAAAACGTTCAACCCCCCCCCCCCCAGTTAACTCCCTTAACCCTTTGAGGGGCGGTGGTATATATTATATACAACCTAATTTTAATCCGATTCAAACCAGAAACTTTTAATTAAATTTTACTTTTTTAACTTTGACGAGAAAAACTTGGAAAATTGCTTATTCTTATTTTGAACTAAATTCTTTCCCAAATTCCGGTTGGAACTCCACGTTACAGGCGCACAAGTGCTTGCCCCTGAAAGGGTTAAAGAGTAAATTTCTAAAATCCCCGAAACACGTGTTTAATTAGTTTTTTAGTAGATGTCTTATACTGAATTTTGCGCTCCTACCTAAAACTGTTGCTGAGATATGGTGAAATCACCTAAAACGTTCAACCACCCCTTTAACCCCCTTCGGTAGGGGGGGGGATTTTCAAAAATCTCTTCTTATTGCTTGTCTAGGTCATAACAGCAATCTATTGTCCAAATTTCATGATCCTGACTTTAGTCGTTTCAGCTGGGCGTTGATGAGTCACCAAGTCAGTCAGGGGTTCTCTCTTTATACGATGATTTATTATCAATTTGTATACACCACGGAGTACAATCTTTCATGAAGTAACTCTGGATAGCAGCACCACAGGAATGTCTCTCCATTCAGTACTGACATCTATCGTTCAGGTGTTTTTCTTTCACTGCAGTACCCATAGAATGTAGATGTAGTTCTGTGTTGTGTTATGTGTAAGTACTTGTCCTGTAATTTTAATTAAAATGTGTAAAGTAATTCATTTCGCCCACCTCAGTTTTGGTTCTGTTATATTTAACTAATTAAGTCTTCTTCTTCAATACATAATAATATAGCGACGATGGAAAATATTCTCACAGGAATATATAAAGAAATTCTGAGTCGTACGCAAAATGGCTTTTGCTTTTGATTTCGTTCTACAATTATGTGATGTTTCTTCCTGCTAAAGTTATTCTATAAATTGATTTTCTGCAAAAGAAAAATTTCGTCATTTACGGGGTGGTAAGTTTATATATATTTTTTCCTTTTCTGAAGTGAATAAAGTACAATTATGTTTCAAAACTTCAAAGAGTTTAACGATTCCATTGAATCGTTCAAGTCATACGTTAAAAGGCTGGAACAAAGTTTTATACTTCATGATGTGAAAGAGGAAAAAAAGGTCCCTGCGATAATTTCCTGTGTGGGTGCAAAATTGTATAATTTATTATGCGATTTAACTTTTCCTAAATATGTTGAATCTTTGAAATATGAGGAAATTGTTGATATTCTGTTAAAGCACCTAAGCTCCGCCCCTAATAAATTTTGTCAAAGAATAAAATTTCGTAATTCTTCTCAAAATGAAAACGAATCTATACAAGATTTTGCAGCTAAATTAAAGAAAATGACAACTTTTTGTGCTTTTGCTGGCGAAACATTAAATGAAAATCTTTTGGAACAGTTTCTTAGAGGTTTAAAAAAAGAAAGTATTCTGAGTAAATTACTTACGCAAATTGATGATTTAACTTTTGAGAAAGCCATTGAAAAGGCAATTATTTTGCAAAATAACGAAAATTATATTTTTGAATTGAAGCATAAAAATTTGAATGTAAATAAACTTGTATGTTCTAAAAATGTACAACCCAATAAATTTCCAAATAATTTTCAAAAACAGAAAATTAACAATAATGTAAATAAGAGGAATTCTGAGGTAAATAAAAATAAATTGAAGTGTTACAGATGTGGAAATCCATTTCATTTAGCAAATGTGTGTAAATATATTACTACAACTTGCAATCAATATAAAAAGCAAGGGCATCTCAACAAAGTGTGTAAAAATAAAAATAACAATTCTCAGAAACAAACAAATGTATTGCATACAGTTGATATTTTATCTGTGAGTCATGATAAAGGTACTACTCTAATAAAAGTGTGGGTTTTAGTTGAAAATAAAGCTAAAGCTGATATGGAGTTTTAGATACGGGCTCCGGAATTTCGGCAGTACCTGTTAAACGTTTTCGGAGAATTTTTCCGAATAATAAATTTTTCTGACAGATGTTCAGTTAAGAACTGCAACTGGTGAAATGTTTACACCTGTTGGGTATGTAAATGTAGATGTTTCTTATGAAAATAAAACTAAAAATCTTAAATTATATTTGATTAAAAAAGATAGTTTCCAACTTTTATAGGGCAGATATTGGGTATCTGCATTTAATTTGTTACCGTCTAATTTGAAATATGTATAGGTAAATAAAGTTGCAAATTCTACTGAACAATTGAAAGTATTATTAAATGATTTTTCTGATTTGTTTTCTGATAAAGTTGGGGAGATAAAAAGTTTGAAAGCAGAACTGTATCTAGAAAAAGATTCCACGCCCATATTTTCCAAAGCTAGAACAGTTACTTATGCTGTACGTGGTGCAGTAAATGATGAAATTCAAAGGTTACAAGATGAGGGTATTATTAAACCTGTCACTAGTAGTAAGTGGGCAACTCCTATAGTTCCAGTGGTTAAGCTTAATGGTACAATTCGTTTATGTGGGGATTTTAAAATTACAGTAAATAAATTTTTGAAGGTAGAAAAATATCCTTTACCTAGGGTAGAGGACATGCTAGCTACATTAGGTGGTGGTTTGCATTTTACAAAGATTGATTTAAATCAGGCATATCTTCAGTTACCTGTAGACGAAAAGTCACAAGAGTTGTTAACTATAAACACTCCTAAGGGCTTATTTCAATTTTTAAAGTTACCAATGGGTCTTACTAGTTCTCCAGCAATATAGCAAAGATCAGGTGAACAAATTTTAAGTGGTATTGACGGTGTTACAGTTTTTATTGATGATATTGGTGTTACAGGGGAAACTGATGAAATTCATTTGAAAAAGCTAAAACAAGTGTTAGAAAGATTACGTGAATATAATATTAGGATAAATAAAGACAAATACATTTTTCTGGCTGATCATAGTATATATTGTGGTTATAAAATTTATAAGGAAGGTATTCATAAAACACAAGATAAAATTGATGCTATTCCTGAATATTCGTAGACTAATAAATGTGTCACAAGCTTTTCCAGGCTTAGTCACATATTATTCTAAATTTGTACGAAATTTATCTACAACTGCTCATCCTTTAAATCAATTGCTCAAAAATAATGTAAAATTTATATGGTCTCTTGTTTGTGAAGAATCATTTAAAAATATAAAAAATGAGATTATTTCAGAAAGAGTTCTTACACATTTCAACCCTAAATTACCTTTAGTGTTAGCAACCGATGCTTCTGCGTATGGTATCTCCGTATGTGATGCCAGGTAACGTGGAAAAAACAATTGGTTTTGTGTCCAGAACTCACAATAATGCAGAAAAAGGTATAGCCAGTTGAATAAGGAAGCACTAGCTATTATCTTTGGTGTAAAGAAATTTTTTTACTATTTATATGGTAACACATTTACTTTAATTACGGATAGCTCTTTCACGATTTCCATTACGTAGTGAAGATTTACCTCCAAAATTAAATTCAAGTAATGTAATTGATGAATCTGAATTTTTTTCAAAATAATCAAATTTCTACTTTACCTTTAAATGCGAAATCAATTGCTGTAGCAATAAAATCTGATTCTTTATTACGTCAAATTATTCCTCATCTAATTTTTGTTTCTCCAATTACAAAAAAATTACTTTTTGGCGGCAAGCAAGAAGAATTTACTCTTCAACATAGTTGTAGTTTAAAAGGAAATAGAGTAATTAATTATTCCTGAAATTCACAGAAAACAAATTTTAAATAATTTGCACTTTGGACATTTCGGTATAGTGAAAATGAAGTCCTTAGCTCGCAGTTTTGTTCGGTAGCCAGGAATTGACCAAGATATTGAAGATCATGCACGGAATTGCACTAAGTGTGTCAATTAAAAAAATAATCCTCCCAAGGTAGATACTTATCATTGGGAATGGCCTACAGCTCCATGGCAAAGAATTCATATTGATTATTTTGGTCCTGTTATGGATAAAATGCTTTTCCTTGAGGTTGATGCTCATAGCAAATGGCCAGAAGTTTTCATTATTCCTAATACAACTTCAGAACATACGATTACTTGTCTTTCTTCTCTTTTTGCCAGAAATGGGTACCCTATATCTCTAATATCTGATAATGCTAAACAGTTTATTTCTGAAAAATTTGAGACATTTTTAAAGAGGCATGGCGTAAAACATAGCTTTAGTGCTCCATACCATCCAGCTACAAATGGTCAGGCCGAGAGATTCAGGCAAATTCTTAAACATGGCTTAAATGCCTTATCTTCAGAATCTGGTACTTTACTTTTCTGGTACTTTATATGTTTTTTTTTGTAAATTAAATAACTTTTTTTTTACAGTATAGAAATATCCCTCATGTTACAACGGGGGAAAGTCCAGCATCTCCATTTCTAAAGCGGTATATTAGAACAAAAATATATTTGATACTTCCAAACGTTACAAATTTTGTTCATGATAAGCAAAATGTGAGAAATGCCAATATTAAAGTAAAACAATTTAGAAGAATCAGAAAGTGGCTGTTAGAAATTATACTCCTGAAGCCAAGTGGAAAATTGGTCGCATTATTGCAAGAGAGGGCAAGTTGCATTATAGGATTCAAGTTGGTTCAAATATTTAAAAAAGACATGTTGATCAGATAACTAATGTCGGTTCGAAGGTAAATTTAACTAACGATTCAAATTCTGAAGAGAGTGATACAGAAAGTCACTAGAGTGATAATACAGTTGTTAATCAACGTGATTATCAGTTACTGCCTCCTAGTGTCTCAGATCCTCGACCAGCTGACTTTGCCCTCCCGTCCTGTCCAAATCGTAAACCAGCTGACTCTGTTGTCCCGTTTACCCCAAATACTAAACCAGGTGACTTTGTCCTCCCAAATACTCCAAGTACTGCACCACTTGACTCTGATTTGATACCTCCAGTTCCAAAACCCATGGTTCTAAATAATACTATTGATAATGCTACAGATCCTGTAAAAAATAATTCGTCTTCTTCCCCACAAGTACCTAGACGTTCTAAAAGAATTCAAAGAGCTCCTACTCGGTTACAATATTAAAGGTATTTATATCTACGGTGTTTTACTTTTAAGAAGTAACTCTAGATGGCAGCACCACAGGAATGTCTCTCCATACAGTACTGACATCTATCGTTCAGATGTTTTTGTTTCACTGCAGTACCCATAGAATGTAGATGTAGTTCTGTGTTGTGTTATGTGTATGTACGCGTTCTATAATGTTAATTAAAATGGGTAAAGTAATTAATTTCATCCACCTCAGTTTTGGTTCTTTTATATTTAACTAATTAAGTCTTTTTCTTCAATACATAATAGATAACGTGCATTCATGCTCAATGTAAGATACTGACAGAAATCTTGACGCATTAGAAACTTTAGATGTAAAATATTAAGGATATCTTAAATTTGAACCACGAAACTGCAATCTGTTTTCAAGTAATGTTAGAGACAGTTGATTATAGTATCTTAGCTGTACTAAGATACACATTTGTGTTCAGAATGAGTGATCACATGTTAAAGGCAATGTCTTTAAAACGTCTAAACTTCCTCTCGATAATATAAGTGACTATCAGAAACATCCGGCTTTGCACGAGTTAATCCTGGAGGCCTTCCGGATAACATAAATGAAAGTGCATTAATCTAAAAATACAGCAATCACAATATCGCAATCACGTCCATAAACCGTTAAAACGACAATCAGAAAATAACTGAAGTTATTTTGACTCAATCATACTAAATCCCTCAGTCTTATAAATGAGAATAGAAATATTTTTTGGTACGTGTAAAAGAAAACTATATGATTTTTTTGACAAGACGGAAAAAAAATGCAACAAAATACAACCAAATGGCCTTTGGTGAAATTCTATTTCGTATGATTGCTTCGTAGAAAAGTTTTTATTTTATAGATGATAAACGTTAATTCAAGAAGAGCAAGTGGCTTCCACTGATGATAAAACGTTATAAATTTCCGGATACATATAGTGTAAGGAAATTTGTGTAGTCATAAAAAAGCGATTATGAAAATGACAGTATATTTTTACAGTTTGAGATTCCCTGAATGCGTTTTCGTTATTTTAAAACCTACCTCATATGTGTTTTACGGTCCCCGGAGTCTGTTTTTCGTGTTTTAAGGATTATGTCAGTGTGTATGTGATTGAACACGATAGTGTCCAAAGTCTGCTTTCGATTGAGCTCCCATTTTGTGAATACGTGAGAGGCCGCTGCCGCAAAAAATAGTAAAATTATCAGAAAACTACAAAACAGTGAAGTTTACGCCTAAGGTATGTTAAGCTAAAATGATTCACCATCACTTCAAAAATAAAGAAAATGATTATATAATTATAATAATTATAATAAATAAATAAATAAAACGATAAAAATGTGCATTTAAAAAAAAGAAAAAGAAAAAGAAAGAAAGAAGAAACGATGATAAATTTATACGTAACATGAAATTCTAACTAACAGAAAAGTAAAAAAATTTGTAATAAAGTAATTTATATATAATAGAGAAATAGAAAAAATAGAAAATTACATTAAAATATTAACCTTTTAGAGATGTAGATGTTATCCGTTTGTTTCGAAGATCAATATCACTTGGAAACTCATGAAATGAGTTTTTTCTTCCCTCATTTTTTACTTTATGTGATTTACACAAAGGAATACAACAATAAACCATTTTGGTTTAACAGTAAAATAAGTTTATGTTATGGAAAATAATTGTCTCGAATATATGAAAAATTTCAAAATAAATAATTCACATTGGAAAAGAACAAACATACAGTATCTCATAAAGAAAATGAGAAAACACATATGGAATACAAATTTAAAAATACTCCTGTTACTGACGTTAGATGGCGCTAGTAGCAGGTCAACCATATGGTTTTTAACCACGTGTATAGTGGTCAAAGAAAACTTACTGATTGTGAGGTCCTATACTATGACAAGGCGGTTTTGCTTCAAACATGGCACATTTTAAAATTTTACAGCGTAGTATAAGTAAACAAATGCACTTTCAAATGTAATTTGTTTCAAAATTGCATCGCAATTTACTCATTTACTGTGGTTTCTAAAATAATTTTCAAGCATGATTTTTTTAAATCTATCAACATCGCGTGCAGGTTTCATTACGGAAGAACAATAACCCATTTGCACTTAAACAATATAAATAGTTCAGCCTTGGTCCCCGGTTAATTTTCCACAGCGAAATTAAAATTTCACCAATAAATAAATAAATAAATAAAATAAAAAACAAATTTAACATATGTGTAATCAAAGAATTTCAATTTTTAACCTCCGAATAGGGAAAATATGCACTTTCCAATATAATTTGTTTGAAAACTGTATCTTAGTTTACTGTTTGTTAATGGTTTTTAAAATATTTTTCAAGCGTATATTGCTTTTAAATCTTTTCTCTATCATTAGAAGCCCGATAATGAAAGATTAATCCGTTTCCACTTAAAACAATATAAATAGTTCATCGTTTGTTTCCAGCTGATATTCCAGAACAAATTAAAACTTCAACAATAAATAACTAAACAAAAATTAATATAATATAAATGAAACACAAATTTAACAAATATGTAATTTAACTATGAGCTTAAACAGTTACAAATATTAAAATAAAAAACGCTGCAGTAAGTAGCGAAACTTTTGGCGATTTCTTTGGCTATCAACTCCTGGCATGCGGCTAATACGAAAGTAGTATACATTTCAAAACTTTATTTGAATATATTAGGATATTTTTTATATAAAATGCTTTTTGGTGTTAGTAATGGACAATCTAAAAATATATAATAAATACAAAAAAATCTGTAGTAAAGTTAAAGAAAATGGTTTTCACATATATTCTGTAACCTGGGAATCCCGGGTTCGATTCCCTAGTATATATAAAATGCAAACTGAAATTTCTTTCCGACTTTTTATAACTCGAGTTTTGCTGAATGGAGTTTGCTGGACCTTGCACTGTTGGATAGATAATTTTTCAGGGAAGATTTTAGTACATAATATATCGTTCTACGTAGATTAGTTATAGAATTATGATGGAAAGTTCTTTTATTTTGGACCACATCATTGGACATTTTTTGTCGACCATTATTGTTGGTGAAAGAATTGAAATGGCTACATCATTTAGAAAATAATACAAACACCTCGTAAAATAAAATAAAAACTTACTAATTTTATTTATAAGAAAAAAAAGAAAAAACAGTTTTGTTGAGAAATAATGTTATAAAACGAAAGTATTTAATTTATACATGAAAGGGAATGTTCGTAATGCTTAAAAATTTATTGAATGGGAAATAGTGTAATTGAACCATATTTGGCGATTTGTCGTCGCGTCTAGTTAATAAAATTGCTTCTAAAAGTTTGATTAGATAAAATCTGAGTAACAATTTGCATTTGATTTGTTTTTCTTTTTGAAATTTTCTTTTTCTTTTTATCTAACTCCTCTATCATGTGACTCACAGAAGAAACTGGAAGATGCAGTTATATAAATGACTGTATTTCTGAGTTACATGTTATTTGTTTATTTAAGACTAGCAAAACCCACATCTTTACTCGGTGGTATTCGTTGACCTAATTGCATGACAGGAAATTTTACTGCCACAGATAATTCAGAAATTACTAATTAAACCACACTAATGTCGAAAAAAATCAAATTTTAGAACGTTTTTCGCTCTTTCACTGCCCGCCCCCCCTCTGTGGTAGTGTCACCGATATAAAATATAGCTGTTACAGCAGGGACTGTTACCATCAATTTGCCACCATCACTTTTGAAAATGGTTCTGTAGTTCCAGAGATTCCATAGAAATTGTAATTTAGAATGTTTTTAGAACGCTTTTCTCTCATCTCACCCTATTAAATTTCGAATTTTTTTAGAATTTGTTCTTAGAGAGCATTTACATCTTATAAGTAACTACCATGCCAAATTTCATGTTTCTAACACCCTCAGTATAAAAAAAATAGAAATTGTAGAACGTTTTTCACTCCTGCACTCACCTGGGGGTAGTGTCACCGACATAAAATATAGCCTATGTTGGAGTAGGGACTGTCACCATCAATTTTCCACCATCACTTTTGAAAACAGTTCCGTAGTTCCATAGATTCCATAGAAATTATAATTTAGAATGTTTTTAAAACGCTTTTCGCTCATCTCACCCTATTAAATTTCGAATTTTTTATTCTTAGAGAGAATTTACATCTTATAACTAATTACCATGCCAAATTTCATGTTTCGAACACCTTCAGTATAAAACAAATCGAAATTGTAGAACGTTTTTTGCTCCTGCACTCCCCTGGGGGTAGTGGCACCGACATAAAATACAGCCTATGTTGGATCTGGGACTGTCACCATCAATTTCCCACCATCACTTTTGAAAACGGCTCTGTAGTTCCAGTGATTCCATAGAAATTGTAATTTAGAATGTTTTTAGAACGCTTTTCGGTCATCTCACCCTTTTATATTTCGAATTTTTTTAGAATTTGTTCTTAGAGAGCATTTACATCTTATAAGTAACTACCATGCCAAATTTCATATTTCTAACACCCTCAGTATAAAAAAAATCGAAATTTTAGAACGTTTTTCATCCTGCACTCACCTGGGGGTAGTGTCACCGACATAAAATATAGCCTATGTTGGAGCAGGGACTGTCACTATCAATTTGCCACAATCATTTTTGAAAATGGTTCTGTAGTTCCAGAGATTCCATAGAAAATGTAATTTAGAATGTTTTTAGAACGCTTTTCGGTCATCTCACCCTTTTAAATTTCGAATTTTTTTGGAATTTGTTCTGAGAGAGCATTTACATCTTATAAGTATCTACCATGTCAAATTTGATGTTTCTAACACCTTCAGTATAAAAAAAATCGAAATTTTAGAAAGTTTTTCGCTCCTGCACCCCCCTGGGGGTAGTGGCACCGACATAAAATATAGCCTATGTTGGAGCAGGGATTGTCACCATCAATTTGTCACCATCACTTTTGAAATCTCTTCAGTAGTTCCAGAGATTATCCCCTACAAACAAACAAACAAACTTTACTCCTTTATAATATTTGTATAGATTTTGAATTTACTTTTGTCGCCAAACAATTTAATTTTAAGCCAAAAAAGTATAAGCTTGACATCGGTCAGGACGATGATAAAACGAGTGAGTAAGTGTGATCAAAGATCGCACAAAGGGTTTCGTTTAATATTCCTTTCAAAACACTTTATCCTTTCTTTAATAAATTCATATAAATTTCATTGTCCAAAAAAAACTTATGTTTTTTATAAAGTAAAAATTTACGGGTCTATTTTTTCGTGTTTTCGAATATCTGAACCGACCGGAAAGCGGGCGAAGCCCGCTATTATACTCTGTCATAATAATATCTGTCATGTGTACTAAATGCGATATAAAAAAAGTAGTTCCACCCCCTGTCCTCTTCTTTATTAATAATCCCTATTCGCATTATTAATTACATCATTGTCTATTAGTGTTTTTTTCTATTAGGGAGCTCTGCCCCCTACGAGAAACACTCGCCAACCTCCGTTCTGGCACAGCAATCTCTAAAAACACGCTAATTTGATTAACTCTAAAATGATTATGGAAGATTGAATTTTAATTAAGCGACCAGTGGCGATGTACTGTAATCGGGTTTCCATTCATTTTCCTTTCACTGAGGTATTTTAAAGCCGAATCAACTGCTGTGAAAAAGCTAACAACTGTTTTCGTGATTGAGTAAATAACATCAATTAAACATTTGAAAATCAAGTTGTGTAAAATGGCTAAGTGTCATGACGTCATTCATAGTTACAAGCATTTCCTCCCTGTTGCTATTCTTTTACTGGCAGCAACTCCTTCACACAATAAAAAACTGGAAAACCTAACCCAGAAACCGCCTGTTTGTTCTGGAAGCATTTTACCATATGACAACAGACGTTTGGCGTCGATGACTGTCTCATTTCTTTTGATGATGTCATTTTTCGACATCAAAACCATACATCCCTTCCGAGATTAGGGCGTCTCGTTTAAGCAACTGTTTTAAAATATTGGAGTTTCATTGCATATTTATTATAACTACTGCCAATAACGTAATTGTTTTAAGAAATATTTTATTCTGTGAATACCAAGGATCTTTAAATAAATAGCAGGTGTTCATTCTATATGGTCTCAAAAACAAAGTTCAGTGAATGTGACGTCATATTGACACAGTCCGAAAAAGAAGCTAACGAAAAAGACAGGCTACCGCGGTACACTCCACTTATCTTTTTTTACAGACTGCTAGAGTGACGTGATGCTCTTTCATAAACCTGCATCACGCGAGCATCACGTGACTCCCGCGGTCTGTAAAAAAAGATACGCGAAAAGCACCGCTGTAGCCTTTTTTTTTTCGTTAGCCTCGGACACAGTCATAATAAAATATTTCATATCTACCCTATATATATATAAAATCCTAATGAAACGAATTTGTGAAACGATTTTATGAAACGAATTTATGAAACGATTTTATGAAACGACTGATTATGTTTCAAGGCTATTTTTAATAAAATATTAAACGCTTGATGGTGAAATTAATACCAATTGTTCATAAAAATCCGCGGATGTCAAAACTGGTAATAGAATTTTGAAATTGGAATTAGTTTTCGAGATATTAATTTTTTTCTAATTTTAATGACATTTCTGTAATGATGGCAACTAATTACTCAGTTTTTTTGTGACAAAAAAGGGAAAAAAATTGAAAAGGATCCCGATAGTTATTATTGATTTCTTTTTATTCGTCATTTTCAAATTGAAATTGAATTTATCTTTTATTTCAATCGATAATGAAGACAAGATTGTGATTAAATTATGTTTTTCAGGAAAATTTAAAAAAAAAAAAAAAAAAAAAAAAAATCACATTTCTATCGTCAGGATTCAATCGTCTGTCAGCATTTAATTTAATTTATAAACTGAAAATATTTTGAATAAATTCGTCCAAATGACGTCATTTAGGTAAACGCAAAAGAAAGGGAGGAAAAGGAATTAATAGTAATTATTATTTATTGATATCATTTTGTTATTTTTTTTGTAAAATTTGACTAAACAAATTTATAAAATCATTAATTCGGATATTTGAAACTAATATATAAAATAATAATTGCCCAACTGAATGGAAGAATAAAATATCCTGCTTGGTTTTTTCCGCCAAGCTTTTTAAAAAAGCATCAAGACCCCTATAATAGAAAAGCACCAAAAGTTCATTGGGTTTATTTTCATAACTTTTGGCAACAAATCTATGTATATTAACGAATCTATCCCTTTTTAAAGCTCGAATTACGCCAAACCTAAAAGCAAAGGATCCTATAATGGAAAAGTACCCGATTTTCTTATGGACAATATTCAAGTGACAGAACATGGTGTAAAATTACCGCGGATAGCAAATTTGTTTAAATATCTCATCAATTGATGCCCAATAAATGCAGGCATGCATGCACAAAATATTTAATTAATTTTGTATGATAAATAATTATTAAAAAATGCGTATATACATATTAATTAAAAAAATAATTTACATATTTAAAATAACATGAAAATATGCATGATGGTGCACTAAAATAGAGAGAAAATTAAAACCTGTTACTGAAAATGTCTATAACATAGTACTTTTCAATACCGTGGTTCTTAATGTTATTCACAAGCAGATGGAATTTTTCTCATCCTTAAACGCAAAGGAAGAATAGAATAGAGATCGTTGTTATAAAAGTCCGAGAGGTAGCCACAATTTAAACCTAACCATTTTATACAAGCTGGTTTTCAAGTAGTAATTGATTTTACTTATCAATCCCGAAAACAGTCGTCTGTTGTCGCAACAGCTGTGTATGAGGCCATGATAATCGAAAAATGTCCCATTAAAACGTTAAAAGCATGGCAACCCAATTACAGATTTACCAATATTTTTAAAATAAAGCACGCTGTCATGTTTTTAGAGGCCTCGAAGTCTGAGCGGGGGTTGGCGAGCGTAGCTCGCAGGGCGTAGGCCCCCTAGTTCGTTATATAAAAATGCATCATTTGTTTTTTGAACGATATCATTTTCTCCATCGGAACCATTTTGCTCTTCATATTACTTTCTATGACAGATTACTTGTTGTTATTTTATTTACACACATTAGTTAATATTATTTTCTCAGTAATTAACACGTGTTTTGATTATCCAAGATTAGTGCATAATTTAACGCAATGATTTTTTTTTGGTTTAAATTAGATGAAAGTCATGGCAATTTTTAAAAATATATGACGCCATTTTCATTGGGGAAAATATGGTTCTGACAGCTGGAATGTGATCCGTCAAATTAATTTTATATTAGAGAGAATGTTTTATACCGATTATAATTATTTTGAACACTTTTAATAAAAAAACCAGTTTGAATAAAAAATGTAATGTAAAAATGGAAATATTAAAAAAAAAAATAGTTAGCGCGGGATCATCTACAAATGATTAGTTCTTTTAGTTAAAAAATAATTTTTAAATTTGGTTCATTAAAAAGCCCAGGGCAGATGGTGAGAATAAAGTCTTGTGTTTAAATATATATATATATATATATATATATATATATATATATATAACTAGCTGTTTAACCCGTTCTACGCACGGGATATCATGAATTTAATTCTAAAACGTGCGTACGAACGCACCTCGTTTGTAACGTTTGACGTACAATTTCCAACTTGTTTAATTTCATTTCCATTTTTCCCGTGAAAATTTTTCAATTGAAACTAAATTGTTGAGTAAAAATTATTTTTTCGGGTTTTGAATTAGTTTTGGCAACGATAAAGTATTAGCAACGGTAAAGTAAATTTAACCATTTTAAAATGCTATACGAAAAAATGTCCATTTATTCTGAATGAAAATAACGAAATTTTGAATTATTAAGAAAAATATTTGAATAAAATAAACAAAAAACACCCTATGTTCAAATGAGGGTTATAATCAGCCTATATGCAAAGATACAGGATCATTAAATGCTCCATTTTGACGCTGGCTTCAGCCTAACATTTGCACACAATCAGATTTATAATATTATTAGGATAATATGATAAAATTGCACGCGTGAAATATGTAGGAATAAAAGATCGAAAAAGAATTCAGTATGCAAAAATAAATAAATAAAAGTAAAGAACAAATTCAATGCTCAGGGCAGATGACGAAAAAAAAAA
This sequence comes from Maratus michaelseni, assembly GCA_963931845.1. Taxonomy (NCBI): domain Eukaryota; kingdom Metazoa; phylum Arthropoda; class Arachnida; order Araneae; family Salticidae; genus Maratus; species Maratus michaelseni. The sequence continues at coordinate 467,002,550 of OZ007588.1, forward strand.
AATCTGTCTTGTGTTTTAAATATATAGATGTTTCAAAAATACTTTCATCCAAATTATGTAATCACATTGTATTTGGTCTTTTACAAACTGTTATAAAATAAAAATTAATAAAATATGTAATTTACTGTTCGAATTTTGTCTAAATAACAGATGTTTCCTTTTAAAATTGATTGTTTCTTCTTTCCATAATTTACATCTATACATAATTTACCTTAATGTATATCTGATTTACATCTGCAGATAATTTACATCTCACTAATTAATCATCCAGAATTGCTGAATATGCGCATTTCTACTGTTTGTTTCATGCAGAACTTAAAAATGCAACTGCAAATGCAAATAATACAAATAATAATAATAATAATAATAATAATAATAATAATAATAATGATAATAAATAAATAAATAAATAAAATAAAATAAAAATATCATGTTGCCATAGAACTTTTAAAAATTGACTTTTAAGTTGTCGATGACCCATTATGAGAAAATAAATTAAGAATAGAGATTTTTGCACGAATTTAAACGGTGATTTTCTTTTTTCTGCATTAATTAGAACTAAAATTATAGCCATTGTTTAATTTTTTGCCTTCTGTCCCTAAATTTTGATTTAAGACATAATAAATTATGACAAAATTACAATATTTTAATATTATGTATTGTAATTTTAATCTTTAAGACATCGCAAATAAAAAATACTATAGACGCTAGCCTTTAAATAATTATTTTAATTAACTTTTAACAAAAAGTAGATAATCGCTAAATATAAAAGAAACTTTCGCTTAATTATTATGCAATCAATATAGATAACTGATGGAACTTAAGTTTTAAGTTAGAAGAATTTAGCTATTGATTTGAGAGAAATCATAATTCATCATGTTGAATGAATAACGTATTTCAAGAAATTTTGAACAATCCTCGTAAAAGCCTCATACTACACATAAATCCTCATATTACACAAGTAAAATGTTTAAGATCTGCACTGGCATAGGACTTTCCAAAAATGATTAAAAATTTACAGCATAAGGAAGGGTGATGAGAATGAAGTATGATAATAAAAAAAGATTCTTATGTGATATACTTGAAGTTTATGGGACATGGCTTTACTACATGGCTTACTTAGTAACAAGATGGATGACTTGTATCATATGTATTAACAATAAAAAAATTTTATTTCAGCATTATGAAAATTTTCTTAAGAGAGAAAACTTTTTAAAATTGTCTTACCTCATGTCAATTTTAATTTATACTTTTAAAAAACACTATGTGTAGTCTGGATTGATAAATATTTTTTTATACACAATACTTAAAGAATGAGGAAAAATAATGTAGGATTTTATCTCTTTAGGGAATTCCATATTTCAAGAATTACAAAAATATCTATTATTTTTTTTGTTAAAAAATGAAGTATTCTATAGATTTTGCCCTTATAGACGGTCGCTATGGGGATCCCAAATTGCATTTTACTTGCAAAAAGGAAATAAATGAATAAAATATTTTATTCTACATTTTACGAGCTAATGAAAATGTAAAAAAAAACAACAACATGCAAATAAAGATTTTGCGACATAAATAAGATAAATTTTATTCATGAGAACCCTGACAAATTTTCTATGAAGGTCCCCAAACTTTCTCTACTAAATTTAAAAAGAATTGGAATGTTTCCTACAGGACAAAATAAAGTAATTCAAAATGCATTTATGTAGAAATCATATTAAGAAATAGTTGTAAGAAATCACTTATGCAGAAAACGCCCCCCTCCCTTTTATCATGTTCCTGCTGGTATATTAGATAGTACATTAGAGTGAAACGTAAACAAGAAAGAAAAATCAAGCTTGAAGCATAGATTATGAAACTCTTTCCAACATATTAAGAATATTGTAACGAAACCTCACCGTTTAATAAAGTGAAAGGTGGTGTCTAAATAAACAATGTGGGAAACGCATAATACATTTGAAAACCGATTTTCAGTAATTACTACTTATAGTCGGAAAAATTCCGAATTCTTTTGAGAAGAATTTATACACATCTATAGAATTTATACACATTAAGTAATATTTACAAAAAGTTAAATCTTAAAACGCATACTACAGTTGTATCCGCACATCCAACAATTATCGCTCACCGTATCATCACAGTACTGTAACCAAATTTGTTTTTGTCATATGATGGAGAACAATTAAAGAATTATAATTAAAGAAAGAAATAAAGAATAAGAAAAGCAAGCCTAATAAAGATTACAAAATAACATTAAGTTACATGATAACACGTTTAACTTAAAATTATTCCATTATCATTTCCCCAGTTTCAAAGTTTTCTTGTTTGCTGACCAAAGTTGTCGTCGTCCACAATCGATGCACTTATTGTCGTAAATGGTACAGCTTTTGTCAACCACCTGCCACAAGTAATACATTGAATCCAGTCACTGGTCGAAGTTGTATCCTGTTACAGTTCCCGACATTCAGTGCACTTATCCTAACTGCCGTTCATTCAATTTTCTTCAGTTTTTTTATCTCATTTTTTCTGGAAGTATCTTATCTTCAGCTGTTTGCTTTTTCCTGTAGCTGCTTCCTCCTTAAGTCTTTTTTCATGTATTTTTTGTGGATTGGTAACATTCGTTTATGTTTCCTTTTTGATTTCGATGTCATTAAACTACTTGGAATGGGTAAAAGCTTTTCCAAAACTTTCGTAGGTGTATTTATGAGAGTAACATTAGACTTCTTAGAAGTTAATGTTTAGTAAACTAGGAGGGCTCGGCCGCCCTGCTCGCTACGCTCACCAACCCCCGCGTAATCGTATAATAATACAGTTTAATATATATGAATTTGGCGACAGAAATGCAGTTGGCGCAAAACTTGGCGACAGACCCGGGTCCCTTCCCCTTGGTAACCCCCCTAAAAGCGCCCATCCTATCTAAATTCTGTACTTTCATGTTAATTCCCCCTAAGAAAAGTCAGAAAGCTCTGACCAATCAGATACGTTTCGCGGTATCTACGCAGATTTTCATTGGTCCATTTCCAAACCATTACTTTTTTTATATATATAGAAGGATACATGATGTAGCTGCTGCAATGGGGTGCGAGGATAGGCCTAGAATATGAGAAGTTTGGGTTTCAGTTATTGTAACGTGTATTTTTGTTGAAATGGATTGGTGTAGATTCTGATGGAAATTCAACGGTTTCAGGGACAGTTTGATTCATGCCTTGATAACAGCCTAGCTAATATGCGTGTTCTGGAATCACTTCAATATTTAAAGGGTAAATTCCATGTTTCGAAGATTATGTGTTTTTCGAAAATTATTTCAAAATTGATTCATTCATATGTTTTACATATAATTTGAAATTTATACAAATTTACCAATAAGCTGCGTAATCTCGCCTAGTATGGAAACTAACGGGAGCCATGCGCCATCTCTCCTAAGTAGCAGATGCCCAAACTCTCCAATTTCGGTAGGAGAGATTGTGCGGCCTTTTAATTACACATGGCCGCTTCTAAAATTAACCATTGGTGTTCGCACCATTATTCTAGATTAGTAACTTATGAGAAAGCGTTTAAGTTAAAAATATTTTGTACTACTGACATTCTATAGAAATTCGAACAAATAGTTATGAAAATTCAAGAACTTCCCATGAGAAAATAAAACAAAATAGCAATGATTTATCCTAGACGCTCGAAACAATCAACGTGCACATTCAAGTAGACCCTCCACTACTGCTGTTGTACAACTACCTTGAGTCGCTGCGCGCGCACTCTATCCCTTCCCTTCGACCCTTTTTATGAGCAACCTCTCCAACCATGCCATCTCTCCTGGCTTTGCCTTAATAGTATAAAATTTGCAGAAATTTTGTTTTTTCATTCTTTTCTTATCGTTGTGTAAAAGCTGGCCACATTACAAACTCGGCTTTTCATCGTATTATTATCCAAAATTAGAAATGTAATCTTATTACGTCATATGATGAGAAACCAAGTTATATTGAGGAAACAAATACACAGTACTTTCATAACACGCAAGAGTACTTTTATGCTAGTCAGGCACAGGTGATAAATCGCCACATATTTTTTCCATCGCCATCATTTTTATTGCATTCATTTGGTTTAAAATATAAGCCTTTCACTCATTTCATTAAAAAAAAAACATAACTTTAATTTAAAATACATGCCTTTCACTCATTTCATTTAAAATATAAAGAAAAAAATAAGAAATAATATCACAAACCACACCATTCCGTATGTCAACATGAAAGCATTGTTTCCAATTTACACACATACACACACACAAAAATCGAGTTGAGATGGCTAAAACTTCACTTCGAAAACTAAATCTTCATTGGTTCATAGGCAAAAGATGTCAAAGGTTTTTCTGATTTTATTCTCTGCAAGCAAACAAAGTGCGTATTGTTCACCATGTTTTTTTGAAAGAAACAAAAAACGAAATCAATTCAATACCTTTTCAAGTGGTATATTTATATTAAGAATGAAATTTTAAATATCTATAACGTCAAATATATACATTTTAGAAGGGAGTTCGTCTCTCAAAAATTAACAATCTTTCTAAAAATGTTACTTTTATGCAGTTTTATTAAAAAAAATAATTTTGAGTAAAAATAGCCGCCTGGCATATGAAACTCGGAGCAGTGAGCCCCATATCTGTTTAGGACAATCACATGATTTGTGCTATTATAAGCCTATTACATACACTCTCAGAAATTCTTCCTTTAAATCACGGAACTATACCTGGCAGCACTGCTTCCGGCTTATTTCCGTTATTTGAAGAATTTCGTTTATTTTTTTCTCTGTTACAGCAGGGGAAAATGTCCGTTATTTGAAAAACGCAGGTTTTAAAAATTAGCTTTCTGTTTATGCTGTCATCTATGACCTAAGTATTCATTATACACTCTGATAATATTTCCTGGCTGACCTTTGGTTCGAACTAGGGAACTGCCTGTCTTGAGTCAAGTATCTTACCGGTAAGGCCAGCGGGCGCTTGTTAGGAGAAAAGTTTGGAATGATGATATTGTTTTTTTTTTTTTTTTTTTTTTTTTCAAATGGCGGCTTTGGGCTTAAAAAATTAAGGATTTAGAAATCTGGCAGTTTGGAAGTTAATTGCGGGGATATTTTGACGTTATGAGATGATGTTTGGGGTTTTAACACTTTAGTATGGATAGAGGATACATATTCTTAATTTGACCGTTAGATGTAAAATATGAATATTATATTTTTAATTAAATTCGAGAAGAAATGTTTGCTTTTTTAAATAAAATATATTTATTTTTCAACTGTTATATATATTTTTAAAACTTGTTCATTTAGGATATATTTTAAGTGCGAGTGATTTTTTATATTTAAAAAAAATGCGAATTATTTTAAATGAATTAGAAAATTATTTTTCACTTTTTTAAATCCGTAAACATTATTTTTTCAGTAAAATCGATTGGTTTCAACTATTATATATATATTTTTTAATCTGTTCGTTTAGAATATATTTTAAAAGCGAATATATATTTTTTATAACTTTAAAAAATAAAATTGCAAATAATTTTAAAAGAATGCGAAAATTAATTGTTACTTTTTTAAATTCGAAAGCACTATTTTTCTTTTCTTAATAAATTCGAAATTTTAAATTATTGAATTTTTAGTTTTTCATTTTAAAAATAAATTCGAACTTTAGTATTAATAGAGCCAATACGCATTTTTGCAGGGAATAAACGAAAATTTTCCCTCTACTTCAGACTTTCGGGAAGAATTCACGGAAAAAGCATGTTTTCTAGGAGTACGGAAATTATTTGTTGAAAAATGAGGAATAATTTAGTATATAAAGACGAGTTTTTCTGACAGTGTAAGTAAAATGTTTAAGATCTGTACTATCCTATAATACATTAGAACTTTCTAAAGATGATTTAAGGAAGGATGATGAGAAATGAGTATGATAAAAAAAATGATTCTTATGTGATATACCAGATTTTTATTACATAAAATGACTTATTTAGCACCAACATCGATAAAATGTAGCACATGTGATAACAATGAAAATTTTTATTTACGCATTATGAAAACTTCCCTAACACGGAGAGTTTTTTAAATCGCCTTATCTCATGTCAATTTTAATTTAAACGTAATGTGTAGTCTCAATGGATATATATATATATATATATATATATATTTCTTCACAATATTTCAAGAATAAAGGAAAATAATGTATGATTTTATCTCTTTAGAGAATTCCATATTTCAAGTATTAAGAAAATATATTTTATTTTTCTTTGTTTGATTAAAAATGCAGCATTTTATAGATTATTAGAAGTATCTATTTATAAAATAAAATTTGCGATACGCTTATAAAGATGTCTTCCATCTGCAGCTGATATACATAGTTTGCCATTCCAGTCTCAATCTGATGAGAATTTTAACTTTTCGAATGCGTTCAAACAAGATTTCACAACAAATATATTCAATATGTTAAAATCCAAATGCAAGTTTTATTGTTTTATTATGCACCAATAGATAAATGAATAACAACTCAAGGGAGTTAATTTTTACAGTTTTAGTGCAAGCCTGGGAGGAATGTTTACGTACCAATGACAGAATCAACAGATGCAACCCATAGTGTAGAAACAGCTATATTTATTAGTGATGCTAGTAGAAACTTTACAATTTCCGAATACGGCCTTATAGACCGGGAGGCGGCAGCACAGACAATCACCTCATCGAGTTCACGGCTGAAATTCCAGAATTAGTTAAAACTCGATTCGCATATTAAAATGCAATCGGTCTGCAAAGTCATATCTTGGTGGAAAACAGCATAAAACCCGATTTCAGCGGTTTACTCTTAGGTTTACCATTGTGTTTTCCTGCACCCAAAAGTACGAAAACATGGAGAACTGGGTGCAGGAAAACACAATGGTAAACCTACGAGTCAACCGCTAAAATCGGGTTTTCACGTGTTTTCCACCAAGATATGACTTGGCAGACCCATTGCGTTTTAATATGCGAATCGAGTTTTAACTAATTCTGGAATTTCAGCCGTGAACTAGATGAGGTGATTGTCTGCGATGTCGCCTCCCGGTCTATTAAGAATTTATTGGTGTCGCCCTCGAGAGGGGAATGGTTGAAAACCACCACTGTAACGGTTGTAGATTCAATTGGATATAAAAAAAAAATTCTGCGTATGAGAATTATCTTGTAAACATCTAAATTCTGTAATGTAAAGAAATAATAATCTTTTTATTAAAGAGTCATTTTGGAAAATGAAGTTATTTAGTCAATTTGCAAATTTTTAGAGTCAAGGAAGAAACGAAATCATTTTTTATTTAATTGATTTCGTAACGTGTGAAATAAGTTTAGTTCGTTGGTTCGTTGTTTAAAAAAATTTCATGAAAATGATATGCCAAGATTATTATTAAATATGCATTTATTAATTTACTAGCAAGCTACGCCCGCTACGCTGGTCAGTTTCTCTTAACGAACCTTTAATCAAACGAAATATTGGCCTTCAAATTGACCCTGTGTTTTAAAACCATACGGACCTCTACTTGGAATGTTCTTCCGCATTTCTGAAAACGATACTGAAAAATCATTTCCGTTGGATTTTAATGAAATTACAATACTTCAAATATAATGAAATTGATATGCCTCACTGAGGTGGACTAAAATATGCTATTTGTTGAGAATGGAATGGACTAAAATATGCTATTTGTCGAGAATTGAATAAAAATCCTGCACTCGTGACATCATAATTCACTTTTATATTTTAACAGAATGATAAGGCTACTATAATTTGTGACTCGTGCTATAGCCAGTATACAGGCTGCCGTTATCATTGTCTATTTACGCGTGAAGGTTTCGTTATGGTACTCCATTGTGAAATTTGGTAATTTTTTTAATTCAATATTTAAAAAACGGCATAATCATTAGATTTGAAATTTATATCAAGAAAAATACAAATTTTTACTTTTCTAACGCAGTTTGTCTAACAAATTTCTGACAAATACTTTTCGAGCTATTAATTTTTTCAGTAATTTCAAATGTTTCATTTTCCGAGATTAATCTGTGGCAACGATCCGCGAAAATCCCAGTCGTCAGCAACGCATACCTTTTTATTAAAGAGGTATATCAAGAAAAATACAAATTTTTACCTTTCTAACGCAGTTTGTCTAACAAATTTCTGACAAATACTTTTCGAGCTATTAATTTTTTCAGTAACTTCAAATGTTTCATTTTCCGAGATTAATCTGTGGCAACGATTCGCGAAAATCCCAGTCGTCAGCAACGCATACCTTTTTATTAAAGATTTTTTTTAAAAATTAATTGTATGGGTGTCTGGAGAAAGAGTCTATGTTACAAATTTTGAAAAGTGTTTTTTTGTAAAAGGACTTATGTGGAATGATAGATGATTACCCAGTGTTTGCAATTTCATAATATACAAGTTTGTTTACTACAAATAAATAAAAAATTAAAACAATAAACTAAAAAAAAATATATTATTTGCCTTACCCACCTAACTATAGTTTTTTTTTATTACTCGTCAATGCTCATCATGAAGACAAAGGTCGGAGGGTAATTAAGATCGAAAGAAGGAGAAATGCTGCATCACATCGTTAACCAGATGCATTAATAGTTGATTCCTCATTTCTGTAAAATTTTAAATTTGTAACATAAGCCTTTCTTCCAGACACCCATTTAATTATTCTTCTAACGTTAAAGAAATCTTACGGAGAAACACTTCTTTAAACTGAATAGCCAGGCAATGTACTAGACTACATTTTGTTTCATTTGATTTTTTCGTTAACCAAAGTATTCTTATGTGAAAATACCGGGTTTCCTAAAATGGACTGATTGATTTTAAAATTCAATAACTTGCAAACGATGGCAGATATTAAAACAATTCTAGCAGGAGGGTTATGTGTGTGTATGTTGTCAGAAGTTTTTGTCGTGCGATTCCCGGTTTTAGTTCAAATAGAAACGATAGATGGCACTGAAAGCAATAAGCTCTCATTTAAGGTCAAAACTGAATTTCCCCAACATTGATGCGAAGAAAGGAGGTTAAATATATGGAGTGGGTCTCAATCGCCAATACAGTCTTGTTCTTAGGGCCCGATTTGCAGACACACTCCATATATTTAACCTCCTCCCTTCGCTTCAATGCTGGGTGATTTCTGCTATTGCCTTTATTGAACGTCTATTGCTCACAGAGCCACCTATTACTGGTAATTCCGACTAAAATCAGGAATCACAGTAAAACAACTCCTGACATCTTCCATAACCCTCCTGCAAGAATTTGTTCAATATCTGTCACCGTTTGCAAGTTATTGAATTTTCAAATCAGTCAGTCCAATTTAGGAAACCCGGTATTATACGATTTATGAATAAAATATTGAGGTTATATAAATTGTTGAAATTTGGTCAGATTTGATTAATATGCCTACATAATATAATGTGTACCATGTGTTCACGGAAAAGAAGTTTGAACATGAGTAAAATATGCTTTGAACACTGTGATTCCTTTAAATAAATCCATTCTGTTTATTTATATATCAGTAAATCTTAAATCTCTTTTACCAAAAGATTCCAGAATTTAATCTGTTTTGGACAGTTTTACCACTGAACTCTTTGATGAGAGTTTTGTTTATGATCTTAGATATTGTGAAAAAAGAGTATTTGCACTATTTGTTCAGCAGTAAATTCTTATTAAAGAAGTTTATTATTTATAATCTATGTTTATAACAGATTGGATAATGCTATATGTTATTTTGTGTGACATGAAATTTGTACAGTTTTCTGCAAACTGTGAAACACAAAGAAAAATACAATTGTGTTTTTTATTTCATTTACTTCGCTGAAGAATAGTTAATATTATTTTTTGTTATTTGGGTCTACATGATATTATTAGAAAGACAAATAGGATATTTTGATTATAAATATCGAGCTGTAAAGTACTAAGATATATTTGTATCTGCAGCAAAATACAAATATCGTCATAAAAAATTAAATGCAATAAAAACAATTAATAAAAAACAATCTTTCAACAACATAATATTTTTTATGTTTTATTACCCATAGGTACCAACTGCTACGATTTTTTCGTAACAGTATTTCCGAATAGTAATCTTTGCCTAGAATCTTTACCTTCGAACATCACAGAAATTTGTGATTAAATAGGATCTGATGATTTGTCCATGGATGCAGAAATGTAAGGACCTCCACCGCTATCTGTATCAGAATAAAAAAATCAGGAATTATGTATAGGAGTAACATTTTATAAAATATTTACATCGAAAATCACACTTTCTACTGGAATTGTAGCAGTAATGTATATTGACTTTAGAAAGACACATATATATGTCGTGATTTAGACTTCAAGTTCGATCTCTGAGTGGCAGCAGAAAGCTATTGATAAACATTTTCAATTCTGAGCTAGGTTTCCCATCTCGATTGCACCAGGATGCCGTGTGGTGTCAGTTAACAACAATTCACAGTTCAGTGACCATTCAGTAGAAAGTAAAAAAAACTTTGACATTTTTTAAGACGTCAACTCAGGAGTAATGCTCGCTGAACTGAAATTACATCTACGCATCAGTACATTCCGTTGCGACAGTCGATAATTTCCACGAATCTCTTTCCTAAATTTCAAGATGTTTATTTAGGTGAATGGGATGGATCCACTGCGCACAAAACCCTTCTAAAAATATATTTAAACTCTACATCATTAAACTATAAAATACGATGAGGTAAATTAGACGCCGCTAAAATTTTTACTCCATCCTTGTAGCTACCGCCAAACGTCAAAAATTCTACTGAAATCAGAGTGTGCATCGGGTTTTAACTGGCTTTGTGTAAGATTACAACACACGTCACGTGACTCTTTTTGTTCCAATCATAAGTGTTTTAAAGGGATTTTATTAGTATTTCTGGTGCATTAATTTTGAAGAAAACAAACTTCCTGGCGGCAAAAGTGCTCTAGGTGCTTCGAAAGCTTCTTACCAGATGAATGGCGTATAAACAAACTAAAGTCTCTGTTTTAAGGATGTAGTTAAAACTAGGTTCAAATTTAATACGCAATAAAGAAAAAAAGAAAATGAATCTTTGATGTAGGGAAAAAAATATGAGAGCATTTTGAAATATTGTAATATACATTTAATATTTAATGATAGAATGTTTATTAAAAAGAAATAAGGTTTTTTAGAGCGGAATAATTTTAAGAGATATGATATTTTAGCAGTTAAATAAAGATTTCATACCGGTTTGACTACACGGGAATAATAATTAATTTTAATAGTGGATTAAAAATAAAATGTTCTATTTAATGAATAAATTTAAGTAGTTATCGACATTTTTAGATTTAAATACTTTGGAATAAATATTATTAAGTGGATTAGGATAAATTGACTTTACATATGGACAGTGAAGGATTATTTTAAGAATAAGAATTATTTTAATAAGCAGAGGTTACATACGGAACATTACTAAATGGAAAAATTTTATAGAATAATTTAGCAGATTGCGGAAAAATTTAAATTTTGTAATATATATGTGGATATAAATTGGTTTGAGATAATTATGTAGTATAAAATTATTAAAACAACTCTGCATATAAACATCGAAAAACATTTTTTGTTTTTATTGTTTTACAATCTTTTCCTACAAATTAGTATTATGCAACCATATCTAACAATGCATGTCAAACCATAATAAACAACATTTTGTATTTACATAATCAGCGAACATATGCGTACATTTTTCTGAAAAAACTTTCAACTGTCATTTTATATTTATTTCTCCACAGTGCAATTTTATATTATCTCATAAGAATATATTTGAAAAAAAAATTTGAAATTTATTTTACAATAAGTATAATGCAAACTTATTTGTTTGGGGAATCACATTGCACGAGCTTAGCAGTAATTGGATTTTTACCACGAATTGGATTTTACGAGTTAAGATAATCAGATTTTTGTTTTATGGGAGTATAGAATAAATTTCGTGGCAGAAATATCTCCGATATATAGGAAATATTTAAAATGGTTCAGTTAATTCGAAGTTCTAGAAAATATGGTACTCATTTTAAGTTTCTATAACTAAGGGTGATTTCGAGTTATGGAGGCAAATTCGATAAATAACTTCAATTTATTTTTGAGATAAATTATCAAATTTTTACGAAATCGAAACTTTATATAAACTTAGAAATTTAGTAAATTCATTTATTTGATCTATCAAAAAACATTCTGAAATGTTGTTTTCGTGACCTATTACATACTTTTCGGAAAACCATAATTTATTTCATTGTTATTTAAATGATCGTTATTGTTTTTAATTATTAGAATATCTTTTATTGTTATCGTTTATTAAAATATCTTCTTTTTAAGAAGAACCCAAGATTAGAATCTGCATGCATGAGAATTGTTTAATAAATATTAGTTAAGAAAATGTGAAAAACAATAAAACAATCAAAGACCGTACAATCTATAGCAGTTATGTGGGATGTTTAATGCACTCTAGGGTGTTGTTGAAATTTAAAAGATCTCTTAGTATTTTAAATTTTCCATTTATTAGCAAACCCGTTCGGTTTTTTTTTTTTTTTTTTTTTTTTTTTTTTTTTGGCTCGCGCCATCCGAGTCTGCCCAGAAAAATCAAAGAAATAATAAATGTTCATAATTTTTTTAACTGAAATACACCTGTAGGTATGTAAAGGTTGCGCTGTGGTTATTTATACGACGGCATAATTTACTATATACGACTTTATTACTTTAACAAAATATATAAAATTCAACATATTCAAATAAACATAATTAATAAATAAATATAATGTTTAATAGCCGCTCCAGCAGCCGCTCTAAAATCCCGATGCATCACTGGAGACTGCCGAAGAGCAAGTGTCAAAGATTCCGGTCGAATCCACCGTCAGTCTATACTTGGCAAAACTTTCCAACCGCCAAACTTTCGCCAAATGGGAGAACGCTCCTTTGCTCCGCTGGAGAAACTTAAATGGATTATGCTTCCTCTTCCATTTTCAAATAAGGCGAATTAGCACAATTAGCGTCGCCACATGACTCCCCCGCCAGTCTCACACAACACGTGGGAGACGAAAACGAACTTTCCTTCCCGATCTCGCTATATAAGTTGTAGGATCAGGCTCACCATCCTCATTCAACAGAAACGCAGGTTTTAAACGATCAATATTTATGATATTTTCCTGGTTCCCGATAGAAACCACAAAATCTTTCTGCAGTCGTTTTACGACTTTGAATGGACCCTCGTAAGTCGGTTGTAAAGATCTCTTAAAAGGACCTCTACGTACAAATACATGGGTGCAGTTCTTTAGTTCTTTCGGAACATAGATCTTTTGCTGTCCATGCCTTAAAGGTTGACAAGGTCTCAAAGCACACATAATTTTTTGTAGTTTTGAAATATAAGTCGGTGGGTCTGAGAAGGGGCTATCCTCGTACAACTGGCCTGGAAGCCGTAGAGTCGTTCCATATGTCAGCTCAGTTGTAGATGCACCAAGGTCCGCACGTACTGTTGTCCGTAGACCCAGCAAAACCAGGGGGAGTGCTTCCAACCAATCTACCTTATAGCACATTAAGGCCTGCTTTAAAGGTCGATGAATTCGCTCCACCAAACCATTCGTTTGGGGCCTATACGAAGCAGTTCTAGCTATAACAGAGCCTAGCATTCTTGCCAGACTTTCAAAAAGTATGGACTCAAATTGTTTACCCCTATCGCATGTTATCCTCTGAGGCGTACCAAAACGGGAAACCCACGTCTGAACAAAAGCTTGAGCAACAGTTTCAGCAGTCATATCCACAATAGGTACAGCCTCTGGCCACCGGGTAAACCTATATATCATGGTTCAGCAATATCTGAATCCACGTACTAGAGATAAGGGACCAATGATATCTATGTGTATATGAGCAAATCTCTCGTCTGGAACCAAAAATTTCACCAAAGGAGACTTAGTATGCAGGTGTACCTTAGTCCTTTGACAGGGTATACACGCTCTACACCACACAGCAACATCTTTATTTAGCCCTGGCCAAATATATTTCTAACAGATTAGCTGACTAGAAGCCCGTATTCCTGGATGCGACATCCCATGCATTGACTCAAACACCTTATATCTCAAGGTCTGAGGGACATAAAACCTGTTCACATCACCAGAAGTTTCACAATACAATAATGTCTTAGCATCCGGCATTTGTACTTTAGCTAAATTTCCACTAAACTCAGCCTTTCCGTCCAAAATAGCCTTTAGCTCCTCATCCTCTGTTTGCAACTTTTCCCACAACTCAAAATCTGCAAGTGACGCAAATTGAATCTCACAAACTCTAGATAAACTGTCAGCAACAAAATTTCCCTTGCCTGGCAAATAACGTATATCCGTAGTAAACTGAGATAGAAAGTCTAATTGCCGAAGCCTTCTAGGGGAACATTTCTCTTGTTTCTGCTGAAATGCAAAAATTAGGGGTTTGTGATCTACATACAACGTAAATACCCGAGCCTCCAACATATGCCTAAAATATTGGATCGCAGAATATGCCGCCAACAATTCCCGGTCATATGTTGAATATTTGCACTGTGTAGGGGACAACTTACGAGAGAAAAATCCAAGTAGTTTCGGACCATCGGGCGTAACTTCTTGTAACACCCCACCCATAGCAAAATCACTGCAGTCAGTTATAAGTGCAAGCTTCGCATTTTGAGAAGGGTGATAAAGCAAAGTCGCATTAGCTATAGCTTGCTTAACTTGCTCAAAACTGCTTTCTGCATCCGCATCCCACTGAATTTCTCTTTTATCCCTCTTTTTTGCTCCCTTTAAGAACACATTTAGTGGTCTTAATATTGCTGCAATATGGGGTACAAAACGATGATAGTAGTTCACCATTCCCAAAAATCTCCTGAGATCGCTAACAGTTTTTGGTTTTGGGAATTCAAGTATAGCTTTCACCTTATCTTTGTGTGGAACACAGCCCTGGCTATCTATAGTATGACCCAGAAAATCTATAGTTTATTTGCCAAACTCACATTTTGATTCATTAATTATAATCCCGTAATCTCTAAACCGCTTAAAAACTTCCTCTAAATGCTGCATATGCTAAGCGTGAGTTTCACTCGCTATTAAGATGTCATCAAGATAAGGAAAGCAATAGTCCAAACCTCGTAATACCTCATTTATAAAGCGTTGAAACGTTTGCGCTGCAGAGCATAACCCGAAGTTTAAAAATGGAAATTCAAACAAACCAAAAGGAGTTATAATAGCAGTTTTATGGATATCGGGAGGATGAACCGGAATTTGATGATAAGCACGGACTAAATCCACTTTAGAAAATATTTTTTTACCTTTTAACATATAAGTAAATCTTGAATGTAAGGAATGGGGTATCTGTCTTGTACAGTAATTCGGTTAAGTGCCCTGTAATCTCCAGTTGGTCTCCAATCCGAAACGCCTTTAGGGACCATATGTAATGGACTGGCCCAATTACTTTTAGATGGCCTACAGATACCTTTCTCAAGCATATAGTCAAATTCCTGCTTAGCTATCCGGAGCTGCGCTGGATGTAACCGCCGAGCTCTAGCTGTCACAGGTGGGTCAACAGTAGGGATAAAATGGATTGTATCATGTTTTACAGTTCGTTTATTCGTATTATTTAACTGGGTAATCTCTTTATACTTTTTTAGCAGTTCTATATATGCAGTGTTTCCGATGATAGTTTTAACCACCGGGACATCACACAGACTGGCGCGACCACGAGCAGAAAAGTTAGTTACAGGGTCTAATAAACGCCGCTTTTTTAAATCAACCAATAAACCAAAATGTTGTAGAAAGTCAGCGCCTATAATTGGTTTAGATACCTCAGCTATGATAAATGGCCATTGTAATTTACGTTTCAGTCCCAAATCCAGTGTCAATAGTTTAGTACCATAAGTACAGATTTTTGTACCATTAGCGGCATACAATGTGAAATCCCTCTTTCTAGTACTTTTAACTAAAAATGACTTCGGAAAACATGAGACATCACTGCCTGTATCTATCAAATAGCTGGATTGAGTAACCTTATCTGTAACATAAAGCCTGCGACTCAAGCCCATACGTGCAGTAGCCGTCGCTACTCCTGCGAGCGAAGGTCGTTTTTTGGTTTGTAAGCACACGGGGGTACACATTTTCGAGCCTTTTCCTTAAATCGAAAATGATACCAACATAGCCACCCCTCTCTGTGTGACCTATCCCCTGAGTTAAATGAGTTCCGCCGGTAAGATTTCCTAGGCGACTTTGGACAAGAACCCGCTTTAACCAGCTTTGAAAGTTCCTGAACCTGAAATTGTAGCTGCTCCAACTGTTTATTTTGCTGACTAAACTGAGTTTGTTCAGCCCCTCTCGATTCCAGAGAGTTAACACCAACCTGCGTACATTCACAAATCCTATCCGCCATCTCCGCTAATTTATTTAAACCCTCAGAGCTGACAGACAAAATTGTTTGCACAGATACCGGTAACCTCCGAAGCCATATATTTTTCAAAAAGTCATCGTCAACATGGCCCTCACTTAACTCTCTCATCTTACGCAATAACATTGAGGGGGACCTATCACCCAGCTCTAAATCTTCCAGCAGAGTCTTAACCTTCCGATTCTGAGAAACTTCAAATTCCGATAATAACCTCGCTTTAAGAGCACTGTACGGTTCTTCTGGGGGTTTACACACAATATCGGAAGCAAAAGATAAAGTTTCCGCATCCAAAGACGCCACCAAATGATCAAATTTAGTTTGTTCGACCGAGATTCCCGCTAACCTAAAACTAGCCTCTAGCTGCACAAAAAATAACTTTGCATTACTAGGCCAAAAATTTGGAATTTTTACCGACACTCTATTGCATCCTGTACTCCCCCCTTTCACCGTTTCACTAGGATTGTCGTCCGGCATCCCTTATACTATCAAAAAACAAACAGAAATCTCAAACTGCCGAGCTGAACAACAATTTAATCCAGACTGAACGAAGGTTAAAACATCTTAACACTTAAAACAGCAATATCAACATCGAAACCATCCAAACATTGGAATATAAAACAAGTTTAAATTATCTTAAAAGTCCTCAGAGGATACATGCAAAAGGAAATAAACAGTTCAGTAATCTCATACCTTAATCCTTGAAAGACATCCTAATAGACTGGCGAGAACTCATTATGAATTAATCTTTCGTTTACTCTTTTAAACCACAGCCAAAAGCGTGTATACGGGTCACCACTTGTAGGTATGTAAAGGTTGCGCTGTGGTTATTTATACGACGGCATAATTTACTATATACGACTTTATTACTTTAACAAAATATATAAAATTCAACATATTCAAATAAACATAATTAATTAATAAATAAATATAATGTTTAATAGCCGCTCCAGCAGCCGCTCTAAAATCCCGATGCATCACTGGAGACTGCCGAAGAGCAAGTGTCAAAGATTCCGGTCGAATCCACCGTCAGTCTATACTTGGCAAAACTTTCCAACCGCCAAACTTTCGCCAAATGGGAGAACGCTCCTTTGCTCCGCTGGAGAAACTTAAATGGATTATGCTTCCTCTTCCATTTTCAAATAAGGCGAATTAGCACAATTAGCGTCGCCACATACCATCAGTATGACGAAAGTAACGACAACAGGTAGATATTTTTGTGTTTTTTTTATAATTTCAACCGAACTCCGGCAATTGCGATATTAAAATGCACAAAAAGTGGAAAATATGAAACCAACCTCCAGAAAATGTATTTTTTTTCGAATATTAAATATTCATTTTTATAATGAAAGGTAAAACCCTCATTAAAACGAAAATACCGCCTAAAAGTAGGTATTTTTTGTTATCTTTGTAACTGTATCCGGGCTCCATCAATTGCGATTTTAAAATGCACAGAAAACAAAAAATATGAAAAAGGCCTTCAGATAATATTTTTTTTGAAATATATTATGTTTATATTTCTTAAAGGAAAAGTACCACTGATTTCGAGAAGCTACAAGCTATTCGCAGGTGTGCTTTTTATAAATTTTCTTTGGACACCGTGGGATCTCGATTTAAACTCTAAGGGAAACAGAATGTTTTATCCTGTCTGCGAGCTATGTGCTTGAAAAACCACGTTTTCTTCGAAGGTGCGTATGCGTAGAAGGGATCAGAACGTCGGTGAAATGAGAACAGCTGAATCTCTCTCCTTAGTGTTCGATGAGGGGTTTTGATCAGTTGAGGGTTTTGATAATTTTTTACCTTTCTAACGCAGTTTGTCTAACAATTTTCTGACAAATACTTTTCAAGCTATTAATTTTTTCAGTAACTTCAGATGTTTCATTTTCCGAGATTAATCTGTGGCAACGATTAGCGAAAAAGCCAGTCGTCAGCGACGTGTAGCTTTTTATTAAAGAGGATAAACAGAAAAATCTGTGTCTCAGGTGTATTGTAACTTTTCTTCGTCTATGCATATGTAAATTTACAGATCTCCACGTGCAAGCGATAGATTTCCCTAGGTGGCCATACCTCACAGGCATATATATTTCTTTTATTAATATATTAGCTGACCTGCCCGACCCGGTATAATAACCTAAATATGCCTAAAATTAGTGTTGAATTCCGATATTTTTGTCTAGGAAGGATATCCGCAGTTCCGGGGGAGTCACTGTGGAGTTCTGGGGGAAGGGTAGTGGGGGAACTGTACTTCTAGATCATCAATAAGAATAAAATCCCAACTCATCTTTTTTTCACCCCCCCCCCTCCCAATATCCCTTATTTATGAATACAAATGAATTCAGGATGGTGTCAGAAAGAAAGCCTTAATTGTAAAAGCTAGAATATGCATGTATAAGAAAGCCACCGCGTACCTCTGGCACTATGATAGTGCTGCAACTAGCGGCAGGATAATGGCCATCCGTTTTCTGCTAAGAGGAGGCAGGAAATTGAATTTGGCAAACTTCAATTTAGAATGTAATTTCTAATTTACTAATTTTGTTCCTATTTTTTATATCTTAGTCGTTAATTTCATTTAATGTTTATTTATTTTCTTGGAACGGCTCTGTACTGGATGTAGAGCACAGACTGGGAGCCGCTGCTATATACTATTAAGTATTTGAAACTTATCTGATATTGAGATTATGTGCTACATTTATAAACGTAAATTAAGTTATTTAGAAGTTTTTTTCGGTTATTTTATATCCGTTAGGGTGCGAAATAACATCAAATGTTCCAAATAAAAAAAAAATGTATTGTTCTATGATTCTTAAAAATAATTTCGCGATTTTTATAGGTTAAAATTTTATAATGCAACTTATCTACCCTATATATATAAAATCCTAATGAAACGAATTTGTGAAACGATTTTATGAAACGAATTTATGAAACGATTTTATGAAACGACTGATTAAACGACTGATTATGTTTCAGGGCTATTTTTAATTAAATATTAAACGCTTGATGGTGAAATTAATACCAATTGTCCATAAAAATCCGCGGATGTCAAAACTGGTAATAGAATTTTGAAATTAGAATTAGTTTTCGAGATATTAATTTTTTTCTAATTTTAATGACATTTCTGTAATGATGGCAACTAATTACTCAGTTTTTTTGTGACAAAAAAGGGGAAAAAATCGAAAAGGATCCCGATAGAGATTATTGATTTATTTTTATTCGTCATTTTCAAATTGAAATTGAATTTATGTTTTATTTCAATCGATAATGAAGACAAGATTGTGATTAAAATATGTTTTTCAGGAAAATTTGAAAAAAAAAATCACATTTCTATCGTCAGAGTTCAATCGTCTGTCAGCATTTAATTTAATTTACAAACTGAAAATATTTTGAATCCAAATGACGTCATTTATGTAAACGCAAAAGAAAGGGGGGGGGAAGGAATTAATAGTAAATATTATTTATAGATATCATTTTGTTATTTTTTTGTAAAATTTAATTAAACGAATTTATAAAATCACTAATTCGGATATTTGAAACGAATATATAAAATAATAATTGCCCAACAGAACGCAAGGAGAATAAAATATCCTGCTTGGTTTTCTTTCTTATTTGAATGAGAATATGACATCAATTATGGTAAAATGACACTTACACCTTCCTCTCTTTTATTGGCAGCAAGGAAAAAATGCTCCCTATATATTAGAGAAATGCTATTAAAGTTTAAAACATACTTTCTGTCAACCTATTCACTTTGTCATTTCGTATACAGAAGCATTTTTTCAATATTTATACAATTTGTTTAGCGTAAAATGTCATTTATCCTATTTTATATAATCAGAAGTAATTTGTATAGAAAACACAATAATAATATATGTATAATTAAAATACGCATATAAACAAAAAAATCGTCGAATTTGTTTCCATGGCTGTTTATGTCATTTGGCACCAAATCTCACTTTCTGACGCCCGAATTGCGCCAAGCTTTTTAAAAAAGCGTCAAAACCCCTATAATAGAAAAGCACCAAAAGTTCATCGGGAATGTTTTCATAACTTTTGGCAACAAATATATGTATATTAACGAATCTATCCGTTTTTGAAACTCGAATTACGCCAAACCTAAAAGAAAAGGATCCTATACTGGAAAAGTACCGGATTTTCTTATGGACAATATTCAAGTGACATAACATGGTGTAAAATTATCGCGGATAGCAAATTTGTTTAAATATCTCATCAATTGATGCCGAATAAATGCAGGCATGCATGCAGAAAATATTTAATTAATTTTGTATGATAAATAATTATTAGAAAATTCGTATATACATATTAATTAAAATAAATAATTTACATATTTAAAATAACATGAAAATATGCATGATGGTGCACTGAAATAGAGAGAAAATTAAAACCTGTTACTGAAAATGTCTATAACACATTACTTTTCAATACCTTGGTTCTTAATGTTATTCACAAGCAGATGGAATTTTTCTCATCCTTAAATGCAAAGGAAGAATCGAATACAGATCGTTGTTATAAAAGTCCGAGAGGTAGCCACAATTTAAACCTAACCATTTTATACAAGCTGCTCTTCAAGGTGTAATTGATTTTACTTATCAATCCCGAAAACAGTCGTCAGTTGTCGCAACAGCTGTGTATGGGGCCATGATAATCAAAAAATGCCCCATTAAAACGTTAAAAGCATGGCAACCCAATTACAGATTTACCAATATTTTTAAAACAAAGCACGCTGTCATGTTTTTAGAGGCCTCGAAGTCTGAGCGGGGGTTGGCGAGCGTAGCTCGCAGGTGGTAGGCCCCCTAGTATATATATATATATATATATATATATATACACACACACACACACACACACATATATATATATATATATATATATATATATATATATATATATATATATATACATATATATATATATATGTATAAGACACAGTCATTTAATTTATGGAAGGATGTAACTACATTTAAATTCGTTTTTATATATAGTAGTACATGTAAAATAATGTTTTTCAGAGACAATTGATGGCCATTCACGAAAATTTTACTGACACTAGAAATGAAGATCGGATGAGTTCCCAAAAAATAAAGTTGTTTTACCGTGTTTTTTGAAAGCAAAAGGGGAGGGGATTTTAACTGAGGGCGGGGGCGAAATTAAACTTTTTTCAAGTAGATCGTGTGGAGTATGGTTTATTATGTATTTTTAAATTCTGAATCGAATGATGCCATCCGAAAGTCGGTAGGATCATTTGTTACAAAGTTACGGGAGGTTTTATGAATTAAAAAGTTGAAAATTATACTTTAATGCCGGTAAGATAGGATTTTACGGCAAAAATTGGTGGCCATTTACGAAAATTTGGGAAAATTTTTGTTTTGGAACAAGAAATGAGGATACGGTGAGTCCTCAAAGAATAAAATTGTTTTACTATGTTTGGCATATAAAGATTTTAAGTCATGGGTGGAGGAATTCAGCGTTTTGAAATAGATCGAGTGGGGTATTTATTGTTCATCATGTATTTTTTAATTTTGTATCGAAAAACACCATTTGAAAATTGATAAAATAACTTGTTACAAAGTTAAAGCAGGTGTCATGAATAAGAAGTCCAAAAGTATACCTTATGAGAGAGCACAAATTTATTACACTTACTTTACGTCCACAACTTCGATGACTTTGAAAAAGACTCAGATGACCCTGATTTGGATTATTGCTATTTTGAGGACATTTAATAAGTTTTTAAGATTATTCAGTATGATATAAAGAACATGTCCTGAACGTAAAATAAGTGTGATAAAGTTGTGCTGTCTCATAAAATATAATTTTTGACTTTTTATTCATACAACATGTCGTAACTTTCTAAGAAGTTAAAGTATAGACTTGCAAAGGGTGTTATTCGATTTAGAATTAAAAAATACGTGGCAAACAATACCGCACTCGGCCTATTTAAAAAAAAAGTTGAGTTCCTCACACCCTAATTTAAAATCTTTTGCGCCCCCCCCCCCCCCCCCACCAAACCATAGTAAAACAACTTTGTTTTGGGAGACATCGGATTTTCATTTCTGGTGCCAAAACGAAGTTCTTCCCAAATTTTGTTGCGGTAAAAGCATTACTTACCTGTACTAAAGTACAATATTCGTCTTTTTATTCACACAACCTGCTTTAACTTTGTGACAATGATCGTATCAACTTGCGGATGGTGCATTTGATTCAGAATAAAAATATACATAATAAACGATACCCCACTTGACCTTTAAAAAAAATTAAGGTACCCCATCCTGAGTTAAAATACACCCTCCCCCCTTTTCTTCCCAAACACATTTAAAACGATACTTTTGGGGGACTCATCGGATCTTCATTTCTAGTACCAAAAGTTCTTCCCAAATTTTGTTGCTGTAAAAGCATTATTTACCTGTACTAAAGTACAATTTTCGTCTTTTTATTCACACAACCTGCTTTAACTTTGTGACAATGATCGTATCAACTTGCGGATGGTGCATTTGATTCAGAATTAAAATATACATAATAAACGATACCCCACATTACCTTTTAAAAAAAATTCAGCTACCCCATCCTGAGTTAAAATACACCCCCCCTTTTCCTTCCCAAATACATTGTAAAACGATACTTTTAGGGGAATCATCGGATCTTCATTTCTAGTACCAAATTGAAAGTTCTTCCCAAATTTTGTTGCTGTAAAAGCATTATTTACCTGTACTAAAGTACAATTTTCGTCTTTTTATTCACACAACCTGCTTTAATTTTGTGACAATGATCGTATCAACTTGCGGATAGTGCATTTGATTCAGAATTAAAATATACATAATAAACGATACCCCACTTGACCTTTTTTAAAAAATTCAGCTACCCCATCCTGAGTTAAAATACACCCCCCCCCTTTTTCTTCCCAAATACATTGTAAAACGATACTTTTGGGGGACTCATCGGATCTTCATTTCTAGTACCAAATTGAAAGTTCTTCCCAAATTTTGTTGCTGTAAAATCATTATTTACCTGTACTAAAGTACAATTTTCGTCTTTTTATTCACACAACCTGCTTTAACTTTGTGCCAATAATCGTATCAACTTGCGGATGGTGCATTTGATTCAGAATTAAAATATACATAATAAACGATACCGCACTTGACTTTTTAAAAAACATTCAGGTACCCCATCCTGAGTTAAAATACATCCCCCCCCACTTTTTCTTCCCAAATACATTGTAAAACGATACTTTTGGGGGACTCATCGGATCTTCATTTCTAGTACCAAATTGAAAGTTCTTCCCAAATTTTGTTGCTGTAAAAGCATTATTTACCTGTACTAAAGTACAATTTTTGTCTTTTTATTCACACAACCTGCTTTAACTTTGTGACAATGATCGTATCAACTGGCGGTCAGTGCATTTGATTCAGAATTAAAATATACATAATAAACGATACCCCACTTGACCTTTTTTAAAAAATTCAGCTACCCCATCCTGAGTTAAAATACACCTCCCCCCCCTTTTTCTTCCCAAATACATTGTAAAACGATACTTTTGGGGGACTCATCGGATCTTCATTTCTAGTACCAAATTGAAAGTTCTTCCCAAATTTTGTTGCTGTAAAAGCATTATTTACCTGTACTAAAGTACAATTTTCGTCTTTTTATTCACACAACCTGCTTTAACTTTGTTACAATGATCGTATCAACTTACGGATGGTGCATTTGATTCAGAATTAAAATATACATAATAAACGATACCCCACTTGACTTTAAAAAAAAATCAGGTACCCCATCCTGAGTTAAAATACACCCCCCCCCCCACTTTTTCTTCCCAAATGTTGTTAATAATAATGAAATATAATGCTCTCGGTAGCTTAATGCAGAATTTAAACACAAGATTCCTTATGCTTATAACTAGGATATTTATATTCAACAATTAAAAGGAAATAATAATTCCCTACCTTGTTTTTTCTTCATAGACGGCATAATCACAGATAGCTAGTATCTGCTCATTATTGACAGCTGAAATGATAATGATGATTAATATTTTTATTATTATAGTAATGGATTATCCAATAATGGTCGGCGATCTTTGAATCTTGATTAAATAATTTTATTGTTGAAATGGATGATGAAAAAGATGAAAATAAGGATATACCTTTGAAACACACAATAATTAAATCACAAATATGGAGCACATACGCTTCCAGATATTAATAAAATTAAGTATTTCTTAACAGAAGCTTGGCCATAAAAAGCCAGCGTGATGTGAAAAAAGCATGTACACGTATATAAGTTTTTTGAGTCCGATCGAATAAAGGAAAAATGTTTATACAGCACTTTTTACGGCAGAGTCCAAAGTCTTTTTTCAGAGTTCAATGCGATTCCAGATTGATGCTTCTATGTGGTGGCGACATCTACTGTTCACCATCGCCACTGAACAATCGAACAAAATGAATGGTATTCTTTCTCAGTTTCATTAACAGCCCTACTTTTGATTGGAAAGTGGTGATGGTAGTAATTGCAGTTTTGACCTTAGGAATTCAAACTGTGGCTTTGGCAATGGTTTCGTGAAGATGTCTTCTATCATCTTATTTGATGGACAGTTTTGTAAAGAGATAATTCCACTTTCTTTCAAGTGTCGAATGTTATGATATTTCACGTCGATGTGTTTTATACGTGATTGATGTTTATCATTGTTTGATAACTTTATACAAGATAAGTTGTCTTCATAGACAACGATGGGTATAGTTTGTGATAACTCAAGATCTTCTAAAAGAGTTAACAACCATTGTACTTCTTGTGTTGCTGTGGATGCGGAAATATATTCCGCTTCGGTAGATGATAATGCCACGCAGTTCTGTTTTCTAGTGAGCCCTGCGATAACATTGTTCCCTAATTTGAAGAGATTTCCTGTGGTGGACTTTCTGTCCATTTTATCACTTGCCCAATCGGCATCACTATATACTGTTAGTACTGGTGGTTTTGATTTGTCAATTATGAATTTTAAGTGTCTAGTAGTCATCAGGTATCTGATGAGTTTTTCAACGGCATCCCAGTCTGCTTCTCTTGGCGACTCGTTCCTTCTACCCAGAATATTTACAATAGCTGCTATGTCAGGTCGCGTTAATGTCGTTATGTATAGAAGCCCCCCTACTGCCTGCCTATATTTTTTGTTGTCCTGCATCAATTCACTATCTGGGTTTAAGTTATAATAATTGGTGTTCATAGGAGTGTAAGTAGGTTTTGCGTTTATTAGATTAAACTTTTCCGCAATTTCCATTATTTTATTTTGTTTGTCGAGTTCTAAGTTACCGTTCTTCAATTCTTTAATATTTATTCCCAAGTATTGCGTAACATTTCCCAAGTTCTTTATTTCATATTGTTTACTTAATTGTGTGTACACATCGTCTATGTCATTTTTATCTCCCGCAATGAGGATGTCATCTACGTATGCGATTATGTACGCAATTTTTCCGTTTTTATTTCTTTTATACAGACATTGGTCTGAAGTACATTCTTCAAAATTTAGATCTTTGAGGGATTTACTAATTTTGATATTCCAAGCTCTAGCGGCTTGTTTGAGCCCATATATCGCTTTACTTAGTCTACACACCCATTCCACATGCCCCTTCTTTACGTATCCTTCGGGTTGTCTCATAAAAACTTCTTCCTCGAGATCACCGTGAAGGAAAGCTGTTTTAACGCCTAGGTTATTTTTAAGTTCTTATATACTGCTGCATTTAAGAATGCTCTTAACGTGGTGTGTGCAACTACGGGCGCGTAAGTTTCGTCAAAATCGCATCCATATTTTTGTGAGTATCCCTTCGCGACCAATCTTGCTTTATATCTCTCAACAGTTCCGTTAGCCCCTCTTTTCGCTTTGAATGTCCATCGACATCCTATGACGCGTTTGCTGGGAATTGGTTTTACCAGTACCCATGTTTTATTCTGTTCTAAGGAGTTCATTTCTTCTCTAGTCGCGTCTAACCATTTGTTTTTAATTTTGTCGTCTTTGATGTTTAGTATATCTTCCCAAGATTTCAGTTCATCGACTCGCCAAATATTTGCGCTAACTCCCAATTGGTCCGGAGGGACGCCTCTGTTATGTCTTAGCGACCTTCTAGGTTCCATGGGGACCTGTTGATGGACTTTAACATCGTCTTGTTCGTCGTCGGTTAGGTCTATTTTTATGTTGTCTAGAGGGATCTCAACATTATTTTCGTTGGGATTGTTTTCGTTTACTCCATGTTCTAAAAATTTGACTGTTCGGGATATTATTACTCTGTTATTACCGATGTGGATGCGGTATCCCTTGCTTCTGTTGTCATACCCCAAGAAAGTACCTTCGATGGCGTTGTCGTCAAATTTTCCTCTTTTGACTTTTTCTATGTAGGCGTAAGGCTTACACCCGAAAATTTTTATGTGCGACAAATTTGGTTTCCTACCGTTCCACATTTCGAATGGTGTTATATTGTTGTTTGCCTTTGTGGGCAGACGGTTTGTGAGATAGTTCGCGGTGAGAATTGCTTCCCCCTAGAAAGATTTTGGAAGGTTTGCGTCGGAAAGCATGGTACGTGCCATTTCGACTAGTGTACGGTTTTTCCTTTCAGCAACGCCGTTCTGTGGCGAACAAAATGCTACACTGAGCTGGCGCTCAATCCCGTTAAGGGTTAAGTAATCTTCAAAGTCCTTTCCGAGGTATTCACCGGCGTTATCAGATCTGAACGCTTTAACTTGCTTTCTAAATTTATTTTTGGTAAGTGCGACAAATTCTTTAAATTTTTTCAGGGCTTCTCCCTTATGCGAGAGTAAATAGATCATGGTGAACCTGCGGTAATCATCTATAAAAGTGATGAAGTATTTCTTTCCTGTGAAGGTTTCTGTCTTCATCGGACCACAAATGTCACTGTGTATCAACGATAAGATTTCGGTTGATCTATTTGAAGCCTTTTTAGGATAGGGCAATTTTGTAAGTTTCCTTCAATGCACTTAGTGCATATAATGTTGTGTTTGTATTCGCTTAACTTTATCCCTTCTGCGAGGTTTTGGTTAACTAGACATTTAATGGAGTCATAGTTTCTGTGTCCAAGGCGTCTATGCCAAATTGTTATACAGTTTGGGTTGGAACACAATGTGGGGCTTTGAGTGGTATAACCGTATTCGTCCTTGGGTTCGATTTCATATAAATTATTGTTTAGTTTTGCTTCTAACACCGTATTTTTATTTTTCACAAAGCTGCAAGTTTCTTTATCGAAAATAACTTTAAAGTTGTTCTCAGTGGCTCTTTTGACAGATAATAAATTACTTTGCAGTTGTTGGAAATAGTTTATAAATTGATTTCATCTGTTCCACCGTTTGTGATATATGCAATTTGTTTTGTGGTCTGCCAACAGAAGTCGCCACTACCTGGAATGGAACTTCCTCAAAACCCTATAGATGGGTAGAACAGCACCACTGTTCTACAGAGACTTAATCCCTACAAATGAACATTCTAAAAAAGAAAAAACTGTTTACCTCAGCAATAAACCTTTGTGAAATGTGTTCAACAGACTGATATCGTGTAAGAACTTTTAAGAGCCCCTTTTATTCATCAGTTGAAGCTGAAACCACGCACCAATAAGACATAAACAATTTCGCTTGTCCAATTTTAATGAACAGTGTTCTGGAAGCGAAATGCTCTGGAATTAAGACGAAGCACAACTCTTATTATGGATTTAAAAACCTTTCCTTTTATATTGCACGAGTGTAATATATTTAATCAAGATCTTGTATAGTTTTTCAGATGTATAAAGTTTGTTCTCAACAAGTCACGGATACTTGTGTTTCTACAAAGATTCCAGTTTCATTTAATAAAATTGAATTTACATATTCGGATAGCAAGCATCACTCGCTGCATCATGAATAAGGAATATGCTTTATAACAGGTAAGCAAAGCTTACATTTTTTTATACAAATAATTAAGAAGAAATTTATTATTTATCTGGTGCTTTTAATCAAGTAAATATAACTCACGTCCTTTCAGCAGTTCAGGGCAATATAAAACGTCTTTTAGTGTGACCTGATTTATTGAATCAGTATTTAATTTTATGTCACCTAGGCCATATGAATTAAGCCTTTTTCCATCTGCTATCATATGATACTCCCAAAATTACCGGATTTGAAATTTTCAAATTTTTCTCTTGCGAAGGCAACATGTCTAGTACACCCTGAATCTACTATAAATTTATTTATGTTTAGTGCCTGAGCTTCGTTGATAAGAGGTGGTTCATTTTCCTGATGGATTTGTGCGGAGTGCTTATCTGATGCATCTCCTGAAGAAGTAGGAGGGGGTGAATCGCTCGAAACTTTGGTTGCGTTGGCTTTACTTTCAAAGCAATAATTTGATGAGTCTTTTGAATAGTTCTGACTGCTTTTATGATGATTAGAATTGTTTCTAGAGGTGTTCGAATTATTGTTGAATTTATTTCTATTACCATCGTACCTTTGGAAGTTGTTAAAAGTTTTGTTTTTGAGGTAAAAACATTCTGATTTGAAATGACCGTCGCGTTTACAGTGACTGCAGAACTTTTTATTTCTTGCGTTTTTATTTACGACTTTGTATGCAGAATCACGCGAGTTGAAACCAGTATCGCGGTTTTCAATTCTATGTCTGTACTCATCGATTAATTTATTTTTTTATAAATTCTAGCGTTAAATCGTTATCGGGCCGTGCCTCTAAAGCTGTGACAAGGGGATCGTATGAATGCGGCGGAGAGCACAATAGTAGGGCACAAATATGAGTTTTAGCTATTTCTTCGCCGATTGCGAAGAGCTTATCCTTTAAAGACAATATGCTATTAATGTGTGTGTTCATATCACCTCCTTCACTTAATTTTTGACCATATAGTTTTCTTAACAAGAATAATTTTGACGATAAGCTTGACCTCATATGCACATTTTTTAATGCATCCCACACCGCTTTAGCGGTGGATAAATGCTTGACATGAATGATCTGGTTATCTTCGATACAAAGATTTATGATCGATTTCGCCTTAAGGGGACAAAATAAATAATTAACTGTAATTAAATTAAAAACGCATTTTGAATGCGCTTTTCGATGAATTACAGTTAATTATTTTTTAATTTATTGACCAAATTAAAAGATTCTAGTTCATTTTGTTCATTGTTACAACATTAATAAGTTTGAAAAAAATTGAGGTTCTATCTAAATTATTTTTGGAGAAATCGTGCGCGCAAGTTTGAAAATCATTGTTGTGAATTAAATGCATTTAAAGTTTTCACTCTCTCTTCAAAAACAAAGAATGACGATTGTGTTTTACTTTATATCTTCGTCAATAATTATCGCCTCTGAAAAACATTGGTACCTTTCTACTCAGAATAAAATGCACTATTTACTGACATCAAAACCTTGAAATTGAATTTTTGACCATTTTAACCCCTTAATCGTCGTGCCCGAGACATTCACGGACAGCATAGGCTATGCCAGTTTTATTTAGATTGTTTCATTCCCACCAGTTTTTTAAATTAGTGTATTTTGCTTTATTCTGGCATTATTTTATCTGTCCATTAAATAAGGCGAATATTTCTACTTAAAAAAAGTGGTGGTAATAATGCAATCTGAATTTTTAAAAAGTATCCTACACTTATAGGCCGCGACGATTAAGGGGTTAAAGGTGATCTGTCCCCTTAATATTTTTCTTAGCCCAATCGGTGGCGGGCGGGTTAGTTGGTTCGGTCGTGACGACATCAAATAAGTCGTCTTTCAAAAGGAGCATCTCAATTTTAAGCTCCAGTTACTGTAGTTATTATCATTTAATTTTTCTATAAGAGCTATTTCTTTACTAGCGGCCATATTTCCAAAGCTTATTGTTTTATTGTTATGATAAACAAATAATATTTACTTTTATTTTCGTTTCGCTATAAGCTGCACATTATTTCTGTGCTCTTATAATTCTTATTATTTATTTCATATATACACACATTATCAAATTACTCATGCATTTTATTTATTAATATATATTTCAGGACTCATAATCTGTTGTTAATAATAATGAAATATAATGCTCTCGGTAGCTTAATGCAGAATTTAAAAACAAGATTCGTTATGCTTATAACTAGGATATTTATATTCAACAATTAAAAGGAAATAATAATTCCTTACTTTGTTTTTTCTTCATAGACGGCATAATCACAGATAGCTAGTAGCTGCTCATTATCGACAGCTGAAATGATAATGATGATTAATATTTTTATTATTATAGTAATGGATTATCCAATAATGGTCGGCGATCTTTGAATCTTGATTAAATAATTTTATTGTTGAAACGGATGATGAAAAAGATGAAAATAAGGATATACCTTTGAAACACACAATAATTAAATCACAAATATGGAGCACATACGCTTCCAGATATTAATAAAATTAAGTATTTCTTAACAGAGGCTTGGCCATAAAAAGCCAGCGTGATGTGAAAAAAGCATGTACACGTATATAAGTTTTTTGAGTCCGATCGAATAAAGGAAAAATGTTTATACAGCACTTTTTACGGCAGAGTCCAAAGTCTTTTTTCAGAGTTCAATGCGATTCCAGATTGATGCTTCCATGTGGTGGCGACATCTACTGTTCACCATCGCCACTGAACAATCGAACAAAATGAATGGTATTCTTTCTCAGTTTCACTAACACCAAATACATTGTAAAACGATACTTTTGCGGGACTCACCGGATCTTCATTTCTAGTACCAAATTGAAAGTTCTTCCCAAATTTTGTTGCTGTAAAAGCATTATTTACCTGTGCTAAAGTACAATTTTCGTCTTTTTATTCACACCACCTGCTTTAACTTTGTGACAATGATCGTATCAACTTGCGGATGGTGCATTTGATTCAGAATTAAAATATACATAATAAACGATACCCCACTTGACCTTTAAAAAAAAATTAAGCTACCCCATCCTGAGTTAAAGTACAACCCCCCCCCCTTTTTTTCTTCCCAAATACATTGTAAAACGATACTTTCGGGGACTCATCGGATCTTCATTTCTAGTACCAAATTGAAAGTTCTTCCCAAATTTTGTTGCTGTAAAAGCATTATTTACCTGTACTAAAGTACAATTTTCGTCTTTTTATTCACACCACCTGCTTTAACTTTGTGACAATGATCGTATCAACTTGCGGATGGTGCATTTGATTCAGAATTAAAATATACAAAATAAACGATACCCCACTTGACTTTTTAAAAAAAATTCAGCTACCCCATCCTGAGTTAAAATACATCCCCCCCTTTTTCTTCCCAGATACATTGTAAAACATTACTTTTGGGGGGCTCATCGGATCTTCATTTCTAGTACCAAATTGAAAATTCTTCCCAAATTTTCGTGAATGTCCACCAGTTGTCGTCTATTACTGAATTTTACCTGTGAGTATGTTCTACACAATGAGACCCCTCATAGCACCTTTAGGAGCGAAGTGTTGAACTTATGGATACTATCTCGCAAACGACTAGAAATATTGAATAAAAGCCAATTAGGAAGTTGTTCAGCGTCATCGATTTAGAAGGAAATGACACTTCATGTGTATGAGTACGATTAGCCTGAACTAAAAGAGAATGACGCGCATGTTAGTTTCTACTACTTCCGTCATTATTCAGGCAAGAAGGAACGATATGTGGCTGACGTTTGGCCATTCCGAGCCTAGACATTGAAGTTGTGTATTTACAGTCTTTATCATGTTGTTTGATTGCAATTTCCAGACCTTTTCTGACGCATTTGTTTTTTGAAACGAAATCAACACTGTAGTATTGGCGAGAATAGCACAAATTTAAATTAATTTTTTCGCTTCCAGATTAGGTGAATAATGCACACGGTGTGTCGTTTTTAGCTCACAGGCTGTCAAAGCCTGTGAGCTACTGTACCCGCCTGTTGTATGTATGTATGTATGTACGTAACGGGATAACTCTTGATAGAAATAACCGTTTTGCTTCAAATTTTGTTAATAGGTTCATTGTGATAAGGCGCTTCCCTGATTAGTTTTGGGGGTTCATTGGTTAAGTATAAAGGGGGGAATGGGGGCTAATCCCCCTTTAATTTAGATAAATGGGTTTTTCATACATAATTATCCGATTTGCTTCAAATTTTGTATATATGTTCATTGTAATAAGGGACTTCCCTGATTAGTTTTGGGGGTTCATTGGTTAACTATAAGGAGGGGGGATGATCCCCCTTAATATATTGTCGATTTCTTTATTTTTCGAGGGGTTTATTTCAAATTCTTTGAAATAAGAGTATAATATACAATTAGTGTGAATAGCCTGTGAGCTCAATGCCCTCAGTTTAACTGGGCTTTTTTTTTTATTTACTACACTGTTAAAAATTTGCAGCAAATTGTCCAGTCATTTGACCGTTTTTATAGAAAACGGTTGCATAACCGTAATTTAACTATATTCTGGCCGTATTATTACTCATTTTAGGGTCATAATATAGTTAAATTACGGTTATGTAACCATTTTCTACAAAAACGGTCAAATGACTGGACAGTTTGCTGCAAATTTTTAACAGTGTATATTGACGACGCTGAGCGATTTTCTAATTGACTTCGTTTTTCTTTTTTCTCTAATAGTTTTCGAGATACGCTCGCTAAGTTCCACAGTCTGCCTCCAGAGACGCTGCGAGTAGTCTTACTTTCATATGTGTAGACACAAATTTTATATCTGTATCTATATCCGTTCACAAACTAAATGACTACGTAACATATCTCATAATACGCTTTCCATACCTTATATCAGCGAGAAAACTTTAAATTTTTTTTAATTCATATATTTGTATTGCTACAGTTTTAATAATCAGTTTATTACATTTGTAATACTCCTAAAAGTACAAGGTGAAGTTACCTTAATGTTAGAAATGTTGCCCGTGTTACGGAATAAGCCTCCTAATTAAGATAAGTGCTAAAACAAAATAAAGAAAAAGTCACATCTCTATCTAATAGAACTTACATGTGGACAATCTTTCTGTACCGCTGACATCTGGTTAGCCAACACTAACGAGGCGAATTTATTGCTTGTTAGAAAAGACTTTATCCGCTAGCCATCTGCGGAACATTTGTGTTAAGTATCATGGGACATTTTCAAAGACAGTTTAAGCTCAACTCCCTTTTTAACGAGACTTTTACTGACTCTCTATTTTATAAACACTTAAATTTGACTTTTAATGATGCAAAATGGCCAATTTTAGATAATGATGTTTATCACGCATATAACCTTTTAAATGTAACACACTTGTTGAGAAAAGCACGTGTGTATTTTCATATATATGTTTTCTGCTCACTTCTCGCTTGAACATCCGACTGAGAGGATGCAAAATGTTCTTTCTTAATTTTTATCTTATATATTAAATTCTTTTCTTTTTCCTTTGAAAGTGTGAAGATGATTTTCCTACCTAGTGCACCACTACAATACAATGGAATACAAATTTTACAGCAGTGTTCATTTTATAGTGAAATAATATAATTTTCCAACGGATACTTCATACAAAATAATATTCACACAACAACAAACAAAGTTGTTAAAAATGGATTTACTCGGATATACCACTGATGAAGCTACCTAATGGTAAGAATATTCCTTTTACTTCTATTAGAAGTTTGTGAAGAAAAGTGATTAAGTATTTAGCAATAAAATAAATGAGGTAATTAACCGTTCTCACGCCTTAATACTCGTTAGGTAAAATATTTTTTAACAAGAAATTGAAAATCAAATAAGATATGAGACAGCTTTGAAAAATAATTGCACAATTTCCCTTTTCTGTCTTTCCCAGAATATATTAAATTGCTTTTCTTTCATTCGTCGTGGTTTTTACAAACTTCATTCTACGCATTGCAAACGGAATGAAATACACTGAATCAATATTTGGGATGAAAAATATACTTTAAATTCATTTTAAATGAAACCATTACTTTATTTTTGGCACATACAAATACTATACGAAAGTATATTTGTATAAATGATTATGAGCTTATATCGATATAGCGGATTTGATTTACTCTGGACAGAAATGAAAAATACACATAGTAACTTTCAACACATGTCCTTATTATATAGACTATTTCAAATGCGTTACCCATAAAACAGATTTAAAAGAGATAATGTAAGATTTATTGGTGGTTTTCTTTGATCTTTTTTTATTTTTTTCATTTATATTATGGTCATTTGATATGTTTACTGCTTCAGAATGTATTTTTCTTACCGTTGTTGGCTGGGCTTAATACAATATTTTACGCTGAAAACATCAACAGCAGTTAGAGCATTTGTTAAAGGATAAACGAAATCCAAGAGTATATGGAAAACAGTAAAAAATATTTCTTTCGGCTTTTAGTGTTTATAATCACATTTATATTTGTATAATGTATATTGGTATCGTATATTATAGACATATACATTGTATTTCTACAGATATGAAGGTTGGAAATACTTCATATCAATATAAGTGTCAGATAGTAATGCTCGAAAATTAGATATCCCAAAAGAATAAAAAAACTTCTTAAATGCTTGTCGCTTTCACATACATTAGTGTGAAAATTAAATGGGATAAGGTTGATAAACTTTTGATTTTAGATATTTTTATACATTGAATATTAGATGATATATCAGCATTTATTGGAAAATATAGTAAACTGCAAATACGCAAAGTAATTTTTTTTTAATTTTGTGGCTTAGTAGCAAAATGTATAGAATAACTAGTATAAACATTCCAGTTAAATATAATTGCGCTTCAGATGTTATTTTCAGTATAATGATTATATGTGACCACAACAAAGTGGGCTTAGCTACAGGCAACACCTCGCACAAGGCACAGCTATGTTATATGAGCGGAATTTTGGCATTGTGTTCCTGGCTTAGATTTGCAGGAAACTGCACAGAGAAAGTGCCGGACAAGTCGTCATTGCTTCCCGGAAGCAGTGTTGCCAGTGGGCTACTTTAAAAAAAATCGGATTGCTTGATTGCCACCACTTTTTCGAAATGGTATAATTTGCCTTATTTTTACCTAATTTAATAGGGAATTTAATAAAGAAAATTTTACTTTCTCAAAAAAAAAATGGAGGCAATAATAATAATAAAAAAGAATTAAAGAAAAGTAGCTCACTGGCAACAACAATGCCTGCAGGGTAGATGCCATCCACGCAGACACAGTCAGTAGAGTTGGAGTTCAATTCTCACTAGAGCTGGAAGTTGTTCATCAGAGACATCTTAATCTTCTGATTTGGAATACTTATTCATTTCTGTTGTATTATGCTGAAATCGCTTGCATAACAGCGTTTATCTGCTCCTATACATTCCTCATCTATTTCTAACATTCTTTCTAATGTTGGCAACATTATTTGACTAATTTTAATCGATGTTCAATTACGCGTACAGGAATATAAACTGTGGATCGTATAGACATGGTTATTTGGACACATTTTATATAATTCAAGTAAGAATATTTATTCTCGCAATTTATGCTATCTTTTTTAATACTCCCTGTATACCATGCGGTGCATTTTCCTTATTTCTATTGCAGCAGACAGTTAGACCATAACCCTTTCATAAAAAAAATGCACACAGAATTAAATTAATAGCGTGTTTAATAAAACATAAAATTTCAAAATATAATGTAAAGGGTCTACACGCCTAAAAGTTTTCTAGTGTCCCAGTAATGGAAGGAGATGCGATTTCCTCCAAGCTTTACAGATGAAGCACGAATAACAGCAAGTTTGCCCAAAACCCAAATGCAACTCTTATATCAATATTGCCGTCACGTAATGTAATACCTACGTCACTGCGAAGTCGATGTGCCTCATTTTGTGACGAGGTGGAAAATTACTGAAAAATCGGACACGGTAACTTCACAGTGGAGTCAAGAAGTGGTAATCACCGGAGAGACATAATGTGAAAAAGTAAAGAGTCACCTTTTGGTCACCTTTGTGACTGTGGCCATAGGCGCCGACTTCACGCGCGCGAAGCAATCAGGCATAGATAAATCCTTATTTTGGAAAAGTTTTAATGTCCAAATTAATCACTTTGATTTATTGAAACAAAAATAACATTTTAAAATCAACGATGGGATGGATCCTGATATGGGGAAAGTTGGCCTGCGTCGCTCCGTTAAGTCGGTGTTTGTAACTGTGACTACTTGTGATATGACTGGTAAGTCATCCGAATAAACTTGAACGCTAATGTTAAGTCTATGGGAAGGTTCTTTAAAGATTTCTCGTTCGCATTTTAATATTTTAAATGATTTTTTTTGCATAGGATAGCCTGAGGTCTATCTATAACATTGTTAGTTTTTACTGTTTCGATTTTGGTTCCAGTTTTTTTATATAAGGGTACTTTCACTTTCAGAACCGGTTCCAACCGGTTCCGAAATTGAAAATGTACGCTTGTAAAAAAACTGTAACCAAAATAAAAAAACTAAAAACTAAACACGTTACAGATCAATCTCAGCTATCCTATGTAAAAAAAAAATCAATTAAAAATATTAAAATGCGGGGGAGAAATCTGCAAAGAACCTTCCCATACATTTCACATTAACTTGAGTGTTTCTTTCCGTTACTAGTGTAGGCTTTTAAGACGAAGCAGAAGAGGCAAGTTTTTTTTTTACCACATGCAAAAGTAATGGTGC
Source organism: Maratus michaelseni (assembly GCA_963931845.1). NCBI lineage: Eukaryota > Metazoa > Arthropoda > Arachnida > Araneae > Salticidae > Maratus > Maratus michaelseni. The sequence continues at coordinate 467,039,633 of OZ007588.1, forward strand.
ACATAGAGGCAATCAGGCGACATAACCATGCGGAAAGCAAAAACAGCTCAATTGGAAAGCTGTAGAATGGAACTTTCCGATGACTTTTCTAGTTTTCTTTTTTTAAGTTTTAAATAAAGAACATCTCTTATTAGCCAGTTAATTTTTGAAATAGCAGATTTAAGCAAGTGTTGTTTTGGAGAGTTCGCCTGTTTTTAACCAGCAGCATCATTCCTGGGATTCCACTGGAAAAACGTTCTAGTGGAATTAAGAAAGTGAGTCAGGTATCGTTGGATTGCAGCAATTGAAAATAATGTAAACAAGTTGGAAATTGTACGTCAAACGTGACAAACGAGGTACGTTCGTGCTATAGCTAGTTATATAAATATTCAGATCTTGATGATTTTTAATTCTGTGAAATTAATTATATCGTCTGCAGATTAATTTCTCTAATAAAAAAGATATCTCGGTCGCTTGACGATTAAACCTCGGAAGCTCCTATAACAAAAAAAACACCGTTTTCTTAAGAAAAAAAAATCAAATTTCTTAATAAATATAAATGCTGGACGATTACACCATGAAACATTACAACAGTAAAGATGTGAGTATAAAACATCACAAATTTACTGAATGGTGTATACAAATTAAAAATTTTATACATACATTAAATTTAAAAATATCGACGTTTCGACCACCTTCTATGGTCATCCTCAGGACAAATTTGTTATATTGCTTCTAAAGTTTCTTTCTTCGTTTCTACTTGTGGTTGGTTGGTTGGTACGATGGTTGAGTGTTACCCTAGCTAATTTTTTTAATTTTTTTATTTTTTTAATAATAATGTGGCAACGGACGGATTGTTTTTCGCATTTGAAACTTTAGAAGCAATATAACAAATTTTTCCTGAGGATGACCATAGAAGGTGGTCGAAACGTCGATATTTTTAATTTTAATGTATGTATAAAATTTTAAATTTGTATACACCATTCATTAAAATTTGTGATGTTTTATTCTCACGTCTTTAATGTTGTTTTTAATAAATATTTTTATTAATATCTTCTAAAGTTTTGATTCGATTTTTATAAAATTTGAAATGTCTCGGCAAAATTCTGCAAAGATAATATATCTTAAATTTCAAACCATTCGATTGGGTAGTTTGTGCGCTGTTATATGCGGACGGACGGACAGATGGACAGACAGACGGACGGACCAGACGACTTCAATAGGTGCTACGTATTTATATAATTACGAACGCACCTAAAAGCGGTTAAATTTCATTAAAAAATCAATACAGAACAATAGCTTATCCAAAAAATATGCAGAAGTGTTACTCATTTAGCATTACTAGGAGATCCAACCCGAAGTTCTTGTGTTACAGAATATAGGTGAGAACCATTTTTTTTAATTATTGAAAACTCTAATAGAATTTTTACATTTAACATACTTTTTTAGATTGCCCTTTAACAACAGAAAACAGCATTTTTATATTAAAAATAGCAACAGTATATTGAAATAAAGTTTTGAAGTTTGGGAAAAGCGATACTTTCGTATAAGCCGCATGCCAGAAGTTATTGTATATACTTCGGTGAATACCCGTATATACAATTGGTATATACGAATTCGGTATATACCCGGTGAAATCGCAAAAGATTTCGCTAGTTATTGTTGCCTTTTTAGGTGCGTTCGTAATTATATAAATACGTAGCACCTATTGTCGTCGCTTGGTCCGTCCGTCTGTCTGTCCGTCCGTCCGTCTGTCTGTCCGTCCGTCCGTCCGTCCGCATATAACAACGCAAAAACTACCCAACCGAATGGTTTGAGATTTAAGATATATTATCTTTGCAGAATTTTGTCGAGACATTTCAAATTTTATTAAAATCGAATCAAAACTTTAGGAGATATTAATAAAAATATTTATTAAGAAATTTGATTTTTTTTTAAATCGGTGCTTTTTTGTTATAGGAGCTTCCGAAGTTTAATCGTCAAGCGACCGAGATATGACAGAAATTGATCTGCAGACGATATAATTCATTTTACAGAATTAAAAATCATCCAGATCTGAATATTTATATAACTGTCTACAGTACGAACGCACCTCCTTTGTCACGTTTGACGTACAATTTCCAACTTGTTTATTCTGGTAAGTTCGGCAGTTTAATCGCGTAATTGGATTACATGTCTGTTGCATTTGTGTTTTGTTTATATTATTTTATCACTTTATTTTGTTATTCATGAAGATTTCGTTATGGAATAATAGATGGAAACAATTGTTGATCTATAATATTTATATTGTTTTAAGTGTAAACGGGTTAATCGGGCTGCATGCGATAGAGATATATTTAAAAAAAATCCTGCTTGAAAGTTATTTTAAAAACTATAAAAAATCTGTAAAGTGAGATACATTTTCAAACAAATTGCATTTGAAAGAACATTTTGTTTCCCAATTCGTTTGTGTAAAAATTGAAACTGTGCGATGTTTAGAAGTAAAAAAAAATCTCTGACGGCTCGGCCTACAGGCACAGGTAGATTTCGAAGACGTAGAACGTGGGGCGCCTGTTTATTGGGAATTGCAGAAGAAATGACCTTTTTGCCATGATGCGGCAGTTGCGACCACCGACTTCAAAATCTACCTGCGTTTGTAGGCGGAGCCGGCAGGGATTTTTTTCCTTGTAAGGGTTGGTCCTATAAAAAACTTGTCAATATAAAAGTTGTAGATAATATTAAGAGGATTTATAATAAATTTAAGCGAATTTGATATCTTGTGAATTGACAAAGTTGTGAATTTTTTCCTGTAGAACCCGTATTCCCCCTCCCCTTGAGACCATTTTTAATGATATCAAAAATCTGTCATACATAAATTTTGTGCCCTTTTCCTAGAAGTAATAATAACTTTAAACTTATTCGATACGTATCATAATTAAGAATTTATGGGAGGTTTTCTGTTTTCATAAAAAGTGCACCATTTCCCTCTCTGGTTCGATTTTGCCCATTAACGAACTTGACCGAGATTTTATGCCTCTTGATTTTATGTATCAGTTTGGAAGAGATTTGTGCAGAATTATTGAAGTTATCGTGTCATAAAAAAGTGATATAGATAGATAGATAGATAGATAAAGTTTTGAACTGAGGGTGATTTTGGGTTCTGGGAGTCATGATCGGCGTAGATATGCAAAAATGTTCCAGAAATTCCAACATAGGGGAGAATGTAATATGTAGTATTTCTTACGAAATCTACCGAAAATTGTAGTTAAAGCGAAATTTATAGGTCAAGTATTGCAATCGTGAATATAACATCAACGTTACTCAACGGGCATGTTTTTGCTTTATAAAACAGATTCAGAGAGCTGGGCGTAGTTTAAATGTTGCGGAAGCGAGAAACTATATCGGCATCCATAATGTTACATCCTTAGCAGGGTTCGTAAGCTTTTACCACAAATTTTTAATAGAATTTTTCGCCTTATTTAAATGTAGAAAAGTATTACAAATCCTGTAATTAAACGAGGAGTCTACAATTTCTGTCAACCAATTCAAATATTAAATAGAAAAGTTCTATTAAAAAATTGTGTCCTGCCTTACGTTAGCATTCTTTTTCTCTGCAATAAGGATAAATAACTCTTATAATAAATGTCTGTATTTCTTTACTTTGCAGTATGTAATACTTATTCTAAACGGACACTGGAAATGCTCGAATAATATCAGCTTTTTACATTGTTATTTTAATTGCTTTACTTTCTCCGTATGAAATTTTTTGCAATATGAAGAGAAATTTAAACGATCTCAAATATTTACTAATTTTTAACTTCAATATGAAACCGCACACAAAAGAAAACAGTCAGATAAATAAATGTAAATGGTCTTAGAAAGTTTAAAATGAAAAAAAGCATTTCTTAATCTTTCAAGAGTTCTGCATTTAATTTTTACTAAACATGAAAAATATTAAATTAAAAAAAATCCTCAGAAAGAAATTTCTTTTTAATACCGTTCATTCTGAAAAGAAATGTTATTATTGCGTTAGAAAATAAATATTTACACCGTCAAAGATAAGGTGAAAAAACAGTGTTCGTTATCAGCATAATGTCATTTTCAAATTTAATTAATATGTAAGAACCATAAGGCATAAAAATACCGTCTCTTTCAATTAGTTTGTTTTCAAAACATATTTTAATTACTTTTGAAATGTGTTTTTTTAAAAAGGTTTTAGTGTTACATTAGAAAAATTCGATATTATAGAAGATAAAAGAATTCATGTGTTAAATAGCGTTAAATAATTATCAAATACAGAATTTCAATTAATTTCCCAAGTACTTTAATGATATTACAGCAGAAAAGTATATATTATCGAAAAGTTAGAAAATTCCACACTTTTAATTAACATCTTTAAAAAAATGTATCACACAATGTATCAAAGATTATAGAAACTTAAATCGTAGAGCAATATGTTACATACTAAAAGTTTTGCTGAAAAATTATCTAACTAACAGTACAAGTATCATCAAAATCCATTCAGCAGAACTCAAATTTCAAGTGGACGAACGAAGTTCATGTTTGTATTATATATACAAGTTGATTATAAAAAAACTGTCCCGATAAATGATCCCGTAACTATCATACTGTTCACAGAAACTGGATGAAATTTTGGTTTAAAGTACTTTGAGGTATGCGCTCAAGAATCATATGAAAAACAACAGTTAAATTCTAACAGTTATGGTTACCGTAACAATATTTTGAAAATTTCAAATGGCAACACCTACTTTTTTTAAATTGGAATGTCATCTTTGGTGGTCAGATATGAGCCACCTCCCAATTTCTGACTAAATTAGTTTACTTTTATTATTTTAATAGGTATTTTTCATGTATATATATTGTATAACCAGGAATTTCTGTGGACTATTTATTTTATATACTTTTATTTTTTTAATATGTATTTTTTATGTATATATATTGTATAACCAGGAATTTCTGTGGAGTATTTATTTTATTAGTGTACATAGTTTCTTTTTCGTATGGGAAAATAGAAACGACCACCCAGAGTAGTTTTATTACCTTCGGAGACACTGGTCTGCGATCTAACAAGGACATCTTTTACGGAGAAAAAATTTACGAGCTGAAAAATTTATAGCTGTTTGGAAGTGCATAGCAAATTTACAATTTAGGACCCCATCTAGGTGGTCCTGAATAACATTTAGCGAAAACCAATAAGAGATGAGGGGGGAGACGTCTTTACAAAACCACTGGAGCCAATAGACGGCCCAGTGACGAGGGAAAAGAAAAAAGTGAGCCCCAAGAGAAAATCTGGAAGAGGAGCAGAACCTGACGTCCTGTCCGAGGAAGTAACATCTAAAAAGAAAGAGTAGAGTGTTGATAGTGTGTAAAAACGAAGATAGTTCCAAAAATGGTGTAGTGGTGACAAAAGACAAAAGAATGACCTAACAGATGATCTTTGCCTATCCCGTGGAGGTAGATTATTGCTAACAATGCAGACCAAAAGTACTCTGAAGGTACAGGTATCTGTACTTTACTATTCCCTCATATTGAATGTGTATAATGATAAATAAATACTGGTAGAGGTACTTTAGTAAATGTAGAGAAATTGTTCCTTCTCTGAAATATAATTAATGCACGTAAGTGCGGTAGTGCGAGTCGGAAAAAGACTCACTAACTCTTTTAATGAGTATTCAATTGTTTCATCTTATTTTTTATACTTAAAATTTAACATTCTGTTAAGGATGTTTGTTTTTTATTTTTTATGTCTTTGTAAATAGATATGTAAATAAATGTTTTTTCGTTTACTTTTAACTCTTTGTATTTAATTTATATGGGTTAACACTCATATGTCATCGAGTAGTGTTTTTCTTCTTTTTCTTTAATTTAATTGTTTATTAATTTTAGTTGGTTTATCAGGAGGACTAGTTTATAATTTATGAGAGGTTAGGGATTTATATACTTTATCTAGTCCGGCTTCATAAGACGTAGGGCGGCGTAAATAATCACAACGTAATAATCTGATCTTTTTTTTTTTACTAGAGTAGTTAATTTAATTCAATAATATGGGTAACTTTTATGGGATCATTATAAATTTTCACCAACGTCCAGAAGCCACGATCACACCTTTAACCTGATAATCCAACACCCAGTGTTTCCGGAAGAAGCATTAACCCGTGCTTCCTTTAACTAATGTAGGGAGTTTATGTAATTGGGCATTAGTAACCATCTCCAATTAGGAGGCCCAGAACTTACCAGCAATCTTCATAGTGAAAAACCATAAAAAGCGTTAAAACGGTACCTGTGTCACGAAAATCGCATGTTCTAGACAGACTAAGGAGAAAACTGAAAACAACCAATAAGGACAGAGAAGCAACAGAAAACAAAACATTTTATTGTGTTTCACAAATTTTCCACTTCCCACACGATGACACTTTGGCAAATGGTGGATAGCACTGAACAATAAAATGTTTTACTTTGTGTTGCTTCTCTGCCTTTATTGGTTTTTCTCACTTTTCGTCACCGTTATACCAGTTTAAAAATCCATAACCACAGAGGAAAACGCATTTCCAGCAATTATCGATCTTAATCAGTCATTTATCCGAATTCTTTTGTGAGTTTCAGTAAATGAATGATAAATTCTACTAGTATGCACTCTATAATCTATAGAAAGCATGCAGAGCATTTCAGTGATTTCATTATGTTTGAAGTAACATCATTATAATGCACCGCAAATGACTTTTTTCCCCATTAATCAGAATGTAATGGAAACCTTTTGTGCGTCCGTGTAAATGAGCCATAAATGCTATTTATTCTGTACTCCTCAGAAAGCATGTTGTAGGCCATCTCAGTGATGTAGATAAATCTCATTATATTTGAAATACCGTAACATCAATAAAATGCACCGCGAAAGATTTTCTCCCATAGTCGGTAATGTAACGAAATTCTTTTGCGTGCCTCTGTAAACGAACTATAAATGCTACACACTTAAATTACAATACCGGACATTCTATAGTAAACCTCAATCACATATTAAAATTTCATAGCAATCCGAGTACATTTACGAAAGTTAGAGCAGAGGCAGACAAACAAATAGAGTTCATAAAAACTTTTCAACTATGTTGGAAAGTATTAAAAATTGCATATAATTTTCCTGGTACTACTCCATTATCTCGTCGACCAATTTCTGTAAAAAAAACTATCGCCAAACTATAGGATTTAACTCCAAAAATGCATGATCGTGACGTCACATTCACTTGATGTTACACTTGCTTGATTTTCGGAAAACGTTCTTGTGTTCTTGAATACGGAAGATTGTCATGAAGGTAGCCTACAGAAAATAAGACTCCCGTCCTAATACCCCCTCCCTCTATGAGTCACGATGAACGAATATCTTGTGTTTATTTACTTTAATGGATTGAGATATTCGGCTGTTAATCTAATTTCCACTGAAGCTATCTTAGAATCTATACATTTTTTAATGCAACTCATCTCTCAAGCAAACAATTTATTAGAAGGACGAAAAATGTAACTTTTATGCCATTTTATTCGAAAAAATAATTTTGAACAAAAATGGCCGCTTGGCATATGAAAACAGAAGTAGTTAACCCGTATTTGTTTTCCTCAGTCACATGACTTGCGCTTTTATTATATAGATTATACGTATGATAGGATTTATTAGAACAAAGAAAACTTTTATTAATATCTTTTTAAGTTTTGATTCGATTTTCATAAAATTTGAAATGACTCGACAGAATTCTGAAACGATTCTATATATTAAATTTCAAACCATTCGGTTGGGTAGTTTTTGCGCTGTTATATGTGGACGGACGGACAGACAGACGGACTGACGGACGGACCAGATGACGACTATAGGTGCTACGTATTTATATAATTATGAGCGCACCTAAAAATGAACAAAATAAATTTCTGCGTAATCCGAGCATCACTTCTTACATGGTATTCAAGTAATTGGTAATTTGTTTCATAATTTAATTCTTACTTACGTGTAACTTTGATTAATATTTTGAATACATTTTGATTCAAAACAATTACTCTTACCCCAAGGCATTTGATTTCATTCTATTTCATTGTTGTTGTTTTTGTTAGATTGTTTCATTAATCGCTAATTTTGGTGTTAATACAATTATTCATATTCACTGCTTGTTAAAAAAGCCTAATATTTTTTTGGTCCAATTTCGGGAACTTGCGAGTCCAACTTGGGGAAACCAGTTGCTGAATTTGGACATTTTTTTCCAATTTAAATTAAACTTAGATCTTTCAAAACGAACTTGTTCTAAAGAACTAATTAGTTAGTAGATGAATAGATTGACGTGTTGATATTTTGCTGTGATTCCAAAAATTAACTGAGTTCACCTGAAAATAAGTGAAGCGGTCCAAATTCGGCTACTCTCTCTTATTTATTAGAACTAGGGGATACAAGTCGGGATTCCCGGGTTACATTTCATGGGTGAAAACCTTTTTAACACTTTCCAACCTAGTTGAAAAGTGTTTATGACTTCGGTTTGTCTGGCCGTCTGGCCGTCTGCCGTCTGGCCGTCTGTCCGTGCTCTAACTCCCGTAAATATGCTCGGATTGCCCTGCAATTTTTATATATTATAATCGTTATCTATAGCATGTTCCCTATTTCAATGGAAGTGTGTAGCACTTATAGTTTTTTTACAGGGACACTCAAAAGAATTCCGTTACATTGCGGTCTATGGGGAAAAATCATTTGCGGTTTATTTAAATAATGTTTGACTATTTTAAACGCACTGAAATTTATATATATCACTAAGGTGCATTAGAAGAAGCTTAATATGGAATAGGGTGTGCATAGCACTTATACTTACTTTACAGGGACAGTCAAAAGAATTCCGTTACATTACGTCTATGGAGAAAAATCGTCTGCGGTTTATTTAAATAATGTTTCCCTATTTTAAACGCATTGAAATTTATATAAGGTTCATTACAAGAGACTTACTACAGAATATTGTGTGTATAGCAGTCATCGTTCATTTACAGGGACACGCAAAAGAATTCTCTACTGTATGTTAACAATAATTCCTGGAAGTGCGTTTTAAGTTACTGAACGCGATTTTAATTTTAAATCGCTTTTTGTATATTACGTGGTGTGTATAAATTCTGTAGATCCTATACAGGGAAGCACAAAAGTTCAGGAACACATTTCCGTATTATTTAACTCCAGACGGAGAATTTTAAACTGTGCTACGTGTTTCCTAACTGAGCTAAAATTTAGCATCCTATGTAGTATATATACAAATCTATAGATCCTATACAGGGCTGAATAAAAGTATTCGGATTACTTAGATGTTATCTTTTAGCTGATTAAAGAGTATGATTCGTAAAATTATTTTGGAGGCGTTGGAAAGTGTTACATAATCTATGCTTGACGCATGATTTTTCGTTCTTGTTTTTTCTTGAAAGAAATTTTACATTTAATATATTTTTTCTTATTGTCCACTAACATCACCAGAAACTAACTTTATTTAAAAAATATCAATAACGTATTCAAGTAAAATTTTAAAATTTGTTAAAAGCGATACTTTTATATTAACCGCATGGACGTTAATAGCCGAAGAAATTGCCAAACATTTCGCTACTTACAGCAGTCTTTTTGATTCTGATAATTTCAGTGGTTTAAGCGCGTTGTTCGATTAAATGCCTGTTAAATTTTTCTTTTCTTTATATTATTTTATTATTTTACTTTTTTTATTCATGGAGTTTGAATTTCGATATGGAATATTATTCGTAAGCAAATGCTGAACTATTTATACTGTTAGAGCTGTTATTAATCTTTCGTAAATGGGCTGATGAAACTTGAAAAACGTCATGTTTGAAAATTATTTCTAAAAGTATATAAAGAAAGATAAACTGAGATACAATTTTTAAACAAATTCCATTTGAAAGAACATTTTTTTTCCCTATTTGACGGTGTAAAAATTTAAATTGTGCAAAGTAATTTTAAAAATTGCAATAATAGCGAAATTTATTTCACATGTGTGATACCACCTTCAATAGGACGTCAGCGTTACTCCCGAACATGTTTTTCTTTATAATGTCAATTTACAAGTGTTCGTTTTTAGCTTACAGGCTATCAAAGCCTGAAAGCTAATGTGCCCGCCCGTTCTGTATGTACGTATGTATGTGTAATGTATGTATGTACGTAACGCGATAACTCTTGATAAAAATAACCGCTTTGCTTCAAATTTTGTTTATAGGTTCATTGTGATAAGGAGGTTCCCCGATTAGTTTTGGGGGTTCATTGGTTAAGTATAAAGGGGGGGGGGAACGGCGGGGCTATGCCCCCTTTAATTTAGATAAATTTGTTTTTCATGCAGAATTATCAGATTTTCTTCAAATTTTGTATATAGTTTCATTGTGATAAGCCACTTCCGTGGTTAGTTTTGGGGGTTTATTGGTTAAGCAGAAAGGGGAAAGGGGGGGGGTTAATCCCCCCCTAATTTAGATCATTGGGTTTTTCATGCAGAATTATCCGATTTTCTTCAAATTTTGCATATAGGTTCATTGTGGTAAGGCTTTTTATTTATTTACTATTTAAAGTCTTAAACATTCATTTAAAAATATTTTACGCACAATTTTTTTCAGACTTTTTAAAACTCATTACTTAGTCGTTTATGGATAATGAATGAAGAGCAGTTTTAGTACCTTACAACAGACATCCATCTTCTTGAGAGCTTTAACAAGTTTTGAAATGCTTTTAATCATAGTTCAGCTACAAGATGATTAATGATATTCTAAAATGATGAATGACAGTTTTTCTTTTGTTAAAAAATATGCCTAGCTTTTACAATACTAGTCTAGTGATATGCTTTTTATTTTTGCAGAAATACGAAGTAGGACAATTAGTCTTTTTAATATGAATTCTCCGCATTTGAAAGTGCTACTGCCTGACACTTTTCCACTACATTTTGAAACTTTGTTATAAACTTTTTATTTCGTAAAATGTTTTAGTAACTTTGACACCTAAATTCTTTGCGGATGAATGATTCGTTATCAATAATTTAAATGTAACTCTAAAATTCAATAAAAGAGATATTTAGTCACAATATACAGCTCGTTTATCAAACTTTGGAACGCTAACAGTGTATATTAATTACCGGATGCTATCCAGTTCTCCATAATTTTAAGGATGATAAAATTACAATTGTCAATTTTTTTTCGAATATACTCAGATTCATGGAAAATTCCTAGTGTCCGATAAATGTACAAAACACTACGGATGTATAGTTGTAGGGTGGTTGTAGGTAAGTTTTGCTATATATAGGATATAGGATGTGAAGATCGTAATATCATATATTGTAAAACAAGAAGCCCTGAAAGTATTTGTCTAGGTTTGAAAGTATTTGTCCAGGGTAATTAAAAAAAAATACTGGATGGATTTTTTTTATTTTACACCATTGAATAGGAAAGGTTCCGGGATCATTTGTATGTATAATATTTGTATGTACCCATATACACATAACTTTTAATAATAAAATTGGGATTTTTCACCTTTTTCGGGTGCAATGGTTGCTTTTGGTCATTTTTAACACTTTCCAACATAGTTGAAAAGTGTTTATGAATTCGGTTTGTCTGTCTATCTGTGTTCTAATTCGCGTAAATATATTCGGATTAACATTCAATTGATATGTGTTATTGAGGTTTACTATGGCATGTTCGGTATTGAAAATGTAGCACTTCTTGTTTTTTTACAGGGACACTCAAAAGAATTCCGTTACATTACAGTCTATGGAGAAAAATCATTTGCGGTTTATTTTAAGGATATTATACAATTTCAAACAAATTGAAATTTACATATATCACTGAGGTGTACTACAAGAGGCTTACTATACAATATGGTGCGCATAGCACTTATAGTTCTTTACAGGGACAATCAAAAGAATTCTGTTACATTACGGTCTATGGAGAAAATTGTTTGGGGTTTGTCTTAATAATGTTTCACTATTCCAAACATATGAAGTTGATATATATGATTAAGGTGCATTACAAGAGGCTTAGTATAGACTATTGTGTGTATAGTATTCATCGTTCATTTATAGGGACACAAAAATCATTCGGTACTGTCTCTTAATAATTGTTCGAAGTGCGTTTTCAGTTTTACTGAACGCGTTTTTAAATTTCACTCATTTTTAACACTTTCCAACCTAGTTGAAAAGTGTTTATGACTTCGGTTTGTCTGCCGTCTGTCCGTGCTCTAACTCCCGTAAATATGTTCGGATTGCCCTGCAATTTTTATATGTTATTGTCGTTATCTATAGCATGTTCCCTATTTCAACTGAAGTGTGTAGCACTTATATTTTTTTTACAGGGACACTCAAAAGAATTCCGTTACATTACGGTCTATGGGAAAAATCATTTGCGGTTTATTTTAATGATGTTACACAATTTCAAAGACATTGTAATTGATATATATCACTCAGGTGCATTACAAGAAGCTTAATATGGAATAGGGTGTGCATAGCACTTATAGTTACTTTACAGGGACAGTCAAAAGAATTCTGTTACATTACGTCTATGGAGAAAAATCGTTTGCGGTTTAATTAAATAATGTTTCACTATTTTAAACGCATTGAAATTTATATATATCACTAAGGTGCATTACCAGAGGCTTACTACAGAATAGTGTGTGTATAGCAGTCATCGTTCATTTACAGCGACACACGAAATAATTCTCTACTGTCTGTTAAAAATAATTCATGGAAGTGTGTTTTGTTTTAAGTTGCTGAACGCGATTTTAAATTTAACTCACTTTTTGTCTATTACTTGGTGTGTATAAATTCTGTATTTCATATACAGGGCAGCACAAAAGTTTGCGAACACATTTCCGTTTATTGACAGAAACTCCAGAAGTAGAATTTTAAACTGTGTTACGCGTTTCCAAACTAAACTAAAATTTAGCATCCTATGTAGTATATATACAAATCTATAGATCCTATGCAGGGCTGAATAAAAGTATTTGGATAATTTTCCGAATATTGTATATGTTGGGAATTCCTGAAATTACGTGTTTAAATGTGTTAATGCGTTTTCCAAATTGTTTACTTAGATGTTATCTTTCAGCTTATTAAACGGTAATGATTTGTAAAATAATTTTGGAAGCGTTGGAAAGTGTTACATAATCTATGCTTGACGCATGATTTTTCGTTCTTGTTTTTGTCTATTACTTGGTGTGTATAAATTCTATAGATCATATACAAGGCAGCACAAAAGTCGTCGAGTACATTTCCGTTTATTGACGGAAATTCCAGAAGGGTAATTTTAAACTGAGTTACGCGTTTCCTAACAGAGCTAAAATTTAGCATACTATGTAGTATACAGGGTGAATCTAAACTCTAGGGCAAAATTTTAAGGGGGTGATAGTACACATCAAGACAAACAATATTAAATAGAAAACTAAGGGTCCCAAACGTCTTCCGTAGGAGATAGACGCCATTAAAGTTTAGGGTCCAAAATTTCAAACGATTTTAAAAAACGTAAAAATTGGTCGATTCGTTTGCGGTTTTCGCTAAAACTATTCTTATGTCATTATTTTCTAAAAAATAAATTTTTAAGATAACGTTCAAAAAATGCCAATAGAAGGCGCTTTAGACTTTGGAGTAACGAAAAACTATTTTTTACCGTTATTTTTTGTACCCCATTAAATTTTTTCAAAAGCTTAGACTTAAATTTTGAGCTCAAAATCTGAATCGGTGGGAGTGATTAAGTAGCTCAAACTGAACTGCGCTCAAGAGTTGGAATTTGAAACACCTCCCTCCCCCCCCCCCACTTCTGAACACAGTTCAGTTATTCCCGATCTTGGTGTCGTAGACCAAGCAGAAACAATATGAGTTGTAATTTTCCAACACTCTACTAAAAATAAATATGTAAATTTACACATAAAAACAGGTATATCGATGATACAAAAACGATTTTTCTAGGTGTGTAAAGTAGTGTGTAAATTGCCAAAATGCACGCTTAATGTGTAAATTTCTAAATACACATTTTAGTGTGTAATTTGGTGATAACACTAAGTGTGTAAACGTTATCTGATCACTCCTGAAAGACACACTTTAATGTGTAAATTGGATAAGAATACACATATTTCCGTGTAATATTCTTACATATATATCTGTGTAATATTTTGTGATTACACGTATTTCGGTGTATTATGCAAAATACACTGTTTTTGTGTGTTATGCAAAATACACATATTTTTGTGTAATTTTGTGCAAATTTGCATATTTGCATATTTGCATATTTTGCATTATTTTGCATATAATTTGCATATTTTGTGCAAAATACATAGTTTTTAGTGTAATATTCCGTTTACACATATTTATGCACAATATGCAACACACATAATATGATATACAAAATACACATATTTTTGCATAATATTCAAAATACACAGATTTTTTGTGTACATAGCTACTTTGGGTAAATTGTAAACTAGGTGTTTTATATTGCAAAACAAAATTGCACAAAGAACATACTCATATGCATGTTGTGTTTGTTGGCAGGTTTGATTTAAGGCCATAAAACAGTGTACCCAAAATATATTTTGGCAAATTTCACAAAACAAATCGTTTTTTTTTTTTTATCATCGATATACCTGTTTTAAAATTAAGCATAAAACAGGATCGTTTTAATTTATACTTAGGAAAATATATTTGTAATTATACTTATGCTTACTACAATGCCATCTTTTTGTTAGTGTTGGTTTTGAGTCCTAAAACCATATCGTCACAATATATGCGTAGAATATGATAAACTGAATAAATAGTCACTTACAGACTGTCTTCATAATTTTCATTTATTATTCTTATAGTAATTATGCACTGCGATATAAGATTAATATTGACATATACAGAAAACCTCATAATAACGGACACCAATGGAGCGCGGAATTTCTTCGCTATTCAGAGGTAAATATATTGGTGTGGGGATCGAAAAAATTTCCTCTGAAATAAAGATGTCCGTTATGGTGGATTTATTGTATTTACAAATTTACTTAATTTTAACAATTTAATTTGTTTGCTTAATTCTCCAATACAATCTTAATATATCAATTGAATTGAGTTCTGCTGATTGTTAATTATACTGAGTTGTCTAATTTTATAATCTAGAAAAATACACAAAAACAACTCTAATGTAAACAATAAATAAATCTGCAACCAAAGCAATTCCAAATAATAAGAAACCCGACATTAAAACGTGAAGACCTAATAACGAGTAAATAGACAAGTGTTAAGAGCAAGATAAGTAATTCGTTTGGTGGGTTAGTACTTGATTTTAGCAGCAAGTGTCAATGGAGAAAACCGTTGATTTGATGCGATGCATCACTTTACACTGCAGCTGATATTCACAAATTGTTCCGAAGAACACATTTGCACAAAAGAAACAAGTTACGATCACGTGATTTATAGAATGGCACATTAACCCCTGAAATAGCGTGAAAAGTAGCGTCGGTTCTCACTGCAAACTACTAATATTTTTGTATCATGCTTAGAGATGTAAAAATTTCGGAAATTTTGAAATGCCGAAAACAAAAGTTTTTTTCTGTTTTTTTTACTGGAAAAATTACAAGTTTTGAAACAATTGATTTCTTACAAATATGTCTCAAAAATAAGTTATATTTTCTTAAAGAATATAAAATAATAAAAAAAAAAAATCTGCATTTATATATAATCATTTCCATTTTACATGAATATATTACAAAAAATAAAATAAAATAAAATAAAATAAAATAAAATAAATATCTAGCCTTTTAGGGTCAGAATTTTGGTAATAGCTTTTCTTGCTTAATTTAACACCATTGTTTGTAATATAGCATGTCTCTGCTGAAATGATTTTTCATAGTTGCATTTGTTCAATTATTCAATTACCAGGAGAGCTAATTAAAAAAATATCAACAACAACAAAAAATAATTTTATGAGTTTCAATCAGTATCATTGCAGTTTTGAAGAAAAATTAAATTGCATTTTATATCCTCTCTACGTAGCATTATTTTTTAAGTAAATAAATGATGCCATTTTAAATAAACAAATTATTATTGCAGTTGTGGCATTGTAAATATGATCATATTTAAATATTTTATTACTTAAAAATTGGTAATAATTAACAGTATTACATTTTTTTTTCGTACAATTAAAATTTTCATTTCCAGCATATTTAATTTTGGTATAGCTTTCCATTCTAAAACAAACTTAAACATTTTGGTTTTAGTTTAAACTTTAGATTCTTAATATGAAAGTAATATTGTATATAATCTTTTTTTAAGTGAATCGAATAAAACAGATGGATTTTTAATACTTATAAAAATCGATTTAAACAAAAATTTTCACAGAAAATTGTTTAATTTTTCTTTGCATAGTTTATTTATATGCATTTATATTTAAAATAAAAGTACAGTTAGACAAGTCTAAGAATCTATATTTAAGGAAAAGAAAGACAAGAGTAAAAAAACAAATAATTACAATTGCATGTTATCAAACAAGAATTTGTTTCTAATAATTGTTAAATATTTCTGGCGATTATCATCTGATTACATGAAAACGTGCAGCTTTGCCAATACAAATAAATGCATGTCTCAAATTATATATATATATATTTTTTTTTTTTCAGAACATTCCCATCTTTAATCGTGCTACTCGCTACATTACATTGTTAAAAATATTGCGCGCTACCCTATAAAGTACAGTAAAAAGTAGAGACTACTTTAGTTTCGCTACTTGTAGCGCGCTGCTTTCGACCCCTGCACAGTAAAAAAAAAAAAATCCTTCTTTGCTTCAAGTATATGTATCGTTATTATTATTTAGATAATTAAAATATTTTAGTAAAATTATACTTAAATTCTTTCGATTAAAAAAAAAAAAAAAAAAAAAAACATTTTTTCAAGCCTTGTTATTGGAGCTATTGATTTTAACTACATAGAATAGGAAAAATTATATTTTTACATACCTATTTTGATCAGATGATATGGAGTAATCCCGTGTTTTTTAATCCGAAGTCATACTCACCTATTTTTTTTTTTTTCTCGAGAGTATTTCTAATATTTTCCAATAGTTTTAAATATCCTGTTTTTATATAATGTACTGTATTGACACTTCATAAAAACCACAAAAGCATATTTTCCCGCTCGTCATAGGATGTTTATGGAAGGTGATGTTTATTGCAGGTGTTATTTCTTAAATAACATTGATCAGGAAAATAAAATCACAATGATTTTATGAAACATTTAATTCTAATTCGAAGAATCATTTTTCACAACGATAATTATTTTCTTAACAAAAAGCACAAAATTGTAGCCTTTGACTAACAGATTATTTGTATCCTCCATTTTGAAAGAATAAAAAAAAAAAAAAAATAATAATAGCAGACGATAATTTTTCACATTTACCCACTTATCCGTGTACATATAATTATGTGTAAATTACAGTTAACACACCAATTCGTGTAATTTGAGGCATTTTACTACATTTACACACTTGTTTGAGTTTTTCATGTGATAACAAATTACACACTTAGTTTCATAAGCTAAAATACACATAAAAACAGGTAAAATTTTGTAAAAAATGTGTAATTTGCATGACAAGCGTGTAATTTTAGAAATTTACACATATATACGAGTAAAATTGTTTAATTTACACATTTATTTTTTAGAGTGAACTGGACGAAAAATGTCCGGGCCAGGATTCGAACCTGGGATCTCTTGAAGCCGCCATGCTCTACCAACTGAGCTATCCCGGTTGAATCTGGAGGGCATAATTCATCCAGTTCATGCCGAGATAGCTGAGTTGGTAGAGCATGGCAGCTTCAGCCAAGAGATCGCAGGCTCGAATTCTGGCCCGGACATTTTTCGTGCAGTTAGAAAATTACAACTCACATATGATTTCTTTACCAATTTAAATAATTGTGTTAAAATTAATCCAAGCAGAAACTATTACCCCCTACACGTAAAAATAAACGATAGAGTAATGACAAAATTAAATAGAAAATTTATTCATAACAGACATGAGCGATTTCTCCGCCCAAAATAAAAAGAAACAATTTGATGTATGTATGTAGTGCACAATATGAATGAAGGTTGACACGTAGAAAATGGTACACGCATGATGTTCGTGAGGAATCACAAAATCTGCTCGAAAGAGTGCCCACCAGCAACGACGCAGGCCTCACGCCACCGGCGGAGGGAGTTGCGAACATTAGTGAATACCCCGGGCGTCTCCCGGATATCGCCTGCTACGACGGCAATCCTCGCAAACAGGTCCTCGTCGGGGTCGACGGTAAAAAATAGTTGCTCATTACGCCAAAGTCTAAAGCGCCCTCTATCGGCATTTTTGAACTTTATCTTTAAAATTTATTTTTAAAATAATTTTTTTATTTAATTTTGTCATCTCTCTATCGTTTATTTAATGTGTAGGGTGTAGTAGTTTCTGCCTGGTCTATTACACCAAGATCGGGAATTAGTGAACTGTTTTCAGGGGGGTTCAGATTTCAACTACTGAACACAGTTCAGTTTGTGCTACTTAACCACTCTTAACAATTCAGATTTTGAGCTCAAAATTTAAGTCTAAGCTTTAGAAAGCATTTAATCAGATACAAAAAATAATGGTAAAAAATAGTTGTTCGTTACTCCAAAGTCTAAAGCGCCCTCTATCGAAATTTTTGTAACTTTTTCTTTAAAATTTATTTTTAAGAAAATACTGACGTAAAGAATAGTTTTAGCGAAAACCGCAAACGAATCGACCAATTTTTACGTTTTTTAAAATCGTTTGAAATTTTGGACCCTAAACTTTAATGGCGCGTATCTCCTTCGGAAACCGTTTGGGACCCTTAGTTTCCTATTTAATATTGTTTGTTTTGACGTGTACCCTTAAAGTTTTGCCAAGAGTTTAGATTCACCCTGTATATACAAATCTATAGATCGTATATAGAGCTGCATAAAATATATATTTCCAAATATTGTTGGTAATTCCTGAAATTGTGGTTTAAATGTATTATGAGTTTTTCAAATTGTTTACTTAGATATCATCTTTCAACTTATTAAACGGTAAAGATTTGTAAAATGATTTTGTAAGTGTTGGAAAGTGTTACATAATCTATGCTTGACGCATGTTTTTTCGTTCTTGTTTTTTTTTATCTTGGCGACGGCATATCTTTGATTAGAGAATTGAAGCGGCTAGATCAGTTAGAAAATAATACAAAGCACCTCGAAAAGTAAAAGAAAAAACTGTTATTTTATTTAAAATACAACAAAATAAAATAAAATAAAGATAAAAGAATGAAAGGAAGAAAAAAAGAGAAAAACCTTTTTAATGAGGGATAATATTATAAAAGGAAAATATTTAATTTAAACATGAAAGGAATGTTTGTATTGCTTAAAACATTTTTAATGTCAACGATTGCGATTGAAACAATATTTGGCGATTGATATTTTGTGCCAAGTAAAAAAAAAAATGATACATATGTATCTAAAAATTTCATTACATTAAATCTGAGTGACAAATTTGTTTTTTTTACCTTTTTTTAAATCGTTATCGAACTTTCCCATTACGTGACTTACATGAAAAAGTAGCAGATGTAATTGTAAAACTAAAAGCACTCGTGAGTTGTGATGCATGTTATTTGTTTATTTACTATTTTGATTTTACTTTTGTCGCCAAACATTGTGATTAACGCCTAAAATGCATCAGTGTGACATGAGCTCGGGCGATGTTAGTAATAATGTTGCGTGAGAACATATACCATTTCAAAAATACACTGCTCAAAACAATTAAAGGATATTGCAGTTTTAGGTGGATTTTGTATCTGGGAAACTTTTTAGCTGATTGATACATGGTCGACAGACATAGTAGGTTATATGAGAATAAATTACACATGTTTGGCAGAAAAAAATGCATTTTATTGCGCATTTGTGTACAAAAGGAAAAAAAAAACAATTTGTGCGTATGAGAAAAAAAGAATAAGAAAAGGTGTTTTCTTCAAAGAAAATCATTTTCAGTAGGGGGTATGGTTTCCACGGGCGGCCAGCAACGTTGAACACCTTTGAGGCATGGACTCAATGAGGCTATTAATGACGAGTTGGGGTATTCTGGCCCACTCTTTCAGAAGAGCTCTTTCCAGTTCTTGGAGAGTTTGTGGGGGTTGTTGGCGGCCAGAAACTCGTCTTCCTAGAGCGTCCCAAACGTGCTCGATTGGATTCATTTCTGGAGAACACGCTGGCCATTCCATTCGAACGATTCCTTCCTCGAAAAGGAAATCCTCCACCAGGTTTGCACGATGTGGCCTGCAGTTATCGTCCATTAAAATGAAGTTATCTCCGATTGCTGCAGCGTAAGGGACTACAATAGGTCTGAGGATCTCATCCCTATATCGGCGACCAGTCAGAGCTCCATCTCGAATGATGTAGAGGTCAGTGCGCCCGTCAATGGAGATGCCACCATACACCAACACTCCTTCACCGCCAAATCTGACACTTTCGTGCACGAACGCAGGATTATTCCTACTGCCACGGTCCCTCCAGATGAAAATACGCCTATTATCCGGATGCACAGAAAAACGGGACTCGTCAGAAAACAGAATATTGCTCCATTCATTTCTCCTCCAGTTGACATGCTCGGTTGCCCACTCCCTGCGGTCGCGACGATGCCTTAATGTTAATCTAACACATACCATCGGTCGGCGAGCATACAGACCTACAGCATGGAGCCGGTTTCGGACAGTCTGAGTTGAAATCGTGGTGCCTGTAGCCGAGCGAAGGTGTTGTTGGAGAAGAGTAGAGTTCATGTTTCGGTGTCTCCGAGCTGTTAACGCTAAATACCGATCTTCATTGGGCGTTGTTGCCCGTCTACGACCTTGCCCTGGTCTTCGGCCTGCACATCCACTCTCCAAAAAACGGTTCCAGACCCTGGAAATGACACTTTGTGACACTCCAATGGCTTGCGCTACTTCGGCTTGAGTTTGGCCCCCTTCTAACCTACCAACAATTCTCCAAGCTTCTGAATCTGTCAAATGACTTCGCTGAGACATCGTACTCATCGAAACAAAGCAATCACTGAATGCCGATCATCCTTGTCTTCATTCTCTTTTATCCAGTTGAAAGTCAAATTTCATTCGCTGCCGCTGAAGCGACGTTTTTGACGTCGAACTCAAAATTTGCATACTCCACAGTTTGAAAACCAGAAAAATTTGCATTTGTGATTCTCTTCTTCTATTTTCGGCAAAAAAAATTTGTTTATATCTTTATTTTATATAAAACTTCAAATATCCTTTAATTGTTTTGAGCAGTGTACTTGTTTCAAGAAAAATGCGTTTAAACTCTTTAATCTGCATTTTTGTCACGGTGACACCTGTTCATTATACAGATTGTCTGGACTTAATATTGAGAGAAACAAAAAATGATTTTGAGAGCACATTCGACACACTTTAAAAATTAAAAAAAAAACATTCAAATTGATTTTTTGAAGGTTTTCTATAAGAACCTCACCGGAAAACATTCTTAATGTACGTTTCTGAATGAAAACTTTCTACGTGTGTTTCTGAAAATATAAAAATATTGTATTGTCATCGGCAACTCACAATTGTATATTTTGTATAGAATTCTAGCACTTTAAGATGTGAGCGCAAAATGTATTACAAAATTCAATCCTTACATATACGAACCAAATTATGTTAAATAAAATCGTGTAAAAAATAAATTTATTCTTTATACGATAATAGCTAACTAAATAGATATAACTCTTTAACTGACATCTTAACTTTTACAAAGCATTTGACTGACAGCTCTCTTGAGATTTTAAGAACTTTAAAACAAAATAATTAAGTATTCAGTCAAATTAACTAATTAAGTATTCAGTTGTTCAATAAAATGAATTCTTCTTCTTTTCAAAAACTTTTGCATGCTTTATAAATAGTTGAAAAAAAAATAGCTTTTGAAAAACAATTCAAAAACATCGTATTAATTAAGTGTAATTAGGAAATTAACGTAGAAATTTATTTCAGTTTATATAATGTTTAAACCAGAATAAATTTACTTGAAAATTATATAACACACTTTTTCAGTAATGCAAAAAATACCGTACTTCTATATTCTTAGCAAATACTAAAGAAAATATATGTAGCATATATTTAAAAAAATAAGATAAAATAAATTATAGAAAGTCAACTTTTTGAAATAATGCAAACAAATGATAAACACTGGTTGTCTGAGTGTTAGTTTTTGCCTACAAGAAAAATTATAATTAATTGTATCTTAGCTGAATGCTAATGATACAGAAGAATGCATGGAATGCAAGGTAAACATAGCTTGTTCATTTAATGAATTATGTGAGCACTGAATTATATCAACGACCACAAGCGCTCAAAATATGAGTCCTAGGCAAATATTTAGGAGCAAATAACACTTATTCACATAATACATTTAACTATTCAGTCTGTTTCACTCAGAGATGTAATTAATGGAATATTTTTTAACTAATAAAAAATGAATAAATATATAGAAAACTTTTCTAATATTGGAACATAAATGGACCTTAGTATATCAATTAAAAACATGAAAATATTTAAAATGAATCACAATTTATTTATTACTGAAACAGGTGTAAAATGAAAGACAGGTTTTTAAACATTAAAACCATTCTATAGATGTTAAAACTTTCACCAGAGTCCCAAGCTTTCGATCAGAACCTGGCCATCATCAAAAGGCGAAAATGAGGAAAAATTCTGTAACATCCGGAATGTAAGCTGGTTAAATATCAGAAGGCGAAACCAAATAAGAACAAAAGGGGGGAGGGGGATGGATGAGTCATTCCAACCCAAATATACCATTGACATCAAATAGATTAAACCAAATTTTTGGTATATTGCATGATAACATATCATTACAGGATTTCTTACCACTTGTCAGAATTTTCACAGACTCCCTTCAAATTTAAACGCGATAATGCTGTAGATGGTTTTCCTTTTGCTATGTCTCTCATATGCTCCCTTATTTGGTTTTATAATTTTCTTGTTGTCATTCCCATGTATGTAAATGCTTCATTTTTATTTTTACGTTTAAATGGGATAATATAAATTTCTGCTTTTTCATGAATATCTATTGGGTCTATTTTTCTGTGCACTAGCTTTTGTAATTGTGTTGGATGTTTGGCAATTAATGTTATCTCATATTTCTTTAAAGCATATCGGATTCTTTCATAAAATTGAAGGATATAATTTATACTCCAAAACTTTGAAACTTGTGTTTTATTATTGGCTTTTAATTTTCTGCTATTAAATTCATAAATTACTTGGTTAATAAATCTCTCTTAGTATCCATTCTCGGTTGCAATTTCTTTAATCCTGGTTAATTCTGCGTTTATATAATTCTTTGAACGTATGTTAAACGCACTTCTCACATAAAAATTATATGTCATTAAATATATTTTTTCAGACTAGAAATCCTGTAATGATATGTTAACATGCAATATACCAAAAATCTGGTTTAATGTACTTGGTGTCAATGGTCACCTTGCTCAATAGACTCATCCATCCACGCCCCCCCCCTTTTTTTTTTGGTTTCACCTTCTCATTTTTAACCAGCGTACATTCCGGATGTTGCAGATTTTTTTCTCATTTTCGTCCTTTGATGATGGTCAGGTTCTGATCGAAAGCGCTCGGGACTCTGACGAAAGTTTTAACATCTATAGAATGGTTTTAATGTTTTAAAACCTGTATTTCATTTTACTCCTATTATAGTAATGAATAAATTGTGATTCATTTTAAATGCTTTCATCTTTTTAATTAAAAAAATGAGTAATCTTGTTTATTAAGAAATTTCCAATAAATTAGAGAAATGTATTCTCACATTAGTGTTATAAATAAATAATTTTAGTTTACAAAATGAATAAATCTCTTATAATAAAATATTATCACGAAAAAATCTCTCTTACTAGCAACCATGCAGTATCGATTCTAACTTTAGCATTATTATTAAAAAGTTTCGTCCGATGTTTGGACTCTTATACGTTTAGCATATATATATTTTTTACTTAGTCATTTCTCTGACTTAAAGAATGTCTCTGATATAAAAACTTAGCAGTTTTTTATTCCTACTCGCCCAAGAGTAGTAGTGTTATCTGTGATTTATTTAAAGTTCAATGAATTTTATAATTTGTGAGCTGCGATCTTCTAATACTTCGTCTCAAGTTTTCTAATGGATGCAAGCCCTGGTATAAAGGTATTCCTTTATTTGTAAGCAAAAATTTTTTTATTGGAAATAGAGTTTATCAGCAGTCAGAGGAAGATCTTATTAAATTAAATTAAAATAAATCTTTGAATTAATTAATTATTATGTATATGTTATGCATAGCACTTACATATAAATCTAGATACGTTTTCTTTGAAACTTTTTGAATTTCGTTTAATTTAATTTTCTTCAATGTCTCTTTTAATTATATATTTGTTCATATTATGTAAAAAAAACTATCTTTGTTAATTTTAAATTCCTCCTCTGTGTTATTTTGGTATGTAATATAGTTACTTAATTTTTGCATCGAGATTTAGAAGCGTATTATGTTATATCCCTCGCTTATTTGCAGTTTAAATTCTAGTTCAGCCTATTCTAAAAAATGAGAGTCTACGTAAATATTCACAACGCGAATGTTATTAATTCCATTTTATAATTAGAGTAATTGTTATTCTTAGATATTACGTGCGTAATATCTATTACTTCTAATTATCCTTCTCAACTAGGAATTTGATACGATCAGTATCTTTATTATTTTATGTATACCTGCAATGAACAAAACCACGGTAAATAACGGGTGTTTACCCTTTTACTCCATAATATATGTTTGGGTTATTTAATTTTAGGTAGTAACAGAGTTATTTTCATAACCTGCTTAGAATCTCCCAGTACAAACGAACCACCAATTGACAATGTCCTATAAAAAAAATCCGCTTAGCAGAACGTGAGTTGTAAGCATTCGGAATGAAATACGAATATGCATTATATAAATATAGTAGATTATAGAACTTTCTCCTATACTTCTAGAACTAAGTAATGGAGAACGATGTGTTACACATTACAACCATTCTTGAAAATTTACCTTACCTGGCAATGTATGAACCATAACAATCCGCTTAGCAGAACGTGAGTTATAAGCGTTCGAAATGAAATTATCATTTGCATTTTATATATAGTAGATTTTTAAAAGCTAATTTTTCATAATCGGTTTTATTTAATTATAGAATTTCTCCGATAGCTCTAAAACTAAACTACGTAGAACGATGTGTTGTACACTATATCCTTCCCCTCCAAACTTATCTAGCTGACAATGTAATTGCCATAAAAATCCATTTAGCAGAACGTCAGTCAAAAACATTCAGAATGAAATACGAATTTGCATTTTATGTATATAATACGAATAGACAGTAAAATTTAAAAAGCTAATCTTTCGGTCTAGTTGTGGAACTTTCTCCCATAGCCCTATAACTAAGCAATATGGAACAATGTGTGAAACAGTAAACCCTTCTCTCAAAAATTACTTAAAAGTCAGCGTAAGTCCCATAAAAATCCGTTTAGCAGAAAGTGAGTTATAAGTGTTCGAAATAAAATTATCAGTTGCATTTTATGTACAGAGGTTGAGCAAAAATATGGAAACACCTAAAAATATATTACCATGCAAATTATTGTATAGGAAACTCGTTGGCATTCGAAACAGCTTCTAGTCTTCTCGGAATGGATAAATACAGGCCCTGTATGGTTTCCAAAGGAATTTTATACTATTCTTCCTGCAAAATAGAGGTAAGTGCAGGTAACGACGACGATGGAGGGGGATAGCGATCATGCACCTTTATCTACAAAGTAGACCAAGCTTAATAATATTGAGATCTGGTAACTGTGGTGGTCAGGGGAGATGCAACAAATCCAGCACAAAACCAGCCCTGGGCGATTCGATATGTGTGAACAGTGGTGTTGTCGTCTTGGAACAAACATTGTACCATGGGATGGACATGATCGGCCAAAATGGTCACATAATTCTTGCCAATAATGCGATCTTGCACAGTAATCACCCATGGAATACCACGATATGGCTGCCCAAATCATTTTCGAACCTCCGACATGTTTTACTTTTAGCAGCAAGCAGTCTGCATCGTAGGCTTAGGACGACGTTCGTCAGACGTAACCTCGGCCAGAAGTTTAAAACAGTGCAAAACAAGTGTAATCCAACCAAATGACTGTTGTTATTGCTCCACAGTCCAGGTTTTATGGCTTCGGCACCCCGTTTTCCTCTTAAAGGCATTTGCATCACTGATGGGTGGTTTTGGAATTGCAGCTCGCTCTGAAAATCCCTGCTGATGGACCTGTCTTCGTATTGTTTTGGTGCTGTCTGGCTTTGTGAGTCCAACATTCAGTTCAGCAGTGACTTTTGCGGCAGTCGTCTTCTTATTTTCGTCACAATCCTCTTCAATGATAGTTCTTACGATCATCCAACACACATTTTCGTCCGCGATGCGACGAAAATGATGTTTTTCCAATTTCCTGTATGCGGTATTAATCTTTGATACGGTGCCTTTTGAAATATGAAACATTTCGGCTACCTTGGTAACGGAAGTATCCACTATACCAGCCCCAACAATTTGTCCCAGCTCAGACATAATTCACTGACAACTAGGACACCCAGCCTGGACGCCAGCCGGTGGTCATATGAACTTATGTCCAGGCGGTAAAACCCCCACCTCTGTACAAAAAAACCCAGCCGCCGAAATCGGCCAAGAACAACAATCACTTATACAGAATACGTTCACAGTAAATTCCAAAATTTGAAAAAAAAAACAAACAATGGCCGCATCGCCAGCAAAATTAAAATATAACAAAATACTAAATTAAACTAAAATACTAAAAACACAAATTAAAACCTAAAATGCACAAGCTCTTTAAAACTATGCTGTAACTAATAAAATAACACTACTAAATCCGAAATACACAAACTCATAATAATGTTGTTAGCACTTTAACAAACATGAAGAAGTACAACATGCCTTGGTACAAAAGTTAGCAGTCAGACACTATTATGCAGGAAAGTCCAAAAGTCTACTATCCAAAAGCTATGATTAACAATACTGTCAAAAAAAAAAGAAAAAAAAAGACGTCATTGTGCAGAAAATTTCGAAAGTCAATAAGCAAAAGAAACTGTAACTGGCAGCTCTGTCAATTCAGAAAAAACAGTATGTTACAGACCGAAAGTAAACAGCCAGACGTTACTGTTCAAAAAGTTCAAAAGTCTACCATTAGAATACTATATCAGGTAACAGTGTCAGGTCAGCAAACAGTCATAGCAAACATCACAGCAGGAATTGAAGACAATCGAATTTTAATTGTTCAAAGAATGTTCTAAAATCTATCAGCAGAAGACTAAGCAATTCTCAGTCAATCATTGGCACAATGCATGTAGTAGAAATAAGCATTCAAGCTCATCAATCCAATGATAATTCCATGTTTCTACCACGTGTAAGCCAAATCAGTAGCCAAAAGATAAAACTCAGGATGAAATAATGATTCTCATGCCAGCAATCAAATGAATTCACTAACTGTCCTTACAAAATATAACAGGAAATAATATGAAAAGATTATTGTTCTCCTACAATAATATTAAATCACTATGCAGCATCTTTCAATAGCCAGTGGATAAATTCAGGATTAAAAAAGGTGTTCCTATACCATCTCCAGTGTAATTATAAAGTAACCTAATATAGTAATTCAATAAATTATATGGTAAAATGATTTTTCACATGAAGATAAATTAAAATACGAAGACACTGATATTAAAACATGAAAAGGACATTGCACAACGTAACACAAAACCAGTTATTAAAGATATCAGTTAGAATAAATTATACCCATGCCAGTTTATATTCAAATAATACTTTACATCTATCCACGTAATATAAATATCACTGATTAAAATTTTGTTTATATGCAAGAAACTGCAGCTGATACAGAAATTTAAATCATAAAATTCACAGCTCGGAAAAATGATCTTGAAAATATCCAAAAAGAAATGCATCATCGAAAGTTTGCTGTATAAACTCTTAAACTTCTAAAACCTGTATCTAATGAAGGAGAATTTTTCATTTAATATATTATAATTTTCACAAAGTTTTCTGTAATTGTTCTGGGAAAACAGAACTCTAATGATGTTTTGACGTAAAGTATAATTATTTTGAAAATCAAAATGGAACTTCATTATGGGGCATCTGCCAAATAGATAATGTTTGACATCACCGCAAGAGCCACATTCACGTCGATCTTTATTTATCTTTTTTATTTTATAACGGTACGAGGGGAAGCTCCCGTGGCCAGTAATAAAATACAAAATTACTTGGTTAGAACAAGCAAAATCAGGATTAACCTTTTTAAAAATATCATATGTAAGGCGTCCAGGATCAGAATCTTGCCAGTGTTTCTGCCACGTGCATAATATGTTTCGTTTAACCTCTCTACTGAGAAGTGATATTGGGAATGGAATCCTTGCTACAAGGTCAGCATTGCCAGATGTAATGACACTCTTGGCTAATGTATCTGCCCTTTCATTTCCGTAAAGGCCGACATGCGCTTTTATCCATCCCAAATGTAAGATCTTATCCTCATTATCATATAACAAATTAAAAATATCACATATAATTAGATTTTTTGGAAAAGCACGATTCAGCACTAAAACAGAAGACAGAATGTCTGTATACAGGATAGCCTCTTTATAATCTGAGTTCACGTACCATTTAATTGCGTGCAGGATTGTCAATAATTCGGCCTGAAATATTGGTTTAAACCGATGCATCTGTATACTGAAGTAAAAAATGAAGTCATTCTTGAATGACACTGTAAATGCAGCCGAAACTGCCTACAACATCTTTGAACCATCAGTATAAATTATTATATTAGCAGATTCAGGGACTATGTTCGTTACAGCTGGAACAAAGAAGAGATTTTTTAATTGGTAAAGTTAGGGAAATCAAATGTCTCCAAATTTTTCATCATATCAGCATTTACAACTACAACGTCTTCAATTTTCATTTGACCATTACCATTCATAACATCGTATTTTTTACTATTTTGTTGTAGTGTTATGTTAAGCACTGGCACTCCTGTGACAATGCATAAAGCATCCGTTGAGACGGTTCTCTATGCTCTTACAATTGAGAAAAGGGCCAGTCTTTGCCAGGAGCTTAGTCTTCGCAATCCATGAGATTTCAAATCCCCGATCCAAACTTCCCAACCGTAGCATATTCTTTTTTCAAGTACAGCATAATACCATATCTTCCGCAAAGAGTCATTCAATCCACTATCTCGACATTCGGTTTTCTTTATTTCCATTACAAAATTCCTTATATTATCTCTGACATAATCTAAATGAGGTAGCCAGTTAAACCTAGAATCCAGAACAAATCCTAGATATTTGATATTATCTTCCACCGGAAGTGATGTATTGTTAAGTTTGAAAATTGGTCTTCTGCTTTCCAAACAAAAACGACCGAACATCATTGGTACACATTTTTGAGCACTAAGAGATAACTGCAAAAGATCACAGATACCTGCGAATAAATTTATAATATAATTCATTCTGTCTTCCAATCCTCTACGAGAGTCATTGTGCAGAAAAGTTCAAAAGTCAATAAGCAAAAGAAACTGTAATTGGCAGCTCTGTCAATTCAGAAAAAAACAGTATGTTACAGACAGAAAGTAAAGAGTCAAACGTTACTGTTCAAAAAGTTCAAAAGTCTATCATTAGAATACTATATCAGGTAACAGTGTCAGGTCAGCAAACAGTCATAGCAAACATCACTTCAGGAATTGAAGACAATCGAAGTTTAATTGTTCAAAGAATGTTCGAAAATCGATCAGCAGAAGCCCAAGCATTTCTCAGTCAATCATTGGCACAATTCACGTAGTAGAAATAAGCATTCAAGTTCATCAATCCAATGATAATTCCATGTTCCTACCTTTGTAAGCCCTGACAACTAGGACACCCAGCCTGGACGCCAGCCGGTGGGCATATGGACAAATGTCCAGGCGTAAAAAACCCCATCTCTATACATCAAAACCCAGCCGCCGAAATCGGCCAAGCACAACAATCGCTTATACAGAATACAATCACAGTAAATTCCAAAATCTGAAAAAAAAAACAATGGCCGCATCGCTATAACAAAATACTAAATTAAACTAACTAAAATCCCAAAAATACGAACTGAATCCTAAAATACACAAGCTCTTTAAGACTATGCTGTAACTAATAAAATAACACAAACCGAAATACACAAACTCATAATAACGTTGTTATTACTTTAACAAAAGCCCCCCTTTTGTTAAAGCCCTGACAACTAGGACACCCAAGCTGGACGCCAGCCGGTAGGCATATGGACTAACGTCCAGGCGGTAAAACCCCCACCTCTATACAGCAAAAACCCAGGCGCCGAAATCGGCCAAGAACAACAATCACATATACAAAATACGCTCGCAGTAAAAACCAAAAAATATATACATATATATATATCATACATATACATACATATACCCACACATACACACAAACACACACACATACAAATACATACACATATATATAACAAAATACTAAATTAAACTAATTAAAATCCTAAAAACACAAACTGAATCCTAAAATACACAAGCTCTCTAAAACTATGCTGTAACTAATAAAATAACACTAATCCGAAATGCACAAACTCATAATAACGTTCCCAGAACTTTAACAAACAGGAAGAAGTACAATATGCCTTGGTACAAGAATTAGCATGAAGACACTATTATGCAGGAAAGTCCAAAAGTCCACTATTCAAAAGCTATGGTTAACACACTGGTTGCTGAATAAACTAGCTCTAAACTTCTAGAACCTGTATCTAATAAAGGAGAAATTTTCATTTAATATGTTATAATTTTCACTAAGTTTTCTGTAATTGTTTTGTGAAAAAAGAACTCTAATGATGTTTTGACCTAAAGTATAATTTTTTTGAAAATCAAAATGGAACTTCATTTTGGGGCATCTGCCAAATAGATAATGTTTGACATCACCACAAGAGCCACATTCACATCGATCCTTATTTCACTTTTTTATTTTATATAGGTACGAGGGGAAGCTCCCGTGACCAGTAATAAAATACAAAATTACTTGTTTAGAACAAACAAAATTAGGATTAACCTTTTTAAAAATATCATATGTAAGGCGTCCAGTATCTGAATCTTGCCAATGTTTCTGCCACGTGCATAATATGTTACGTTTAACCTCTCTAGTGAGAAGAGATATTGGAAATGGAATCCTTGCTACAAGGTCAGCATTGCCAGATGTAATGACACTCTTGGCTAATGTAACTGCCCTTTCATTTCCGTAAAGGCCGACATGCGCTTTTATCCATCCCAAGTGTAGGATCTTATCCTCATTATCATATAACAAATTAAAAATATCACATATAATTTGATTTTTTTGAAAGGCACGATTCAGCACTAAAACAGAAGACAGACTGTCTGTATACAGGATAGCCTCTTTATAATCTGAGTTCACGTACCATTTAATTGCGTGCAGGACTACCAATAGTTCGGCCTGAAATCAGGCCCGGACTGGCCGGGTCGGCTGGTCGGCGATTGCTGAGGGTCCCCGGCCCAAGGGGCCCCCCAAAAATGGATATATGAGTACAACTTTATAATTAGTTACATTAGACAAATTTCACTATTTTACACAAATTTTACGCGTTTACAATCAATTTTAAGCAGTGCCCAGTTGTTTTTTGTTTATGGTAGCCTACGTAGGGGTGCTGTGTCGTGTCGCTGGCTAGCGGAAGAGGGCTGCTGGCTGCTAATCGAGCTCTGTGTAGTGCTCATAGGCTTCGATTCAAGGCGCATTGTGACGCTCATTTGCTCAGTCTCGTAGTATAGTTTGTTTCATGGTTGTAGTTAGTGCAGTGTCACAGTTGTGTCAACATGAAACGTGTGGACCATAGTGGCGCTACGAAAAGGGAAAAAAAAGAAGAGAAAATCTTTAGACGTTGAAAAAAGTTCGAAAAGTTAAAATACTTGGTTAACTAGTGCCACTTCTCAGTCACAAAGTCAGCCTTTGAGGTACAATAGTGATACATTAAATACAGATAAGGTAAATCGAATTAGTTTATTAGCTCATAAATACTTTCCACATATGCAGTATTTTGAGTCGCCAATTCTGTGTTTGTGTTACTTGCCTATTATTAGTCCAGTCATTTGGTAGAAAATAAAAGAAAGTTTTGGTGGAGTTTTGATATTTGGTACTTTTATGTTTTTGGGGGTCGCTGAACACGAATCTGAGGTTTTCCAACTAACTTTTTTCCGGGAAATACTTTTTTTTTGTTACAAAAATATAAATAAAAACGGACTTTTCTCTGTTTTATCAAAATAACTCTAAAACTATGTATTTTACGTGAAAGTCGACAGTATATGAATCAAAGAGAATAAAATTTCATACATTTTATAAATTGAAATTTTTTTCTCTGATCAATAGTTTAGCCGTGAGAATGCCACAGAAATGGGTGTTAAAAGCAAAAAAGTGAAATAACGGGAAATACGGCACTGTACATCAATGTAACATAGAAACTAACCATTTTACGCTATAAAGAATCCATTTTTATTTTTACGTGACGTTGTGTGAGAACCAGTGTTTGGCAGCTAAGAGCTCTCGTGTGAAAACTTCTAAAAGAACATTTCCAGCATATTTTCTCACATCGGCGTTGCTTTGAAATAGTGGCAATCCTGAACTTCATTTGTGAACACAGGAAAACTTTAGAATTATAATTGATAGCATTGTCCAACAATTATGACAGGACTTACTTTGCTGGTGGCCTGTCTTGGTGAGAAAAAGATCTCCGTGAGAAACCACAAAGTGCAACTACTTATTTTCCCCTTTTTAGAAAGAAACCAATACAGCATTGGTTTGCAGGTGATGTCATGGTCCCACGGTACAAGTGGTCCTGATAAGCCCCTCCTCGGACAACCCCCCCTCCCCATTGAGAAAACCATGAGCGAAAGGATTTTAATTAAGAGTTCAAATTGAGATAAACGCTGATAGGTGACAAGCCTCTGTTCGAGAATACAAGTTACGCCAAGTATCCGGGTGACTGCGAGAGGAACGTGGAGAGGTGCTAGACCTCTGTTCGAGAATACAAGGTACTCCGAGTACCCGGGCGAATGCTAGAAAGCCCGCCCGCAACAAGCTTTGTGCGGACAGGGAACGAGAAACCTTTTGAGATGCAACACATGATCTGGATAAAAATCTTACTAGAGTGAGAGAGAATTCTGAACATTTCACGAATCGATAAGAGTGCTAAAACTCTTAATATAAAACAAATCTAACTGTCAATTATAGTGGACTGAACAGGCACTAAAATCCAATGAACGGTAATTTAAAACGAAAGATCATCATATCGACGAACTCATAAAATTTATTCTTATTTTTAAGCTTATTCTTATTTTTCATCTACCAAGAAAATCTTTGTTTATTCAATAAAGTGATCTTTCGGATGTAAGAAATATTTTCGAAGTTTAATCCTTTCGTTACCAAGTCATCACTTCGCAGATTATCTTTGAAAAGGCGTTATAACGCAAATGTTGACCATTAATGATACTAAAAATTATATGATTGATTATATTTTATGCATCTGAGGTTCATTGTTTTCTTCATAACTAAAAAATAAATAAAAATGAGTATACCTGGGATCGGATCAAAATCTCCATTTGCTTTTACAAAAATATGGCACTTTTTAATTTGCCTTATAAATAACACAAAAATAAAATAACTAAAACACACTTTCGCTAATAAAAGCTGACACGGACTTCAGTTCCTAAAAGTTTTATTTTTTGATTAAATTGATCAACTTCTAAAAGTCTAGGGAATCAGCCATTAAATACGTGAACAATGTTGTTGGTGGTGACTTTGTAACTGTCAAATTTAAACGGAGCGACAGAGTAAAACCTCTTGTTGTAATGAACAGTGTGATACTGTGATACGAGTAGACGATGAATTGGTTTCTATTAACCCCACATCTTTGTTCCAACGAATTTCGGTTACAAAGCACTCGGATGAAGATATTGAAGAGTTTTTGACGTACGATCCAGGACCTTATTCCGTGTCCCTATTCAACAATGGTTTAAGAAAATGAACCAAATCTACTCTCTACAAGGCATTCAAACCCCTCACAACCAAGCGATTCAGCGACAGGGTTCAATTCGTCATTGATGGTTGTTTTTAATTGCACAGGGCTGTTTGGTCTAAAAATCCTTCTTTTTCTTTAATATCCGACGAAAATGTTGAGTACGGGCAGTCAAAATATCAACCACAGGCAGTAGTTGTCTTTGATGGCTACCCTGATGACGTACAAAGTGGTAAAAAGCTGATGAGCGTATGAGACGATTAACCCTTTAAGCACTACGACGTACCTGCTTATGACATGAAAACCTCTATCTGTAATTTCAGGACGTATGTGCGTACGTCCAGGTTGCCAGTTTGACCTTTTTTTAAATTCAAAATTTTGAATTCATACCAGAAAGTTATAGTAGTAATTTGTATTTTATATAATGACAGACTTTTCGCGAATACATAAATTAAAATTATTCTTTTAGAATTTCCGGTATGAATTTTGTATTTTTTATTTTTTTTGTATTTTTGACGAAATTTAACATAGCTGGTATTCAGCATACTATCACTAAATTGAATATGGTGCTTAAGGGGTTAAGGAAGCATGCTTTGACTGACGTATTGTTTGATGGCACAACGATACCTACCACGTCTGAAGAACAGTTTCTTGCTAACCCAAAAAACAAGGGTCGGTTAATATCTATGATGATTGACAGGTTTTTATCACCAGATATTACATGCAAGCAAGCAAAAGAATACGCAGACACCTTTATTTTAAACACTGCTTTGTCCTTGGCTCCATAAAATGAGATGGTGAATATAGTTGGGGAGGATGTAAAGCTCTTGGTCCTTTTGATAGGTCTCTGCAGAGCTGAAAACGGTTTTTTTAAAACATGGGAAGGACACCGTATCTCCATTGACATTTTCTCCATCAAATGCTGTCAGTTCAACGGTTGCGGAAAACATCCTCTTCCTACATGCTATGAGCGGGTGCGAGACAAAGTCAGCACCGTTTATGCAAGCGAAAATGAAGCTCCTCAAAATTCGTGGGAATAATCCATTTGTTGCAGACGTTGTTAAAGTGTTCAAATACCCGATCGCTACTCAGGAGATGGTTGCAGGTGCTTCGGAACGTTTCCTTGTCTCACTGTACGGCTGTAGTGGTGGGGCGAATGTACTTTCACTGAACTACCTAAAGTATATTTCGGACAAGAAGTCAGCCTTTAGATACAGTTCTAATATTGCTGCTTTACCACCATCTGTAGGTGCAGCGCAACAGCACTCTTTAAGAGTATATCACCAAGTCCAGCAATGGCTGGGGATTGAAAAAAAGGCTGATGAGTGGGGATGGAAGAAAACAAATACTGGCCTTCAGCCTGTATTTACTGTACTACTCCCTACTCTCCTTGCTTTGTTGTAGCTTGTATCCTGCAAGTGCACAGAGAACTGCAGCCGAAATTTTTGGTGCAAGAAGGCAGGGCCTTGTTGTACTAACATGCGCCTCAACTGCGAGGGTAACTTCAACAACATCGCAGTGGTGCGTCGAGACGAGGAAGACGAGCTTACCTTGATGCATTGCCCACCCACTGAATCCGTGGACCCAATAGAAGAGGAACAAGCCATGCCACAATGTATGAAATATTTATCATTAAGAAAACATTTATTCTATAATATTGGTAGTAATAAAAACCCCCAGTTATTCCATACATCTATTTTTCATATTGTAGATGTCGATGAACAGCATGGATCTTCAAATAAAAGAATGCGGAAATAAGATTTTTGCTTTGTTATTTTATGAAAATGTACTTACTAATGTACATAATTATTTATAATTAATTAATTATTCATAATGAGTGGTCGCATTTGTTATCAGGCAACTTCATTGTAAAATGTAGTCAATCACATAGTCCTTAGTATCACTAATGGTCAACGTTTGCGTAAAATGGTTAGTTTTCATGTTACATCGATGTACAAGGCCGTAATTCTCGTTTTTTTCTTTTAATAAAGACTTTTCTGCTTTTAACCACCATTTTTGTGGCACTTTCACGGATAAACTATTGATCAGGGAAAAAACCTTTAATACATAAAATGTAGAAAATTTTATCCTCTTTAATTCACATACTTTTGTCTTTCACGTAAAATGCACATTTTTGGAGTTACTTAAAAAACAAGTGGGTAAGTGTGATTGAAGATCGCTCAAAGGGTTTCGTTTAATATTCCTTTCAAAACACTTTATCCTTTCTTTAATAAATTCAAACAAATTTCATTTAGAAAAGAAAATAAAAATAAAAAAAAAAAAAACGTTTTTTATAAAGTAAAAATTTACCGGTCTATTTTTTCTTTTTTTTTTCGAATATCTAAACCATTCCGATAGCGGTCTAAACCCGCTATTATATTCTCTCACTGTATTATCTGTCATGCGGACTAAATGCGATATTTAAAAAAAATAATTTCAAAATTAAACATGTTGTACACCTTCAAAATGTTAAAATATGCGAATATTTGCATAGTCGGATTTTTATCATGATTCAATATGTTTATCAAACTCATATATTTACTATTTTCTATTACTCATATTGATACACGCTTTGTATTATTCTGAAACATTTTAAAAATCCGTTAAACTTCCGATATGACGTCAGATTTTCTTTTTAATTCTCTAATGACGTGATATTAATCTGTTTTGTGCACATACACATACTCATACTCCTTGTATTATTGAGAAATCTTTCCGTTTTATGTTTTATTATATGACACTATGACGTCAAGCAATTTTATTTCCCATTAATCTGTTTTTCAATTGGTGAAACTTTTTATTTCATTTTTCACGTGGAAATCGTCTGATAGAAAAATAATTATTGTAGAAAGATTTTCACCGTTGATTTTTAATTTTTGGCATCGGCTATAACGAAAAATGTTTCAATTTAATAGGAAAAGGCTGTTAGAATTTTGGTTTTTTATCTCTATTTATTAAAATAATACGAATTTTTCAAATTTTAATATTTTCAGCTCTTCACAGCTGATATTCTGATTTATACACAAAGTTTCAACTCTGTAAGTTACATAGTTTTCGAAAATGGTTCGTGAGATGAACGAAACCCTTAAAAACAGAGACAAGTCCGTTTTTATACACTTTTTTAAAAAATAACGTATTTCCCGGAATTTTTTTTTTTTTTGAAAATTTCTTATTTGCGTTCAGAGAGCTAAAATTCATAAAGATACCAAATATCAAAACTTCACCAAAACTTTCTTTAATATATCCTTTTTGAGCAGTTAATGCTGGACTATATTTTTATTTTTGCCCCTAAAATCATTATAATAAATCACGTGACTGAGAACGAAGTTTTGAGATTCCATACACAAATTGCGCTTCGTTTCTAAATATTATTTTGGCGCCATCTGTCGGTAATTAATATAAATAAAGACATTTTCTTTTGAAATTATACTTTGTTATGCGTGTTATGAATTCTGAAGACATTGCAA
The DNA here is from genome assembly GCA_963931845.1 of Maratus michaelseni. Classification (NCBI taxonomy): domain Eukaryota; kingdom Metazoa; phylum Arthropoda; class Arachnida; order Araneae; family Salticidae; genus Maratus; species Maratus michaelseni. The sequence goes on from OZ007588.1 coordinate 467,077,250, forward strand.
ATAAAATGAACATTTCTTATAAAACGTAATTGGAATATAAGGAATATATAATGCCGTGTACTACATATATTAATTATATCAATGCAAATAAAATTTTATATTTTAACATACTAGAAACTTTGTAGTAAAAATAAATTTGTAATCCTATTTATGTTTTTTGTTTTATTATATTTATTTCTTGTTATATCTTCTATTTTAAAATATTTACAAAGTAAAACCATTGACTATTTCCTACAGTCTGGGACTTGGTAGAGAAGCTGCTTCAACAAATAACGGATAAAAAGAGTGATAAGCACTTTCACGCTCTGTATTCCAAAACAAAATATTATACAAGTATAGTTAATAGCAACTTAAAAGATAACAGTATTGATGTTGAAGTAGAATTAGATTTCAAGGGGAAAAAAACTTCAAAGAAAAAGGTAATGCCTGGTGAAAAATCGATAGACGAGGCTCCTGGAATCTCAACTGCTCAAAACTATAAATTGGTATTTTTAAGTGTTTTAGATTATGCCAGGGCAAGTATCGAAGAAAGATTTAGTCCAAACATAGAAATTTCAGTAGATTGTCACTGGTTAGACCCAAAGAAATATAATAAAATCGTAATGCTTGATAGTTTTCATGTGGAAGTCCTTTGTAGCATTTCTAATCTTTGTAAAGTTGAAAGAAATAAGTTAGAGATAGAGCTGAAAGAGTTTGCAGATCAGTCTCAAAGCTTTACAATGGCTGAAAAAACTATCATTAAAAGAAAACAAGACAATCTGAATGGAGCTGAAAAAATCTGTGAGTATGACGATGTAAAATCTGAATTTGAAAAACACAAAAATCTTTATGGTTACTGCTCTGACAAGAAACAATGTTTTCTGTGTTTATCATGCGCTTTTTCTGTTATTTTTGAACTCTTAGAATCTGGAATGTTTACCAACCTGTATGTAGCTTACCAGTTTGTACACCTGTGAAAGGGGTGTTTTCTAAACTGAAAATAGTTAAGAATTGACTTAGATCTACTTTAAGTCAATACCTTATTTCTAATCTTCTTTTCATGAATGTAGAAAGATTTTTTAATAATTTGGGTAAAGATGCTATTATAGATGAACTGGCCAAAAAGGCGTTTGGTTAGTATACAGCCGTTCGCAATCACATGAACTTTTTTAGTACGCTGTATCTGTACCAAGGTATTGCAAGGCCATTTTTATTTTTGTTATAAAACCTATTTTACAATTTGTAACAATTAAATTAAAATTAAAGAGGACATTGTTTTGTTTTTTTCAATATGCTTGTTTTTTTATTACCGTTGTTTCCCTTTTTAATATTTACTTAGGTATTACAGAAGGATTTAGATTATTAGATCTTCAACTTCTGTTATTTGGTTGCCTATAACTAAAAGCATTTCTCACTCTCATTTTTAAGTAATAAACAACTCGTAATTAATTACTATACTTACTTTTTTCTAGCATGAACTAGTTTAGGTACGGTATATACAAATAATATAAATATTTATTGTGAAAGCAAACAAACTACATCAGGGAAAGCTTACTTTTTAACCCAACTATTTTCCAAGTGACAAAGTAGCTAAATCTGGTTTTTAGGCATGTAAACCTAATTTTCAAATAGCAAATATTCTAATATTCTATGTCCACTTAAATTTCCCGGTAAGGGGCCCCTTTTCAGTCTCTGGTCGAGGGCCTCCAAAGAAGTCAGCCCGGGCCTGCCTGAAATATTGAGTTAAACCGATGCATCTGTATACTGAAGTCAAAAATGAAGTAATTCTTGAATGACACTGTAAATGCAGCCGAAACTCCCTCCAACATCTTTGAACCATCAGTATAAATTATTATATTAGCAGAGTCAGGGACTATGTTCGTTACAGCTGGAACAAAAAAGAGATTTTTTAATTGGTTAAAGTTAGGGAAATCAAATGTCTTCAAATTTCTCATCATATCAGCATATACAACTACAACATCTTCAATTTTCATTTGACCATTACCATTCATAACATCGCATTTTTTACTATTTTGTTGTAGTGTTATGTAAAGCGGTGGCACACCTGTGACAATGCATAAAGCATCTGTTGACACGGTTCTGTATGCTCTTACAATTGAGAAAAGGGCCAGTCTTTGGCAGGAACTTAGTCTTCGCAATCCATGAGAAGAGCTTCAGTTCGTTCATTCTCTCGACTATAACCCAGGTCAAGCAAAGGCACTTTGAAGTCTCCACCTACGATTACGTTTCCCATATCCGGAAAAACGTTATTCCAATCCTGGAAGTCTTTATCTATGTCTCCCGAGGGAGTCGAGTACTGTGACCCAATAAAAATCACAACTTTAGAGACCTTTGTCGAAACGAAAACAATATTATCTAGAACTAAATTTTGCAATGCAGTATAATCCCTGTTAGTAATAAATATAGCAGCAGAGTTATTAATAGAAAAATAAGAGGGCCAATGCTGAGGAATGCCAGAGGCAGAGCCATTGAAAAAATGAGGATCCTGTGCAAGGACTATATCGACACCCTCATCCAGAACATACTGACCAAGATTATCGTTTGCTTCTTTACAATGATGAAGGTTAATTTGCAACACATTAATACCAGAAAAATGAACCACGTTTGAAGCGGCGCCCTTAGCTCCGCGAGGGAATTGCCTTTAATCTAACAAGCTTGTAAGTAGGACAATCGGGAGAGTCAGCCCTGTGTTCACAATCGGCAAATCACCCTGTGTTCACAATCGGCTACAAGCCCTGATAACTAGGACACCCAACCTGGACGCCAGCCGGTAGGCATATGGACTAATGTCCAGGCGGTAAAACCCCCCACCTCTATACAGCAAAAACCCAGGCGCCGAAATCGGCCAAGAACAACAATCACATATACAAAATACGCTCACAGTAAAAACCAAAAATATATATTATATCATACACATACATACATATACACACACATACACACAAACACACACACATACAAATACATACACATATATATAACAAAATACTAAATTAAACTAATTAAAATCCTAAAAACACAAACTGAATCCTAAAATACACAAGCTCTCTAAAACTATGCTGTAACTAATAAAATAACACTAATCCGAAATGCACAAACTCATAATAACGTTACCAGAACTTTAACAAACAGGAAGAAGTACAATATGCCTTGGTACAAGAATTAGCATGAAGACACTATTATGCAGGAAAGTCCAAAAGTCTACTATTCAAAAGCTATGGTTAACACACTGGTTGCTGAATAAACTAGCACTAAACTTTTAGAACCTGTATCTAATAAAGGAGAAATTTTCATTTAATATGTTATAATTTTCACTAAGTTTTCTGTAATTGTTTTGTGAAAAAAGAACTCTAACGATGTTTTGACTTAAAGTATAATTTTTTTGAAAATCAAAATGGAACTTTATTATGGGGCATCTGCCAAATAGATAATGTTTGACATCACCACAAGAGCCACATTCACATCGATCATTATTTCTCTTTTTTATTTTATAAAGGTACGAGGGGAAGCTCCCGTGGCCAGTAATAAAATACAAAATTACTTGTTTAGAACAAACAAAATCAGGATTAACCTTTTTAAAAACATCATATGTAAGGCGTCCAGTATCTGAATCTAGCCAATGTTTCTGCCACGTGCATAATATGTTACGTTTAACCATCTCTTGTGAGAAGAGATATTGGGAATGGAATCCTTGCTACAAGGTCAGCATTGCCAGATGTAATGACACTCTTGGCTAATGTAGCTGCCCTTTCATTTCCGTAAAGGCCGACATGCGCTTTTATCCATCCCAAGTGTAGGATCTTATCCTCATTATAATATAACAAATTAAAAATATCACATATAATTTGATTTTTTGGAAAAGCACGATTCAGCACTAAAACAGAAGACAGACTGTCTGTATACAGGATAGCCTCTTTATAATCTGAGTTCACGTACCATTTAATTGCGTGCAGGATTGCCAATAGTTCGGCCTGAAATATTGAGTTAAACCGATGCATCTGTATACTGAAGTCAAAAATGAAGTCATTCTTGAATGACACTGTAAATGCAGCCGAAACTCCCTCCAACATCTTTGAACCATCAGTATAAATTATTATATTAGCAGAGCCAGGGACTATGTTCGTTACAGCTGGAACAAAAAAGAGATTTTTTAATTGGTTAAAGTTAGGGAAATCAAATGTCTTCAAATTTCTCATCATATCAGCATTTACAACTACAACATCTTCAATTTTCATTTGACCATTACCATTCATAACATCGTACTTTTTACTATTTTGTTGTAGTGTTATGTAAAGCGGTGGCACACCTGTGACATTGCATAAAGCATCTGTTGAGACGGTTCTGTATGCTCTTACAATTGAGAAAAGGGCCAGTCTTTGGCAGGAACTTAGTCTTCGCAATCCATGAGATTCAAATCCCCGATCCAAACTTCCCAACCGTAGCATATTCTTTTTTCAAGTACAGCATAATACCATATCTTCCGCAAAGAAGCATTCAATCAACGATCTCGACATCCGGTTTTCTTTATATCCATTACAAAATTCCTTATATTATCTCTGACATAATCTAAATGAGTTAGCCAGTTAAACCTAGAATCCAGAACAAATCCTAGATATTTGATATTATCTTCCACCGGAATTGATGTATTGTTAAGTTTGAAAATTGGTCTTCTGCTTTCCAAACAAAAACGACCGAACATCATTGATACACACTTTTGAGCACTAAGAGATAAGTGCAAAAGATCACAGATACCTGCGAATAAATTTATAATATAATTCATTCTGTCTTCCAATCCTCTACGAGTGTCAGCTGCCTCGAAAATAACGAAATCATCGGCGTACGAGATAATATAATCTGCATTAGTCTTATATCTTTTCAAGATAATATCTGCAATGATCAACCACAATAAGGGGCCAATGCATGAACCCTGAGGGCAGCCCTGGGACAGCCTAAACCGTCTAACGCCATTAGTGAAACGAAACCCAATATAACGGTTTGAAATATAATTTTTCAAAATGCAGTTTAAATAAATTGGAATAGCAAATTATCAATTATATTTGAGATGGTACTCCAACTAACATTATCAAATGCACCCCCTATGTCTAACGAGGTCATTGCACAATATTTCTTATTACTTAATAATTGATTAACAATGGATTTTAATTTCTGCAGAGCTGTAATAGTTGAACGACCCTCTCTAAATCCGTGTTGATCCGGGTCAAAATAATTTTCTATCTCAAGAGGGATTGTTACTCGCATCTTAATAATTCGCTCAAGCACTTTACCCAGGATTGACAAAAGTGTAATAGGGCGATAGGCCCTAGGAGACGATGGGTCTTTGTTACTTTTTCTGAAGAATACAACATAGCCTCGCTTCCATATATTCGGAAAATGCCCAAGGGCCAGACACTTGTTAAAAATCGCCTTTAATAACTCTGGGAAGTATTTAAAAATATTCTTTGTCACTATCGCATCTATTCCGTCGGGTCCAGGAGCTTTAGTTATTGATTGTTTATCCATTGCGAATTTAATTTCTCTGTGAGAAACTTTAACGAATGTGGGATCAGTTTCCATATTAACATCCGATATAAATTCGTGAATCTGCACTGGAACTCTGTCTGTTCCAAAATGTTCCCTCATCAAATCCTCTGCAACATTATCATAAGTATGAAATAATTCGGACTCTTCCAAGACGGTAAATATCAAATCGGTATGACGTAAGGATTTCTTTGATATATATTTGTATAAGTTACAAAAGGACTCGTTCGTTCTTTCACAGTATCTCAGCCAAGATTCTTTTTTAGCTTTTTTTACCATCTTTTTATAATTATTCCGTCGAAGAACATATAGATCTCTGTATTCCACCAAGCCCTGACAACTACACAGAACACTATTATGACAACGACTGACACTTGCAACGTATTAAGGACATTGTACAGATGGTGTTAGAGGAAAAATAGAACAGCGCCATTTACAGGCTTGGCTAGAATCAACATTTACGTTCAACTATGCGTTTCACGAGGTATTTCCAAATTTTTGTCCAACCCCTGTATATAATAGATGATTTACCTTTTAGATTTATCATTTTGATTGTTTTGCAGTATTATTGTCATGAAATGAATAAATGTAGTAACTATAAAAAATAAATAAATTGTATAAAACACATTTCTGAAAGCTTCTCTGTGAAAATCCATTTTGCTATTCATAGTAATTCCATTTTCTTTGTGTAAAGAATGGATTTCAGAATGTCATTCATATAACTTTCTCGCTTTCTAATATATAAAAATTTCTTATTGTTTCAGAAATGCGATATTGTCATATCCATTATTAATCCTTTTTACAACAAAGACTCGTTTATAAAATTACTTTTTGAGAATGAAGATAGTTTTTGATTTTAAGATTTTTATTAACAAATAAAAAGAAAGAAAGTTTTCTTTCTTTGAAACTAGATTAAGGTATCGAATTGGTGTGGAGTTTGAAGAAAAAATTTTGTTTTTATTTCACACAAGAAATTTCCAAACATTTCCTTGTTATGTGCCGATGAAAAATTTACTTTATTTATGAATTTTTAATGTTCTTGTATTATTGCTCATTTTCGTGGGCGGTCATTATAATAAGTGTTACTATCAACATTGTTATATTTTACTTGAGATGCGTTTTAACAAACATGAAATGATAGAAGTTATATTTAATCATAATGAACAGAGGAAAGTATCTTCAACTAAGTAAATTATATCCAATGGTTAGAGTATCATAGTTGAGATTTACTACAACAGAGCGAAAAATGCCGTGACCAGGTCTCAAAGGATTGTTTTCTAGCCAAAATAACCAGGTTCGAGTCCTGGTCCCGGCATTTTCCGCTGTGTTGGAATAAATCTCAACTATGATACTCCATAAATGAATAGAGTTATCATAGAAACTCGAAAGAGTTTCTCGCCAATCATGAGAAACAGCAATGCATTGAGCCGTAAATGAAAGGAATTTCCGCCAATGGATGCCAAACGATTTTACAAAAAATTTTTAGCACTCTGTCTAGTTTATATTTTGCGGACGGGACAAAACGGGTTTTTGACACATCTATATCTCGCGTTCTATTTATGATAGAAACAAAATTTTTGATTCTATGGAATGGAGCGTGCCAAGGGACTAAGAATTCAAAAGTAAAGCAAAATCCGACGAATATGTTTTCAGTAAATGCGATTTTAAAAGTGCTGTTTTTTGCACTTTTTAAATCTTGTTCAGACCAAAAACTGTTAGACATTCAGACAGGGCTACAGCAATGTGTAATTATCGGATTTTTACGCGGTTTACGTTATTTGAATCATTTGTATGAGTAGTTTGGACCTTTGTGAGTTTCATGTTAAAATATTAATTAGTTTTTGATTTATATCAGTTTAAAGTTATTGATTCCTATACTTAACATAGAGCAAAAAAGTGTTGACAGGACTACAGCAATGTGTAATTATCGGATTTTTACGCGGTTTACGTTATTTGAATCGTTTTTATGAGTAGTTCAAACCTTTGTAAGTTTCATGTAAAAATATTAATTAGTTTTTGATTTATATTAGTTTAAAGTTATTGATTCCTATACTTAACAAAGAGAAAAAAAATAATAAATGACTCAACTCTTTTAGGAATGGTCGTAAACACATGATATTAAGATATGTTATTACACTCGACCCAAGTAAGCTTCCTATTATAAAAAATCATTTAAGGTTCGTTTACAGGGTCTCACAAAAGATCTTTTGATGTAGGACTACAGAGGTGTGTAATTATCCGATTTTTACGCGGTTTGCAGCATTTGAATTGTTTTTATGAATAGTTCAAATGTTTAATATTTCGTGTAAAAATATTAATTAGTTTTTTATGTATACCACTTAAAAGTGATTTATTCCTATACTTAAGATGAAGCAAAAAAAATATTAAATGGTCTAACTCTTTTCAAAAAGAACGTATGCGCATGATGTTAAAATATGTTACTACGAACGACCTAAGTTAGCTTCCTATTGTAAAACAGAATTGTAGAATTTACTGTTCGTTTACAGGGTAACCCAAAAATTGTTTAATAAGACTAAAAAGTTGTGTAATTAAGGAATTTTTACGTTGAAGTACATGATTCTTGTACTTAACACAGAGGAAAAACAATAGTAAATTGCATAACTTTTGTCAAATTAGCTATATACACAAGATATTCAAATATGTTACTACATCCTCTCTATTGTAAAGCGGCATTGAAGCATATACGTTCCGTTTACAGAATCTCTTAGAAGATCTTGATTACATTACAACCGATGTATATTTACTGAGTGAGATGTATTTTAATGATTTTACACTGTTTCAATCTCTGTAAGGTTTCATTATCTTGCTTTAAAATTTATTATGAGTTCATTTTGTCCGTCTGAAATCTCGTCGATGTTAAGCTCAAAATCTATTAAAATATAGTATTTTCATCGATTAAAAAAACTGTGTTTATTTATAAATATAAAATTCTAGCGTATCAGGAATTGATTGAAATAGCGATTACAAAATTCCAACTTTACGTTCATGCGCTGAGTAATAGAATGTAAAAATGTTGCTACCCCAAGATTACAAGTTTTGCGTTTAAATATTTGCCGTTCATCGAATTTCCGGCTATGAGGAACTTAAAATGCTAAATTTCGTATACAATAGGTGACCGGTAACGAACTGTTCGGTTTACGAACAAATCGGTTAAAGAACACTTTCGCGTGAGATTTTTATGTTCGGAGAACGAACACCTCACGAAACAAAGCCATGATGTAGCAATGCCGTGTTTCATATTTGCCGAGCTATACTTATTGCCTCTATTGTCAACTTTGAGAACATTTTAACAGTTGCATACATATGTCCTAATTAATTCATGGACTGTCGGAGATTGGGGACCTACATTTTAGTATCACTGAATTGGAATGAACAGACTATATGAACAGAATCACTTTAATAGTTTTTACACTTTTGCAAACGTTGCTAATTTTATATTTTTCAAATTCTCGAAACGTTGAGTTAGAAAACTTAAACAAATAAAAAACTTCTAAGGTGCTCAGTAATTTTCAAAAATAATATATTTAATATGTTAGTATAAAAATCCCTGTAAATTTTTATACTAATAGAAATAGGTTCGTAGATAAAAAAAAGTTGATTATTCTCGGTAAAGTATGCTCCATAAACTTATCGTTGTAGTTGACCGAAAAAAGTGCTTCTTATTTTTCCACATTTTTCTGAAACTGTAGTATTTTAATTAGTTTGTAAACTACTGTAAAATTGTCTAATTTTTTGTTTTTGAATGTATATAAACGGAAGAGTGATATAAACAAAAGAAAAAGGAAAATAAATATATCATAAATAATCTGATGAATACAATGTAAGGAAATTAATATAAAAGTTTCCCCGTTGTTATGGTAGCGACATGTACATTGGAATAAGTCACTCAATAAACTGTATAATTCTGATGTATAATTCTGTTTATAGCATCACTATTATTTTTTTGCCCCTTTCATCTTTTCTTTTCTGAATAAAAATGGAATCCGTATAATTGAAATTAAATACCTTACAAAAAGGAGTGGTATCTCATCAAAAACAACTCGTGGTAAATGATACCGCCAAGCCACAAACCTAAAACGTCAGTCACAAAAAGAAGTGATATCACATAAAAAGAAGCGATATAGAAGTGCATACTCCGAGTCCCGTGTAAATATCTATCACCACTCATAATGTTTCCAAAGGACTCGGAGTGAGGTACACTATGTGAAAACTGCTTGGCGACCTGCAGCCTTTTATGTTTGCGTTTCGTGCACTTACATATGGCTATATTATTTTTCTTTTCTTTTATTTATTTACTAGCTGACCCGCCCGGCGTTGCCCGAGCCCTTGTAATAAACTTAAATCTCTTAAAAAACGGAACTCTGGCCACGGTCTACGATAGCCTCGAAACCGTATATCCGGCATGCTCGTACGCTCTAGAAAATCTTTTATTTCCCCCTACCACTGCCAGGGGTGCATTCTGTTCTAAACAAACCTCTTTCTGAACGAACTTGTGAGACAGGTCCCCGCTGCCTACGTTACTGTATATTAGGCGCACTACAAAATTGAGCTGATTTCGAGACGATTGGAACATTATTAGCCCAGTTATTGCAATAAGGCACAGTTAGAGAAAATAACCTTGAGTGAGGTGCCGAAGGGAGGAGATGTTCGAGTGTCCTTCAGAAAATGACTAATTAGGAGGCCCACTAAGCATGCATAAATATTCATTCGTTTTGTTAAGCTAGGAACTTAATTACAAAGTTGGCTTAAACTCTTATTTGTAAATAGTGGTAACCGCTACTCATAAATTTAATTTAATGTTATAAAGGGTGACTATTAAGTTAATTATAATGTTTGGAATCACTTGCGTTGAAATCGGAAAGATAGTTGCTGATATATAGAAACGGAGCATAGTTAGAGAAAAAACCTTGAAGGACGGGCCGGGAGGGGTGGGGTTGTTCAAGTGGCCTTCAGCAAATAACTAATTAGGAGGACCACTATGCATCTTTCAAAATTCGTTCGTTTCCTTAAGCTTTGAATTTAATTACAAAATTGGCTTAAACTGTTATTCGTAAATAGTGGTAACCGCTACTCATAAATTTAGTTTAATGTTATAAAGGGTGACTATTAAGTTAATTATAATGTTTGAAATCACTTGCGTTGAAATCAAAAAGATAGTTGCTGAGATATGGAAACGGAGCAGAGTTAGAGAAAAAACCTTGAAAGACGGGCCGGGACGGGTGGAGGGGTGGGGGGGGGGATTGTTCAAGTGGCCTTCAGGAAATAACTAATTAGGAGGATCACAATACATCTTTAATGATTGATTCATTTGGTTAAGCTAGGAATTTAATTTGAAATTTGGCTGACACTATTATTCGGAAATTCTGGTAACTGCTTTCTAGAAATACACCTTGAAGCTTAAATGTAATTAGACCCTTGCCCCTCTTCATTCCCGCAAATATAAAAAACAATCTGTTAAATAAAGTTTTAATATCCATCATAATAATAAATGTCATGTAAAAAAGAAAGAAAAACTTAAACCCGACTAATTGTCATGAAGAAAAATATGCCTGCAAAATATTTCAATCAGTGGGACGTATGAGTAATTTGTCATGCACAGGTGGCGTGACAATCGCATGGCTCCTCTACGTTGATAACTTCAATCCATGTTCACACTATTTAGTTAGAAATCCTTATTTATGCATCGCTACTCTGGTTCATTTAATTACTTCTGTGAAGAATCGAAGCAACCCACCAGTGAACCAACCAACCCAAGAGAATAAAAGCGTATCTCTATAATAAAACTGTAAGTCATGTGACTGTCCTCAACAGTTCCGGGATGCCGCATCGCTTTTTCATATGCCAAGCGGCCATTTTTATTCAAAATTATTTTTTCGAATAAACTGCATAAAAGTTACATTTTAAGAAAGATCGTTCAAAATAAATTAATATTTGAGAGATGACTTGCGTTCAATTATGTATATATTCTGCAATAACTTCAGTCGAAAGATTCGCAGTTCAAATTCTCTATTCATAAAAGTAAACAAAAAAAAGATTGATTCGTCGTGAACATTTAAAATATTAAATCATGGAGGTAATCATTCGCAAAGCAAGTTCTCCGCGAATGAATTTTTGGACCGCTGCCTCGCGTCAAAAAAATAATTCGCACCAGTGAGACAATCAAAGTTTACCATAATTATGTGCTATACAACTCAACTTTCGGACCTTTTCTTGACGTAAATTGAACTCATGTAATAATATTTAATGAATCAGATTTTTGGCATTTTTAAAATCGCTAATACAGCTTTTATTTATCGCGTGTACAAATTAGAAATGATACTTTGATTTTGAAATCAAATGTTTTGATTTATGATATTATTTCTTATTTATTTATTTATTTTCTCTTTTAAATGAAAAGTGTGAAGTATTTTAAATTTATGTAATATAAGCATTTTAGATTAAAGTTAAGTATTTTAAATGAAATGAGTGACAGGTTTATAATTTAAAATTAAATTAATTGTAGTATGAATGACGGTGATGGGAACGATATTTGGCGAATTATCATCTGCTCCCGGCTAACAAAAATACTCATAATTAAAAAAAAGAATAAAAATAAATTAATGATAGTTTGTTGTAAATAAATATTGATATACATATCAAAAATAATTTATAGAATTAAAATAAAAAATAAAAGTAAATAAACAACAGTTTCCATAACAAAGTTTTCGCCAAATTGGCGGGGGAGGGGGGGGGGGAATCGCGCCAACGTGCGTATGTGACATTTGTGCCCAAAAAATATGCGAAATGCTACCATGATCGCAAAAGTTCATGATTTGTCTATTAGAATCTTCCGATTTGGCGAAGGATTAAGGGAAAATTAAATTATGAATAAATGTAACGTGTTGCAATGTTTAACATACATTTAAGGGAGACCAAACTGGTCGTCAGTGGCAGCTAGTTTTTAATAAGAGTTCTTTGTGATTTGAATTAATATTTCAGAAAGTAATTAAAATATTAAAATTCTGAAGTAATGTTGCAACAGGAGAGGGTTTGGACTACCTAAATCTAAATTTCCAGCCTTCTAGGTGGGCCAGATTTTCCTAGCCATCGCCAACAGACACACACACAGACACACAGAGCGAAACTTTCTTTTATTAGTTTAGATTTATTTATTTATTTTGCTCCTATAAAATTGTAAAAGTTGAAGCTTCTGTGTTTGCATGTCCTTTCTTATTTATGAGCTTGAAAAATCAATTTGTTGATTTTATGTACCATTATTTAAACTAGAAACACCACTCTTACGAAGAGGATTTTTTAAGTAAGCGTATAAAGATTTTGAGTTTGTAATATATATAATATATATATATATATATATATTATAAGTATATATATATATATATATATATATATATATATATATATATATATATATATATATATATATATATATATATATTATAAGTATATATATATATAAATCTTATCATAAACGTTAACTAAATTGAGATATATTGCAGTAATTCTAGTGTGAGGGAATGGCATAGATCTGGGGGAAAATCCGTTCTGTCAGTTCTTTCGCATATTTATAAAAGTGGTATAACAAAAATATAAATTTATTTTTCGATTTTCAAAATTGATATACTACATATATTATAAAAGCCTGCAGGTCGCCAAGCAGTTTTCACATACTGTACCTCACTCCGAGTCCTTTGGAAACATTATGAGTGGTGATAGATTTTTACACGGGACTCGGAGTATGCACTTCTATATCGCTTCTTTTTATGTGATATCACTTCTTTTGTGACTGACGTTTTAGGTTTGTGGCTTGGCGGGATCATTTACAACGAGTTGTTTTTGATGAGATATTTAATGTTACAGAACTGGTACTAAATGATAATACAAAGTCTTCTATTATAACGTAGAAAAACGAAACAACAATGTATGGGTTTTTTTTTCTACTAGGAAGTAATTTATTGCTATTTCTGTTTTTTTATCATTAGTTACAGATAAGTATTCATCACGGAAAATGATTAATTAAATTTTAAATATTGAGCCATTGAAGTTCTTTAGACTATAAAGTAGGGGATCCAACCCGGGCTTCCCGTATTTCAGAATATAGGTGAAAGCCATTTTTTTTAAAATTGAAAACTCTAATAGATTTTTTACATTTAATATATTTTTTTAAGACTACCCACTAACAAAATCAAAAATCATTTTTAAAAGGAAAATATCAATTATGTATTAAAAAAAATTGAAATTTATTAAAAGCGATATTTTCATATTAGCCTTGTGTCAGAAGTTAATAGTCGAATAAATCGCCAAATATTTCTCTATTTATAGCAGCCTTTTTGATTTTGATAATTTCAATGACTTAAGCACGTATTTCGACTACATTACACTCATATAAACGAAATAGTTTGTGTGTAAATGAACGGCAACTTTTATGCATGCCAGACTTAATAGAAAGCCTATTTTAGTACATCTCAGAAATGCAAATCAATTTTGATAATATATTTGTAATATCATTAAAATGATATTACATTTAAATGCTATTATGAATTAAAATGATATTATGAGCAAACGATTTTCCTCCATAGACAATAATATGACGGAATGTTTTTGAGTGCCCCTGTAAACGAATTAAAAATGCAACGCACTTCATTTTCAATACCGAACATGCCACAGTAAACCTCAATAACGTATATCAATTACATGGCATGCCGAGTATATTGACGGTAGTTAGAGCAAGGATAGACAGACGCCCAGACAAACCGAATTCATAAACACGTTTCAAGTATGTTGGAAAGTGTTAACCATACAACTCTGAATTAGCTCTGTCTGACAGGATGCTATTGGCTTGCATTTTAGCTCATTTATTTGAAATTTTGCTAGAGAATACATGTTAAAATCGTTTTAACTGAAAGTGTCTCTTTTATAAGTTTCTAAAATTAGATTTAGAATTATTTAAGGATTTAGAATTTTTCTCTAAAAAAAACACTTAGTCTTAATACACTGTAGAAAACTTGTGATATTCGGTTGTAATTAATACATTTTATGAATTTAATTCTGATGCAGCACTAATATATGCTTTATTCTTTAAATATATTATTAATCTTTGTTTTAAAATTATTTTCAAATAAACTGTTTAATGTGTCATATAAAATCGATATTTTGTTAAAAATACCCGACATTAATTTTCCCCAGCACTATACCGTGTTTAGCTAATTTAGGCTTCAAAGCCACCTGCATACCTAATTTAAGGTGCATGTTCATTTAATCTCTCCATTATTCAACCAAACAAATTTATTGCAATCTGTTATCAGCTGCTACGCTACCAAACCTATATCACAAGGAATTATTCCAAAATATGCATAAATTGATAAGTTTACATCCAGTTCGCGAACTGAAACAACTTATTTCACCTAATTGATGAAACAGTGCAGACTGACTTTTCTGAACTCAATATTTCATACAAATTTCATTATGGGAAGCAGGAGTGTTATTTTAAACAATCGTCGTTATTGTCATTTATGAAATACAGAAATATGCAAAGTGTAAAATATTCCATGTTTTGTTATGAAGAAGAAGAATAAAATGTTTTTTTCTTTTTTAATTAAAGCGTTGTTTAATTTTTGGAAAAGTAGTTTTCTGTTACACATATAAATGTACACTGCAAAAAAAAAAAAAAGTGTTGATTTTACAGTATAATACTGGTACCCCAGCTGTCAGTATTATACCATAAAATTAATAGTAATAAACAGTAAAATAAGCCGTAATACGCTGCCGCGCATGCGCGGTAGTAGTTTGCAGTCCTGATTCAGAATTAAATTAGGAATTAATATATTTCTAATATAAACTATTTATATTACTGTAAAACCGATCTTTACTTTTATGAAATGCACCTTAGCGATCGTTAAAAAAAGTAAATCACATTAAAAATATTTCTTGAAGTTTTCTCACTTACAATATTCTGATATATTGAAAAGACACAAACTCAGAAACATGAATTTAAAGATTTCAACTTTGAATTATTTAAAGGAAAATGAATAGAGTAAAAACCTTTTTTTGCCATTTTTTAGTTAGACGATCTAAATGGCTCTCCCACTAGGAAACTGCAAGAAGTGCTAGTCGCCGATTTTGACGAGGGTGGTATCGTTGAAAAGATCTCGTCGTGGGAAGATAAAAAACTGAATAGAATTACCCGCCGGAAATGAGCCGTTTTCGAGATATCCAACAGTTTGTCACACAATTTATTTATTTATTTAATACAATATATTTATGCTAAAATTTCTCATGTCGTTAAATTTGTAATTTTTTCTGTTAAATGGCTTCGTGATAATTTAATTCTGTTACTTAAGTTTGGAAATCAAGTTTGCACATCGAGTGGCTGCAGGTACTTTTTCGTATTGCGAGGAAAGAACGTGGGATCTACATTCCCTCCCAATTTCGCTTTCAAGAGCTCTGTGTCTCTCTGTCCTCTCCACAGATCCAACAGAAGTGTCTATTCGTTGTCTATGGATTCTTTTCATCCCATAGAACCGGGAGAGAATTTATTTCCTGGCATTACAGGCATTCTACCAATTATTGTCTGAGTGACACGAAGACTCATACACAGCGCAGTATTACTTTGCTCCATATATAGCTACGGCAGATATTAAAACCTTTCGTCAAGCATAACTCAAAAAATATTTAACGGATTTCGTTCAAATTTTTACAGCAGGTACATATAAAGGTGACAACGACGTCTATTTATTACCAAGAATAAATTTCAAACCGTTTGGAAATTATATTAAAAAATAGATAAAAAAAGCACAATTAAAGTACATACGTCACGAAAATTTAGTGCGTACGTCATTTTCACCGGCGGGAGATATTCGTAATCAATCGGATTTCAAAAGTTCATGGAGCATGGAGCAAAAAAATATCCACTCACTAATATTCAGTACAAGAAAAGGTACTTTTCGGTTAGCCGGGCGCCAGTGATCTATATACATGTTGTGTGTATAAGATACGCCAGTGATATATATACATACACATATACACACACACACACACACACACATATATATATATATATATATATATATTATATACATATATGTATGTATGTATATACATATATGTTTATCTATGTATTTGTTCATATATCACTGGCGTCCAGCTAACCGAAAAGTACCCAATAAAATATATTTCAATTTTTTATAAAATGGAACATAAAAGTACAAATATATCAAATGGTTTGTAGTATGTGAAATGAAACAATTTTATTATAATCACCTATCGTACAATAAAAATAGCTAATATTCTGCATTCAGAGGGAAAAGTTCCATATCCTGTGCCGGTAGATTTGGCGAGTTATTTTTTGGTGATAAATGTTTCGATGTGGTTGTTGCGATCTTCAGTCTTTCGTTTACCTTTTCTAAAGTTATGTTTTGCAGATGTAATATTATGTAAACATACGTTTTGTAGATATTTTTTTTTTGTATATATATGCTAATTATAATGGCAGTTGGGAATGAGATTTTTACCTTTTTATCTATGCTTTCGAAAATATTAAAACATTAAAAAAAGATGATACAGATGTCGCAGGCGCACCGAGGTATCTTTTTGGTACTAAAATGGCGATGTTATGTGTGGGCAACCTGGCGATTTTGGTGAGATTTTGCTTCGTGTATAAACTCGGTAGGGCAGATTCTGTGTTTTTATGTTAAATTAAATATTGTGTGTTTTATAATAAATTAATCACTGTGTGTGTTGTATAATAAAATAAGGGACAGATGTCATATACGTACCACATTGGCGCGATTGCAACAAAATGGCAATTTTATGCCAAACATGGTAACCCGGTTATTTTGTTTATGTGTTAATAAGTGTTAATATTTACGATTTATTGTGATATTTATATTATTATGTTTATTATTTATAACGGTTCATTTATTATTGCATGCTTTTTGTAACGGTACTTCTCTATTATCCCGTCGAACACTTTTCATAACAAAAAACTATCGCCAAACTGTAAGATTAAACGCCAAAAAATGCAGTCCCATTTACTTGATGTCAGAAGCATTATACGTGATCCTTATGTCATCAAATAGTTCATAAAGTGGTCGACGGTGTCATAAAGTGGTCGATGGATAATAGAGAAGTACCTTTGTAACTAATATTCAAAAACGAAGTTTTCGCCAAATTGGCGGGGTCGCGCCAATATGGTGCGTATATGTCATCTGTGCCTAAAATAATTTCTGTGTGCTTAAAATAAAAATTGTGTGTGTTTTATAACATAATAAATCAAATTACCATGCTGTTTTAGCAATCTCGGCCTAACGGGTTCTCAAAAACGAGGTTTTCTGGCCAAAATGGCGCAAACAAAAATCACGCCAATCCCGGTGCGCTAGCGACAGCTGTTCCAAAAATATTTATATCAAGCGTATAATATTTTGCATTTTTATACGGAACACTTCTCCATTTAAAGATTTTAAATGCTATTTACATCAGATATTTTTTTCTTGAGGTTCCCAAAAGTTAATTTAGGTATGTTTATCGTTCGTTTATTAATTTTTTACAATTTGCCCCCTGACAATAACAATTATTTATCCCAAAAATACCTCTTAGGTATTTTAAATATGTTTGTTTATGTATTTTCATTACTTATTAAAATTTCGAAAATGGCGATACAATTTTATTTTAGCATCGTATTTATGTTTTTAAGATGGTTCAAAAACATGGTTTAATAAAAGTACGTTTGTAAACATTTGAAAGAAATGTTTTTCCGCTCTCTGGAAAAATTTGGTAAGATGATCAAGTAGATGCTTTTAGTAAGATGCTTTTTTTTAAAGTAGATGCTTCTGTAAGATGCTTTTGGCAACATGTTTAATTTTTTCGCCAATCGCGCTAACCGGCACAGGATACGGAACTTTTCCCCATTCAGATACACAGGCAAGGCTGGTCTCAAACAACAATAAAGCTAGCAACAACATTGTTTTAACTCTATAACAGTTACAATAATGATATTAAATGCTCCGATTGGCTTTGGGCCCGATTACGGTAGTTTCCGCTGGAAAAAAACCATACAAGAAGTCTTTTACATTTGTTTCGAATAAAGCTCGGTAAACAAAGTATTAATAATACAAACAACACTAACATAAACATGGAAGCAAAAGTTTGAATTCAAATGTATATATTTTTTAATCTTTCCCCCTCCCACCAACTCTTAAAAAAATAAGAAAAATAAAAAGAAAGTTACAGCATTGAATTTAAAATGGCGTTAAGCTACGTTTTCTGACTTAAGCAATTAACTGCAAACCCGATTATGAAACTTTCACTTAACTATAACATGTATCTAATAGCCCTGAGGATACTTTCCAGTTATACGGACCTTTAGGCTTTTTTAAACAGCTTGACACAATTCGGTTTTAAGAAGTTGAGATTTATTGCCAAATTATATAAACAACTATGAAACTAAAACTGATGAATTATTTTGCTGGTTTACGCATGTATTTTTAAAAATTGCATCTGATTACACTTATTAGATGAATTACTTCTGTTTGTATTTAATAACGGTAAACGGCTTCTGTATATTGAATGAATTGTGAAACTATTGGGAAAAGGTAGAGAGACGAGTAAACAAACGGGTAGACAGACGGATAGTGAGATGGGTAGTGAGACGGGTAGTGACAGAGATAGGCTAACGGGTTTCGAAACGAATCGGTAGACGGGTAGCGAGACAGGTAAAAAAAGGGTTGACAGAGAGGTACCAAGATGGGTAGACAGACGGGTCACGAGACAGGTAGCGAGACGAGTAGTGAGACCGATATACAGGCATGTAGAGTAAAGGTTGAGAGAGGGGTTGCGTGGTAGATAGAGAGACGGTCAGACAGAAGAGCACAGAGACGAGTTGACAGACGGGTAGAGAGAGGAGTATGTACACAGGCAGACGTGTCGAGAGACTGGTAATTAAACGGGAAGCAAGACAGCTAGAAAGACGGATTGACAGATGGATAGCGAGACAGGTAAAGAGTTGGGTAGAGTTTGGGTAGAGGAGAAAAAATTAATTCAAATGTAAATATTTGTCACAAGGAAAATGTTGCAACAATGAAATTAAATTTGCGTTAAGCCACGCTTGCTAAAATACGCTATTGGTTGGAAATCTGATTACGTAACTTTAAAAAGCTTGGCGTTTTATAAGATCAAGCAAAAAAAATGGGATTATTCGCCAAATGTTATAAAAACAAATCTGATGGACGGTACTTCTTTTCTATTTGTTTAACAGTGTATATGGATTTATGTATGATATTTTGTAATGCTATCATTTAATTTTCTCTTTTTCATTATGTCGTAATTGTTAATCCTACGTTCTTAACAATATCACTCAGACTAATCCCTTTGAGGGAAATCCTACGTTCTTAACAATATCACTCAGACTAATCCCTTTGAGGGAAATCCTAGTTCTATATGACCAACGACTTTTGACTTGCTTCTCTTTCATTGCTTCTCAAAAATACCACCAAAAATAAACAAATTGTGTGACATAAACTATCGGATATTTCGAAAACGTCTCATTTACGACGGGTTTCATTGCATTTTTTACTCCCCCCGATTATATCTTCCCAACGATAATACCCTCGTCAAAATCG
This sequence comes from Maratus michaelseni, assembly GCA_963931845.1. NCBI lineage: Eukaryota > Metazoa > Arthropoda > Arachnida > Araneae > Salticidae > Maratus > Maratus michaelseni. The sequence goes on from OZ007588.1 coordinate 467,097,421, forward strand.
GCGACTAACACGTCTTATAGTTCCCTAAGAATATATTACATCTGCCTAAATTTATTTTAAGAAAAAATTTGGAATAATGATATTTTCGACTCTTTTCGAAAACAAAATATACCAAGCCCTTTAAAATGTTGAGAAACGTTTAATATGATTGTACTTTCAAATCAACATATTGAAATATAAAAATAATGTTTGCTTTTTAACGTTTTACAACAAAGTTGAAAAGTTTTATGAATTCGGTTTGTTTGTCCTTGCTCTAACTCTCGTAAACATCATACTTTAATTTTCATTTGTTATTGAGGTTTAGTATTAGAATGTTCGGTATTGAAAATAGAGTGTGTAGCATATATAGTTTGTTTACAGGGACATACAAAATAATTCCGTTACGCTATGGTGTACGGAGAAATATCATTGAAAGCGCATTTTAATGATGTTACGATACTTCAAACATAATGAAATTAAAAAAGAGCACTGAGGTGCACTAAAATATGTTTTCTATAGATTATGATGTGCTTAACATATTTATCGTTCATTTAGAGTGACACAGAAAAGAACTCGGCTACAGGACTCACTATGATCGCTAACTGCTGGGACTAATTTTTGTGCTTTGTACTATAATATTTATAAAAAAAATCTATGTATTTCCTATATACTTACACTTATACTAACTGTAATTTAACTATATTTTATTGTATGACAATGAAACTGCCTTTTTTGAACTGGGGTAGATTTACGATTTTCCTGCTTTACTTTGCCTTGTTAGCGAACTATTCTCCTTTGGAAATAGTTAAACATCTTTTCTCTTCATCTATTTACTTATTTTTCTACGAAATATTTTTTTTAAATGCTTTTCTACTCATTTTGATACTTTTTCCTACTCCTTCTGAAGAGGAGCAAGTTAAATCTGCAAGTTAAATTTGATTGGCTGCTTTACGCAAGCTAAATTTAATTGGCTGGCTTACTTATCTTTGATTCGCTGATGAAGTTGTCTGTCAAATCCTCTGATTTTCATTCATTTTACAGTGCATGTTTGATACTTTGATACTTTTTTTTTCATGGCTCCGATAAGGTGTGATACACAATTACTCATATACAGCGACTGGAGCTGTTAAAAAGTGGGCATTCCGTGGCAACAATCAACTGTTTCGTGTTGTCCGATGAGGTATGCATTTTTAAACTTATTTCATTTTTTGTAAAATCCGTGGTGTGAATAAATTTTATAGATTACTAGCTGTTACCCGTGACTTCGTTCACGTATCATTAAAAGAAGAATAAATACATTAATTAACAAAAATATTTCATTCCCGATAATTAGAAACGTAAATAATTAACTAACTCTTTATCACATTCCATAGGAGACAATACCGTATTTCTATGTTATAGAGGCCTTGACATAACTAAGTTTTAAAAAAGTGAAATTTTGTGACAAATAATCACGAAAAGGAAACTGCAACCAATGAAAAAAGGCGGGCCAAATAAAATCGCGGAAATCGGCGAATTGTGCAAAAACATATGTCAAGTTTACCTGGTAAACCATTTTACTTTTAACGTCTTTGTGAAACGTTTTAATAGCCATCCTTCAAAGATAATGGCAATAGTATATTCTTTTTCATTAAATTCAATTCTTGTGAATACGGAGCAATAATTGTAGACCTAAATGCAAGGAGCTTAAATTTGCCTGCTTGATTTAATCTATAACTGGAAAAAAAAAATCTTTATTTCTAAATGAAAATATGTTGACAGACGATATTTGTTCTCCAGAATAAATTGATTCATGAAGTTTGAATATGTGAAAATACGTTTTTATCTTTAAAAAATTTTACTGTAATCAAGATTTTTTTCTTTCACCATCTATTCAAATTGAAAATAAATTCTTTTTTTCAGTTTTAATGAGAAAAAATATATTAATCCGTTTTATTTCTTCTTTTTTATCTACAAAATTAAGTTGCCATTTTTAGAGAAACTTCGTTAAATTTACAATAAAAAAAATAGTAATAATATCTCTGAATTTAAATCATTTTTTTAAATTCTGAGAGTTTATGCCATCTTCGGATCAATGATAACCAGTATTAAGTAAATCGCATTGCGTTCAACAATCTGAAAAGAGTAGTTGCAAAATACAAACAGGCGGTCAGATTTTAATATAATAGATTTGTATTTATTGTTATTTTCCTAATAATCATGGTGTTGTTTTTGGCAAAAAACTCATCTGTATGTAACTGATATTCATGCATAATAATGGGTATAGATAAAAAAAAATATATTTAAATTTTTCGTTTTAAATATGGCGTGAAACTCATCTACTTTCTAAACTTACCGATTCTTGTATTATTAATGTAAGGAATTGATTCACGCTCCTTGTAAAACACATTTGAAAATTCCCGTTTTATTTCAAATATGACGTCACTTTTTCCTCAGAGAAATCTCTTTTTAATGGCATAATTCTTGTTAATTTTCTTTTTCTGGCAATCAGGACGTAAATTTTAGCGAAAAATTCACATTGTATGTAACTGGTATTCAAGCTAATTATTAATCAGTATGGATAAAAAAAAAATCAGTTTTTCATCTTAAAAATTAAGCATTATCTATCTACTTTCATTATACATGCTCCTTGTATTATTACAAATATTGAAAATAACTGTTTTATTTATGACGTCATATTTGTCCAAGCCGAGGAGGATCCTTTTCATAGTTCCATGGTCCAAGCGGAATCTATTTTTTAATATAATTATTGTTGCATTTTTCCTTCTAATTATAATGCAGTTTTTGACAGAAAAAAATATTTTTAATGTAACCGATATTCATACTTCATGTATAATAACAAATACTCCATATTTTTGTTTCAAATATCACGGAAATTCATCTTCTTTTGAATTAGTTTTAATTTTCAGTTTTCACGTGAAAATCGTTCAATTGAAAATTAATTGTTGAGGAAAAATTATTTTGCCGTGTTTTTATTTATTCGCAACGATCAAAGCCCTAGCAACGATAAAGTAAAATGGTTAAATTGTATGGGAAAATGTCCATTTATTCTCTATGAAAATAATGAATTTTTAATTATTAAAGAAAATATTTGAATAAAATAAATAAAATCTAGCCTATGTTCATTTATGGGTTATAATCCACCTATATGCAAAGATACAGGATAATTAAATTATCCATTTTGACGCTGGCTTCAGCCTAACATTTGCACACAATCTGATTTATAATATTATTAGGATATACATGGCTGCACCGAAGAATTTGCACGCATTGCAGCATATTGATAGTAATTAGTAAAAATGGATTTTTACTGAGTTTTGTGTTTTTTAAATTACTAATTTAGATATCTCATTCCACTGTATGAAAAAATGAAATTTCTTAATAATACCGTGTTACTGTTGGAAAGTGTTTCATAATCTATGCCAGGTGCATGATTTTTCGCTCTTGTTTTAATTTTGAAGGCATACATACCCCATATTAAAACAAGCTACCTAATATAATATTCGACTCTCTAATTTTAAGTATATGTTTCTACGATTGAAACTCAAAATATAGATTCCCCTTAAAATAAACTGCATTATAAATGAAACATTTGTATTTAAAAATGCAATTTCTTCGAAAGGGAATATTTTCGTAAACATTACTATATTGCCCGTGAAATTAGAAGCGTCACTCCTGAAACAATTTACAAACTTCTTGACAGATGTCTACAGTTAAACGAAAATGGAAATTTGTGGCTGTCATATATGTACGCAAACGATCATTAAACATTATTAGAGCAAATGAATACGTCAGAATCTTTTCAAAACGAAATATCTCACAGAATTAGTCTGGGATGCGTCTAAAAGAAGTGTCATAACATTGTAGGATAAAAATTGCAAATTAAATAATAAATATATGCAACTGTAAATACTTTTTATTCAAATGATATGCATTTTTAATAGAAGTTCTATTGTGGGAAATTTTGGGAAGACTCAAACTAATATTAATTATATCCAATGGTTGGAGTATCATAGTTGAGATTTTTCCAACAGAGCGAAAATATGCCGGGACCAGGACTCGAACCTGGGTACCGAAAACCTTTACTCGAAGCAGAGGTTGAGATTTTTCGCTCTGTTGGAAAAATCTCAACTATGATACTCCAACCATTGGATATAATTTACCTAGTTGAATATTCTTTCCTCTATTCATTATGACCTAATTACATGGTATACAGGAGTTTCCGTGCTATTTCAAGATTCATCATGTAAATGCTATAGTTATAGCTCGGATGAATGAAATTAGCGCTGCAGTTCGCAGACTCGTCCAACAAATAAGAGTGAAATATGCCATTCCAGGATATCGTCGGGATAGCTCAGTAGGGAGAGCGTTGGTACGGCAAACCAAAGCACCCAGGTTGGAGTCCTGCTCCCGGCATATTTTCGCTCTGTTGGAAAAATCTCAACTATGATACTCCAACCATTGGATATAATTTACCTAGTTGAATATACTTTCCTCTATTCATTATGACCTAATATTAATTATATGAGATGTAATTTTCCCAACTGGGCAAAAAAGTCCGGGCCAGGATTCGAACCAGGGATCTCTTGGCTGAAGCTGCCAATGCTCTACCAACTGAGCCGTCCCGGATGAATATGGCGGAACTAATTCACTCAGTTAACCTTATTGATCATAGCATCTGGTCTGATATTTGAATCAGCTCAACAGAATAAATCGCAGGTAATGGGACCTCCAGTAAACACAATGGAGGTCTGAATATTGAAACATGGACATACTCAAAACTGAGCACATAGAGGTCAGTTCATGCACATTTTTGAAACATGGGCGTACTCAAAAATGATTAGAATCAGTTCAAACTCATTTTTGAAACATGGACATACTCAAAAATGAGCACATACAAGTCAGTTCCTACTCATTTTTGAAACATGGACACACTCAAATATGAGCAAATGATGTTTTATTCTTGAGTGTGTGCATGTTTTTAGAAATGAGTATATACATGTTTCAAACTTGAGTAATTTTGATTCGGAGACATGACTATGCGACATACTTAGATTTGAGTATTTTTTGCTAAGTTTTAAAAATGTCGTTTTTAGAGTGAATACATAATTAACTAGTCGGATGTGTCAATCCCAAAACTTTCTTCTATCTCACACAGGTTTCGCATACACTAAAAAGATTCAGCACCAATTTATATCAAGGTCTAACTGAAACTCAAGTTTTATTAAATTCCGTTCATTATTTCTTGAGATATGACTATCGCAAAAATCGTGTAAATCCTGCAAAATGTTGCATAGCAGCGGCACCTGCTGGGCTATTTTTACCAAAAACTAATCAGCACCCATTTATATCAGAGACTAACTGAATATAAAGTTTTATTAAATTCCGAGCATTAGTTCTTGAGATAGAGCTATTGTGGAAATCGCGAAAAATACTGCATAGCAGCGCCACCTGCTGGGCGATTTTTACAAAAAACTAATCAGCACAAATTTATTCAGAGACTAACTGAATATAAAGTTTTATTAAATTCCGAGCATTAGTTCTTGAGATAGAGCTATTGTGGAAATCACGAAAAATACTGCATAGCAGCGCCACCTGCTGGGCGATTTTTACAAAAAACTAATCAGCACAAATTTATATCAGAGACTAACTGAATATAAAGTTTTATTAAATTCCGAGCATTATTTCTTGAGCTAGAGCTATTGCGGAAATCGCGAAAAATGCTGCATAGCAGTGCCACCTGTCGGGCGAATTTTACCAAAAACTAATCAGCACCAATTTATATCAGGGACTAACTGAATCTAAAGTTTATTAAATTCCGAGCATTAGTTCTTGAGATAGAGCGCCCACAAAATTTGTGTCACATACAGACAGACAGACAGACAGACAGACTCACAGACTCACAGACAGACATTTTCTAAAAACAGTCAAATCGTGTTCAGGACTTTCTAAAACGTATAAATCCGTCGAAAACCGGAAGTCGAAAATTTTCATGAATCCAATACTTTCTTCTTGTACAGATAGAAGAAAGTAATAAATAAAAATAAGAAATATCATTTTGAGTTATTAGTTGCTAAATGACTAGCTTTATATAAATTCTAGCAATGAGTTTGTTTGTAATTGTTTAATTTTTTTTTAGCTAGAGGCACGGCAGTGCCTCCGCCAAGTCTACAGAGCACAGCCGTAAGCATCCTTTTCTGGAAGCAACTTATGGCCCTTTTGACCCCCCCCCCATACCGCTGCGCTGGAGTGTCCCAAAAATTTGAAACTTCGTTTATATAGAGTATGTGGCAAATAGGACCAAAATTTGAAATTTCTCTATTCTGTCTTTCCTAGTGCAGACGATATATGAACTCAAAGTTTCGATTTTTTGTCACTCATTCACTCATTCCCGCAGCCATAGAAACTTAAAATTTGGAATAAAGCTAGTGTTTCGGATACAAAGAAAAGAAAAATTATAAAATCCGGAAAATTCCAAAAAAACATTCGAAAATTCAACAAATTCGAACAAAATTGAAAATTGAAAATAACGTGATCTTCTAGTCTTAAAAACTTAAAATTTGGTGTTAAGGTAGTGTTTAGAATTCAGAAAAAATAAAAATAAATAAAAAACACACAAAAAAATCGAAAATAAAATCGAAAAATCGAAAAAATTGAAAATTTTCAAATAATACGATTTTGTTGCGTTAGAAACTTGGAATTCGGAATAAAGGTAGTATTTAGGATGCAAAATAAGGAAAAATGAAAAAATCTGGAAAATTCGAAAAACAAATTCAAAAATTCGAAAAATTAAAAAAAAATTGAAAAAATTAAAATAATTTGATCTTTTAGCTTCAGAAACTTAAAATTCGCGGTAAAGATAGTGCTTAGGATTCAGAATAAGTAAAATAAAAAACACAATCAAATTCGAAAATAAAATAAAAAAATCGAAAAAAATCGGAAAAATCGAAAAATAAGTAAAATTTGAAAATAATTCAATTTAATAGCGCTAGAAACTTGAAATTTGGAATTAAGGTAATATTTAAGATACTAAATAAGGAAAAATAAAAAACTATGGAAAATTCGAAAAAAAAAAAAGTTAAGAAATTGAAAATAATATGATCTCGTTGTCTTAGAAACTGAAAATTTGGTGTAAAGGTAGTGTTTAGGATTCAGAAAAATAAAAAAATAAAAACACAACAAAAATCAAAAATCAAATAAAAAAATCGAAAAACAAAAAAAACCAAAAATTCAAAATAATTCGATTTTGTAAAGCTAGAAACTTGAAATTTGGAATAAAGGTAGTATTTAGGATACAAAAAAAAAGAAAAAAAAAAAAAAGAAAAAATCTGTAAAATTTGAATATTCGAAAAATTGAAAAAAATTATATTTTGTAGCTTTAGAACTTAAAATTCGGCGTAAACTTATTGTTTAAGATACAGAGAAAGGAAAAATTAAAACACAATAAATTCGAAAATATAATAAAAAACTCGAACATGATCGGAAATTTCAAAATAATTTGATTTTGTAGCGCTAGAAACTTGAAATTTGTAATAAAGGATACAAAATAAGAAAAAATAAAAAAATCCAGAAAATTCGAAAAAAAATTCGAAAAAATAAAAAATTGAAAATAATTTGATCCTGTAGTCATAGAAACTTAAAATTTGGTGTAAAGGTAGTATTTACTATTCAATAAAAGGAACAATTAAGAAATTCGAAAATAAAATCGAAAAATCGAAATATCTTTAAAAAATCGAAATTCGAAAACAATGTGATTTTGTAGTGATACATTAGTTTTAAGATAATTGTCCTATTAGCTAGTACACCGCCCCTAATTGTTTTATGTTATTTCCCCCGGATTATGGTTTTCTTTTCTTTCGTTAAAGAAAAGTTCCGCCATAGATTGGCTACGTTATAGGCGATTTCTTTATAGACAGGTTTGTTTTCTTTCACAGGTTATACTCTACTTAATTTGCATATGAAATATGGATTGTTAAATGATGTTAGCCCCACAAAAATTTTCACAGCGCCCCCTCCCCTCCCGACATTACTGGCTGGTTATGGCTTGATAGTCCTTTCTAAATACAACCATGGTGACTCTAAGATTCACTTGATTTATCTCTAAATTGAACCTAAATGATCCTAAGAAGACGGATCAAAGAATTACTATATTGGCATGGCAATCAGGTAACTTAGAATTAAAATCGAAAAATCAATAAATTTATAACAAGTCGAAAGTTAAAAAAAAATTCGATTTTGTTGTCCTAGAAGCTTGACATTTGGCAGAAAGGTAGGGTTTAGTATACAAAGTAAGGAAAACTTAAAAAATCCGTAAATGAAAAAAAAAAGACGAAAAAAACGAAAAAATAAATAAAAAACACCGAACAAATTAATATAGTTTGATTTATTGGAAATTTCCAGAAATTTTGATTTTGGCTTTCTTTTTATACTAAAAAGTACTTTTATGCTAAATATCAAGTATCTATGACTGCGAGTAATATCTCAGGTGGATAGCACCTTTCCTGGAAGCAATTGAGAGTACTTTTGACTTCCCCCCTTCCATAACTTAGTGCTTGCCTAGGAACCTGAAATTTCATCAAGCAGGGCGGTCGCTCTGCCAAGCCAAGCTTAAAAAAAAAAAAAACGCCACACAAACAACGCCAAGAACTGGAATAAAGACCGCTAATGCTTATATACAGAAAGCAACTTCGCAATGTTAAATCGACAAAACATGCCAGATTAAAATATCAGATATCAAACAAACCAATCGTCGTAGAAAAAAAAAACGAAAACTAGAAGAATCTAAGGAAGAATTTCTTCAATTTAAGACCAAACTCATCTTCATAAGTGATTTATAAACAGAGATATAGCTTTTTTTTTAAAATGTCGAGTTACTTAAAATGATCACTATTTTCTTCGTCAAACTTTTTTTTTCAAACAAGCTACAGGCCTTAATATTGGGCAGAATAAAAAAAGGATTGCATTTTTGGACAAGTAATTACGTAATCTATGTGCTTTTATAAAATTCAGTGTAAAAAAAAATATTTTCTATCCTTAATTAGCAAAAAACTGTTAATTAACTTGGCGATTAAAAAATTATGCCAAAACAGAGATAAAACCCGCCAACGACCATGTACCATCTGTATTAAAATAGCACAAATCAGTTACAGGTTATAATATAACCACATCAAATTTCATCTGCAAGTCAGCCATTTTCTTCTGAAGATATATTTTTTTTTAAAATTTTCACAATTTTATCAAATAATTAAATATGACTGCAAACTGTGGCAGATGATTGTTTCTAACATGAATAAGTATGAGAAATTGCGGATTACGGATATGGATCTGGGTAGCTCAGTCGCAGAGCGTCGGCATGGTACGCATAAGGTCCCAGGTTCGAGTCCAGGCCCCGGTCAATTTTTCACTCATGTTTGTTTAGTGTATTTAATTGTCTGATAAAATGCGTGTTCTTATAAATATTGTAAAATAAAGTAATCAGACGTAGTGTTTATGCTTTAAAAATATTTTAAATATATAATTTACGTTTTTAGAAAGATCTTTAAAAATAAATTAGTTTTTGAGGGAAGATGTACCTTCTAAAATGTATACAATAAGAGTTATCGCCATTTAAAATTTCTTTCCAAACGTAAACAAAAATTTTGAAATGAATTAAATGTGATTCATTTATTTCTAAAAATAAAAACTAGTCGTTGGGGGCCACCGTAATACTTACCCATCATGGATATGCATAAAGTAAAATATTAAAATAAAAATGTGTAAACTACTTATAAAATGCATTGCAATTCAAATAAAATCGTGGCTTGATGACGTCACAAACTTTAAAGGCTCGATTACTGAATTGCTTGAAAGAAACATCCTTATAACTCCAAAAATAATAATCCTATTAACTAGCGGTTTGTTGCATCTGATTAAGCGTCAAATTTCCAATTAAAATATATCTTTGAAGTGAAATTTGGATGAAATACAGGGTCATGAAAAATCGAAGAGTGTGGAAAATAGGATTCCAAATATCTCGGCAACTCATTATCCGATCGACTTCATGCTTTATTCAAAATTTATGTTTTTTTATTGTCTTTTATATTCATTTCTTAAAATAAACAATTTCGAAAATTTTTATATACCTTTCATCAGAACGAATATTTCGAGAGTCCGAAAAAAATTGTTCCGGTTAATCGAGGTTATTGAAATGAAATAGGCTTCTTCCCATTATTATATACTAAGTACATACCAAATTACAAGTCTCTATCTCAATTTTTTCGGGAGATAGAGCGTTTACAGACACACACACACACAGACACACAGACAAACAGACGGACGGCAAAATTTTTTTTCTAAAAATATGTTTTTCGGAATCTCCAGTATCTGAAACGTGTAAATCCGTCAAAAAAAAAATTTCGATTTTCAAAACGATTACAAGACTTACCCTATACTACGTATGATGGGTAAGTAAAACACGGTAAAGGACAGGCATTTCGTTCGCAGGAATACCTTTCACGCCATCTACTATATATACGAGGCTAGCGAAAAAGAAAGGCTACCGCGGTGCTTTACGCGTATCTTTTTTTACAGACCGCGGGAATCACGTGAGGCTCGAATCCACCAATGCTGGTGTACGAAAAGAGCATCACGTCACTCTAGCGGTCTGTAAAAAAAGATAAGTGGAGCGCACCGCGGTAGCCTGTCTTTTTCGTTAGCCTCGCTATATATATAAAACACAAACGGAAATTTCGTTCCGTTCCTTTATAACTCGAGATCTGCTGAATGGAATTTGATGGAACTTGCACTGTTCGAGAGATAATTTTTCAGGGAAGGTTTTAGTATGTAACACAACGTTCTACGTATATTAGCTATCGAATTATGATAGAAAGTTCTGTTATTTTGGCCGAAAAGGTTACCATTGCTAATTTTTTGGCGATCATTTGCAGAAAGAAATGAAAAGGCTATACATCTAGAAAAATAAAAGAAAAACTGTTACTAATTTTATTTAAAAAAAAAAAAAAGAAAGAAAGAAAAAAAAAAAAGAGTTTTGATGAGAGAATATTATAAAACGAAAATATTTAATTTAAACATGATTAGAAATGTTCATAATGCTTAAGACCTTATTCAAGGGGCAAGATTTCTATTGAAACAAATTTGGCGATTTATCTTTTGTTTTTGGCGATTTTGATTTTACTTTTGACCCCAAACAATTTGATTTTAAGCCAAAAAGTGTCTTTTTTTGTTGCAGAAAGGATTGAAATGGCTATACATCTGGAAAAATAAAAGAAAAAACTGTTACTAATTTTATTTTTTTTTAAAGAAAGAAAAGAAAAAAAAAGAAAAACAGTTTTGATGAGAGATTTTAGGCCAAAAGGTGTTTTTTTTTCAAGTGTACGACTGCATTTTCGCAGTATTTTTTTTTTTTTTGTACTTTTTGGTTAGCCGGGCGCCAGCGATATATATATATATATATATACACACATATATACACATATATCTACACAAATACATGTATATACATACATATATATATATACATTTATATGTATGAATATATATATATATATGTGTGTGTGTGTGTGTGTGTGTGTGTGTTCATATATCACTGGTGCCCGGCTAACCGAAAAGTACCTTTTTTTATTCAAATGCAAACTATATTAATGGCAATATACTTCTATTTACTTCTATATATATGAAATTTCGTTCCGGCTGCTTATAACTCGAGTTCTGCTGAATGCATTTTCGTAGAACTTAAACTAAGATAATTTTTAAGGGAAGGTTTTAATGTATAAGATATCGTTCTACGTAGCTTAGTTATATAATTATTCTGGGAAGTTCTATAATCAGATTAATCCGATTATGAAAGATTAGCCTTTTTAAAAGATTTTGCCGAATGTATTTCGATGGAACCTATACTGTTAAATAATTTTCTAGGGAACGTTTTATTATATAAAGTTGCTTAGTTCTAGAATTATAGGGGGAAATTCGAAAATCGGGTGACCATTTTTTTTTATCAAATATTAGCCTTTTCAATATTTGATTCCGATTATGAAAGATTAGCCTTCTAAAAAAGTTCTACTGAACGGATTTTGATGAGAATTGTATTGTTAGTTAGATGCTATTTCAGAAATGGTGTTAATGTACTATATATTGTCCTACGTTGCTTAGTCCAACAGTTATTTGTGAAGGTTATATAGTCAAGTGAACCCGATTCCGAAATATTAGCCTTTTTTATAATTTTTACTGGGCGTATTTTTTGCGACTTGCATTGTTAAGTAGATAATTTGTAAGGATTGTTTTAGTATATTTTATATCGTTTTGTTCTTTTAGAATTATGTGGAAAAGTTCAATAATCAGATTATCAAAGATTAGCCTTTATAAAAACTTCTTCTGAATGGATTTTGTTAGATAATTTGTTTGCATTGTTATTTCGATAATTTTTAGTGATGGTTTTAGTATATTGCATATAGTTTTATCATTCTTTAGCAAACCCTAACTGTAAATGACCAAATAAAAGAGTTGGTCCTTAACAGCTAAAATTTTGACTGCACATTAGAAAATATAATAGCGCAATCGCGTCATTTTTCAGTAATGTGGAAGGATATTCCACGTAAATATACAGATTGCTTTCAAATACAAGGTCAAATTAAACGATATATTTCGTTTGATTCAGGGTTCATTTGTAGAAACCGACCAGCGCAGCGGGCGTAGCTTGCTAGTTTTCCTATAAATTAATGAAATCCAGTTGTTAAATTATTTTTGTTTTAGAAGTGAAGTTTCCATTTAAATTTATTGTAACAGTACAATGTTTAATTGAATAAAATAAGGTAAATCTAAGAAATTGCTAAGAAATTCCAAACATGCACAGGGCAACGCAAAAAAAATAAAATAATAATAAACAAAAAATAAAAAATAGATAAATAAATAATAAATAAATAAAAATCAGCTTTCAGAAATTCTAAAAATTGTTCCGCTATTCATATTATGTATCTTCGGGGTCCATCCTCCCACTTTCAGCCCTCCCACCCAAAGGGGACACTTTTCTAAATTTTGCCGACACCTGTCATGTGATATATCGTTGGAAAAGTCTGTGAACGCTTAATCATAATATGCAGGGGGGGGGGGGGTATTTTCTAAATTTTTCACATACCCCTCATGTGATACATCGTTGGAAAGGTCTGTGACCGCTTAATCCTATTATGCATCTCCGGTGTTCATCCCCCCTTTTGCCCCCCAAGCGCGATTAGCTTTCACCACCAGGGGACGCTTTCCTATATCTGTTCCTACGAGTCGGATCACGACGGGGTATGGCTCATTCGACTCGACATCAATAGAGCTTTCCGATTTTAGTTCGTTTTTTCACCACCAGGGGGCACTTTTCTATCTCTGGTTCTATGGGCTAGATCACGACGGGGTACAGTTCATTCGACTCGACATCTATAGCCTTAACGATTTCAGTGCCCGAGGTTCATACAGAACAGATTGCGCTACCTGGTGGTGGAAGATGGAACTTGAGCGTGCGCAGCACGACTGCTATACGGTGCCGAAGGCAGCGGGGACCCGTGTCGGAAGTTAGTTTGGTTAGAAGTTTATACTATTCGATGTGCAAATTAAGGGATTATCCGGTGCCGAAGGCAGCGGAGAACCAGGTCGGAGGTTCGTTCGGTTCGAGGTTTATCTTATTCGAGGTTTTACAAGATTCGAGGCCCCGATATAAATTAGGGGTCCGCTAGCGGGCGAAGCCAGCTAGTGCTAATAATAAAAGAGCGTGATATCACGTTTGATTTCAAATGCAGCGCTGACACGCTATGTACGTATTGCATTTTTATTCATTTCATCGATAAGTCAGTGATATTTTTTAACGGGGGATAACAAGTATTATAACAAGCCACATTTAGTATGTTGTTATTAGTTTAATTTAAAAATCTACTGGTTTTTCTAGTTAATCTTTTAAACAATGACTGAAAGTAAAATGTAATTTTAAATTATTTCTCATGTTTAGTTTATTTAAATTACGTTTATTCTGTTTTAAAAAAAAGAAATGATATCTACAAAAACAACTTTTCAAAAGTAAAAAAAAAGCCAAGCGTAAAAAAAAAAAAAAGTTGTGGCTAAAAAATGGTGTGATATAATCAAATTTCCAAGCTATTATATTACTTTTTTAACTTTTTTCCATTAAATAAGTTATCATATATATAAGTCGAGTGCCTACGTATATGTTAATAGAAATCGTTTTCTCCTGTACTAAATACATCCTAACGAGTTTCTGAAAATTCAATTTTTTTCAAATTATGCATGATGGGCTTGGCGGCCATCTTTTCATATTTCTAAGCACCCAAATTTCTAAAGTAAAAGCGTAATATGTTTGCAATGTAATATGTTTATAACAATTTCGAACTTCAGATTTTAACTACGGACAGATAAATTAGATAAGACTGATATTTTGAGAAATTGATTTTTACTAGTTTGAAATTATTAATTACTGTAAAAAATAAATCATAAGATGAATCTTTAAGGTAAGTCATCATTATCTTAAGACACAATTTTCAGATCATACAAATCTATAAATGAAACGCTTAAAATATTTGCTTAAATAACAATTTTGAACTTCGGATTTTAACTACGGATTTGGATGCTTAGAATTTTGTGAATAATATGCAAAGATGGCCGCCAAGCCCATCATGCATAATTTGAAAAAAATTGAATTTTCAGAAACTCGTTAGGATGTATTTAGTACAGGAGAAAACGATTTCTATTAACATATACGTAGGCACTCGACTTATATATATGATAACTTATTTAATGGAAAAAAGTTAAAAAAGTAATATAATAGCTTGGAAATTTGATTATATCACACCATTTTTTAGCCACAACTTTTTTTTTTTTTTTTTTTACGCTTGGCTTTTTTTTTACTTTTGAAAAGTTGTTTTTGTAGATTTTATCTACAGTACTTTGCAAACGAAACTAAAGCTTCAAATTTTTGATACCTGTAAATAATACGGACAGAGTGTGGGCTTAGTGAAAATCAGTGGATGATCTCCAAAAAGAACCCAAAATGAAGAAAAGGAGGATCACTTACAAAAAGAAGTGAAATCTCATCAAAAACGTCACCTGTAAAAAATGCAGCCAAGTCTCGTGACTCTTTTTCCGTAAAAAGTTCTGAGCCAAGTTTAGCTATCTTATTAAATCTGAAATTTTCATTCACAAATCACTCCTAGTCTCTACGTCTTTAGTTAAATATTATTTTGTGAGTTGGCAATTACGTAGCACGAGAATGTGATGTATATAATTAGTCTTAATCAAATAATACCATGCCATCCCATAACATATTAAGGTGTAATAACTTCCCTGTGCGTATATAATTAGCCTTAATCATATTATCTCATCCCATCCCATAACATAGTAAGGTGTAATTGTCTGAGTGCAACGAAGACTCATACACAGCGCAGTATTACTTTGCCCCATATATAGCTACGATGGATATTAAAACTTTTCGTCAAGCATAACTCAAAGAATATTTAACGGATTTCGTTCAAATTTTTACAGCAGGTACCTATAAAGGTGATAACGAGGTCTATTTATTACCAAGAATAAATGTCAAACCGTTTGGAAATTATATTAAACTAGCTGTTACCCGTGACTTCGTTCACGTAACATTAAAAAAAGAATAAATGCATTAATTTAACAAAACATTTCACTTGATAATTAACAACATATATAATTAACCAAAGCTTTATCACATTTTATAGGAGACCATACGGTATTTCTTTGCTATAGGGGCCTTCACATAACCCAGTCTTAAAAAAGTGAAATTTCATGTCAAATAATATATACAATCACGAAAATGAAACTGCAACTAATGAAACAAGTTGGAAATTGTACGTCAAACGTTACAAACGAGGTGCGTTCGTACGCACGTTTTAGAATTAAATTCATGATATCCCGTGCGTAGAACGGGTTAAACAGCTAGTTAAGTATATATTTTAGGACACTGTTCATACAAATATCTTAACTAGTTATATAAATATTCAGATATATATGTATCAGCTAGTTATATAAATATTCAGATATTGATTTTTAATTCTGTGAAATGAATTATATCGTCTGCAGATTAATTTCTGTCATAAAATAAGTATCTCGGTCGCTTGACGATTAAACTTCAGAAGCTCCTATAACAAAAAAGCACCGATTTAAAAAAAAAAAATTCAAATTTCTTAATAAATATTTTTATTAATATCTCCTAAAGTTTTGATTCGATTTTAATAAAATTTGAAATGTCTCGACAAAATTCTGCAAAGATAATATATTTTAAATTGCAAACCATTTGGTTGGGTAGTTTTTGCGTTGTTATATGCGGACAGACAGACAGACGGACAGACAGACAGACGGACGGACAGACGGACGGACCAAACGACGACTATAGGTGCTACGTATTTATATAATTACGAACGCACCTAAAAAGGAGGCCCAAGTAAAATCGTGAAAATCGACGAATCAATCTTCGTAAAACGAAAAACAACACTGAGAGAATTCTTCTATACAACAGTGCATTTGTGCATTTTAGGTAGTATTTGGTGTACAATTTGTATATGTGTGCATTGCTAAATGGGCATTATTATATTGTTTATTTGCATATACATATGTTATATATTTCTTACTACATTATCTTGTTTATGTATATATTAAATTAAGTGTTTCACGCTAAGTGGTGTAAATAGTGAACAAACTGCTTGTGGATTTTATACATTGATAGATATTTTACAAAGATATAACTATCTGATGCGATTCTAAAATGTAAATAAAGGTTGCTAGAAAGTACTTTAAATTCTGCCCAATTTAACCTCGATATTTTCTCTATCGCGTCAAGAACACTATTAGCAAATAAATACCGACGACACAAATCTGATTATCTAAATTTACATATTTTTGTTAGTATATATAGGATTATTTAAATTTATTTCATGCGCTTGGAATTTTTTACGCTTTCTCTAGGGTTAGGTGTCGAATAAATGTACTTTCTTGTTATTTTATTTTGCCATTTCTATTTATTCTATTTTCCATTCATTCCATTTATGGATATTGATTTAATTTACATATTCGTGTCAAAGAATATTCTTTAAAGTTATTATCAGGATTAGGATATTATACGATTAGGGTTAGGATTAGGAAAAAAATTGAACGACAATGGCATGACCAATTCAGGTTTAAAGTATGAACCATCATGAAGCAATAAGAAAATTAGAAAATTATCGGTTAATAGTTTTTAATATGTTTTACAGTCATAGTTGGCATCAAAGGTGAGCGGGGAAATGATCAATTAAAATACTATTAAGTGTTTACCACGCAAAAAACAAATCTGGTTACAACAATGTATTTAATTTTGCGCCAAATTTCACTTGATAAAAAAAAAGCAAATTGACTATAAACTTAATTACAGACACCTAACCTTGTTATTCTCGGAAATTTTCTACCTATATGTAAAAAAAAATTCTACTATATAGAACACGCTTTCACGTTTATAATGTTATGAATTGGCACGATCAGCTTGTTCAAGTTTACACAATTCGGCTGGAAGAAAATATTCATTACTTTTTGATTTCTTCTTTGCTTTTACATTATGCGAATTTTTTGGTAAAATCGATTTTCTTTTCGATAACATTGTTGTTTTTTAAGTTTAAAAAATATTGTAATTTTACTTAAACATTGCTTTAAAATCTATGCAATTTTTCTTATCCTACAAGATTTTACAAAAATCTATTATGAAACAACTTTAAAAAAAAGCTATATTTAAAAACGGCAACAATGTTTTTTCTATTTTAAAACTAAAAGAAATGTAAAATTAAATTCCGGTTCGAAAAGACGATTTACAAATGTGTTTTGATTGTGGGAAAA
Source organism: Maratus michaelseni (assembly GCA_963931845.1). Classification (NCBI taxonomy): domain Eukaryota; kingdom Metazoa; phylum Arthropoda; class Arachnida; order Araneae; family Salticidae; genus Maratus; species Maratus michaelseni. The sequence goes on from OZ007588.1 coordinate 467,115,271, forward strand.
TGATAGAGGAAAAATGCTGTTACTTCGACACAATCATATTAAATCTTTAGCTTTTATGAAAAAAGCAACTTTCTTTTAAAAAATATAGTTATTTTTATTAAGATTTTCTGATTTTCGATACGGATAATTTTGCGATGCATATCATTGACATTTGCCATCCAATATATATATATATATATATATATATATATATATTTTACTTTTTAAAATTTAAATTAAAAGTATGGTATCTTTATGTTAGCCGTGTGCAGACGATAAATCGACAACCTATCCCATCATTCGTATTGAATTCATTAAAAATATAAATCTTTCACTCATTTAATTTAAAACACAGAACTTTAATTTACAACACATACATTTAAAATACATATATTACGTACATTTAAAATAATTCCTTTCATGTCAAAAAGAAAAAGAAAAAAAAAAGAGAAATTAATCATAAATAATTTGATAACCCAAGATCATTTTATTTCAACATCAAAACAAATCTGTTTTATTTTTCTATATCATATTCGCTTGCTTTCCATACTTACTCGTATTTATGCACTTTGTATTATTATCAAATATTTGAAAACGCACGTTTTGTTTCTAATATGACATTTCATATTCTGTTTAATTCTTAAATAACTAGCCGCCACTGGCGACCAGTTTGGTCTCCCTTAAATGCATGTTAAGCATTGTAACACGTTACTTTTATTCGTAATTTTTTTTTAATCCTTCGCCAAACTGGAAGATTCTAATAGACAAATCAAGGACTTTTGCCATCATGGTAGCATTTCGCATATTTTTTGTTGTTAAAAATTTATGTATATTTCTTGACAAAAACCGCTTAACACATTTAAGCATTTATGCTTTATGACCATTTGCTTATCAGTTGCAATATGCTCACTAATGTGGAGATTCTTAAACATATTAAGTAATTTTCCGTAATTGGGTCCACTGCCAATTGGCGTATTTTAGTTAATACGATTTGATGCAATGAAGTCTATTTTGTGAAAGTTTTTTTGAAATACCATATTGTTGCTAATATATATATATATATATATATATATATATATATATATATATATATATATATTGTTTCTCGCCAACTTTGGCTATAGACTCGATTTCGGAAGATTAGAAAATCTATCATTATTCTCATCTTGAATAATTTGCCAAAATCGGGCTGCATATTTATTACACGTAATTTTGGGTACAGCTGTCGCAGACGCACCGGTGTATCATTTTGGCGCCAAAATGGCGATTTTATGCTGGGCAACCCGGCAGTTTCGGCTAGATTTAGGTTGGTATGGCAACCCGATAGAGCAGATTGCGTATGTTTTATAATAAATTAAATATTGTGTGTTTAATAATAAATTGATCATTATGTATGTTTTATAATAAAATTGTGTGATTTTTAATATAAAATAAAATATTTCATAATAAACTAAAAGTAACATGCTGTTTTAGCAATCTCTAACAGGTACCTGAAAATGGGGTTTTCTCGTCAAAATGGCGCAAAACAAAAATCGCGCCAACCCCGATGCGTCTGCGAAAGCTGTTCCATTTTAAAAATGCTATTGGCGGGATTTGCGCCCAAATAACATAAAAATACTTAACGATGTTATGTATTTTATAAATGTATATAAAATTACTGTTTTGAACGCGATTGTTCATTAACAATGGTAAATATGATTGGTGACTAAAAATCATTTTCGGTGATCTCTCTTCCTGGCTCTCTTCCCATAGTACATAAATACCAAATTAACTGACAAATCGTTTCGAAATTTGATTCATTAAATATTATTATTACATAAGTTGTATTTGTTTACATTCAGCTTACGGCAAAACAAAAATCCGGAAGGAAGTTGAGTTATATAGCACATAATTATGGTAAACTTTGATTGTCTCACTGGTGCGAATATTTTTTTTTTGACACCAGGTAGCGGACCAAAAATTTATTCGCGGAGAACTTGCTTTGCGAACAATTACCTCCATGGTTTAATATTTTAAACTTTCACGACGAATGAATGTTTTTCTTTTTTTGATGTTGTTTACTTTCATGGATAGAGAATTTGAACTGCGAACCTAATTTAACTGAAGTTATTGCAGAATATATGCATAATTGAATGTAAGTCGTCTCTCAAATATTAATTTATTTTGAACGATATTTCCAAAAATGTAACTTTCATGCAGTTTTATTCGAAAAAATAATTTTTAATAAAAATGGCCACCTGGCAAATGAAAAATGAAGCGGACATCCCGGAACTGTTGATGACAGTCACATGACTTACGGTTTTATTATATAGATTCATTTCCTTTTCATTTTTCACTTGAAAATAAATTGTTGATTAAAAATTATTACTCAGGGGTTTGTTTTATATTGGCAACGATAAAGTATTAGCAACGGTAAAATATATTTAACCATTTTAAAAAAAGCTGCAAAACCGGGCCCTTTGGGCCAAACCAACCAAACCAACCAACCATTTTAAAATATACGAAAAAATGTCCATTTATTCTCTATGAAAATAATGAAATTTTGAATTATTAAGAAAAATATTGAAATAAAATAAACAAAAACCATTCTATGTTCATTTGAGGGTTATAATCAACTTATATGCAAAGATACAGGATAATTAAATGCTTCATTTTGACGCTGGCTCCAGCCTAACATTTGCACACAATCAGAATTATAATATTATTCGGATAAACAAATAAAAAAGCACAATTAAAGTACATACATCACGAAAATTTTGTGCGTACGTCATTTTCACCGGCGGGAGATTTTCGTAGACAATCGGAATTGAAAAGTTCATGGAGTACATGGAGCAAAAAAATATGCACGCACCAATATTCAGCACAATAAAATATATTTCAATTTAGTAGAAATCGAAAATTAATCTGAATTTTTTTCTGTTTGAAAGAAAAACCCCGCAATAACTTGGTGGACTTGGTATTAGAGATTTGGCGCAAATCTCAGCAATAGCAGCTTTTTTTATTTCGCGTGTGTAAATAAAAAAAAAAATTCTTTGGTGTTTAAATAAAAGGTTTCGATTTGTGGCATTATTTCTTTTTTTTCTTCTCTTTTTAGCATTTTAAATGGGATTAATGAAAGGCATGTATTTTAAATTAAATGAGTGAAAGTTTTATATTTAAATGAAATGAATTCAATATGAAAATGTTATAGGAACAATATTTGGCGATTTATCAACTACGCCAGGATGACATAAAAGTACCAATATATCAAACGGTATGTAGTATGTGAAATGAAAAAATTATATTATAATCACCCATCGTACAAGAAAAAAAACTAATATTCTGCATTCAGAGGGAAAAATCCATCTCCTGTGCCGTAAGATTTGGCGAGTTCTTTTTTGGGGATAAGTTTTTCGATGTGATTGTTGGGATCTGCAGGATTTGGCTTACTTTTTCTAAATCTTATTTTTTTTTGCAGGTGTAGTATTATGAAATATATTTTTTTGCAGATATTTTTCTATTTTGTATATTTGGCATTCCATTTTGTATATTTTCTATTTGGCATTTGGAAAAGAGATTTTTACCCTTTTATCTGTGCCTTCGGAAATATTAAAAAATAAAAAAAAGATTTACATATATCATGCGTATAATGTTATGTTTTGTATTTTTATACGGACCACTTCTCCATTTTTAAATTTTAAATGGTATTTATTATTTACTAGCCGTTTATTAATTGTTTACAATTTACCCCCCTGACAAAAACAATTATTTATCACAAAAATACCTCTTAGGTTTGTTAAATAAGTTTGTTTATGTATTTTCATTACTTATTAAAATATTGAATATGGCGATAAAATTTTATTTTAGCATCGTGGTTAAATTTTTAAGATGGTGCAAAAATATCCTTTAATAAACGTATGTTTGTAAATATTTGAAAAACATGTTTTACCGCTCTCTTGAAAAATTTTGTAAGATGCTAAAACTACCTTTTGGCACCATTTAAAATTTTTTTCGTCAACCGACATAGGATACGAAGCTTTTCCCCATTCAGATACACAGGCAAGGCTGGTCTCAAACAAGAGTAAAGCTAGCAACAATATTGTTTTAACTCTATAAGAGTTACAATAATGATATTTTTGGGCCCAATTACGAAAGTTTCTCCTAAAAAACTGAAGAAGTCTTTTTCATTTGTTTCAAATGAAGCTCGGTCTACAAGGCATTAGTTAATAATACAAACAACACTAATGGTATGGAGGCAAAAGTTTTAATTTAAATGTATATATTTGAAACCCTTCACCACCTACCCAACCCAACCCCCCCCCCCCCCCCCCCAAAAAAAAAAAAAAAAGAAAAAGAAAAGAAAAGAAAGTTACAGTAATTTAAAATGGCGTTAAGCCACGCTTTCTGACATTAGCAATTGGCTGCAAACGCGATAACGAAACTTTCACTTAATTTAATAACATGTAGCTAATATAGCCCTCAGGGTACTTTGCAGTTATACAGACCTTGTGGTTTTTTTAAAAAGCTTGAGACAATTCAGGTTTAAGAAGTTGAGGTTTACTGTCAAATAGGGCTGGATTATTTATCAATAAATCAATCAAATATTGATATTTTTTAATTATCGCAATAACGATAACAAAGCTTCAATTTTGACAATATATCCCAATAATGATAGCTAAGTTCTAACTCTACCGATATATGCCAGTATCATTTTTTTCCCGCAGCGCAACCTCGAAATCCTAGAAAAAGCGCTGAAAATCCTGTACTAATATCTGAATAATCCTTTCTCCCCACGCATTTATTCAAAGCCGGCTATCCCTTCCAACGATTATCTCTTTTTCGTTGTTATCTCAATATATCCCCATACATTCTTCGCTTAACTTTTTATTTCCACCCAACCGCATTTTCCACTCTCCGTTCCTTACTGAACCTATCGTCTGTGTTTCACTACCGTCGCTGTTATTCCTCTAGACTAGACATATTGCAATTGTTCACACATATTGATAAGTCATGACGAATAAATAAGCGCTCAAATATGTACGAGTTATTGTGTAGTCGATAATATTACTAGAGCTTAACAGCTGGGAAGCTCGGTTCGCGAGCAACCAATCATAGTGCGGGTAAAATTTTGCATTTCGCCACGTTCGTGAAGGGAAGCCTCGCCACTTTTTCACTGTGATTGGTTATCTTTGAGCGTGGCTTCCTAGCTATTAACGTCTAGTAGTGCGTACGCTGAATATCCGCCAAGAGACTCATTCCTGTTTCCTCTGTGTTTTATCGGTAGTGAGAGCATGAATCCCAATGAATTTAATATATGTTGTATTGTTATTTCAGCTTAAAATAAACTAAAAAAGAAAAAAATAAGTACTATAAAACTATTTCAAAATGTGATTTGAATATTTATATTTCAAAAAAGATTTCAATTTTGTATTTATGTATAGTAAATAGATAGGAAGGTGAATTTTTACATTTTAGAAATTCTATTAAGAATACATTGATACCTTAGAGAAAGATTGAAAACCAACATTTCTGCTGCATCTGTCATCCATTGAAAGCTTGTTATTCACAAATATATTAGCATTACATATGGTAATAAACCAATTTCAGTTTTTAATGTTGCTTTTTACTTATTTTAATCATATTAAAATGAGCAACGTCCTAAATTTAAGAACTTTTATTTTAGTTTCTTTTTCTTAATATCCTCAGTTATAAAGAGGCAATGGTGAAAATAGTGCATAAAATAGGAAGAATAGGCAACATACTATTTAAAAAAAAAAAAAAAAAAAAAAAAAAACACCATTCAATCAATGGTATAAACCCAAATAGATATCGAACAACGCGTTTTTTCCCTAAAATATTTCTGTTTTGTATAAATATGAAACTATAATATTTAAAGGATGCTGTGTGAGCAAATAGGTATACAGAATTGATTCGTTGCTTTCTACACATGTTTGTACTTAAATTGCTGCTACCATATCATTTATCTATGGAAATTAACAATTTTTCTATCCCCATACACTTTAAGGTAGTTATCGCGATATATCACCAATATCAATATTAATTCGTTGATATATTGCGATATTAAATTTCTGATATCGTCCAGCCCTACGTGTCAAATGATATAAACAACTATGAACACAAAACTGATGAATTATTATTCAGGTTTATGTATGTATTTTTTAAAAAAATGCATCTGATTACACTTATTAGACAAATTACTTCTGTTTGCATTTAATAACTGATAAACGGCTTCTGTATATTAAATAAATTGTTTAAATATTGGGAAGAGGTGGCGAGAGGTAGAAAGACGAGTAAACAAACGGGTAGACAGACGGGTAGCGAGTCGAGTAGAGACATAGGTAGGCTGACGGGTAGCGAAACGAATAGATAGACGCCTAGAGAGAAAGGTAAAAAGAGGGTTGACAGAGGGGTAGCGAGATGGGTCACGAGATGAGTAGCGACACCGGTAGACAGGAAAGTAGCGAGAAAGGTTGCGTGTCGCGTAGCGTGGTAGATAAAGAGACGAGTAGAGAGATGAGTACAGAGACGAGTTGACTGACAGGTAATGAGATTGGTAGCGAGTCGGGTACAAAAACAGACGGATAGTGAGACGGGTATACAGACGAGTAGAGAGACAGTAGATGGGTACGGAGATGGGTAAGAAGATGGGTAGAGAGGCGTATAGCCAGACGGGTAGAGAGACAGATAGACAAGTTGTGAGGCAGATAGAAAAATGGGTAGCAAAGTGGATAGAGACACGGCTAGACATACAAGTAGTTAGACTGATAGACAGACGGTTAGAGAAATAGATTGGCGGGTAGCGGGACCGGTAGAGAAATATAGAGACAGGTAGCCAGACGTGTAGAGAGATAGACAATCGGTTAGAGAGACGGGCAGAAGAACGGATAGGGAAACAGACATATTGTGGAGAGACAGGCAGACAGGCAAAAGAAAAGTCTGCGGATTGGCGCAGTATAGGCGCAGGAGGCAGAGCCTCCTAGAGAATAATCAAGAAGTATCTGTTAAGCTTAACTTTGAAATATATATAATTTTTCAATTTTGCCGATATGGAGATTTAATGTAAAAGTTATTTTACAGAAGTCATCGAAAGATTTTTTGTATACTTTAATAGTAATTTAGACTATAGTTTTGCAATCTGGTTTGTAGCAAAGCATGCTATCAATGTGGTTTGAAGTGTAAGAGTTTCTGTAAACGTTTATACAAATAATAGATATATAATCAAGGAAGAAAATTTTTAAATTCACACACAAAAAAAAAGTTACAACAATGAAATTAAATTTGCGTTAAGCCACGCTTGATGGAATAATCTATTGGCTTCAAATCCAATTACGTAACTTTAAAAAGCTTGGTGTTTTAAAAGATCCGGCGTTTTTTTTTTCAAGTTTTGCGCAATACGCGCTTAAGAAAATGAGATTATTTGCCACATGTTAAAAAAAATTATGACAACACATCTGATGAACACTTTTCACTTTTCTTGATGAACACACTTGTTTTCTATTTTTTTAACAGTGTATATGAATTTATAATGATATTTTGTAATTCTATCATTTAATTTGCTCTTTTTCTTTATATTGTAATTGTTAACCCTATGTTCTCAGCAATATCACTCAGACTAATCCCTTTGAGGGAAGTCCTAGTAACTTCCCTGTGCTGCGTAATTGCCAAGTCACAAAATAATATTTAACTAAAGACGTAAAGACTTGGAGTGATTTGTGAATGAAAATTTCAGAGTTAATAAGATAGCTAAACTTGGCTTTAGACGATCTCAGAACTTTTTACGGAAAAAGAGTCACGAGATTTGGCTGCATTTTTTACAGGTGACTTTTTGATGAGATTTTGTAATGTTTGAAAGATTGGTTAAAAATAATTGATAAAATGAATGCCATAATTAGTAATCCTAGTCATACTTTATTGTTTTTTTATGTCTCACGGTACAAATAAGCTTAATATAACTTTCTATGAAATATACGAGTAGTTTAAAAGAAAATTGGTAGGAATGTAAGACAATAAATAAAAATCCTGCGTCAAGCATAGATTATGAAAAACTTTACAACAGATTCAGAACACTGTAACGAAACTATTAAACACCGTTTAAAATGGTTAAATATGATGTCTAGTAAACAATTTGGCAAACGCATAACACATTTGAAAACCCAATTTCAGCCTTTAACTTCTATTGTCGAAAAAATATTGGAATTCTTTTCTGAAACTCTGTATGTGATCTATGGATTTGTATACATGTTACGTCTAAAGCAAAAATTTAAGGTCAACCTAGGTTTAACCGGATAAAATGGTAATTAACATAGCTTTGCGGTTAAAGCCCAAAAAGTTCCCAACGCTTCAACATTTAGCCGGCTAAAATCGGGTCTAATCGGTTCGTGAGAAAATCCAGATCGTGTTAGCTACGCTGTTGGTTAGTATTGTATCATCCCTTGCCTATGCGTGTTTGTTTTGTAACGTATTGACGAATTTATCTGAAAAATGAAGGTCGACAAATCTGTTCGAATCAAGTTTCTACGACATAAGTTACTGACCGTTGCTTGAATGAATTTCATGCATTCTAGAGATTGCTGTACAACGAGTTTCGTGCGTCCAGTGATGTTTTATTTTTAATTTAATGTGCGCTAAGCGCTCATACACAAGTTACTGACAGCTGCTTGCATGAATTTCGTGCATTCTAGAGATTGCTTTACAGCGAGTTCTGTGTGTCCAGTGATGTTTTGTTTTTGGTTAATGTGCACGAAGTTCTCATACATAAGCTGCTTGATTGGATTTAGTGCATTCTAGAGATTGCTGCAGACACAGAGCTTTTTTCGTGTGGCCATTGATTTTTTTTCATACATTAGTTATACATAAGTTTCATACATAGTTTCATACATAAGTTTCATACATAAATTATTTTACATGCATAAGTTACTGACTGCTGCTTGAATATATTAATAAATTAATCTCTTTATTCATGGTTTACTTTTATTTATGTATTAACTTATAATATATTGCTTTATAAACATATATAACTTAACTTCGGGTTTAAACGGACTAGGATTGGTTAGACCCAGTTTTAGCCGGTTGAAGATAGAAGCGTATGGAACTTTTCGGGCTGTAGCCGCAAAGCCTTGCAAATCCCCACTTTAACCGGTTAAACCTAGGTTTACCTTCATTCTTGCTTTAGCCGTAACATATTTACTACATAGTAAGAAAAAATTTAGTTCAGTTAGGTAACGCATAAAAGTTGAAAATTCTCCTTCAGCAATTTTCGCTAATAAGCAGATACGTACATGAATTATTTCCTGCAGCCCTATATATGATCTATAGAATTTATACGTAACAAGTATAATTTAAAAAATGTTAAATGTAAAAATGCATATCAGAATTGAAAACGCATTACCAGAAATTATTGCTCATAGACAATACTGTAACCGAATTCTTTCGTGTGGCCCTAAAATAAACGATAAATGTTATGCACACCATATTACACACAAGTAAGCACCTTAGATATCTATATAAATTTCGATGTGTTTGAAATGGTGTAACATCATTAAAATACACTGCAAATTATTTATCCACAAAGACCATATTGTAACAACATTCCTTTGAGTGCTCCTGTAAACGAACTATAAATGGTACACGCTTCATTTTCAATATGGGGCATGACATTATAGACCTAAATAACCTATATCAATTACATGAAAATCCAGCAATATTTATGCGAGTTAGAGCGCAGACAGACGGCCAGACAAATTGAATTCATACAAACCTTTCAACTGATGGTAAACAAAAAATACAAATTGTTAAAAAAAGTCAAGAACTCACGGAACAAATTTTGAACAGCAGTTTTTAACGTTACTTTATTTCATAAAGCATACTGATCATCCTACACTGTAAAAAATTACCAATGTTTCTTATTTTATGAAAATATATGATAACCACGAACGAAAATATAATATAATCTTCTGAGTTATCCGAAATTCCGAATAGTATGCTCCATTGTTATTTGAATCCCCAGAAACCAATACATTTGCAAAATTTAAAGAATTATTTATAAAAGCAAAGTATTTTTTGCAGTCCGTATTTTTCAGAAACGTTTCCGAATAGTTTTCATACTGCATCAATCAGTTTCCTCAGACTGGAATACCTGTTTTTCGAATGTCATCCATTCTCGAGTAAACGTTTTCAGCTGCATAAGTTAATTTATACATGAACGAGTAAATAAATAATCTTAATTTTAATGTTAATGTTAACGCTGTTAATATTGCATGTTTGTCTGTTAAACATATTTGTTGAAAAACGGCAAAAAACCCTGACAGAGACAAATAAAAACGAAAAGTGTAATCAGCCTCCCAAAAAAGGTGATAAACACTACAGCGACAATCCACCATGAGCGTGACAAGCCAACAGAGATGACAAATACGTAAATGTATGTACGCTAAAGGCGCCTGGTGCATGTAAAATCCGTTGTGGGTGCAAAGTCGTCCACGTTCCCTGTGAATTATACTTCTGGGGGTGCCTAGTAAGGTGAAGGTCTCGTCACCTGATCAAGGTTCTAAATTACGAGACCAATTAACTATCACTTCCTTAATTTTTGCTTTTTTAAATCTACCAATTCAACAAAGTTAAATAAAAACCTTTAACCGGCAAACAAAGAGATCTGTAGCAAACCACTAGAGAGCAAGCATTGCAGCGATGCCAACAAAACTATAATCATGTGGATTACAGCCATATTGTGATCAGGCGATTTCTGCCCCGCTCCCGAGTACTAACTCGTCAAGCTAGGCACTCATGCCGGGTAGGTAGGGGCCTGGTTAGCGGTATATATGTAAACAAAAAAAACATTTGTTGAACATGAAAATGTTTACTTGAGAATTGATAGTATCGGAAAAAACTGTATTTTGGGCTTAGAAAACTGATTAATACACTTTAAAAGCTACTCGTAAACGTTTCGAAAATTACGGGCAGCAAGAAAAATTTTGTTTTAATAAATGATTCTTTAAATCTGAAAATGCCATTGATGTCTGAGGTTTCTAAAGATAAAGAAACAGTTTTCAGAATCATTGTTAACAAGGATGAGATTATATTATAAATTTATTCGTGATTATATTATATTTTCGTAGATTAAGAAACATTTGTCATTTTTTACAGTGTAGCTTTTTGCATACATAAATATGAATAAATGAAATGAAATTAAACTTGTACTAACTAAAACGCATTTTTGTAAAAATGAGAATTGTAAAGAATAATCAGCATTACTCTATTTCATAAAGCTAATTGATCATTCTAGCTTTTTGCGTAACACGAATCTTTGTAAATGGAAGAAAATCACTTGGAATAATCAATATCAAATATACAGAATCTAGTTAGTAAAATAGAGAATGAAAATAAAAATACACAAAAAATGTGTGTCGAGAATTGATAGCGTCAAAGTTTCACTTTCTTCATGAATTCGCAATTCAATACACTGTAAGAAAATAAATATATTTCTCAATCTACAAAAATATAACATAACCACGAACGAAAACATACAACAATCTCTTTCGAGTTATCTACGATTACGAAAAACGCTCTTCATCATTAGAAACTTGAGAAACTAATATACAGGGTGATTTTTTTAAAAGTTGTGAAAGTAAAACCATATAACAGAAGAAACACTGATCCAACTGACCTAAAATTTCACCAGTATGCTCCCAAAACAATGGGAATTTTTTAGGCGTGGTTTAAAAAAAAACTTAAAATCGCACCGACAGATGGCGGTGTACATGCAGTAAAGTCGGGAGACGAACTTGCGCCCGGCACACGCACATTTGCGATAAAAACGTGAAGTACGCACACCTCGTGTTCATTATTGTACGGAAATCCTCGCAATGACTGCGCCATTGACGGACCGTGCGTTGTTAGTGAAACTGTATTATCAGAATAATGACAGCGCAGCAACTGCTCTTAGGAGATTTAGGACACTTAAGAATTTAAGAAAAGGTCCAATGACGACAGAGGGTTTACGGAAGATGGTTTCTCAAAGTACCGTCCATTGTTTTCCTCCCACAGACGATATTCTTTGTTTCTGCTACCTTACGGTGCCATCTGTCGGTGCGATTTTAAGTTTTTTTAAACCTTGCCAAAAAAATTCCCATTGCTCTGGGAGCATACTGGTGAAATTTTAGGTCAGTTGGATCAGTGGTTCTTTTGTTATAGGGTTTTACTTTCACAACTTAAAAAAAAATCACCGTGTATTTTCGAGATTTAAAGAAGCATTTATTAAAACATAGTTAATTTTGGTGCCACTGATTTTTGAGTAATTTGTATAGTGTATTAATCAGTTTTCTCCACACGGAATATAGGTTTTCAGGATGCTCCATTATCAAGTAAACATTTTCATGTTCAGAAAATATGTTTTACGGAAAAACATGATAAGTTAACAGCATTAACATAATCATTAAAATTAACATTATGTTGTTACTCCTGCACATGAAAATTCAATTACGAAGATGAAATGTTATAGTTGAGAATTGATATCATCCTGAAAACAGATATCCCTGTTTGAGAAAACCAATTAATACACTATAAAAACTATTCAGAAACATTTCCGTAAATGAGCGGCAGCAAAAAAAAAATTATACATTCTTCTTTAAATAAAAAAAATATATTGGTTTCTGATACTTTTAAAAATAAAGAACGCATTTCGGAAGCGTGTGTAACTTGGAAGTGGTTATTGTATTCTTTCGTTCGTGGTTATATTATATTTTTTCTAGATTAAAGAACATAAATTATTAAAAATGAAAATGTTTTATGAAAATCTCTTTAAATAATTTTGTAGAATAATGTAAAAGCCTGGTATTTTTAAACCTTAAATTCACCCAATAAAAATTAACTTGTAGAAAAAAATTACAAACACATTTTAAATGTAATCAATTTCATACATTGCTTTAAAATCCCTCCACAAAATTTCCTTTCAAAAGGTAACACACATGTTGACCATAATTCCCTTTCTTCAGAAAAAAAAATTCCCTTTCCCAAGCTAACATATGAGAAGTACTTTAGATTTTTTTCTGGGAAAAAATATCCATTAAAGGGAAATATTATGCAAATGTCTGCGAATATGAATTACATAAATTACAAGAATACCATTTCGTATACCGTAAGTACTTAATTTTTTATAAAATACTAAGCGTTCTCGTAAAAATAAGAGAAAACTGTCAAATAAAATGAACCATTTTTTTTCTGTATATTTCTTCAAGCACCCAAGACAAAATATAAACCACTAATATTTTTTTTAATTGGAAATTTTCAATAAATAGCAACTATACATTTTTTTAATGACAATGTATTAAAGAAAATGCTTATTAAATGAAATCTTCATGCATTAAAAACTTTAATTAAATAAGACATTAAGGAATAAAAATACTATTCAATTAAGAAATTTAATAACATTTTTATTAGTATAGTTATTTATTAATTTTTTTAATTGAATTCTGAGGCATATGAACGGAATTAATACCTTAGAATTCAATTAAAATTGTTTTAACTAGTTATAAATATAAATATCCTAAATCAGATGTGAAAGGAAACATATATAAAATTCCATGTCAAAGTTGTAATTCTATCTATATTGGCGAGACTGACCGTACTCTTGACATTAGATTAAAGGGGAACAAACACTCATTTAAGACAGATACTCTTAACTGAAAAATTGTTGTACATGCATTATATTAGAGAATTACATTATACTAAAGGGCTCAGCCCTCTACTCGCTAACGCTCGTCAACCCCCCTAAATTACGAAGCAATTCACATTGAGACCGCTACGCGGTCCCAGTTTGCTTCGCTCGCTCGCCCCTTTTTATTTTTGCAGCAATTCTAGCCGGAATAAACACTACCATAAATCCCCCATAAAATTGACAATTTTGTTAATGCAAAAAATAATTGAAAACACAGTTAAAAATGTATTTAGTTGGTGCTATCAATGGGCATAAATCATTTAAATACTTAAAAAAAAGATCTTGAAAATACAATTAGTTTAAAACTCATTTCACCTATAATATTGTACAGCACGGCTTAAATTCATTAAAAAAACACTAAGTGGTAGGAAGATAGTTTATATATATCATCAATCATTGTTTAAATTTCGTAAAACTGTTCTAATTGATTATAGATATTTGCAAAAGAAATTTTTTTAATTCATCAAGACAGCAATAGATGGCAGCAGGTGCAATTTAGACATTTGATATTTTTATGCTCTCCGATTTTTGGAGATAATAATAAATTATTCATAAAACAAAATACATAAATAAATTCTAAATAAGAGTTCAGAATTCATTTGAAATTAACGATATTACTGATAATTAAAATGAGGAATCATCTCAAACGCTTTGGATTATGCACATGTTATTTTATTTTTAATAGTTGCTAGTTTGAGTTTCACTGCTCTTACACTGGCCGCAATATTGGAGATTCTGGAAACTACGGTTGTTGCCAAACGATAATTTAGAAATTCAGCCCTTTTTCTGCGCCACGTAAGAGAACTATAGATATAGATATTAGAGCAGGACCATATTCCAGATTTTGCAAATACACAGGTTATTTAGTCGAATTTAAGAATTTATGATAACCGCATTTTTGTAGAAGGGTGGTACACAAAGTTGGATGAATCGTCTATGAACGAAGCAGTCCCGATTCCACCTGAGTATACTGTTTAACTCTGGGCGCGTTCACGGACCACAACCTGAGTTACACAGGGTATAAGGAAACGTTCAGAGACCGATATCACGTGACTTTTTGCGGGTTACTCGTAGAGTTCAGAGCTGGAAATTCCCCGGATTTCTGGTAACCCACATTACCTACAGATTTTTATTGGGCAAAGTGATCACGTGTTTGGGGAACCTGGTTTATTTGTTCGCTTTATAGCTAACTGCAACTGTTAACTGTCGCTCTTTATAAGTTCTGCTGTACACTTGAGTTACATAGGGTATAAGGAAGCTTTCAGAGACCGATATCACGTGACTTTTTGCGGGTTACTCGTAGAATTCAGAGCTGGAAATTCCCCGGACTTCTGGTAACCCACATTACCTACAGATTTTTATTGGGTAAAGTGATCACGTGGTTGGGGAACCTGGTTTATTTGTTCGCTTTATAGCTAACTGCAACTGTTGACTGTCGTTCTTTATGAGTTCTGCTGTACATTAGAGTTCTGACCATTTGATAGATCTACGTCTAACAGGTCTATGATATAATTGTTCAACATCGCCAGAACGATTCCTGCAATGATCGCTATGGCAAAAATGTAGTGATAGATTGTTTGACGGAACTGCTTGTTTGTAAACATGCCCACAACTTTACACAAAATCGTTCACAGCCGTTTTAACCCGACTTTACCCTGAGAAACTCATACGACGTCAGTCCGTAATTATAGCATTATATCAGAGAATTATACGAGTAACCTGCGTTTCTTTCACTGAACGCGCTTTCTGATTACAAATTTAACTGATTGACTTCGGTTCTTTTTCTGATTGTTTGTGTATTTGTAATGTTGTTTTATAGTAGAAGAAAAGTGGGCGTCCGGCTGCGGGTGGTGGGCTGTGGGCACGGTGCAAGATGCAGCACCTGCCCACATGCCCACCGCTCGAAGTGCAGCACCTGCCCACATGCCCACCGCTCCAAGTGCAACACCTGCCCACATGCCCACCGCTCGAAGTGCAGCACCTGCCCTCAGCCCTTCACCCGAAGTGCATTCGAAGCGCCCACCACCGGAGTCGTGTTATAGGATGAGGGATTAATTGAGGATTAATGTTAATTAATTTTAATTGGGGAACTTAGAAATTTTTCGAAGCATTTTTTTTTTCGCGGAGAAATATCTATTACAGTACAAGGTGAATTTTAACGAATTACAAATTTAATTAATTTTAATTGGGGAACTTAGAAATTTTTCGAAGCAATTTTTTTTTCAACGAAAGTATGCAGTTTGAATAGGAGTGTATGCAATAGAAGTGAATGATTAATTAAAAATAATAATTAAAAATACTCATTAATTTTAATTGGAGAACTTAGACTTTTTTCTTTTAAACCAAAAGTAGAATTTTTAGAGTTAAAAATATAATTTTTAGAGTTAAAAGTCGCCAAAAGTAGGATTTTCAGCTGAAAGTAATCTAAGATATAAACTCTCAACTGAAATGAATTTTGCCTTAAGGTGTGAGCTTTTAGCTAGAAGTGACCTAGAGTCAAAACTTCCTGGTCCCAGGAATCACCACGGGGAGGTAGATCACACGAACAATTTCCAAAAATATTCTTAGAAGATTTAGATATCTTCTTTTTTTTTTTTTTTAAGATTTTTTTTTTTTAAACTGATTACGAAGGAGGTATTTTATAGTGCCCATAAGCTAGGCTGCTTATCCCGTCTTCCAGTAGATATCGTTTATCATCAAAGGGAGATAAACATTTTTTATTTTGCTTTATTGTATAGAGGTTGTGCAGCTGCTGAGCGATTCTCGTTTGGAGATCAAATGATGTTTTTAATATACAGTTGATGTAGTCTTCGTGTCTTAATTTTTTTTGTACGACGTTTCTGGAAATCCCCTTGGCTCTCTTCTTTTCCTCATCCCCCGTCTTGATGGAATACATCTTAGACTTCAAACCTACAAATTGATGGACAGCTCTTCCATTTAACTCATCTTTAAACTTCCCCAAGACTTTTTTATTCGCTGTGGAATAGAGAGGATGTTCTGGGGGATAGTCTGAAAAGTCAAATTCAGAGCTGTGGAGTGCCAATTCCCTTTGTAGATTCTCAGTCTTGATGAGATATGTCAGAGAATCGGTGTCAGTAAAAAGCAGAGATAAACGATTTCCACTATAAATTTTTTTTAACAAAATTGTAATGGAAATCATACATCAACACTTTGGATAACTCCAGTATCGTGAACCCGACGTAAATGGGCCGGTTCATCAAGATACTGGGTTTCTGTCTTTCTACCGCTACCAGACCCTCGTCGAATATCTTGAAGGTTTTGTAAAAGAGGGATGCAACCAGCTTTTCACCTCTGCGGGAAATGTTACACACCTCAATATTCCGTCTCTTCCTCAGGTTCTGGATGCACTTCCCATAAATGCTGTTGTTGAGCAACTTGAAGAAGTCTTTTTGGAATGTGCTAGTTGCCATCTTCCGCTTCTCTGTATTGAAATTAATATATTCTGCGAGCCAAGGGGACTGCTTGAATTCCAACACTTTATGGATTTTTTGTAATTTTAACCCCAACTTTAAATATAGCTGTAGATTGCGATAATGGCAGATATAATTTTTCTTATGCATCAAATTGGGGATGAGCTTGGGAGTACCTCTGAATCCTCTCTCCAATAAACTTTTTGCGTATGGTGAAAGCATGCTTTCTTCGATGGTTAACCTTTCAGGGGCTACAGGATAATCATTATGAAGGTCATGTAAGGAGTCAGGGTACTCCAGATCTATTTCGAATATGAAGCCAGTTGATGAATTTTTCGGTATTTTCATTATGTCTTCTTCTGTGAATGAAGAGGATGCTTGTAACCACCGAAACCCTCCGCTAGTTAAGTATTGAGACATTGCCCAGCCGTACAAATTATTTGCATCTAAATAGAGGATATGTGATGTTTCTTCATTGGGTTTATAATCAGGGACTTGTGTATTATTGGCGGTCGCAAATCTGTGGGTAATCTGCGACACACCACCACGGATACCCTTTTCGATGAAAAGCAGCATATCAATGTCTGTTAAAAGTTCCAAGTTTACCCCCGTCATCTTCAAACAGGCTTGTCAAGATAAACCTGATGAAGTGACGAGGTGAGCTGCATCGATGTCATAATACTGCTTACACAAGCCCCTGAAGTTTTCAAAAACGTCAGCCAGCAGTAGCACGTCCGTTTTAACATATAGGTTATGATAATCCCCCAGCGACTTCATATTAAAGGTTGTCCAAATCTTCTGAGCATGTATGTAGTCTTCCTCTGTTACATTTTCATCTGTGTAAATTGTTGTGGAAAGCGTCTGGTGGGGGAAGTTTTGTTTCATTAAATTTACTGAAGTTAGTGAAGTATGAGTAAGGATAAACACCTTTGCGGGTGAGTAGGCTTTGGTCTATTGTAATGGGAATATTCTGTTTTAAAATTTTAAAGTCGCTGGGTTGTAGATTTGACGTAAGCTTCTCCAACGAAGCGGGGAGTAATTGCAGCGAATCAATGAAGGAAAATTGGATGCTTGATGATTTTTCTTTTAGTTTAAATGATATGTAGTCCTCCAATGTGGTGGCGATGACATCAATTTGTAGATTGGGATAGCAGCCTAACTTTTTAAAGATGTGATGGGCGTCATATTTTTTTTAATTGTGGAAGACCACTGGGATAACTTTCGACTGTTTGTAGTTTAAATTACAAAAAGGGTGTGCAGCCCCTTCTGTACTTTGATGTGATGTGACAATGGTCACGGACACGTTTTTTGTCCAGGGCCTTCCTACAAATATAGCACTCTGTTGCTCGTTTGAAAGATTCTTCTTCTTCGGAAGTTAACTGCATAGGTGCGATAGTCATGAGTTTATCTTGAAAGTCTTCTTTAATTTTCAACAGTTTCTCGATGAAATGTCCTACAGCGTCTTCTCCTCTGTAGACTGTAACGGCTTTTTCTTCGGGTGTATGCCTGTAGGTGCTCCCGTCAGAGCCCACAATAACGTAAGCATACCCACAAGCAGAATGATGCGCTGTTTGCACTTGAAAGGAAGTAGAGATGGAGGGTTCGGTGGTTGTGACTGGTACGAGAAGAGACTCGAAGTCAGCATATATTATATAGGGTATTGGTGCTTGTAAGTGGGTACCTGTAAAAGACAATATATTTTCACCTTCCTTTGGCATTTTAACAATTTGCGGAGTTTCTCTAGAACAATAGGGAGAGTGGATTTCTAAAAGTTCTTGATTTGTAAACCCATGAAAACAACGGAAACAGTACTGTTCATGAGCTGTACCATGATGCCCACTTCGATGACTCATAATACGTGAAAAATCACGGATCAGCGTATAATGGGTGTTTTCCCCATCGCTGATCAAATGTAGATTGATCACGTCGCTGTTCGTTTTTTCTGAAACATGAAGAATGTATATCTCTCCCTCCTCGTACCCGAAGATATTTATTCTCAAGTCATTCTGACTTTCAATGCTGTGAATTTGAGTATAGGGTGTTGGAAATGCTATTCCTTGCATATTCAGAGTATGCTCAGAAGGTTTATACTTATTCACACGTTCTGGATTTTTATTATGATCTATCTTCATCTGATGGGCGAGAATCGACCATAGCACACATTTGTGGTCATTAAAGTTTCGGATATTTAAAATAGCTTGACGTTCTTTTAAATCTTTTGGTATTTTAATATAGCTTGATCCTTTTAAGGGTGCATGCATGGCAATTTTTAATTCAAAATGATGAATTAATTTAAGCACCCACCCACTACCTCTTTGCAAAAATTTTTCAAATGATGTCAATATTTTTTTGTGAGCTTCATCGAGATGGTTTTCGATTTGATCCGTCGTAAATTCTTCATAGGTGTTGGATGAAAAATAGGTCGATAGCGCTTCAGTCTCCCCACCAGCATTTGTTTTTTCAAGTAGAATCTTTATCAATAATCGCCACTTAATAGATTTTTTTTCTTCTACATCTTCCTCCAAACAATTTACTAATTCATTTCTTTTGCTCTCGAAAAAGATTGATATATCGTGAGCAGTGTCGTAATTTGGTTCGAGAAAAATACTGCTGAAGACATTGAGAGCGTCTACCCTTTTACTATTGTATTTAGGAGGTTGAGGATTTAATCGTGGTTTCTTTACAGATTTGAATGTCGACGAGCTACTGTGGCTGACACGTCTATGTTACATGAGGTGTTCTTTTCTGGAGAATTTTTCATTACATTCTTGACAGGAATATTGGGGATTCACGTGCGTGGCGAGATGTCTTTTCAAACTGTCAGCACGGGTGAAAATTTCTTCACACATATCACAACGAAAACGGGTTGTTTCCTCAGAATGTATCTTCTTGTGACGAAGAAAACTATCAATTCTGTTAAATGAACTTTTGCATATATCGCACGTAAATAGGGTATCCGTGGATTTTGTATGGGTATCACGATGTCGTCTTAAATTTCGCCCGTTCGCGAAAGATTTCTCACAAATATCGCATGTGTGGACACCCTGAAAAAAAGAAAACCCTTCATTAAAATTTAAGTCTTTATTAAACTTTTACATTTTTTTAAAAAGAATTAATTTTTTATTTAAAAAGAAAACCCTTCATTGAACAAAACCTAAAGTTAAACAGAAAATTTATTTCAGTCTCTCAAACCCCTCCCAATTTTCTAAATGACACTATTAAAAAAAAAACTCTTTAAAACTATTTAATCTTTCTCGAAGACTAACATAAAAAAAGACCTGAAAAATTAAAAAATATATATTTAAAGAATTACCTTATAGGGCTCCACGTTTGATGGGCCTGCGATAGAAGGGCGGGCATTAGACGGGCCTGCGACTGGGGCAGAAGGGTTAATATTTGATGCACCTTCTCTTTGTTTTGTGTGAATCAGTTGATGACGTTTCAGGGTAAACGCTCTTGAAAACGATTTTTGAGAAAAATCACATACATGCTGATCCTGAAAAGAAATACTTACCCTAGCTTTATAAATATGCCTACTAAAAAAAGGATCTACTATTTATCAAGATTTAAACTTTAAGAATTAAACTTTGAGATATCAAGAATTAAACTTTGAGTTATTAAATATTAAACTTCGAGTTATCAAGAATCAAACTTTATCTTATCAAGATTTAAACTTTATCTTATCAAGTTTGAAATATGCAATTTTAAAACAACTTATAATTATTATATACTAAAGAAAACATACTATAGGAACATCAGAATGTGGTTTTGTCATGGTTGCTTCAACTATGCTGGGCAGGTTACGCTAAAAAAGAATATCCCCTATAAGCATTTACCAAAAAAATTTAATTTAAACTTTAGTTGTTTTATAAAATTTTAAAAATACCTTAAGAGACTCCATCATTTGATTTTTTTTTCTCTCTCACTTCTATACATCTTCTCAACTTGGTCGATAAGATTGTCGAAAGAAAACGCTTAGCGTTTTAAATATATAGATTGCTGAGACATCAAATTTGAATCTCCCTGACATCTTAGCAATTGGTATAGGCATCCAAATGATTAGGAAAGTTTCGCTTTCATAAGTTGCTACGAAAAAAGTAAGTTTATTTTACATTCAATGTGCATGCAGAGGAAGTCAGTCACAAACAGATTATTTATTACCATTAAATTCAAACTGGAAACATTAACTGAGGACAAATGTTTATCTAAATGTGTAAAATCGTTTGTGTTTAAATAAAGTCTCGTTAATCAATCTGAAAAGAAAGAAAATGTCTGGGTCTATCTTTTCAAGTTTTTAAAGAATCCGAAAGATAAATTTTGTTTAACTTTCATAAATATTCTAAACATATTAAACAATCATTAAACATGCAATTAAAAGCCAGTTTAAAATATCGAATTTTGGAGAACAAAATAATATGTTTTCAGTCATTTATTTTACATTTTACATTTTCTAGATAATAGTCACAACATAGCGATTTAACTGCATAATGGCATTTAATAAGTAAAAATAATCCATTCCATCCAACAAATGGTATTTAAAAATATTTTTGATATTTTTGCAGAGCCCATTGTATTTTTTTCTAAATTTTTCTACGTGTTATGATTTTTGATAGCGATATCTTAATCCAACGATAGTAACAAAATCAACAATAAAAATAAATTTACATAATAAAGAATTTGAAATGCTGCACATAAACTTAAAAACAAATGAGCATTAAATTGAGATTTAAGGCAGACTCTTTAAATTCCATTTCTTGGTATTGAATACATTTTACTTGTAAATCAATGAATAAAATATTAGTCTCTAATTTATATAAAAATAAAATGAGTCTGAATATTTAAAAATGATGTGAGAAAATGGGAAAATAAAATATATGATATTTTATAAAACAATAGAATACTGACAATTGATACCTAGTGGGATATGTAATCCTTGCTATTGACGGTAATTAAAATACTCGCTTTTAAACGAGCAGTAGCGTCTAAACATGTTTTACTTCAATAATGATTTTAAAAGGGAAATATTATTAATTGAGTACGTGAGTTTCAAAACTCGCCTTATCCAGAAAATCAGAATTTGGGAAATCGTGAAAAACTTCCAATTGCCTCCATTGTCTTTCATTGTAAATCAAGATTTTACAACGCCAGAATTACATGCTAAAACTAGTTTTTTGCGGATTGTAGTGTTTTTTAGGTGCGGATGATTTGCCAATAGAATAGATTGTTAGAGAAAACATGATTTTTTTAAAATTTTGGATAAGGCGAGTTTTGAAACTCACGTCTTCAATTGAATTAGACCACCCCGTAAACGGCTTTAGCAATATTAGTAAAAATTGTTTGGATTTGATATGTGGCATCTAGAATTCATTGCCCAAAATTTGGCAAACAGAAATTTGGTGTACTGGACATATCATTAACTAAGATGCCTGATATGTCCAATACACCAAATTTTTCAAATGTCTGGCTACCTTTCATTTAATTCATTCTCTTCGTCCTCCCCCCCCCTTTTTCTCTTCCGTACTTAAACTATTGGTTTTCTGCGTCACATGTGTTTCCTGACTCCGCTGTTGTTTTGAAAACTCAGCGCCATTCAATCTTAGGCGTGTGCGAGAGACGCAAGCATATTTACATGGCTTAAACATTTGATTAAGTTTTAATCTTTTGAATTTGGCACTGATGATGGAGCTTTAGGGGCTCCGAAACAGCTGTTTGCCATTATATATATATATTTATTTCTGCTATTTTACGTTGTTCATTTATATTTAATATAACGACACGAAGTTAAATCCACCTATTTAAAAAATTAATCCTACAGTCAAATAAACAAACAAACGTTTTTTCTTTATATAAAATATTATTACATATAAGTAGGTTATTTGCTTTTGAAGAGAATCCCTGAAATTATATTTTAATAAAAAAGTTAATAACTAATGAAACTAATTTTAGAAACGTTGTTGTAATTTATATATAGGACAATTAAAGTACGTAGATTTTTTTTTGTCGTGTCGGGTTACAATTTAAAATTTTAATGTTTGTAATCATTTTGTAGATAACCACCTCAGCAAATTTACAAATACCAAATAAAAATACATTATTCCCAATAGATTAGCATGTTTTTTTTCTTTTATGAAAAATGTTGTATAAAATAGCATAGGGTGTTGCTTTTTCTCCATGACTCGACATTATATTTAAATATACTTTTAAAACGAGTAAAAATATAGGCTTCGATTAGTAAAATTGCTTCACGAATTCTGAAGCTTTGATCTCTTGTGCTAAAATAATCGTATTATTGTGCTAATTTTTTTAACATTAAAAAGCGTATTTCATGAAACAGTTTTAATGTTAAATAATAGCATTATATTTGATATGTGTTGCGAGAAATTTAATTTTGAAACGCTTTGATCATTTTATAATTGTAAAAAATAGAAAATGCGCTATAAGTTCTTACAAAATTAATAAGTTAAAACACACGAGTTAAGATTTATAGATTTATATAGCTTAAAAGTCAGAATTTTTATAGATTTATTCTTCGCTAAATGAAATTTAAATAAATATTGCTAATGGCAAACCTTCTTTGTAAATTAACTTTTCCAGTGTAAATAGTATTTTTAAGAAATAATATTTAGATTGCTTTCAAAACATTCCCGAAATAAAAAATTGAATTTTTATTACTTACATAAATTTAGCCTTATGGGTGTTTTGTTTTAACAAATTGAATAATATTTTCAACGAAGTTGGAAAATAGAAATGTTTTACATTTTAATTCTATTAGAATTGTTGTTATGCTATTTTTTATTTACAAGAAGCGATGTAATCAACAAATAAAAGGAAAAACTTTTAATTTCAGTTTATTTCGCTATAAATCTTGCCAGGACATAAAATACATCTTTAAATTCTTATTTAACATTTTTTAAAGTAACATGTAAAATATAAGTATGTTTTGAAGGCATGAAAACGTAAGAACATTCATTAAACAAGTGGGTAAGTGTGATCGAAGGTCCCACAAAGGGTTTCGTTTAATATTCCTTTCAAAACACTTTATCCTTTCTTTAATAAATCCAAATAAATTTCATTTTCAAAAAAAAAAAAAAAAAAAAAAAGTCACGTTTTTTATAAAGTAAAAATTTACCGGTCTATTTTTCTCGTTTTTTCGAAAATCTGAACCGGCCCGATAGCGGGCTAAGCCCGCTATTATACTCTGTCATAATAATATCTGTCATATAGACTAAATGCGATATTTAAAAAAAAATCCATTTCAAAATTAAACATGTTGTACACCTTCAAAATGGTAAAATATGCGAATATTTCCATAATCGAGTTTTTATCATGATTCAATACGTTCCTCAAACTCATATATTTACTATGCTCTATTACTCATATTGATACTCGCTTTGTATTATTCTCAAACATTTGAAAAATCCGTTAAACTTAAAATATGACGTCAGATTAATTTTCTTTTAATTCTCTAATGACGTGATATTAATCTGCTTTCTGTACATACACATACTCATACTCCTTGTATTATTGAGAAATGTTTGAAAATTTCCGTTTTATTACCAAAATGACGTCATATTAATCTTTTTTTCAATTGGTGAAACTTTTTATTTCATTTTCCTTTTTCACTTGGAAATCTTTCAATATATAATTAATTACTGTAGAAAGTATTTTAGTGTGGATTTTTAATTGTTGGCAACTGCAATAACGAAAAATGCTTAAATTTAATAGGAAAAGGCTGTTAGAATTTTGGTTTTTTATCTCTCTATATTAAAATAATACGATTTTTACAAATTTTAATATTTTGAGCTTCATAGTAGGTATTTAGCTATAAGTACACAAATTTTCATGCCTGTAAGTTATATAGTTTACGAGAACGGCTCTGTGATGAACAAACAACGGAGCGGGAGTAATAGGGTTTCCGTAAGAGGAACAAAACCCTAAAAATGAGTAGGGCAAGTTGGGGTTAAATAGGTAATTATAAAAAACTTATCTATTAAGCATATATTATGCTTTAAAAAAAGTTTTAACTTCATACGATGTTTTCAGATATTCGTTGGCAACATTTATACTCCTTACGGAATTTGCAATTTAAATCTAGAAACATGTATAAAAATCTTTCTCTTTAAGTATTGATCCCTTTTCTATTGTTCTCCTGAAAACTTCCGAAAAACTGATATTTCCTTTGGTGTGTGATTATTATTTACCTTTTATTCGCCTATAAGGGATTATGAACTACAGTTTGTCGAAAACAGATAAGAAATATTTTGAATATTTCTTGTTTGACGAGTATTTTTATGCTTTGGTAGAAAATGGGCATTAACTAAATTACGCTTAATAAGGGACATTACGCTTAATAAGGAATTTGAAATATTACGATTATTAAGGAATAAATATGATATTAAATGAATATTTAGCATAAAATATTTAATATTTATATATTTATTTTTAATTTGGTGGTATTTGTTTCACTTTTTTGAAAAGAAAATAATGGTATAATTTGAATTAGTTCTCCTGGAATTAGTGAATGTGTTAATTCTATATATTGAAAGAATGTTTGTTTGTATTCCACATGTACTTCTACAATACGTCAAATTTTCAATTAAAGCTTTTGAGCCAAACATGTAAAAACAATTAAAAAACTTGTTCTTCTAATATTTGATACCCATGGTGCACACCTGCTATACAAAAAG
This sequence comes from Maratus michaelseni, assembly GCA_963931845.1. Taxonomy (NCBI): domain Eukaryota; kingdom Metazoa; phylum Arthropoda; class Arachnida; order Araneae; family Salticidae; genus Maratus; species Maratus michaelseni. Next base: position 467,141,076 of record OZ007588.1, read on the forward strand.
ATAAAGCAAGCAATAGACATCCTTTGCCTTTCGACAAAACAAGTCACGCCCTACAACCTTTGTATGATGGAATTTTCGCCCTAACTAAGCATTCCTGGAGAATAATTATGAAGACGTGATACGAAGATAGCCGTCTTGAGAAGATATCCAAAGCTGTTGAAACCTTTAAGAGTGAGAATATCGTGAAATGTTTTACAGGATCTGGTCTTTACAATGTTGACAAAAGTGTTCTTGAACACAGAAATACGAAAATTGAGAAAGACACAGGGTATGCAACACAACTTTCAACATCAAGTGCAGCAAAAAATCTTCCTGAAAAGAATCCACTTCAAGGGTTTTTTTGACATCAGTCATTTGTCTCCATACAGAGATCTGAAATATCCCATCCTTCAAACAAATTACAGTTAACACATTAGTCAAAAGGAAAAACAAATCTTTGGAAAATGCTACGCAAGAAAGAAAGCGAGTTTGACATAAGGCTTGAAATGTTATGATTGAATCTGAAGTAGTGGAATACATTTTACAAATTTAGAAACACTGTGGAAGGGCGAAGATTTCTATGAGCAACCTTTGGGTACAACCAAGAGAGCATTTCACAATTTTTATTCACTTCAACGACCGCTTAGATAGGGAAAGAGTCTTCTTACCCCTGACTTATCTCGGGTTTGCCGTAAGAAGAGGATGCATTTCGTCTATATTTACTTAGTGGGGACACTGGACAAAACATCAACCTTGGTTTACAGTTAAAGTTTCCCTAAGATATAATTGGGCTACAGTAGAATACGCAGGGAGAAAGTCAATCAAAATATTTCTTGATACGATTACAGTCATGAATGTTAAGGATTTCATATAGGAAATTCGTTAGCCAATTACCATTTTGTAATTATCATATATTTTTAGAAAATGACGACACTCGTGCCCTTCAGAAATCTCAAATTCTTAAAATCTTCAGGGAAACAACATAACATACGTGGGCATTATAGTTTTTAGATGTGACGTATAGTCAATAGAACTGAAATTCTTTCTGGTAACAAAATAAATACATTTACTTACAGTTTGGGGGTAGTTATAATCGTCTTTTTAGTATTACCTACTTTACTCCACCTATTACTCATTTTACCCCATGCCTTGGGTAAAGGGGGTATAGAAAACAAGCAAACGTTTAAAAGTTTAAACATTAAAAAATATGTTTGAAAATACTTTAGTTACGAATATAATGATCTCATTGCATAAACACATTAATTTTTTTAAATGTTTTAAAAACTGTTTAAGCTAAAATAAGTGCTTAATTGAAAAATAGTATTTTTCCTACTCATTTTATCACACTTTACACTACATATTAAAGCTATCTCCCATATAATAAAATCCAAAGGCAAGAAACTGTCTGTAACGCATCCGGGTGCGACCACTCCTGTTTGCGAATCAACCATAGTTAAACGCCATGTTAGGCTTACTAAAAATCTATGCTACATTCGATTCTGCTGTTAAAATATTTGTAAAAGCATATTAAAGCTTTTAAATATTTTAATTTTGTTTAAAACCTTCAAAAACTATATCATATAAAACATATATATCACCATTTCTGTAAAAAGAAAATTCTGTAAGCAAGTTTTTTTTTCAGAAGTAGCAGAGATTTATTTCATAGGGAGGATTTGAGGTTGATTCAGTATACAGGCGCCATCTACTGGTGGATTTTGAAATTGCTTCCATCGTAAAAACTCATTATCTGGAATTCTCGGGACCTTTTTGGTCCCGAGGATTCCAGATAATGAGTTTTGGAATTTTCCGGATTTCGGGTCCTTCCGAAGTTTACGATTATTTGACAAAGTTCATGATTTTTTCGTGATTCTTTGACAAAATATGCATTTTTTTCTGCTATTCGTTGACAAAATTTGCATTTTTTCTGCTATTCGTTGACAAAATTTGCGTTTTTTCGTAGTCCTTTGAAGAAATTTGCGTTTTCTTTTTGCGATCCTTTGAGGAAATTTGCGTTTTTTGCTATTCTTTGACGAAATTTGCCTTTTATTCACGATCCTTTGACAAAATTCGAGTTTTTTCTGAGATTCTTTGACGAAATTAGCGTTTTTTCTGATTTTTTGACGAAACTTCACTTTTTTCGCAATCCCTTAACGAAATTAGAAATTTTTTCGCAGTGCTTTGAAGAAATTTGTGTCTTTTTTTTTCGCGACCCTTTGAAAAAATTCATGTTTTTCCGCGATTATTTGACGAAATTCGAGGATTTTTTTTGCAATCCTTTAACCAATTTTTTTTTTTTTTTTTTTTTTTTTTTTTTTTTTTTGTGATCCATTGATGAAATTTTACATTTTTTCGGAGTCCTTGGAAGAAATTTGCGTTTTCTTCGCAAGTCTTTGACGGAATTCGCGTTTTTCTGCGATTTGTGAACAAAATAAGCTTTTTTTTTTGCAATCCTGCGATAAAATTTGCGTTTTTTTTTTTTTCGATCCTTTGACGAAATTCACGTTGTTTCCACAATCATTTGAAGAAATTGTCTACTGTTTTTCTGTGAACGATAGACATAATTGATTTTTCCGGCGTCGATCGTTCAAAATTCGAGATATTTATGTTCGAATTTTTGGACTGAAGACAAAAATTTTCGAAACCGAATGCCTTAAATTTTTAGGAAAACTTGAACCGAATCACCCCTGATGAAATAAATATATAACTATTTTTTTTTGTTTCTAACGAATCGTAATATAAATTAATTTTTAAATAAAATTTGAGAGAAAAATGATTTATTTTTAATTTCGGGAAGAGGGGACCGTGTTCACCCGCCACCGAAGTAACAGTATTTGAGTGATTAGACATTGAAACACAATGGACTGAAAAAAAAAGTAAGAATTGGTAAAATTTTCTAAAATTTCCAGAAAATCTAAAAATTTAGTAAAAATTTTCTAATTTAGAAAATTTTCGAATTTTCTCCTTCCGGATTTTGGATTTCGGGATAATGGGTCATAAACTGTAAAATGATTATTTCTTACCAAACGTAATTAAAATATAAGAAACACATAGTGCAGCGTAATTTGCATTTAATTTTGCTTATATAAACAAACAATCAGTTATGTGGTGAGTCAAGCTGTTTAGAAACTCATTGATAACACTTTTTTACAAAAACTTTCACACATGGATTATTTGTTAATATTTAATTTGAATGTTTTGTCCAATCGTTGAACTATTTTAGAAATATAATACTAAGTAAAATATATATATATATATATGTGTGTGTGTGTGTATATATATATCCTCATTATTTTTATTTGTAGAAATCATTTGTTATTTTTAAAATGTATTTTTCTACAATACAAACCTTTCAATAATAAATCTTCATGCTGTTTGTTTGTATGAAGTCTTATGAAAATGAAACGCGGATCGACAATCCGTCATTTTTGACGGGGTTATATACTAGTAAATAAGAATGTTTCATATGCACTGCAAATTATATAAAAGAATGATTGTTTAAAGTAAGAATTCAAATTATCTAAATATAAAAGTTTTGAAAAAGTAGTAGGGTTGCGAAAGTTGTCAGAGCAATGTTTTACTATTTTTAATAACGATTAATCGTTAGTTTTTTACAAGTAGAATAAAACAATATATCGGGACAAATACAAAAAAAAAAAAAAAAAAAAAAAAAAAAACGTAAATTATAAATAGAATACTTCTTGTCTGAAAGATACATTGTTTTAGAGTACTATAAAATAAAAATGTATTTCTTTTTCTAAAATAGAAATAAGATTTCTTTAAAATGAAATAATGCATAAATTTCAATAGGGTTCCATTTAGAATGATTTATGTTTGCGGGCATCTCATTTAAGCATTCATACTGTAATATTCGCTGAAAGATTTATGATAAAAATATACTGCATTTCATAGCGCATATTTTTACTGTCATAAAATTCAATACCTTTTTATCATATAGTGCATGAATAAAAGCCCTTCTCAGATATTTTATTGAAAATATTATTACCTTTTATTTCGAAAAATTTTGAAATAAAATAACTTTTCTTTGCAAGTTTTCTCTATATTTCCATAAAACCGTTCTTGCAGCACTTACTTTCATCACAATATATAGTAAGTGAATAACGTATTCAAAATAATAAATGCGGCCTCTTTAAGCCTATCTTGCAAACAAATGTTCATTTATGACAACAGATGCATAAGAATGAAATAACAGGTGGGTAACTGTGATCGAAGATCGCACAAAGGGTTTCGTTTAATATTCCTTTCAAAACATTTTATACTTTCTTTAATAAATCCAAATAAATTTTATTTTCCAAAAAAAGAAAAAAAATCATGTTTTTTTATAAAGAAAAAGTTTTCCGGACTATTTTTCTCGTTTTTTCGAATATCTGAACCGGCCCGATAGCATACTCTGTCACAATCAGATCTGTCCTGTGGACTAAATGCGATATTTAAAAAAAAAAAAAAAAAAAAAAAAAAAAAAAAAAAAATTAAACATGTTGTGTAGAGACCTTCAAAATTAAGGAATAAATATGATTTTAAATGAATATTTAGCATAAAATATTTAATATTTATACATTTATTTTTAATTTGGTGGTATTTGTTTCACTTCTTTGAAAAGAAAATAATGGTATAATTTGAATTAGTTCTCCTGGTATTAGTGAATGTGTTAATTCTATATATTGAAAAAAATGTTTGTTTGTATTTCACATGTACTTCTACAATACGTCAAATTTTGAATTAAAGATTTCGAGTCAAACATGTAAAAACAATTAAAAAACTTGTTCTTCTAATATTTGATACCCATAGTGCACACCAGCTATACAAAGAGATAAAGCAAGCAATAGATATCTTTTGCCTTCCGACAAAACAAGTCACGCCCTACAACCTTTGTATGATGGAATTTTCGCCCTAACTAAGCATTCCTGGAGAAAAATTATGAAGACGTGATACGAAGATGGCCGTCTTGAGAAGATATCGAAAGCTGTCGAAACCTTTAAGAGTGAGAATATCGTTAAATGTTTTACAGGATCTGGTCTATATGCCAATATTTCCATAATTGGGTTTTTATCATGATTCAATACGTTCCTCAAACTCATATGACGTTATAATCACTTACTTACGTCATACTTACTTGCTTTCTCCGTTACTCATATTGATACTCTCTTTGTATTATTCTCAAACATTTGAAAAATTCCGTTAATCTTCCAATATGACATCAGATTAATTTTCTTTTTAATTCTCTAATGACGTTATATTAACCTGCTTTCTGTACTTACACATACTCATATTTCTTGTATTATGGTGAAATGCTTGAAATTTCCCGTTTTATATATTAATCTTTTTTTCAATTGGTAAAACTTTTTATTTCATTTTCATTTTTCACGTGGAAATCTTTCAATAGAAAATTAATTATTGTAGAAAGAATTGTATTGTGGATTTTTAATTGTTGGCAACTTCTATAACGAAAAATGTTTAAATTTAATAGGAAAAGGCCGTTAGATTTTTGTTGTTTTTTTTATCTCTCTATATTAAAATAATTCGATTTTTTCAAAATTTTATATTTTCAGCGTGACAGTAGGTATTCACCTGTAAATATACAAAATTTCAAGTCTGTAAGATATACAGTTTCTGAGAACCGGCTCTGTGACGGACAGACAGAGAAGCGGGACGAATAGGGTTTTGTGAGATGAACGAAACCATAAAAATAAATAGCCTCAGCATTTATGTTTTAACATTAATACATCCATTATTGGCAGACCGGCAAGAAAGTAAATTACGAGAGTTTTTTTTTTTCTACCTTCGATGGACCATAACAAAAGACATGAGTAAAGAACTAAATGAATGTACTAATGTATTACCAAAAGTTATTTACAAACATAGTTACTTTTCTATATAATCACCCGCCGTGAAGATTGAGGCATTTGTCATATCGGTGGACGAGTTTTCCGATCCCCTCTTCGAAGAACGTTCTCGCCAATGATGTGAGATAAGCCTGGATCGAGGCTAACGAAAAAGAAAGGCTACCGCGGTGCTTTATAAATATATTTTTTTAAAGACCGCGGGAGTCACGTGATGCACGAATGCACCAATGGAGGTGTACGAAAAGAGCACCACGTCACTCTAGCGGTCTGTAAAAAAAGATAAGTGGAATGTACCGCGGTAGCCTGTCTTTTTCGTTAGCCTCGGCCTGGATGGTGTCTTGAAACCCATCATTCGTCTGGAAGCTTTTGCCTTCTAGTCATTGAGGAAAGAGATGGAAATCACACTACGGAACTCTCACATGGTGGGAGCATCACCAGCCATCTTTACGTGCCTACAGCTCAACTCAAAATGACGAGCTGGCGTCCGTTAGGAGAGGTTATAGTTAGGGAGATGGGAATTCAACAACCGCGCATCCTTACTTCTTATCACTTGTCTGACTGTTCAGCGTTTCGATAGACGGTTGTAAAAAAGAAAGCGACACTCGTACTTCTTTTCCCTTTTGTTTCTTTGGGAATAAATGTACAATAGAGCGAGAACCAAAGTGGACTGTTTTTTAAGGAAAATGAGTTTGAAGTGTCAAAGAATTGTATGTCATGCTATCTATTGACTGTATAATGAATTTTATTAATTCAAAAAATATTCAAGCGCCAGTTTAACAGATGATTCAACGTACCATGGATATCAAGTTTCCAGAGGAAAGGTGGACCAAATGCTTTGGTCCAAAATTTGTGCAGATTTTGGGTCAGCATTTTTCTCGAAATCACAGCTGCAGAGTTTGGTCACTCTAGTTCTCAACGCCTCATATATGACAACAGATGTGTCAATAGTGATTCATAGTGTCAACATCAGTATGACAACAGTGAGTCAATAGATTTAGTGTAAAGTTCAGAAGTTCAAGGGAAAAAATGGTCTCAGCAGTTATGTTTTAACGTTAAAACATCCATCAGCAGCAGTTCGGCCTGAAAGAAAATTATTTTTTTTCTCCGATTTCAATGTCGAGTGTTTTTTGTTGTTATCATCTTTTGTAAAATATTTACAATCATACACAACAAGTACTCAGCATTTTGTGAAATTAAGTTATTTCTCATGCACTTAAAAGAGATTTTAAGTGGAAACTTTAAAAATAGACAATTATGGTGAAAAGCAAAGGCAAAATTGTAATTTGAATTTGCATTCTACGGTAAACGAAATCTATGCAAGTGTGTGTAGCATTTATCGTTCATTTACAGGGGCACACAAAAGAACTTGGTTGTAGTACTGTGAATGAGCAATAATTGCTGGAAGTGCATTTTCAATTGTGGTATGCGATTCTAAATTTAACTAATGTTTTGCACATTATTTGGTGTGTACAAATTCTATAGATCATATACAGGGCTGCACAAATGAATTCGAGTACATTTCAACTTTTCCAAATTTTGAGCTGTCTGATGCGTTTTGAAACTGAACTAAAGTTTTTGCACACTATGTAGTATATATACAAATCTATAGATCATATACGGGAGTGCATAAAACAATCCAGATATGTTTCCTATTGAAGATGGTAATTGCTGAAATTGGGTTTTCAAATGTGTTATGCGTTTCCCAAATTGTTTACTTAGCCACCATCTTTCATAATTATATAAGAAAATCACTTATTATTCTTAAAATAAAACCATACTTTCTCTCAGGTGTATATAAAATATCGTTCACCATAGGAAATGGAACATTGCAATATGATATAGGACTGACAAATAGAAAGTTTAAAGCGAGGATGAAAGTACATATAGCAGATATCAAATACAAGAGAACTACAGTTTTAGCCAGACTACATAAAATAGAGTCTTTGCAGATTAATTTTAAAAATAGTAAAATAATTTATCCATCAAGATTTTATTCCCCATCCATTCAATAGAAATCTATATTCGCAGTCAGAACATATGCAAGTAATGCAGCCTCTTTTGATTTACCTAGTAGTTGGCTCGAGATACTATATAAATTAAAAAAAACAATAGGATAAAATAATTCACGTTCACATATGACCGTTTTTATTAAACGCCTGCTTTATTCATAGCTCTGATTTCGTAGTTTTGTTTTTCAAGTACATTTTTCCAATTTTTGAGCTTTTTTTATTTTTATTTTATCAGTATTTATCTTGAGAATGTCGCCGATTGTGCGAAACTTGTTAATTTGTTTATTAAAAGGTTCTTATAAGTAATTAAGTGTACTGTTATCACTTTTAGGAAGTAAGATTGAATTTTAAGAATTATTTTCTATTTTATTAAACGATGAAGTTTTGTTACAGTATTCTGAATGTGCTGGAAAGTGTTCATAATCTATGCTCGACGCATGATTGGTTTTTTTTTTGTTAATTTTTTAAACGATGACTCAAGTATTTCTTTGTATCATTGAAATAATTTATTTTTATCGTATATAAATTTTTGTGTAAGGTAAACCACACGTTTTTACTGAATGGTGTATAAATATTTATGTAAAATTAAACTTTAAAAATACATCAAATTGACGTTTCGGTCAACTTCTATGACCATCTTCAGAATATGACGTTAAGTTAAATACACTTAGAAACACAAAATACAACCATCTTGAAATATTTTTGAAGATTTCAAGATGGTTGTCTCTTGTTTCTAAGTGTATTTAACTTAACGTCATATTCTGAAGATGGTCATAGAAGTTGACAAAAAAAAAATCTTTTTTTTTTTCTGGAAAAAGACTCGGAAAGAGTCGAAACATGTCAAACAACTAGTAAAAGTTATTTTAATTTGTATTATGCTGTTAATTTACACCTTTAGCATTTAAAAGGAATATATTATTACAAGGTGTTATAACTTATTATATTGTTATTATCAAACTTTTTGTTTCGCAGGCTGTAATAGCAGAAATGATTTTTTTCTGTGAATTTTTTTAGTAGAAAGAATTATGGGATATTATTGCCTTTCATTGACTTTAAAAATATTGCTTTAACGAGTACTTAATTTGCACCAGAGATCATTGGAGACCAGCTCCGATATTTCTTTATTTTCAGTGAATATTTAAATTCTAGCCGAAGCACACAGGAGATATTTCGCACTGGAGGGTATTAGAACATTGTTGTATGTTGTATATTGCTCATTGATAAAAACAAAATCCTTGGTGAGTAAGACTTTCTAAAAATATGCTTTTAAATACTTTTGCTGTTCCTGCATTCATTAGATTTTATTAGGAGAAAGTAGCCATATTTGGACCGCCACTTTGGACCGCTGCAATTCTGCCGTTAATTACAGAAAGAGGCGCCATCTACCGCTGAAATCCTACTCATCAGAAAGACGTCATTTATGAACAGAAGAAGCCTTGCACGTGCAGTTTTCAGACAATGTTTAAAAACCTAAAATTAGCTGTTTTGATCTAACTTTTTCCTACTAAACTTAAGAGAACACTTTAAAAGTAAGGTAAGTTGTTATGTTTTCATATACATATCTAAATTCATGTGTTTATTGAGCATATTTTTCACGCGGGTTTCTTTGCTTTCATTTATGTTCTTAGTCTTGAGAATAACAGTTTTAAAAATGACGCACTTGTCTTAATTGGACCAATTTGAGTTGTTTAAATTGGAGCAGATATACGATCATAAATTTGAAAAGTAAGTAAGGAATTTCAAGGGATGTTGCCTTCTTTAAACCCTTAAATACGTATTACGTAGAAGCACAAGAATCGAGGCTTCGAGCTCATAAAGGTTTCCCTCTAACAACTTTGCAGGTCCTCCAGCTTTTAACTATCGCTCACAACAGGGCAGCAACCGTTGAAACCGCTGTTCAAGCTTTTAAAGGAAACGGCATTTGACCTCCTAACAGGCATGTTTTAAAAAGTCATCATTTTGCACCTGCTGCTGCACTTATTTCTGACGAGGAGATAGTCACTCCATATAGATTCGTTCATTCTCCTTCTAGTGAGATTTCGGAATCATAGTCAGTAATCATGAAATAATGAAAACGGCACAGACAAACAGACTGGAAGAAAAACATTAGGGACAGCAAAAGTTGTCAAAGATATAGGAAACGAAAAAAAAGAATAAATTGTGAAGATATTGATTCGCAAGAAGGCTGCAGCTACAAAACCCTCCAAAAAGCCAATTAATTATTAAATATTATCTCCCTTTCCAAAATTAGATAAGTCAAAGTAGAGAGCGAGCCGAAAAAAGCTGTGTTAACATCTTCGCCTGATAAAATAAACCTTGAAATAAAAGAACAAAAAAAAAAAAAAAAAAAAAAAAAAAAAAAAAAAAGCCCTTAAAGCACAAAAGCAATTGGAACATAAAGTTTTAAAAAAATGGCGTAATTCAATTGGAAATAAACTGATGAAAGGAAAGAACTACAGACATAAGGTAAAGAAAACTTCTGTCGCAAAAAAATGTCTAATGACTCATAATCTAAAGAGAAAAATGAAGACAGTGATGATTGTTTTTGTCTAGTTTGTAAGAAAAATAAACTAGCAGAAATGATTCAGTGTTCAGATTGCCAAATATGGTTCCATGTTGTGTGCGCTGGAATAAACAATGAACAAAATAAATTCATGTGTAAGCCTTGCATCACTTCTTATATGATATTCAAATAACTGGCAATTAGCTCCATAATTTCTATTCTTAATTACTTATAACTTTAATTTATATTTTGAATACATTTTGATTTAAAACAATTACTCTTACTTTCAGGCATTTGATTTCATTATATTTCGTTATTGTTGTTTTGTTTGATTGTTTCATTAATCGCAAACTTTGCTTTTAATAAAATTAGTTATATTCCCTACTCATTAAAACAGCCTAATATTGTTTGGTCCAATTTAGGAGACTGGGGGTCCAACTTAGGCGACCAATCTCTCAATTTGGACCACTTTTGACAAATTTTTCAAATAAAAATAAAAATTAAGATTTTCAAAAAGAAATTGTTCTAAAGATGTATTTAGTTAGTAGATGACTAGATTGATCATGTGTAGTGATATTTTGCAGATATTCCAAGTGAGTTACACATGAAAATAAGTCAGTCCAAATTCGGCCACTCTCCTCTATATGCGTACGTATAGAAGCTAATTAATCATTTTTGTATTACCACTACTTCCGAATAGTAATATTGACCTTGTTTAATCACAAAATTCTTTGATTAAATCATGTCAAGATTAGTCTAAGATTTCCATTCGGAAGTAGTGGTAACAAAATAGTGGAATAGTTGTCAGCTATCTAAATGCTTGAAGAATTCTAAATGCTAAAAGTATTCTAAAGAAAACAACTCTAAAAATATTTAGATACATTAAAAGAAAAATTGTTAAAGAAAAAACATGTTTTAAATTTTTAAAATGATGTATAAAATACAAATATGTGGAAGGAAGGGACGGGGATATGCTACGCTTGTCAGTACTGCAGAATATTTAAGGCTCTGGTACATTTTTTTTGTTGGAAATTATGCCCTGCCTCTCATTCACTCTACCATATCAAATAAAAGTATTACATATTAAATTCAGATTTATTAAAAATATTGACAACGTAAAATAAAGAATGGATATTTGTTTTATGGTTTACATCAAAGGACTAATAAGGATTAAAAAAAAAGTGACCACTTAAACTGATGGCCTTGAGCTCACAGGCTATTCACACTATTTGTATATTATACTCTTATTTCAAAGAATAATGCCCCTCGAAGAATAAAGGTATCTGTGACGCTTCTTTGTTAGTTAGTGTATATCTTTATATGTCTTATAATTATTTATTGAAGATTCGTTTCTATAACACACATTATTTATTAACTACATTACACAGAAACAAACACTTAACAATAAACACTAGTAAATCTACAGATCAGAGGCCTCAACGTCAGCTCTACAAATCACTCATTTTTAACATTATCTGTATCTTCTTATGTGACCTATATTCAATTTACGCATTCAACGTTTTTATTATTTTCATTTGGAAAACCGATTTGGTAATAATTTTTTAGTAGTCAAAATAAATTCTCATCTATTTCATTAAAAAAAGCATATTAAAAACTTACCCGAAAATTAAATATTTTTAATAAAATTTCGCGTAAAAATAATGCGATTCACTTGAATTTTCCTTTGTTGATATTCTTTGGAATATAGTTGCTTAGCAACCATTTAATGAAAGAGAGAAAAAAAATGCATTGGAATCTTTTGTAAAAAATGAGAAATTAAAATGTTAGATATATTTCAAATTAATGCATAAAATTTCCTAATAATTTATTCAATTAATTTCGAAACTAATATATATATTGGCAAATTTTTAAAGTGATAGGATTTAATTAAGATCTCCATTTCGTAAATTTAGAACCCATAATTTAGCATTTACAATTATCACAATGCGACGTTTTCTTTTCGGTGAATATTAAAATTTAGAAAAATCGTCTGACTTCCCATTGAAAAGCATTAGAACCTAAAAATAAATGTTCTATATTTTTCGAACGAATGAACCAAATGTAACTAAAAACTATACAGCTAATTCCGGGTACCTCACCAACATACTCACCAAAAATCAGCCTAATCGAACTTTTTTTACGGCAGTTATTGCGGAACAGACAGACAGACAGAAACCAAAAACTTTTCGCGGCTCCACAGTGAGCCTTCACTGACGTTTCGGCAATTATTACATATATACTTATACGCATATAAAATAATTCGAAGGTTTCAGAAATTAAAAACGTTAAATTAAACACGGTTTATGCAATAATATTCTGACATTCTTATGAACTTCTTATTCTATTTTTTAGTTTAAAACAATACATTTCTTCAAGGGGGCTCTGCCCCCCTGAACCCCACGTAATCTTATTACATTTATATTCGTGATTTCCTATTGTTTGTGTGAATGATTCTAGTATATCTTAGATTTCGTTCTACACGGTGGTTTTATTAGGATAAGCAAAAATTCAGAAAATAATTTCATGTTATCCTAGTACCTAAATAGCAATATTTACTTACCTGCCAACCACGAAACACTCGCATCTGATAGATAAGTTGAATAATATCCCGTGTACAAAAGCAACGTATGGAAATGTAAACTGAATCTACTGTATTTCACTTATATCTATTGCAGAAATCTAGTGTTATTACAATTTTTGTTTCGGAAAAACAGTTTTGATGGTAATTCTATAATATTTATTTTACATACGTACATCTTGTTCTAACTCGATGGCAATAGTAAAATCTCTCAAAAATAGGCTTATTTGAAAACTTTTAAACCTATTGTGTAATCATTCATAATCGTGCCCACTGTTAATTCACTAAATAGCAACCGTGATTTGGCGCTATAAAGTATTTTTTGTGATAACTTTTTATGAACTCAGTTTCCAGTAATTGTGCTATTTCAGGCTGTATGGATGCGTTTTACTACGCTAATTTCTTTAGATTAACCATCTCGTTGTACGAGATATTATATCCTATTTTAAAAATAATACTAATTTTCAACCACGAATAATCCACATCTCTTCCAGAAATGAATAATATCTTATGTAAAAATGCTTCGGTTATCATTCTGTAGTTAAAAGGTAACTTGTATCAAAATAAATTCTCGTTTATTTCAATAAAATATTTTAAAATCACCCTAATAAAATATTGTAGCAAAATAGTCTGAATTATTTGAATTTTATTATTTTGATATTCTTTAAAATTTAGTTGCTAGGTTACGGTTAAATTAAAGAGGAAAATAAAAATAAATGCATTTTAAAATTGCAGAAAATGATAGAATAAAATGTATTATATTATTAGAACAGATGTATAAAATTGCACCAAAAATTATACACCTAATTTAAAAAATCTGACGAATGTATTAGCAAAATTTCAAATTAATTTGAATAATTTAAGACCTCACTTGATAAATTTTAGCCTTCATAACTTACCATTTAAATACATTAATCAAATGCGACATTTTATTTTCAACGACTGAAAAAATTCAAAATCGTCTGAATTCCCATAGGAAAGCATTATGATAAAAAAAGAAATGTTCTATATTTTCCGAACGAATGAACCAAATGTAACTAAAAACTATACAGCTAATTCCGGGTATCTCACCAACATACCTACCAAAAATCAAACTAATCGGATAATTTTTACGGCAGTTATTGCGGAACAGACAGACAGACGGACAGACAGACAGACAGACAGACAAACAGACAGAAACCAAAAACTTTTCGGGTCTCAACAGTAAGCCTTCACTGACGTTTCGGCAATAAATCTATCCAAACAACATTTGATCCCAGTTCCAAAGTTTCTGCCGTTGCCAAAACACAGCAGATAAAAGTTGGCTATCATGCGTTGCCATTTTAGTGTAATAGTTTTATTTTAATACACGACAGTTTCCTCCCCTTTCAAATTAACAGCACAATCTTTTTGGAGGTTTCCGGATCCTTTTAGATCGTCTTAGTTGCACTGGATTTTGGACAACTTGGGGTGTGCTAACTGAAGGTGGTGTGACTGTTGGCAGTGATGGAGGCATATCTTTGGCGATATCCTCGGAGGTCGTAGGTGGCTCATTCGATGCTGCATCTGTCTCCGTTGATGTCGTTGTTGGATCAGATGGCACGTTCATATTTGTTACTCTTGGTCTATACTGAACATCATTGTCCACTTCTTCACCTGCTGATCGAATTTGATCAACATGTCGTCTAACCAAATTGCCTTGAACATTTATGGTATAATGTAATTCACCATCTCGGCTGATAATACGACCGAATTTCCATTTTGAATTAGCTGCAGTGTAATCTCGTACAGCTACTTTTTCACCCACTTCAAAATACCGATCATTGAAATATATATCCTTCCTAATTTTATTCTGAATTCTTTGTTTAGTATTAGGAATTAAGAGGTCAATTCTCGTACGAATCTCTCTTTTCAAGAACATACTTGCTGGAGACTGCATTGTAGTCATATTCGGTGATTTCCGATATTGTAACAGAAAGCAGTTGATTTTTTGATTGATACTACCAGGGTAGTTTTGCATTGCTCGAAGGGATTGTTTCAAAGTGTGTACATACCTTTCTGCTTGACCATTGCTGGAGGGCTTGAAAGGTGCACTCGTTTTATGAAAAACTCCATTATTTTGCATAAATTCTTGGAACTCATATGAGGAAAACTGTGGTCCGTTGTCACTGACTAACATGACTGGTAATCCAAAACGAGCAAAACAATCTCTTAGACATTCTACTGTTTTCAAGGCAGTTGTCGATTTCATAGGATAGACTTCGAGCCATTTAGAGTGAGCATCTACAATTAATAAAAACATATGCTCAAAAATTGGCCCTGCAAAATCAACATGAATTCTTTCCCATGGAAAACTTGGATACTCCCAATGGTGTGTTTTAGATTTTGGAGGATAATCTTTAATCCTGGAACAATCTGTACAATTTTTAACAACATCTTCGATGTCTTTATCTATGTTTTTCCAATTGACATAGGATCTGGCTATTGCCTTCATTTTAACAACTCCTAAATGTCCTTGATGAAGTTCTTCCAACACTTTTTTATGGTATTTTTTAGGTACACATACTCTTTGGCCGTACATAATGCAACCATCCTGGAGAGTATATTCGACTTCCTTCCCTTTTAGAGAAGTTCCCTTTTTTAAAGCATTTAGCAAGGGTGCCAAATCTTCATCATTTGCAGTTGCTTTTGCTAAATCTCTTGCTGTTATTGGAAGTGTTTCAATTTGGGAAAGTTGGAAAACTGAAACGTCATCCTTTAATTCTAAATCTTCAGACCTTAAGGGTAATCGTGAAAGACAATCTGCATTACCATGATCCTTAGTATTCCGATAAATTATGTCGAACTGATAAGACTGTAGTACTAGAGCATAATGCAAGAGTCTTGTAGCAGACAAAACTGGAAGACCCTTTTTGCAAGCAAAAATTGCCACGAGTGGTTTGTGATCTGTAATGAGAGTGAATCGATTTCCTTTTAGGTAAAGATAAAACTTTTTCACAGCCCAGACTAGAGCTAGAGCTTCTTTATCAATCTGTGAATAGCGTTGTTCAGTTAGTGAAAGTGTTCTTGAAGCAAATGCAATAGGCCTCTCGGAACCATCTGGAAATTTGTGAGAGAGCACTGCCCCCAAACCGACTGGAGATGCATCAGCTGCAAGGAAAATAGGAAGTTTTGGATCATAATGTGCTAATACTCTATCAGAACAGATTTCATCTTTTATGTTTTGAATTGCTTCTTGACACTTTTTATCCCAAATCCATGGAACACCTTTTTTTGTCAAGTTGTGTAATGGATATGCTAAAGTAGCAAGTTTGTTTGAGAATCTAGAATAAAAGTTAACTAATCCCATAAAAGACTGAATTTCTTGAACGTTCTTAGGAATTTTAGCATTCTTAATTGCAGCAATCTTTTCATCTGTTTTAGATAATCCTTGTGCATTTATCTTATATCCCAAAAATTCAATTTCATTCTGGAAAAATTTGCATTTATCTTTATTTATTCTCAATCCATGTTGACGACATCTATCGAAAAATTTCCGTAATCTTGACAAATGTGTCTGGAAATCTGGTGCTGCGATCCGTGCATCATCATAAAATACTTCTACTCCTTCTAAATCATGCAATACACTTTCTATATATTTCTGCCATATAGCAGGTGCTGAGTTAATTCCAAACATTAGTCTTGTGCATTCATAAAGTCCTTTATGAGTATTAATCGTTAATAATTTTTGACTGTCAGGGTGAACCTTCATTTGTAAATAAGCTTGACTAAAGTCAATCTTTGAAAATATCTTACCATCATTCAGTGAAGCAAAAATTTCTTCTGTTTTTGGAAGAGGATGTCTTTGAATTTTTAGATTTTTGTTAAGAGTGACAGAATAATCAGCACATAGTCGAATTTTCCCATTTGCTTTAACTACTGGTACAATTGGAGTCGCCCAATCTGAAATATTCGACTTTTTGATAACTCCGTCTTTCTCAAGTCGTTCTAATTCCTCTTCAACACGCTTTTTCATTGCAAACGGTAATGGTCTCGGTCTGCAAAAAACTGGAACGGCATCCGGTTTTAACTCAAGACTGCATTCATAATTTTTTATTTCGCCCAATTTTTCATCAAATATGTCTGCGTATTCTTCTAACAGTTTTGTAAGATTTCCCTGATTTACAACTGTGAGAGCTTTAATCCTTACCCAATCTAAATTGATTTTATACAGCCATTCTCGACCCAAGATAGTGTCTAAGTCTTCTTTGACAATATATAAATTTAAGTACTCTGTTTGATTCTTATATTTTACTTTAACTGTTGAGTAACCCAGGGGTTTAAGAGTTTCACCATTATAGGTCTTAAATTTCAAGTCTGTAGGACATATTTTTTTCTTCGAAATATCTTTAAATCTCTTTAAACTCATTACTGATACTGTACCGCCTGTATCGACTTTCATTTCAACCGATTTACCTTGAATTTCAATAGTTACTATTATGGGAGGTCTTTTAGGAAATTCTTCTTTCATGCAAACGTTCTCTACTTCTAAACTATGAAGTGGAATTGAATTTTGAACTTCTGAATCATGTACATGAAACTGTTTTTGCTTCACCATTTTGTTTGGTTTAGCCTCCTTAGAATAATAACAAGCTCGTTCAATGTGGCCACTACGCTGGCAAACTCTACATTTACTTGCTTTAAACTTACAGTTAAATTTATTATGACTTGATCCGTTACATCTAGAACAATGTACTATGTTATTTTTCTTTTGTGCGTTCTTAGGTTGTGGTGTTATATTTTTTCCCTTATATACACCAACGGCTTTAATTCCTTGGGGCTTACCAATTATATAATTAACTCCTTTATTAGCTCGTTCCATTGCTAAAGCGATCTTAACTGTTTTATCGAGATCGATATCGTCTTCTTCAAATAGCCGATCTAGGATTGCCCTATCTCGTAAACCACTAACGAAAACATCTCTCAACATAGTATTCAACATAAGTTGAGTGTATTTGCAAGGAATTGCTAAAGAGCGAAGTTCAGCAAGATAAGAACTAACGCTTTCCCCTTCATGTTGTTTCCTGTTTAAAAACGTTTGTCTACTAGGTATTATTAATGGTTTCGGATTCAAATGTTCCTGCAAAATTTGTTTAAGCGCTTCATATTCCTGATCACTGGGATTTTGTGGAGCAAGAAGATTTTTTAACAAGTTATATAGCTTTGCAGATAAACTTGATATTAGTGTTTTTGCGCGTTTTTCCTTAGGAACATTTTGTATATCTAGAAAGGCTTCAAACCTATCCATGAAGGTATCAAAACTTTCTAGTGATTCATCATATTTCTCAAATTGTACTCCAGAAACCTTATTATTCTTTAGGGTGCTATCCCCCTTTAGCGCATCCATTAACGCCTTATTTTGTTTAATTAATTCTTCAACTAATTGTTCCATTTTAATAGAATAAGATTTTCTTACCTTGTTCCAATCCTCCGAAATTGAAGTAGTAATCTAAAGTAGCAAGATTACAAAACTAGATGCATCAAAGTTTAACTCGTCGCCAGTGTGACGCTTCTTTGTTAGTTAGTGTATATCTTTATATGTCTTATAATTATTTATTGAAGATTCGTTTCTATAACACACATTATTTATTAACTACATTACACAGAAACAAACACTTAACAATAAACATAAATCTATCCAAACAACATTTGATCCCAGTTCCAAAGTTTCTGCCGTTGCCAAAACACAGCAGATAAAAGTTGGCTATCATGCGTTGCCATTTTAGTGTAATAGTTTTATTTTAATACACGACAGTATCGACAATAAAACTGTATACCAAATGAAGCAAATCGGATAATTCTGCATGAAATACCCATTATCTAAATTAAGGGGGGATTACCCCCCTTTATACTTAACCAATGAACCTCCAAATCTAATCAGGGAAGCGCCTTATCAGAATAAACATGTATACCAAATTTGAAGCAAATCAGATAATTCTGCATGAAAAGCTAAGTCTAAATTAATGTATCTAAATTAATGGGTGGGGGGCGGTATTAGTCCACATTCCCGCCCTTTATACTTAACCAATGAACCCCCAAAACTAATCAGCGAAGCCCCTTTATCAGAAAGCCTATATACAAAATTTGAAGCAAATCGGATAATTTTGCATGAAATACCCATTTAAATAAATAACGGGGGATTATCCACTCCCGTTTCCCCCCTTTTATGCTTAACCAATGAACCTCCAAAAAATAATCAGGGAAGCGCCTTATCAGAATGAACCTATATATAAAACTAGCCGGTCTTCGCCCGTCTAGCCGGTCGCTTCTGAGTGGGACCCAAATACATTCTGCAGCGTACTGGCTTGACTTCCCTTGGGGCCCAGTAATTGCATTTTACATGCAAACAGAGAAATTTAAATAAAATACTTTATTTTAAACTATACAAAAATAACTAAATAATATATATATATATATATACTAGTATATAACGCCCGTCAAAAATGACGGAACGTTGATCTACGTTTCATTTTCATAACATTTTTATAACATTCCCATCATTCATTTACAAACAAACAGCATGAAGATTTTGTTATTGAAAGGTTTGTTTTCTAGAAAAGTACATTTTAAGAATGGCAAATGATTTCTACAAATACAAATTATGAGGATTTTTATTTTTTTCAATATTCAATTTCTGAATTAGTTCAACAATTGAACAAAACATTAAAAAATATTTAAAAAATAATCCATGTGCGAAAGTTTTTCAAAAAATATACATTAATGAGTTTCTAAAGATCTTGACTCACAGCTCATTGTTTGGTTACAAAAGAAAAATTAAATGCAAATTCCGAAATGGTTTAACGATTTCACAAAACATTAAAATTTTGTTCGCTCTTAATTGTCTAAGTTAATAGTGTTGACGTGGGTTGAATTTTAATATTTTTTAAAGAACAAAGTTTTCCAGTCATGAAGAATCAAATACATAGCAAAAAAACATAAAAAGAGACAGAAAATTGCCTTTTTATGGATATTAGTTTCTTAATTCACAGTAGGAAAATATCCCATTTAAAATGACAGAAAAAACAAAGTTTTCCAGTAATGAAGAAATAGTTAAAATAAATACAAAGATGAAAGTAGATTATATTACTTTAACTTTTAAAGTATTCATCAAATTAAAACCTGATTTTGTCTTATTTTAAAAATATGCCTGAAAAAATCTATAATAAATTTTGATCATTAAAAATTATTTTATTTTATTTCATAAGTAAATTGAAATTATTAAATGCTGAAATGGCTGGAAAATATCTTTTCACATTGTCTTGTTAAATTACATTTTTTTTTCACTACAAAGTTAGGTTTAAACGTTACTATGTTAAAAATCAAAATTTGATCTGCATTGATATAATTAAGATGTGTGACATGCGGTACTATATATTCCTTATATTTTAATTGAGTTTCATAAGAAATATTCATTTTACAATGCAAGCAAAATTTCAGAATTTAATTGGATATAAACTTAAAACATTATAACTGGATATGATATACATGTTTTAAACAAAAATATGCTGAACAGACATGATTTCAAGTAGAAGAAATTATCATTTATCTGTCATATGTTAACATATGTTTTTCAGTAAGCCTAACATGGCGTTTTCGCTACGGTCGATTCGCAAACCAGAGTGGGCAGAACCGGCATCGTTACACTGTGTTTTATTATCTATCTATCTATCTATCTATCTATATATAATATATATAAATAAAACATATATAAATAAATATTTCGTGACATTAATAATATTTTTTCCATAATCCCTCTGACAAAATACTACTGGCCCTGTGCGTATTTATCTAAGATGAGCGGAGAGCTTTCAGATGAAATAAATAAAAATGGGATTGCCTAAATTAAATAGCGATCATTGTAAATGGGTAGTGTCACGCTCATAAATTATTAATGAGGTGATTAAAATAACGGAGCCTTGTGTATTTCTCAGCCATACGTCGTTAATGCAACGATCAATATAACGTGGTTCAGTTATTTTGCGTGCATAAATCATTAAAATGAAATAATTTTAACAGGACCCATTCGCTTTGCACTCTTGTTATCTGACTATACGGTAATCACCATAAGGCATCCTTGTGCATACCCTAGCCCATAAATATGGCAATCAGTATTTCAATCGCAATTTTTTACTTCCAAACATGTATTTTGAAAAAAGGTGGAAGTGTAATATTTTGTTTAAAATTTTAAATCCGATCAAAGACGAAAATCGAAAAAAAATTATAAAATGGGAAATTAAAAAATATATTCCTTGGAAAAAATGTCACACAAAATATATAATAAAAAATCAGCAATAGTTCTCTTTTTCGTCTAATCTTTCGCAATCGGGTTCACAGCCGATATTGTCCACAAACTCGCTAGCTCTAAAATTGCTGAAATACATGATTAACTTCCTTCTTTTTTTTTTTTTTTTTTGTAGATTTGTAAAGTGGAGTTTCACACTCTTACTTAAAACTGCTGCTCAGATGTGGCACAATTACCTAAAACTTTCGACACAGAGTGGATCCCCTTGATGGATTATTATCTAAAATTGCTGAAATATATATTTAACTATATTTAGTACATTTTTATCTTAAATTTCACGCTCCTACCTATTACTGAAATACTGCAAAATGACATAAAAAATTCGACCCCCATTTAACCCCCTTTAGTGGCTGAATTTCTGAAATTGCGGAAATGCATGTTTAACTATTTTTTAGTAGATGTGTTACCCTGAATGTGAGATTTAAAGCTCCTAACTGAAAATGCTGCTAAAATATGGCGACATTCGAAATGACCTAAAATTTTCGACCTCCATTTAGTCCCCTTAAAGGGTGAATTTCTAAAATCGCTGAAATATGTATTTAATTATTTTTATAGCAGATTTGTTTTCCTGAATTTCACGTTCTTATACAAAACTACTGATGAGATATGGTGAAAAGGTAAAATTATCGAAAATTATCGACCTGCCATTAACTCGACTACTAAGGGGGTTACCCTTAGTAGTCGAGTTTCTAAAATTGCCTAAAATACATGTTTAACTATTCTTTAGTAGATTTGTTATCCCGGAATTCACGCTCCTACTTATAACTTCTATTGAGAAATGGCAAAATGACATAAAACATTCGACCCACTATTTAACTCCCCTTAGTGGCCAAATTTCTAAAATTACTGAAATACTTGTTTAACTATTTTTTAAGGAGATTTGTTATCCTGAATTTCACGCTTTTTTATAAAACTGCTGATGAAATATGGTGAAAATGCGCAATCACTAAAATTTTCGACCCTTCATTTAACCCCTTTTGTAGTTGAATTTCTAAAATCGCCTGAAATGCATGTTTAACTATTCTTTAGTAGATTTGTTATCCCGGAATTCACACTCCTAACTATAACTTCTACTTAGATATGGCAAAATGGCGTAAAACATTCGATCTTCATTTAACCCCCCTTAGTGTCTGAATTTCTAAAATTGCTGCAATACGTGTTTAACTATTTTTTTAGTAGATTTGGTATCCTCAGTTTCATGATTCTACCTATAATTTCTACTGAGATATGGCAAAATGACCTAAAGTATTTGACTTCCTATTTAACCCCCCTTAGTTGCTGAATTTCTAAAATTGCTGAAATACATGTTTATCTATATTTTTTGTAGACTTGTTATCCCGAATTCCGAGCTCCTAACTAAAATTGGCGCTGAGATATGGCGAACAAGCAAATGACCTAAAACTTTTAACCCCCTATTTTATCCCCTTAATGGATGAATTTCTAAAATCGCTGAAATATGTGTTTAATTATTTTTTTAGTAGATTTGTTGTCCTGAATTTCACGTTCCTACCTAAAAATGCTGCTGAGTTATGGCGAAAACGCGAAATAACTAAAAACTTTCGACCCTCCATTTAACCCCCTTTGGATTTTTGAAATCACTGAAATATGTTTTTAACTAATATTTAGTACATTTGTTATCCTGAATTTCGCGCTTTTAACTAAAAGTGTTGTTGAGATATGGCGAAAAAAAACTAATGATAAGATATGGTGAAAATGTGAACTCACCGAAAATTTTCGAACCCCATTTAACCCACTCACCCGTTGAAATTCTAAAATGGTCTGAAATACATATATAAGTATTCTTTAGTAGAATTGTTAATTCAAATTTTCCGCTCTTACTTAACACTCCTGCTGAGATATGCCGAAAAGACGAAATTATCTAACAGTTTCGACCTCACATTTAACCCCTTTAGGGTGTGAATTTTCAAAAATCCTTTCGTAGTGAGTGCCTACGTTGTGTAAAGAACATGTCTTCCAAATTTCATTGTTCTAGGACAAACGGTTGAGGCTCGGCGTTGATTATGAGAAAATAAAGCTACTCCTTTATAAGTATAGATTTGAAGCAAATCGGATACTTCTATCAAGAGTTATCGCGTTACGTACATACAGACGTACATACATACGTACGTACATACAGAACCTGCGGGAACATCAGATCTTAGGCTTTGATATCCTGTGAGCTAAAAAAATGCTTTTGAATGCATTTGAAATTGTATAAACTAAATGTCTCATTTTAATCGCTGTCTCGTAATTATTTCTTAATTGATACTTTTAGACGTCTATTTCCAATTGTAAAGACATTGTTCTCTATCACGTTAAAAGCCATTTACGACAAAATAACTGATTTTATAAAGGATACAAAATTTAAATTTTTTATACATTCTGTGGATTAGTTAGGTTTTAACTTATATTTAGAAAAAAACATTCTCCATTCTGTAACAAGTAAAACAACCGTAAATAAAAACATTGTTTTGCGACCAAAACTTACAGGTGTGATATTTTGAATTTTAGGTGTTCTCTGCGTTTTTTCAGCACTTTCCAATATAGTTGAAAAGTGTTTATGAATTAGGTTTGTCTGACTGTCTGCCGCCTGTTTGTGCGTGCTCTAAGTCGCGTAAATATATTCCGGTTATCATGCAATTGATATATGTTACTAACGTTCACTACGGTATGTTTGGTATTGAAAATGAAGTGTGTAGCACTTATAGTACCTTTACAGGGACACTGTAAATTATTTCTTTACATTACGGTCTATGGGAGGAACATCGTTTGCAGTTTATTTTAATAATGTTTCATTATTTCAAACATGTTGGAATTGATATATATATCTGAGGTACATTACAAGAGGCTTGCTACAGAATATTGTGTGTATAGCGTTCACCGTTCATTTACAGGGACACACAAAAGAATTCGGTTAAAATACTGTCTGTTAACAGTAATTTCTGGAAGTGATTTTTCAGTTGCGGAACGCGCTTTTAAATGTAACTGATTTTGTACCTATTACTTGGCGTGTATAATATTCTATAGACCACATACACAGCAGCACAAAAGATCTCCTGATCATTTCCGTTTATTGATGGAAATTCTACAAGGGGAATTTTAAACTCTGTTATGTATTTCCTAACTGAACTTAATTTTAGCATTCTGTGTAGTAGTACACATTCAAATTTATAGGTCATATACAGGTATAATATTAAGGGCTGCACAAAAGTATTGGCGTATTTTTCCTAATATTGTTGGAAATTTTAGAAGGGAAATTTTAAACTCTGTTATGTATTTCCTAACTGAACTAAGTTTTAGCATTCTGTGTAGTAGTATACATTCAAATTTATAGGTCATATACAGGTATACAGGGCTGCACAAAAGTATTGGGATATTTTTCCTAATATTGTTGGTAATTCCTGAAATAAGATTTGTTAATGTGCTATGTGTTTTCCAAATTTTAGCGCCAGAAAGCGTTGAAAATTCATAAAATTCAAAATATTATAACTCAGTAAGTATTTATAAGAAAATACTACATTTTTTTTAGTTTATTAGAGAAGAGAGTATATGTTTCAAAATATTAGAAATATAGCACAGTTACAAAAATAAATATTTAGAATTGAATGATTTCTAAAAAGATGAAGAAGAACATTTGAAGCATTTTTCCTACAGAAAGAAACCTTTAAAATTTAAAGTTTAGGAATTAGCTATTGGGCAGCGATAAGAGGATATAGTATTTTAGTATATACTACTTGTTATTATACTACCTGTAGATTACGCTTTCGACGTGATGGAAATTTTGTTGGTGATCAGTATTACTTGTATTTAATATTTTTAACACTTTCAAATTTCAAAAATGTTTATGAATTGGATTTGTTTGTTCATCTGTCTGTCTGTCCTCGCTCCATCTCGCGTAAATATAAACGGATTGCTATGTAATTGATATATGGTATTGAACATTAAAGTATTGAATAAACTGGTGTGATACCATAAAAGCATAAAAAACTTCTTACTAACACCATAAAAATAAGAAATGCGCTAGACCTTTCGGAAGAATTTTGTCTTTCTTCGTCAGGCGTCTACTTTGCGCCTGACGAAGAAACAAAAAGTTCTTTCGAAAGGCCTAGCGCATTCCTTATTTTTATGGTTGTGACGAATTCATTAAATCTCTCACAGTCTGCTAATTAGGCAGAATAGTCAAGAATAGAAGTTCCCAGGTTTTGGAAAACTTCTCTCACATTTTTCTGCGAAGTTACAAGAATGTCGCCGACCACAAAGTCATAGAATAGCTTCCATCAATCTTGTGAACGGAAAATGCTTAGACAGCAAAATATTTCTCTGATCTAACCGCCTTCATGTGAGGTCTCTCATGGTGGGAATGTTGCCCCGTGAGAATATTTAAAAGTTCAGTAAGACCTCCCAAAGGAAAGCTTTATCCAATGACTTAAAAACTTAATCTGACGGCGTGAACTAAAACTTCTCTGATTGGTGAACAGGGAGGCGATGCCCCGAAGAGGGTGATCGAACAAAGGAACAAGAGAAGATAGTCGGGGTTGTCGAGAGCAGAGCGTGGCGGAAAAAGGGAGATGTCAGGAGATTCCCATCCTGGGAGGAACGCAGAGTTTTTGCTGACACATTTTTCGAGAGGAAAGGCGATCGCTCTCTGGTCAACGGGACGTGGATTGAAGATTCACATAGGGTGAAGGAGAACCCTAGATTAGACTTTGAAATACTAATACCTGTAAATTACTGGACCATTTTCACTGTTGTTTAATTAATTGTAAGACGAATGAAACCACGCTAAAACAAATTGTTGTGACTGAGTGTAACCTCTAGAAATTTCGAGAACGCTTTTTAAATAAAATTTGTTCCGAAATATTTAATGAAGTTGATCCATGTGAAACGGTTACACGCTACCCCTTTTCTAAATACACAATTCATGGAATCATCACAGCTGGAGGCAAGCGGGTCGGATATTTCGACAAAAATTCATTAGCATCACTGAAGAGAGCCCAGACAGGAGCAGTGATGCCCGCCCGCATCTAAGCGCGCAAGATCTGACGCCAGGTCAGGAGAGGAAAGCAGAGACCGAAGTAAGCCCTTGAAGTGGCACGACAGACCGCAGTTCCGTCATCCGAACGCAGAAGCAGAGCCCGAAGCAAGCCCTTGCAGTGGCCCGACAGACCACAGTTCCCTCCTGGAAGCAAGCCCTGTGTACAGAGAACAAGCCCGAAGCAAGCCCTTGCAAGGAAACATCAGGAGCGACAAACCGAGATAACCTGTACAATCGACGACGTCTAGTTCTTTCCCGAAACCGGCGACAGATGATGCAGACAAAGACAGTAGAAAAGGTAAGCTCAATTCACTTTTGAGTGGCTCTCATTTTGTTTATATATTCTTTGGTGAGGAAAATTCATTTCTGAGAAATTTTTTATTTGAATATTGATTTACGATAAATTATGACAAATTTTTAAATCTAATAACTTTTAAGATATTTGGAAAAATATATGTATATTTGTTATCAGCATAAAATTTGAGTGAGTGAATTTTCTTTTGGCAGTAAAATAATATAAGGAGGTACTGTCAGGCTAAATGTGGAATTTTTCTTTTTTCTCTGAGAAAAAAAGAGGTAAAAATTTCGATCTTTCTAATAAGTCGATTGTCTAGTAATTCCTGATTGAAAATTTTCAAAGATTTTATTTTGTTTTACTTGTGAAACAATAGATGTTATCGCTACTAAAATATTTTGCATATATGACATTAGGAAAAATTTTTTAGCAGTTTAGTCCTGCTGTGTCAGAAGTATCAAGTATCGGTTGATTTATGAGCACAGAATTTCAAATTTCTAAATTTGTTTTAAATTTGTATGATCGACACTAAAACGTGTCAGTGTATTGAAAATTTTACAATATTGAAAATTTATTTTTATATGTATACTATTTTTATTATTCCTCAAATTGAATTGTATTTAAAATTGTTAGTATTATGTGGGTAGTAGCAGAAAATTTTCCATAAAGTGTTAGAATCCCTATTGCATAAGTTAGCGAGCGAAACTATTATTTTCATCTTTATATTGTATTTGTATAAAATTTTAAAATGCTAGAAGTAACTGATCTGAAACAGTGCAGGAAAATTGATTTGCAGAATTTAGCGGAAGAATTGGGAGTGGAGATAGGGGAAAATGACAGGATCCCGGTAATTATCCAAAAAATCGAAGCTGCTGATGATTACGATAGAGATTTTGCCTTTACGCAAGCTGCGTATAACATAAAAGATCGAGAAGATAAGATAGCCGCGGATAAAGAAAGGGAAAAAGAGGATAAAGAAAGGGAAAAAGTAGAAAAACAAAGGGAGAAAGAGGAAAGAGAAAGAGAGGAAAAACAAAAAAATCTCGAATTTACGTTGGAACAACTTAGATTGACGCAAGATGCAAATAGACGTAGTTCAACTACCAGTAGCGGGTCGGAACGCCCACCCAAATTGCCGCTCAGAACAATCATGCATCGATTTGATCCAGAACGCTCTGACATAACTTTGTTTTTAAATTTGTTTGAACGACAGGCGACCAAAGCGGAAATAGAGACAGGTGACTTAGTGACGCATTTATTAGCTTTAGTGCCAGTCGAAATTGCAGAATTGATTTTAAGCGAACCGCAAGATCGGACTGATGACTTTGAATACGTCAAAAATTTTTTGCTAGAGCGCTTCCGCATGAGTCCCGAAGCGTACCGTCAAAAACTGCTGAAACATCCGCGTAATCCAGATGCTCCGTGGAAGGACATTATCTTCGAGCTCAACAGTTATTTAGAGGGTTGGTTAAATGGGTTAGGTGTTACGGATTTCAGTAGTCTGAAAAATTTATTGATTACGGACTCCGTGCTTCTAGCAAAATGAAAGAGCACTTCATTGATTCGTGGGCCAATTACAAAGACCCTTTAATTTTAGCTAAATGTCTTGACGAATATGAAGCGGTAAAAGGGATTTCAGATAAAAAAGAGAATGCGAGATCTTTTTATGATAGGGAATCTGAAGAAACGAAACTCGTGGATAAATCAGGGGAAGAAATAAATTCCGACAAAAAAATAAATTGGCGAGACAAAGAAATTAAAGACAGGGAACGTATCTTCGAACGAAAGAGGCGTTGCCATACTTGTGGAAGTGAATTTCACCTAATGGCCCGTTGTCCGAAAAGACAAAGGGACAGTACGGAAATAAAGGCTTTCGAGAGCATAAATCACTTAGGAGATATAAGCGAAGGTAAAAATTTGTTCCGACCTTTTCTGAGTAAAAACAAAATAAATGGGAAGAGGGCGTGTGTACTCAGAGACACGGGGAGCACATATGATGTTTGCCCATGGAATTTGGTAAACAAAAGCAAATTAGGTAACGAATATGTTTGGCTCAAACAGACATTTGATAAATATCCAAAACGATTTAGAGTGGCACATATGAACATAGAAATAAAAGGTCTCGGATATGTAAATACGAAAGCGGCAATCCTGAATAGACACTCTAAAATTAAACATTATATCTTAGGTAATAAGACGCAAGCAAATAAATGAAAGGATAAAACGAAAACAAAAATCACAAACTAATGCCAGTTGGAAGAACCCGGGGAACGAGATAAACCCTTTAACAGATCACCAAAGGCAGGAAAAAAATCTTTTGCCATTTACCCCCGCAATGAAGAATCACGGTTCTCAGTGCACTGCGAAAAAAGAAACTTTTTTGAATAGGTCAAGAAAAGTTGATGAGTTGGTTTTCGACCAGCAGGGAAATTCGAAAAATAGATCCGAAAATTTGGAAGTGAGTGTTGACAGGGAGGTTCCTCATTCGAAAGTTAATCTGGAGGGAGAAAACGGATTCATGAAGATTTTTCTAAAATCGTTTGAAAACCTGCTGAAAGAGAGTATTGACAGTATGGAAAATTCACGCCTTTGTGACACTCTTTAAAACATTGGATACAAATTTTGCACTTTGGACATCGCAAGTTTTGCAATTCGGAATGCAAATTTTACATTTAACTACCCCCCCTTTTTTGCATAATTTATCTAATTAATTCTTACATATTTCTAAAAGTTTTATTTTATTTGTCCATAGAAAAATTATTATTATTATTATTATTACTATTATTATTTTCATAATATCAGCTGTAATTTCTTAACTTAGTGTAACAATTAAAATTTATTCTGCAAATGTACTTTTTTATCTACCCTATATATATAAAATCCTAATGAAACGAATTTGTGAAACGATTTTATGAAACGAATTTATGAAACGAATTTATGAAACGATTTTATGAAACGACTGATTAAACGACTGATTATGTTTCAGGGCTATTTTTAGTAAAATATTAAACGCTTGATGGTGAAATCAATACCAATTGTCCATAAAAATCCGCGGATGTCAAAACTGGTAATAGAATTTTGAAATTGGAATTAGTTTTCGAGATATTAATTTTTTTCTAATTTTAATGACATTTCTGTAATGATGGCAACTAATTACTTAGTTTTTTTGTAACAAAAAAGGGAAAAAAATCAAAAAGGATCCCGATAGGGATTATTGATTTCTTTTTATTAGTCATTTTCAAATTGAAATTGAATTTATCTTTTATTTCAATTGATAATGAAGACAAGATTGTGATTAAATTATGTTTTTCCGGAAAATTTGAAAAAAAAAATCACATTTCTATCGTCAGGATTCAATCGTCTGTCAGCATTTAATTTAATTTATAAACTGAAAATATTTTGAATAAATTCGTCCAAATGACGTCATTTATGTAAATACGTCATTTATGTTTATACAATTTGTTTAATATAAAGAAGCCATTTATCTATTTTTATGTACAAAAAGAGGTAAATTGAAAGACAATTATAAATAAATTGTATATGTACATATAAATACATGTATAAACAACCATAAAAGTTCGGTGCTTTTCCAGTATATGGGGCCTTGACGAAACAGAGAAAATAGCCTTGGCGGAAAAGGAAATTTGGCAACATACTTTCTGTCAACCTATTCACTTTGTCATTTCGTATACAGAAGCATTTTTCAATATTTATACAATTTGTTTAGCGTAAAATGTCATTTATCCTATTTTATATATAATCAGAAGTAATTTGTATAGAAAAAACAATAATAATATATGTATAATTAAAATACGCATATAAACAAAAAAAATCGTCGAATTTGTTTCCATGGCTGTTTATGTCATTTGGCACCAAATCTCACTTTCTGATGCCCGAATTGCGCCAAGCTTTTTAAAAAAGCGTCAAGACTCCTATAATAGAAAAGAACCAACAGTTCATTGGGTTTGCTTTCATAACTTTTGGCAACAAATATATGTATATTAACGAATCTATCCCTTTTTGAAACTCGAATTACGACAAACCTAAAAGCAAAGAATCCTATACTGGAAAAGTACCCGATTTTCTTATGGACAATATTCAAGTGACATAACATGGTGTAAAATTATCGCGGATAGCAAAAAATATCTCATCAATTGATGCCGAATAAATGCAGGCATGCATGCACAAAATATTTAATTAATTTTGTATGATAAATAATTATTAGAAAATTCGTATATACATATTAATTAAAATAAATAATTTACATATTTAAAATAACATGAAAATATGCATGATGGTGCACTAAAATAGAGAGAAAATTAAAACCTGTTACTGAAAATGTCTATAACATAGTACTTTTCAATACCGTGGTTCTTAATGTTATTCACAAGCAGATGGAATTTTTCTCATCCTTAAAGGCAAAGGAAGAATAGAATACAGATCGTTGTTATAAAAGTCCGAAAGGTAGCCACAATTTAAACCTAACCATTTTATACAAGCTGGTTTTCAAGGTGTAATTGATTTTACTTATCAATCCCTAAAACAGTCGCCAGTTGTCGCAACAGCTGTGTATGAGGCCATGATAATAAAAAAAATGCCCCATTAAAACGTTAAAAGCATGGCAACCCATTTACAGATTTACCAATATTTTTAAAACGAAGCACGCTGTCATGCTTTTAGAGGCCTTGAAGTCTGAGCGGGGGTTGGCGAGCGTAGCTCGCAGGGGGTAGGCCCCCTAGTAAATAATAATAATTTTTTTTTGAGTGTATATGGCTTTTCTGAGTGTTCTTCACTTAACAGTGTAAAGAAAAAATATTATAATTAATTTCTGATGTAAAAGTATAATTGAAGAAAAATAATATTAAAAATATAATTTCATCTTTTACTTTGTGATAAATATTTAAAAACTTCTATTTAAAGTAATTTTTAAAAAGTTTTCATGTGTAGTAAGTTTTTATTACTTTAATAATATGAGAACTGTTCTTTCCAAGAGGGAAATGTAATGATCCTTCACAGTATCCAGATAACCTTCGTTATCTTAAACAAATTTATATCTTAAAGTTACAATAAAAATATACTCCATTTCTTAATAACATTTAATTATGTAAATTGTTTAAAATATTTATTTATATATTTTCTTAAATATAACTGTATTTTGATGAAATATTAATAAAAAAATTATCTTTAAGGAAATTTAGGGAATTTTTTTTTTTCGAAATTCAAAATAAAACTTATTTATTTGGTGGAAATGAATATGTAAAAAAAAAAAAAAAAAAAAGAAAAAAAAAAAAAAAAGAAAAAAAAGAAATCTGTACTTTTTAAAATAAATTTCCTTTAAAATATTCTATTTTATATTATAGTTCTTTCGAAAACTCTCATAAAAGTTAATTATATATTAATATTCTCAAGTTTTCCATAAAATTTCAGTTTAATTTTGTGCTTTTGAAAAAAAAAAAAAAAAGTCGGAAATAAACATTGTTTTCCCGAAAATGAACTAGATGGCGCTACGCCCTTGAAATCGCCGTTACCGCCAAGCTGGCGAACAAGAAATTTCGGGAAGAATAGAATCTACAATTAATAGTTAAATTTGGCAATTTTTCATGTTTACGAGGAAATTGAAGCCTGCAGGGATCCTTTCTTGAGTGATTCGTACAATTAATAGCAGAACAACTACCCATAATTAAACCATTAAAGTTAAAAAATAGACAGAAACCAATTCAACGCCATTGAAACACATTACGTGAACCAGTCCAGGGGGAATAAAAATGCCTGACGAGTCAGCCTATATATTTAGTAGCTAACGCAGGTCGCGATCTGAGGCTGATATGGAAGCAACCACCGAACCAATCAAGCATTCTCGGCAAAATTAGTTAGTGTCGAAGTAAAACATTCTCCAAAAATATCAAAAATCACTGTACGAATTTCATATAAACTTTATTGAAAAGAGGATAAAATTTACTATATTGGGCTAAAAGATTGGAACCGGATTCCGGTTACTAATGTGGGTAAATCGCAGCAAAATGTGAAAAAACACCAAAAATCGCATTAAAAATTAAATTTAAAAAAATCTATTTAAAAATTCCAAAATCTGGCTTCGAGGTGCAAAACTACATGCATAGAGGTACCTTCCCACCAAATTTTATAGCTCAGTGTGCAGCGGTCTCTTCAGAACACAACCGAGAAACAGACACACACACAAACTTCCTTCTTTATTATAGTTGGAGATGTTCTAGGGAAAACATCGTTTGCTGTGTAGTTTAATGATTTTATACTATTTCAAACATATTGAAATTGATATGCATCACTGAAATAGCATTTATCGTTCATTAACAAGGAAAACAAAATAATTCAGTTCCAGTAATGTCTATAAGAGAAAATTGTTAGAAGTGCAGTTTCAATTGTGATATGCGATTTTAAATTTAACTAATTTTTTTAGCATATTACTTGATATGTATAAATTTTTCATATCATATATTGGGCTGCGGAAAAGAATTCGAGGACTTTCCGCTTATTTACAGAAATTGCTGAAAGGGAATTTTCAACTCTTTTATGCATTTCCTAACTGAACTAATTTTTCCATATTATGTAGTATACGTATATACAAATCTATATATTATATGCAGTGTTGCACAAATGAATTCAGATATTTTTCCGACTATAGCTAGTAATTCCTGAAATTAGGTTTTCAAATGTTTTATGTGTTTTCCAAAATACTTCCAATTTCAATAAAAATGTCCCAGTGAGACAAAATCTGAATATAACAAACACTGTTTGATCCTTTAAACTATGATAAAATAAAAGAAAATTACAACATTCTGTATAAACATTTCTCCTTTATTAAAAAGGATCTATGAACCTTTGTCCTATATTTATAAAGTACTTTTTAATAGAATATATTTTGTTTTGAAGTTTGTACATATTATAGTTCACATACTGATCACATTTTTTTACTCATACTGTTCCGATTTCAGCTTACTGTATGAGCTATGCAAAATTACTAGTTGTGTTATGATCAGAGCTTGACAACCACTGGCGACCAACATTTTTTATCTGGAGACTAGGTTTTTTAATTTGATTTTTTTTGTTATTTATTTATTTATTTTTGTTACAAAAATTTTATTACAAAAATTAATTTTAAATATTAGCACAAACGACATTTTGTCTCCAACATCCCAACTCGTGAGAGCAGCAAGCGCAGTAATCTCCCTCTTCTCTCGTACCTTTACTGGAAAAGTCAAGTTTAAAAGGCATTTTCCAATTCATGCACATAAAACGCCATTCTTTTCCGTTCTAGTCGGCTAAAATGTCAAGTGATTAGAATGTGGAGAGGGAAGGGAGTTTCAATAAAAATATTGTCAATCCAACCTATGTGGTTTCTAAAAATTGGATGCAATGAAAAAAAGGTTTAAGCTTTTTTGTAAGCTTCAAATCAGATTTTTGTGTTCAAAATTAAAACTGATTAATCTATCGCATTCATTTTATAATAACGTGTAAGTGGTAAGTAATTCATTCGAAAACAAATCTTTAAAACTTAATTACAATTGCAAGAACAATTCATTTTAATTAAAATATTTGTATTTTTTTAAATATTTCTTCCCCGTTTAAAATGCTTGGCGCCTGTGTGCACCACACATGTTGGACAATAGTTCAGCGTCACTCTGTCGTGGAGACAAGTGTCTGGTACTGGGTTGTTACTCAAGAATATTTTATAATTACATTGTTTAGATTATTATCTGCAGTAAATGGAAATAAAAAAATATTCATTGCACTTCAGAAGGGTAAGGTTTTTTTTAAATTATTTATTTATTCTTAAATTCTTATCATAGATCGTTCGATCAAAATAAACTTCAGTCGACTGTTGATTCTGATTGTGTAATCCCATCGCGGGAAAATGTTTTTCTATTTTTTAACAATGCATATTACGTAGTAGCTCTCGAGTTACTTTGCGAACGTCACAATGTTTAATTAAATTTCTTGTAAGATGTCTCATTATAAATGCTGCAAAGTTATAAAATATTAAGAAAAAAGAACTTGAAATTATATTCAAACATAAAAATAAATTTAAACTTTAATTTTTAATTTGGCAAAACTAAGACAGTTCATAAAAGGAATTTTTGAAATAATAAAATCAGAATTATTTGACTGAATTCGACAGGAAAGTAGGCAAAAAATCATTTTCTGGCTTTACTATTTTATCGATGCCCCCTTATCATATATAGATTTTGTAGAACTCAACTATTCGGACATTTGAAGCATTCGGCAATCAGCATTTCCCTAATATGTCGGTTAATTCAAAGTTTACAATATTTCCTTTTTTCCTTTTTTAAACTATGTAACTAATAATTCTAAACTATGTTTATTATTATTTTCTCTCACTCAAATCATAAAAAACGTTTGTGCTTTTTGAAAATCAATGGTGGGGGTGAAGGGGGCTAAATATTTTTACTGGTGACTAGAGTTTATATCTGACTACCAGATTTTTTCACATTTGTAAATCCCTGGTTATGATTAAGTATTATTTTCACAGATTTTCTAATTACTTTCTTTTATACTTTTTCTTATATGATTTTTTTTAAATATTAAGAAATGTTGTGATCTGAATCATTATTGTAAAAACTAACTTTGTACTAATTTTATTTGAATCCCTAATGGAATATTCAGCATCTGTATTCAAAAATATGAATTTTCAATAAACATTTACCCTCGTAGAGAAAAGTGCCTATGCTTAACGGCTGGATATCCACGAGAGGGTAATTTCATGTCATCTGTTCGCTCATCCAAATTGTCATCATCTTTCATCTTATTAAACGGTGATTTTTTTTACAGTATTCTGAATGTGTTGGAAAGTGTTGAATAAACTATGCTTGGCGCATGATTTTTCTTTTTTGTTAACTTTTTAAACGATGACTCAATTATTTCTTTGTATCATTGAAGTAACTTATTTTAATTAAAATTTTCAATAAACAATATAATTTTTTCTTTTATAAACTTATCAGGTTTGTTGCGATGTCAATGGCTATGATATGTTTTAAGTATTTTTCTGAATATCTTTGAGATTTTTATGGATAAAATTAAGGTAAATTATAAATATAGAATGTCTATGAAATATATCAGATTATGAAAATAGTGTGAAAATTTATTTTAACAACTTTCACATCAAAAGAAAAAAAAATCTCTTAAATAATAGGATCATTGATGCATGCATAAAATATAAAATTTTACTAGCAACACTGGATTTATTTAGAGCTTTTAAAGAAATTTATTAAATAATGCTACACTTATATTATAAATGAAAATACAAGCAGAATGCTATTTTATGAAACGTATGTGCTTGGTATGCAAGAAATATGTGAGAATTAATAAAGATGGGAGATATTTAATGTCAAGAATACTATTCGCCAATAGGATATTCTTTAATATTCATTGCGAGAGAGAGAATATTGTCAGGAGACGAGTCATTTGTCTTCAGATAAAAATAGTTTATTTGGTACTATGTCAGTTTATGCAATGATATTATCTCAAGTTTAATTTGGAATAACGTTGTTCTATAAAATGTTTTGGAAATGTTACATTCTCTCGAAAATTACTCATAGAATAGTTTTGAGTTGTAAAGTTGTGATATACTAATAGGGGGTATTTTAATGTTAAAATGATTTTCTAAAATGTTAAGTTGTTATTTTTTCTAAAAGAAAATAAATACTAAAAAGCACGTATTTTCTTTTGAAATATGTTTTTTTATTTATAGGGTAAACTGGAAGCTAATGGGAAACGTTTGACATTTCATACTGTAGAAGAAGTAATTTATAAAATTCCTATATTTGTTTTAATAGACAATTGCTTTAAAAGGTTTTCTATTAATGAATAAAAAAATATGAGTCATAGCTTAATTATTAAAATTGAAATAGTCTGAAGTTGTGAAATGAAATTTTGATTCATTAAACCTCGACTATGGAGTTTAATCGGACACAATAATTAAAAAACTTTTCATGCCACCAGTGTCACATTTTTTTTTTCAACTGACAAAATTTAAAACAAAATACACTCTATATGTTATATACTACAATATTATGAGAAAATTTAGCACAAGGTGCTCTTTGAAAGTTTAATTTAGTGAAATAGTATGTATTTCATTTTAAATAACAGAATAAGTCACATTAAATGTTTTTGTATACAGCATATATTATTTAACATAGATATTATTTGCAATAAAACGAAACGTTTGTGTTAGATCTGTTTGGGATAGACCCCAGTCTGAAATGTCCGATTAGTCCTCATAGAATTTCGAGCTGCATTTAGGCTTATTGTTAAACAATATAAGAATACACATTGTTTCAGACAATTAAATACACTAACTCAATATGAGTGAAAATTCGAACTGTGTCAGTACTCGAACCTGTGATCTTGAGCTTAACGTGCTTCTGCTCTGCCATTGAGGCACCCTTGCAACTTCTCACATTTAGACATGTTAGTAGCAGTCATCGGCCAGCAGTTATTCAGTTTCGGATGGCAATAGCAACGAGGCATTAATAATTATTCATCAGTCTGTAATTAATTATATATTAAAGAACATAAACACTACATCTAATTACTTTATTTACAATATAAGAACGCACATTATTTCAGACAATTAAATACACTAAACCAACATGAGTGAAAAACTGACATGGGCCAGGACTCTAACCTGGGACCTTCAGCGTTACGTGCTGCTGCTCTGCCACTGAGCTACCAAGGTCGATATCCTAGCCTGGCAAGTTCTCACATGTACACATTTTGAAAACAGTAATCGGTCAGCAGTTCTGCAGTTTCAGATGACAATAGTAACGATGAATTAATAAATATTTATCGGTCCGTAGTTAATTATAAATTAAAGCATAAAACACTACACCTTATTACTCTATTTAAAATATAAAAACACACATTATTTCAGACAATTAAATACATTAAACCAACATGAGTGAAAAATTGACCTGAGCCAGGATTCGAACCTGGGTAGTGGTGTTTCAGATGTCGTGTTTATATGCTTTAATATATAATTAATTACGGACCGATGAATAATTATAAATTCAACGTTGCTATTGTCATCTGAAGCTGCAGAACTGCTGACCGAAGACATGTTTCCAACATGTATAAATGTAAGATGTTGCCGCGCTAGGATATCGACCGGGGTGGCTCAGTGACACAGCAGCAGCACGTTACGCTGAAGGTCCCAGGTTTGAGTCCTGTCCCAGGTCGATTTATCACTCATGTCGGCTTAGTGTATTTAATTGTCTGAAATGTTTGTTCTTATATTGTAAATAAAGTAATCAGATTTAGTGTTCATATATTTTAATATATTATTGTAAAACAGCTTATGTAACACTAACTCATAATAATGATTGCAAATGAATAATATTAATTAAAAGCTTCATAATCGTATGTAATAATCGTATGTTATTATGTTATCAAAAGAGGATTTTTTTTAATCTTAAAAGAACCCATAGCTAGGGTTAATAATGTTTTGATTCTTAATTTACAGCCAGCTAATGAAAAAACAAGACCGAAAAATCATGCGTCAAGCATAGATTATGAAACACTTTCCAATACATTCAGAATATTGTAGTAAAACTTCACCGTGTAATAAGGTAAATGATGATAATTAAGTAAACCATCGGGGAAACACATAAAACATTTGGAAACTCAATTTCGCCAATTACCATCTATAGTCGGAAAAGATCTCAAATTCATTTGGGAATCTCGGTATATGATCTATCGATTTGTAAGGTGTATACATAGAGCCTATTATGCAAAAATTAAGTTCAATTAGGGAATGCTTTCAAAGTTAAAAATTCCCTTTCTGAAATTTCCATGAAAAAAAAGGGAAAAGTACTCGAATTATTTTGTACAGCTCTGTATATAATATATATAATTTATACACGCCAAATAATATGCAAAAAAAATATATATAATTAAAAACGTATACCACAACTGAAAACTCATTTCCAGCAATTATCGCTCATAGACAGTATACTGTAACCGAACATTTTTGTGAGTTCTTGTATATGAACGATGAATGTTATGCACACAATATTCTATAGTAAAATTTTTGTGGTACACCTCAGCGACATACATGAATTTAAATATATTTGAAATAGTGCACCATTATTAAAATACATTGCAAATGATTTTTCACTGGACGCAGTCTTGCGTTTTCTAGCACGCTGTGCTAGAAAACGCACAGTGAGACAAATTGCTCTTTGTCTCACTGAAGAAGAATCTCGCTTGTGGATTCGAAATAGCTGTTTGCTGCTTTTTTGTGTATTATTTGTGAATTTTTAACGTTGGTTTTCTGCCTTTTAATAATAGAGAGTTCAAATGATGGAGTTCTGTACGTGCGAAGCTGTGTTGATAGGTAGGTGTTTGCGTAGGTAGCGGGTAATGATACCTTTATTAGCTGATATTGATTCGCAACCCAAGTTATATCACACATACTAACAAATAACATATCTATAGTGCATTAATTAGAGACATAGATGCAATAAAATGGGATTCGTTGAGAAAATTTTGGACAAAAAACAAATTTCATGAGCTAGCTATTATTACCAACATGGTGTTTGTTTACTTGTCTAATTCGAGTGAGCAAAATTATCCAAACGAGTTTTGCTAAGTTCTGAATTGTCGGTTGCTTTAGTTTAGAAAAAAACTTCTGATATGAGTATGCACCTTGTACGTATGTCACTGTTCTGGTATATACATTTGCCGTTTCATCTCTTATCAGGTGCATATCAACTTATGGAGTCATACTGAAAACGGGTTAATCATCAAAAGATAGAAATAAATACTATCGGAGAAAAAATATCCAAATAGGGTTAGACACACGGTTTTAATTTATATAATACGAAATGTAAAATACCATTTGGATTTTTGGGAGGTTCTTTGGAAATTTATATACTTTATTTTGTCATACTTTTAGAAAATGAACCTAGCTTTTTGAAAATTCTATGTCGACAATAAAATTGCTTTACATATTTAAATTCAGCATGTGAAAAAGATCGATTTACTACTCTTGATAAATTTTAAGTCTAAGTGGTTAGTGCAAAATAAATTTTTGCAACTTAATTAATTAAAGTAAAAAGAAACAATGGGTAATTAAGGTATATGGGCTTTAATAATTTATGAATTTTATTACTTTTGTTTTATATAACATTTGCAATGTTATTAAAAATATAGGGTTTACGTATACCTTGGATTAAACTGGTCATGAAATATTAAAACAAAATTAATGTAATTATTAAAAAATCTTAAATAGAATTTCCGTTTTAACGCGGATTCCATTTCGAAATTTGTTTTTCTTTTTATAAGCAAGTATGTAAGAACGAGAACGTTGAGAATTAATAAATTAGGTTGATTGAAAATCCACATCAGCTATTTCGTGTATTCAAGATGATATATTTATGGATTTTTAGGTTAATAGCATTTATAGTCTCAAAAATTTTTTTTTATAGTTATAGTAGCATTTTCTTAACAAACTAATGACTATATAATCATGTAGTAAAATCACTAATTATCGTTAAAATACAGATGGAAATGATTAAAGTGGTGAAAACAGAACCCAAAAAGGCTTATAAAAACGTTTTAATACCATGATTGACATGTTTCGAACGCACAAACGGTGCCATTACCAAGATCTACAAGATAAGCAAACTATTCTCGCAAAAAAATGAAAAACATAAACCACGAAATCACGTGTGTAAAATGTGTGTTCACAAATTGTTTTTCAATTAAAAGAAAAGCAATACTGAAATATTAATTTTCCGTTTTACAACTGACTATTTTTAACTACCTGCTTTTATTATACATTTGATCTCGTGGATTATGTTTTTCAAGTTTATTTTCAAATTTTTGCGAAAATAGTTTGGTTATGGTATAGAGCTTGATAATGGCGCCGTTTCTGCGTTCGAAACGTACCGATCATTATAGTAAACGTTTTTTATAGACTCTTTTGTGTTCTGTTTTTATCACTCTAATCTTTTACATTTGTATCTTAAACTAATGACTGTTAGTAGAAATTAAAATCATTTACATAATCAAAATCTTTACTTTATATGCCGAAATCTGCAGCTTTTAAAATTTCTCAATCCTTTTTAAAATTTTTAACTTTAGCTACAAAAGAAAATGAATTTTCTCTTCATGATATTTTATGATTACCGTGTGGCCTAATTCTTATGTATGTGGGATTTTGTAAAATTGGATATGTACCAGTGCCAGGTGTTTGAAAATGTATTAAGTTGTTTGACCAGTACATAGCGGTGAAAAATAATCTTCTCCTTAAAAGTTTATTGAAATTAAAAAAATAATAGAAAGTTAAAGAAAATATTTTTTGTAGATATTTCTAAAAAAAGTATATATCCTTTGTTTAAGAAAAATAGATAATTACGTAATACCCGTATATACTATCTATATGTATATATATAAAGAATAAAAGTTGATAAAAGTTTTTAAAAAGTTGCTGGGAGAATTTGTCTTTGTTATTCTAATTAAAACTCAATGACTTTCTTTTTTCTCTTCGTTAACTTCTATAATTAGAGAAGGATCATTAGCAAAGTACTGATTCATATGCTAATTAAAGCTTTTCTATACTGTAATTTTCGGAAAAAAATGTCTTTTTTTTTGTTTTACTAAATATATTATTATTATGTCAATATTAAACAAGTAATATAAAAACTTTTTTTTTTAAGTCAATTCCTACTTAGGTCAAATAGAAATTTTTTTTTCCAGCGATCTACACGCTTCGCCACTGACGGTATTTATTCCTAAATTTATATCCTGCTAAATATCTTACATAAGAGAAATTTTTGAAATGTATTAAAAATTAAATAAAAAATAAATAGCTAAAATACCAAAAATTAATAGCTCGAAAAGTATTTCTCACAAAATTGTTAGACAAACTGCGTTAGAAAGGAAAAAAAAAATTGTATTTTTCTTGATATAAATTTAAAATCTAATGATTATGCCGTTTTTCAAATATTGAATTTCAAAAATTACCAACCTTCACAATAAAGTGTCATAGCGATGTTACAGTTAAAGATAATACAGTTTTTTTTCAAATATTAATTAATTAATTAAATTTTATTATTTAATTTTAGTTTTATACTTCATTTCTGTTCAAAAGTATAGACTCACTCCACATTTATAGTCTCCTTCGCCCGCGAGCCGCCTGATCTTCGTCCGTGAACAGCCAGCCCCATCATCTTTTTACGTGTGAAGGTGAGTCTATACTTTTGAACAGAAATGAAATATAAAATTAAAATTAATTAATTAAATTTAATGAATGAATTAATATTTGAAAAAAACTGTATTAACATCAATTGTCATCCAGTACAAGATTAAAAAAAATTATTTAAACTTGATAGGATGAATAGAAAATATTTTATTAACGATTGAAAATTTGAACAAGATATATAAATATATAGAGAGTGTGAGCTAATAGTAGGAATTGAATGAATGAATGAAAAATGTTTTGAATTTGAAATACATTTTTTAAATTTTTAAAAAAATTAATAAAGAATAAAATTTATTCTATAGATATTTTTTGCTGAGTGCTCGACATCAATTTAGTAAAAATAATTTATTTAAAAAAAATTACTAGAAATTAAGTGCAATAAAATATTTCTAATAAGTATACAGATATATGAAGTATTAATAAAAAGGCAATTTATCAAAATAACTTTTTAAATGTCATAAACTATGGTTTATTATAACAGCAAAACCTCGATAACCTGTTACCCCTTGAGACACGACGATAGTGACGCTTTAAACAGGATGGCGCTACAAACAAATTACTTCTTTTATAAACACAGTCCAACATAGTTGTAATTTATTTATGTCTTCGGTTTGTCTGGCTGTCTGGCTCAGCTCTAATTCTCGTAAATATATTTGGATTACCATGAGCTTCTTATACACTGTAAAAAAAATTTCTGAGGTTACTAAATTTTTTTTAGTAAATTTGTATTTCACGGAATTTTTTAGCAACCGTTATTATAAACCGTACTCGTTACTAGTTGTTTTCTAGTAATTCTTACAGATTTTCTTGTAACTGAGTAAAAATACAAAAAATGTTTTAGTAATTGGATCAATGAGAAAAACTAAAATTTTTTAGTAGATCCACCGATTTTTTTTTTTTACAGAGTATGTTATTAAGGTACTATAGAACGTTCTCTATTGAAAATGAAGTATGTAGCATTTATAATTATTTTACAGATACACTCAAAGGAATTCTGTTTCATTATGGGCGACGTTTAAAACGTGTTTGCAGTGTAATTTAATGATGTTACACTATTTCAATCACAATGAAACTGACATACATTACTAATGCGTACGACAAAATGCTTACTGTAGGATATGATGTGCATGTCATTTATCGTTCACTTACAGGGAAACACAAAAGAATTAAATTACCGTATGTCTATAAACGATGATAGCTTGAAGTGCCTTTTCAGTTCTGATATGCGCTTTTAATATTTTTTTTCCATATTATGTGGTGTGTACAAATTCGATAGATCATTTACAAGACTTTCCAAAAGAATACGTAAGCATAGCTGAATTGCTTAAGGATTGTTTTTAATTGTGTTATTCACTTCTCAGGAAGTAAATATAGTATATTAGGAGATGTTTGTAGAATATAAATAAATAAATTCATATGTAGGGCTATGCAAAAAACTGGTTACATTGCCGCCTATAAATGATAATTTCTGGAAGTGTATTTTCAGTTGTGTTATGCGTCTTTATATGATTTAAATTTTTAATTAACATGTGGTGCTTATAAAAATCTGTAGATAATATAGAAGGCTGCACAAAACTAGTTTCGGACATTTCAGTCTGTTGATGGAAATTGGTGAAGGTGGATTTTCGATTTTATTATACGTTTTCTAAGTCAGATTACCTTTATATAATCCCAACAGACAGTCTATCTGACCTATACGCAATGAACAAATTTGATGTAACAAACTACTTTAGACATAATCCAAGAATTACAACACACAACTAAATCCTTTCTTTTTAATTGTGTAAAATGTCACTCAGGAGTAGAGAGTAATGAGTTGGCGGAC
Source organism: Maratus michaelseni (assembly GCA_963931845.1). Lineage (NCBI taxonomy): Eukaryota > Metazoa > Arthropoda > Arachnida > Araneae > Salticidae > Maratus > Maratus michaelseni. The sequence goes on from OZ007588.1 coordinate 467,184,740, forward strand.
CAATTGGCAAAATCCGCAGTTTCAGATATTACGTTACCTTATAAAGTCTTACCACTACCAGCTTCACCATTAAAAATGGATCTCAAACTTGATCTTCTCCGGAGCTGGGGCTGGTAACAGCGATAGACAGCATAAGCCATAGGACGATATACAAAAGAATTTCTACCACAACTTTTCAATAATAATAGATACCTGTACTTATTTTCAACTAATCATGGTCCTTTTCAGCAATACTTATATATAATATTAACAAAAGAGACTCTCCTCTTTGAATCTGCGGTTCTCCTTTACTTACTTACAATATATTGTCAGCTGTACACTCACTTCTCATTACCACATTAAAAAACCAGACAGCATGTCATTAGAAAATTGGCTGACCTACTTATTAGATAGACCCGTTCTATTAAATAAAACAATAGAGTGTATAAAATTTATAGAAAAAGGCGAATTTTTATTTACGAACCCACTTCCATTCTGAGCCATCTCACTCGTCGCGCTATTCTTTGGTCCGGTTGGCCTGGATTCTGCGCTTTGCGGTTTGGTGCTTTTAAATATGTAAATATGTAAATAGTAATTGGTTCTCAATTTTTGTATTCAACTGAAAATCATGCATTTATTATATTGATATTGTGGTTTTATTAGTTTCGATATTGGTACTAATGTGAAGTTTTGGGAAATAATTTGGCAGAATACGTGTACTGTATAATAGTATATTATACGTTATCGTTTGCAACTATACCTTATGGTGTATGTGTTTAAAACACCTGTTTCTTCCGGAAATGGAAATTACATTTTTGTCCGTCAGTTTTTACGAATCTTGGATGCGCATTTAATACAGTATTCACTTTCATAACCGATTGCACTTACAAGTTTTTAAAGACTTTTTCCAGTAAATCCAAATTTACTCCTGGTAACCCGTCTAAGTGCAATAAAAAAGTATGAAGAGTTAACGTGCTATTGTTTAAATGGAATTACGATGCTAATGTTTTACAGTATTTTGTTTGTATAAAGTATATTTTATTCGGAAAATGTATTTCATTTTAATTAAAAATCAAACGCAAATAGAGTTTTCATAAATAACTGTAAAAAATTTATACACTCATCGCAGTCGCTATCTTTGAAGAATATAAATGTGCTAACATCATCATTATATAACTATGTTCCGAAGAATGTTACAACCAAAGATTATTACATTTAGGCTGATCTAAAGAGAGGTTCTATTTCTCTGGGTCAAATGGTTTATATTTTTTTTTTGCATCCATCAAGTGTGTAGATTGTTGTTCTAAAGCGGTTTCATGATATTCCAATTCCTTACAATCTTTTTTTGCTCGTTGAACGTAACACCACAGCAGCCAGTGTGCGATATTCATCTCTTTTTACTGAGAAAAGTACCAGGTCACGCTTTTCTATGGAAGCGTCGAAATATCCCTCCATAAGAGCGAACCTTCTATAAATAACTTTTTAATCATAGATTATAAAAAAAAAATTGAGTGTTCGACTGAATTTTAGTTCTGACAACTCAAGTATCATAATTCTATAAGCACTAGGAAATTTTACGTGCTCAAGTCTCATCTGACATGGGAATGTAATGCTTGAGACCAGATGGTAGGTACTTTAACATCCACTCGAGATACAATTGGAAAGACTGGAGATATACCCGGCTGAAAGAGGTCATATCGTTTACTTGATCATTAGAGAGCTAACTGTGAGCTTCTTTGAATTCTCGCTAGCGAGACGAGCTGACGAAGCCTGGACGTAGGCAGGTTAACGTGAGATAGCCGTAGGAAACCGGGACTCACGTTTCTATTTTGCCGGGAGAAATAATCTGTCTCCTGAAGAAGTAATAAAATTTGCTAAGAACTTTAGTGAAGCCCAGCCCATGGACAGTATGCGAGACTGTCGACAGACTAATTTAATTTTAGTCTCGGTGTATGAGAGTGAAGTTTATGTCTAATTGTTCTTTCTGTGATGTTCTGTAGCTTTGGTGCAATAAAAAAAGCTTTAAACAGCCGTCCTGCAATCAAGTCAATTTCGACGTGTCGTGACGCTACGCCAGAAACCAAATTTCTACGCGCAGCTCTACGCTCAACGTTTATTCCGCCTCGAAACCATGTCGAAAAAAATGCATCTCTAAACAATATCGAAAAAGCCTCTCAAAGCTATGACGAAAAAAGAAATCTCGAATATATCTTCAAACCGCCTCGAAATCATGGTTTTCAAACTGGGCGAACATTTTTCTCGAGACCTATTCGACCGGTTTCCTTGATTTTTTTTAGAGAAAAGCAATCGTTTTTGCTGGATTGTATACTGCCAAAATGTGTAATTTTCATTTATTATTTTTTCAAGATCGCAAAATTAAAAAAAAAGGCAAAAAATGACCTATTTTGCTTAAATGGCCAACCACTATTTTTTCCAAAATTAACTTTTAAATATTGGTTAAAGCTCCAGAAAATATAATGCCCTTTCATTATTTGGCGACCAAATTTATTTCAGACGCTTCTCACCGAAAAAAACGGTCGCCCGATTACAAGTTCACGTTCCGCACTTGCAGGTACTCCCCATTGAGCAAAGTATATTCTTCTTCTTTTTTTTACGCACAAAAATTTAAATATATAAAGGAAATGTTAATAAATATAATAAAAATAATCTAAATGTGATATGTCTTTTCTTTGTAACCAAAAAAAAAAAAAAATAAAAAATAAAAAAAATAAAAGAACAAAAAAAAAATCTTAAAAATTATGCAAATTTTAGACCAAAGAAGCAGAACCTACTCTTAATGCTTTTCACTTTTGAAAAATTTCAAAACAAGTACAAAGGACCGAATGATTTAAAACGACTGGTTTAAAACAGAATATGCACTGGATTTAAATTAAAACATATATTTTTAAATTTAGATTTAAATTTATTTATATAAAGAAATCCTTATATATTATTTCTCCTGTCAACATCCCTTTTACTCAGAAAATATGAAACGCAGAACAACGAATGATATACCATATGAAAGGTTTTAGAACAGGCTTCTGACATAGCTCCCTTAACAATTCGTTTAAACATGTTTTTTATTAAAATTTGCTGAAATTAAAAAATTAAATAGGCATTGTTTTCATGAAAGAAATGAAAGGTTTCCCTGAAATTATTGTTGCCAAAAAAATAAAATAACACATTATATGATGCTCATAGCAATTATTATAAAAAACACCGCACGGGTTTATTTTATACTTATGATTAAAAAGCGAAATTGAAATTGAAATGTTTAGATTTATATTTCTAAGTCCCATGGTTTTCCCGAAGCGGATGACGTCATCCTCTAATGCAGTCAAAATACGATTGTTAATTTTTTTTTTCTCGCGCGTGCCTTTAGCAATCTTGGATCAGTTTTTAGTCTAACTTTGATGGAATAAATTAGATGATATTCTGGCTTGACTAACAACTAAATGTTGTTTGCAGATATTTTTATCCTTGCTTTTTCTTTAGAAGTTTAAACCTGCATCTAATAAATATTACATATTGATAAAAAATGATACTTCTCTATTATCCCGTCGACCACTTTTCATAACAAAAGACTATCGCCAAATAAACGGGAGAACGTTGCCATTGGAATATCAAAAAATAAATAAAATATAAGAATTTAAGGACACAATTGTTATTTTAATTAATAAAATAACTACTAAATCAGTAAAACATAATGAAAAATACACGCAAATGTCGAATGTAATACCACTAGATTAACAAATACGCGTAACAAACACGCATAATAATTCTGACATCAAGTAAATGGGATTGCGGTAATTGATAGTAAATTTTCGGCGTTTAATCTTACAGTTTGGCGGTAGTTTTTTGTTATGAAAAGCGGTCGACGGGTTAACTGAGAAGTACCTAAAAATATTAGATTTCAGTGCGAAATCTTCGCACGGGCCCTCTGGTTTATTAATAATATTAATTCTGAAAATATCTCATATCAATAATTGAAGTTTGAAATGAATAATAAATATTCTACAGCCTAACCATATATTAAAATTCCATTCACAAAACTATCAAATTCAATTTATTTGTAAATTTTTTACAATGCAAATCAAAATACTACGTTTTAAAACAATACGCGTTATTACATAAGAATATCTTTTCATAAAGACGTAAAAAATATACGGTTTGACTGAAAAAAATTAGTTTTATTAAGCCATAAAATATTAGATATCCTTCATATAAAGTAATAGCATTTATGTTCCTACAACTCAATTAAGAAAAGCCTAAAAGGATTTTCTTCCTGCGTGTACAAGACATGAAGAATTTAAGATATTTGTGTCTTTTTATCCATAGGAAAAAATATGGTTGTTTCATTTATCTCTTTCTGAAGAAAGTAATTTATTTATATCTTTTATACTTTGAAAGGTAGATTCAATAAAGAGACGTTTTTTATACCTTCAAAATTAAAACAAGCTACGAAATAAAAATAAAAGAACGTCACCTAGCAATATTCATAGTAAAAAAAAAAAAAAAAAAAAAAAAAAAAAAACAAGGACGAAAAATCATGTGTCAAGCATATATTATGAAACACTTTCCAACACAGCCAGAAAACTGTAACGAAACTTCACCGTTAAAAAAGGTGAAAGGAGATATGTAAGTAAAGAGTTTAGAAAACATAAAACCACATTGAAAAATACAGTTTTCGAAATGACCTTCCATTGCAAAAAAAGTAGTCGAATTATTTTGTGCAGCCCTGTATATGATCAATAGATGTGGATATATAGTATGATAAAATTTAGTTCAGTTAGAATATTCACATTGAGCAATTTTAGCCAATCGATGGAAATGCACTCGTAATATTTTGTACAGCCCTGTATATTATCTGAAAACTTTTGTACACACCACATATTAAGCTAAAAGGCACCTTAAAACTCACTCGCAATCTTTTGTACAGCCCTGTATATTATCTAAAACTTTTGTACACACCACATATTAAGCTAAAAGGCACCTTAAAACTCACTCGCATCAATTACCAACCGTAAACGACAATGTATCTTTTTCTTCGCGTAGCCTTTTTCTTCGCGTATGTGAATTTATTTATATTCCACAAACTTCTATTAATTTACTAGATATAGGTTCAGCAGGAAAATGCATAACACAATTAAAAACTACCCTTAAGCAATTCATTCCCATAGTCTGTAATACTTACGGATTCCCCTGCACTGCAAAAAATAACTGTTGATTTTACAGTATAAAACTGGCACCCAAGCTGCCAGTATTATACCGTAAAATTAACAGTATTAAATAGTAAAATAAGCAGTAATACGCTTGCACGGCAGCGTATTACTGATTATTTTACTATTTAATACTGTTAATTTTACGGTATAATACTGGCAGCTTGGGTGCCAGTTTTATACTGTAAAATCAACAGTTATTTTTTGCAGTGTGTGTAGCCCTGTATATGAACAACCAAGTTTACAAACACATACGTACTATGAAAAAATTTAGTTAAACTTAAAAACTCAAACCAAACTTAATAACGCCCTTATCATACGTAGACGGTAAATATCGAACATGTACAGTAACCGATATCTTTTGTGTGTCCCTGAAAATAAACGCAAGGTAAACCACACTTTCAAGAGAGCAATTTATAGTGTACCTCAGTAATGCATTTAATTTTCATTATGTTTCAAATAGTAAAATATCACTCAATTTTTCTGCAAACGATTTTTCCGCATAAAACAATATGTAACAAAGTCCTTTTGTTTGACCCTTGTGAATGAATAATTAATGCTTTGTGCCCCATATATTCTACAAAAAGCATGTTTTAATGCGCTTCATAATTATATATCAATTTCATCCTGTTTTAAATGACGTAGCATCATCAAAATGCACTTGAAACGATTATTTCCCGTTGAATGTAATGTAACTGAATACTTTTGACTGTCCCTGTAAAAAAAAAACTATAAGTACTACAAACTTCAGTTGAAATAGGGAACATGCTATAGTAAACGACAATGACATAGAAAAATTTCATTATCGATACGCGTATATTTACCCGAGTTAGAGCACGGCCAGACGGAAAGACGAACAGACAAACCGAAGTCATAAACACTTTTCATCTAGGTTGGAAAGTGTTAAAAAGAAAAAAACAACGAAAAACGTTTTGTATACAGATAACAAAAAATACTGATGAAAATTCTTCAATTTTCATCTCGATTGAGTGTTTGCCTTGAAATCATAATCGGCTGTGGATCTGAAGAAGGGTCGGTTTTATATGATGCGAAACGAATTCAGAGTGTTCATTTTTAAATTTTTATGGTTTCACAAAGGATTGACAAAGGTTTCTACCTGAATTACCTGACGCCAGTTTTTCACTGCTTTTTTTACTACTTAATGAACATTAGTGTTTTCGACGGTTATTAATGATTATTATATATTGCGATTTTCATAAAGTAAATGAATGTATGAATAAATCTTTAAAATGTTTTCATGATTAGATTAATAAACTAGGGGGCTCTTCCCCCTACGAGCTACGCTCGCCAACCCACGTTCTGACACCGTGTGATTTAAAAACACTCTGATTTGATCAACTGTAAAACGATTACAGAAGATTGTATTATAATTAAACGACCAGTGGCGATCTGCTGTAACCGGGTGTCCATTCATTTTCCTTTGACTGAGGGATTTTAAGGTCGATTCAACTGCTGTCGAAACAGCTAACAACTGTTTTCCTGATTGATTAAATAAGGAATTAAAAATTTAAAAATCAACTTGCGTGAAATGGTTAAGTAAACAATGTCGCTGCATTGGAGAATTTTATAACGATGCTATAGAAAATTGGTTACTTCTCCATTATCCCGTCGACTACTTTCTGTAAAAAGAAAAGAACTGTCGCCAGAATATATCATTTAACACCAAACGTGCATGATCGTGGCGTCGCGTTGCATTCAGTTGGCATCAGATGCGTTACACTTATTAGTTATTTCATCGAGGGATTTTTAATTCAAGGTTTATTTGTATTATTGATACTCCTCCATTCTCCCGTCGATCAATTTTCATTAAAAAAATAATAAAAGAAAACTATCGCCAAACTGTAACGCCAAATAAACAAATAGAAGAATTTTGGGCACAGGTGTCATATACGCACCACGTTGGAGCGATTTTCTTCAACCGCCAATTTGGCGATAATTTTGTTTTTGAATAAATTGTTGTTTATTTACTTTTATTTTTTATTTTAATTCTATAAATTATTTTTATTATGTATATCAATATTTATTTATATCAAAATATCGTTTATTATTCCTTTTTTAAACTAATAGAAGCTATTTCATTATTTTATTTTTCTATTAAAATAAAAAATCACGTGTTATTATTGCATGCTATTTGAAACTAATATTGAAAAACAAAGTTTTCGTCAAATTGGCGGTTGAAAAAAAATCGCGCCAACATGGTGCGTATATGACATTTGTGCCGAATTCTGCCATAGGAATCTCAAAAAAAAAATAAAATAAATAAATAAAAATAAATAAATAAACAAACAAATAAATAAAATACAAGAAATTCGGAAAAACCCCACTCACCAAAGTGTCAACTATCAGTAAGTTTAAACAATAAAATTTACAATATATTAATGAAATCAGAAAAAAAGTCTTAGATATTTATTTACATTATTTTTCTTAATTATCTCTCTCGGCTGGTGAATAAATGTTTGTGATGTCAGTTGAAACTGAACTATTGTATGTAACTGTTCATCGCAACATTTTTCAATGCCTTTTCTTTTTTAAAATCATGGCACTGACGTTTAAGGATGCAATGGTTATTTTAATTAATGAAATAATTAATAAATCAATGTAACATAATGGAAAATTTATGTATATGTTAAATTAAAAACCACTTGATGCTATAACAAACACATGTATTGCCTATGACGTCAAGTGAATGTGACGCCACATTCATGCATTTTTGGTTTTAAATCCTATAGTTTGGCGATAGTTTTTTGTTATGAAAAGTGGTCGTCGGGATAAAGGAGAAGTACCATGTTGTTAATGATATTTTAACAATTTAATAGTTATTTCGGTATTTTAAAGGTAATTATTAAACGTAAAAGTATAGTTTTTAATTTAGAGGAAATATTATTTACACTGTTTTAAAATTTGCAATAACAGGTAAAAGATTTGTCGAAAAAAATTAATCTCTGGTGTAAATATAATTTTTAATTGAAATTGTTTGGAAATATTGCTATTTGAGCATTTTAAATATGACGTAAGTTTCCCTACATAATGCTTTGAAAACGCCTAATAATTTAATTATTTCTCGTTTTAATATTCAAGCGCAAGTATATTTTTTATTATGTAATTTTCTACATTTACTGCTTTTATCACGTGATCATTTAATTATTATTTTAAAGTTTTATTTCTGTTTTTAATAGTCACGTGTAAATACATTTCTTAATTGAAAGGGAATATTATTATATGCGCTATTTTACAAATTGGCAACAATTCAAATAATGGATTTTATGAAATATGAAATAAATATTCATCAAAATAATAAAAATTTTGAATAAAAAATTGAAATATAACTCCAAAAAATTACTCAAATTAAAAAAATAATTGCAATCTGCACACCGCAAACGTGCCAACTATATCCTTACAAATTATGGTTAAATTCCTGTGCATAGTTTTCGTTCCTATAAAAATTTTTTCAGAAAACTGTTTGGACCAACTTTGATTAAAAATATCTCTTAAAATAATTCTTCGATTTAAAAACTGTCTGCTTCAGCGTGTTTATCGAACATTTCTTTATAAAATTACCAATTTTTAAATTTTTATCTGTAATGGTTTTCTGGATATTAGTACAGAAAGACTTCAAGGCACAAAATCTTCATTGACAGCGGCTGCGGCGGCGGTGGTTACTTTTTTTTAATATAGAGAGATACCGTTCATTCATTTGAATGAAACTAAACAGAAAAAACGTTTTCACTTTTAATTTGAAGATGTTTTAAAAATATGAATGGGATTTCACAATCTTTAAAAGTAAAAATTTATTGTTAAATATTCATGGTTTCGTTGCACGCTTCTAGACATCTGCTTTTGTCAATCAATATTTTCGTCATATGAAGGGATTAGAATGACGGTGGATTAAGTCAATATTTAGTAATTTGATAAATGAAGGGTTTCGTGAAACTTGTCGTACTGACCTTGCATTAAGTGGTCCAATTTGTTTTGCCCTCTATCGTCTCCCTAAGTGATCTATTTGACTGTCACACTGAACGGAAATTAATATACATTCAATAAATATAGGGTTATCTAGATTTTTAAAAATTTTGACTTACTCCACTGTACATATATAACTGGGTTGTTTCAACAGAGTTATTTTTTAACACTTTACAACGTAGTTTAAAAGTGTTCAATTTATCTGGCTGTCAGTCTATCCGTCTGTCCGTTCTCTAACTCCCGTAAATATACCCGGATTGCCATGCAATTGATGTACGTTATTAAGGTTTACCATGGCATGTTCAGTAATGAAAATGAAGCACTCATAGTTCATTTAGAGGGGCCCGCAAACGAATTCCGTTATATTGTGGTCTATAGGAAAAAACGTTTGTGAAGTATTTTAATGATGTCTATTTTAAACATATTTAAATCGATATATATCACTGAAGTGCACTACAAGAGGCTTACTATAGAATATTATTTGTGTAGCACTTATAGTTAATTTATTGAGGCAAAAAAAAGAATTCCGCTACAGTATGATATATGGAAAAATCTGTTGCGTTGTATTTTAATAAAGTTACTCTATTACAAACATAATGAAAATGTTATAAATTTCTGTGGTGCGCTAAAACATGCTTTCTGTAAAATATGGAGTACAACACATTTATCATTCATTTACAAGGTCACACAAAATATTGCATTACATAATAATCCATAAGGACAAACTGTCTGCAGCATATTTTAATTTTGTTACACAAATTTATACATGATGAAATTGAAATACATTACTGAAGCTCACTACAAGATGCTGGTAGTAGAATAAGATACGCATAGCATTTATCATTCATTTACAGGGACACACAAATAATATCGGATACAGTACTATTTATTGGCGATAGTTGCTGTAAGTGCATTTTCAGTTATATAGTATGAGTTTTTTACCTGCAATTAAATTTTGCATACTACGTGGTGTGTATAAATTCTATAGATTATACACAGGGCTACACAAAATAATTCGTAAATATTAGGGAGTATGGGCCTGAATAGCTTAAATGTGGTTTTTAAATAAACTATCTATTTTCAAGCTGAACTATATTTAGTGTAATAAGAGATGTTTGTAAAATACAAATAAAATCATATACATAATCACGTACAAAGAACTGGATGCTTGGTATTTATGGATGATAATTGCTGGAAGAATGGTTTCAGTAGTTAGAAGCATGTTTTCTCCTGAATTAAATTTTAGCTTAATATGAAACTTGTATAAAAATTTATAAATAATATACAGGGCTTTAAAAAATTCAAGTTCGTTTTCGTCTATTGCTAGAAATTGCTGAAGGTATATGTTGTTTAGCACACTATGTATAGATTATATACAAATATATAAATCATATACACGGCTGTACAAAGGAAATGGAGTACATTTTCGGCTATAGGCGGCAATTTCTAAATCTGGTTTACAGACGTGTTAATCGTTTTCTTAAATGTTTACTTAGGAATCTTCTTTAGCTTAGTAAACGACGAAATTTTGTTAAAATATTCTGGAAGAGTTGAAAAATGTTTCATAATCTACTCTTGACGCATGATTTTTATTTCTTGTTATTGCTATTTTAGATAATGCTTAATCCTTTGTGCAGGCTCTCTACTTATGCCACTTATCACGTTATGTCGTTACTATGATTCGTGTGTAAATCCGTGATGTAGGTTTGCCACAAATGACTGTTTTTTAACACTTTCCAACCTAGTTGAAAAGTGTTTATGACTTCGGTTTGTCTGCAGTCTGGCCGTCTGTCCGTGCGTAATTTATATATTACTTGCGTAAATATACTTGGATTGTCCTGAAATTTTTGTATATTATTGTCGTCTACTGCAGCATGTTTCCTATTTCAACTGAATGGTGTAGCACTTACAGTTTTGTTTTACAGGGACAGTCAAAAGTATTCCGTTACATTACAGTCAATGGGAAATAATCGTTTCAAGTGCATTTTGATGATGATACGCCTTTTGAAACATAATGAAATTGATATATATTTATGGAGCGCTTTAAAACATGCTTTTTGTAGAATATGGGGGACAAAACATTTATTATTCATTTACAGGGTCAAGCAAAATAATTCTGTTACACATTGTTCGCCGGGGAAAAATCGTTTGCAGTGTAATTTAATGATGTTTCACTATTTCAAACATAATGAAAATTATACGCATTACTGAGATGCACTATAAATTGATCGCTTAAAAGTATGGTGTGCATTGTGTTTATCGTAGATTTACAGGGACACACAAAAGAATTCGTTTAGAGTACATGTGCGATAATTACAGTCTATGTGTGATAAGTGCGTTTTCAAGTTTGGTTTGCGTTTTTAAGTTTAACTAATTTTTTTCACATTACGTGGTGTGTATAAATTCGGTTGATCAAATACAGAGCTACACAAGGAAATTCATAAGTATTATGCACTATTGGAGTGAATTGCTTAGTAGTTTTTAATTCTATTACGCATTTTCTTTCTGAACTATATTTAGTAGAGTAATATAAGTTTGTGGAATATAAATATATTCATATACAGGGCTACGCAAAGAACAAAATAGATTGTTGTTCATGGTTTGTAATTACTGAAAGTGAGTTTTAAGTTGCTTTATGCATTTTTTATCTGAATTAAATTTTAGCTTAATATGTGATGTCAACAAAAGTGTTTAGATAATATACAGGGCTGTACAAAAGATTTCGAGTGCATTTCTATCGAATTTTGAAAATTGCTAAATGTGAATTTTCAAACTGAACTAAATTTTATCATGCTATGTATTATATATCCAAATATACAGATCATATACAGGGCTGCACAATATAATTCGACTACTTTTTTTGCAATGGAAGGTCATTTCGAAAACTGGGTTTTTTCAATGTGGTATATATTTTCTAAACTGTTTACTTACATATCTTCTTTTACCTTATTTAACGGTGAATTTTCGTTACAGTTTTCTGTATGTGTTGGAAAGTGTTTCATAATCTATGCGCATGATTTTTCGTTCTTGTTATTATTTCGTTTACAACTACTTCCAACAATAATTTCCGCTGTAGATTTCTGTTATAAATTTACAACGAAAATAGTAGTTAGAAAAATCGTTCTTGAAAAAATCAAGACGTACGCAGAGTGTTAAAGATGGGCAAATTTCTTAGCTTAACATCAACGTTAACAAGTTATAATAAAACTGTCACTTCTAAGATATATTTTAAACACGTGTACGGTTAATATCTTATTTTTTTACAGTATTTATATTTTTCTTGAATGAAGTGAAGGTCCAAAATTTCTATCTGCTTTTGTATTTAATAATAAAGTTAAACACTCTTGCTAACACTACTTCACTAGTTCATAAAGAATTCAAGATTATAAAGAAATCACCTTTATCATATACAAAGGGAAACATCTCCCATTGAGTTTCACACTTTTAAATGAACAGTATAAATTTATACAAAAAACCATTCCACGTATAAGTTTATATGCATTCATGTGGTATAAATTAAAAGTTTCATTAAAAATTCCCCATTAGTTAATACTTAATATAGTTGTTTTAATCGTTTGTCATATGTCATTCTGCATTTTTACAAGTTTGCAAAACACCATTTATCAAAACTGGTTTTTGTATTTTGTAGCTCTTTTTATACTGAATTTTTCTAAAAGTTTATAAAACATCTTGAAACCAGATTCTTGAAATATTTTTAATCTGTTGTTAAGTGAAGTCAAGCTATATATAATAAATAGTACAAAATTTAATAGATTTATGAAATATTCCATGTTGAAAACTATTAAATATTTTTTTATTTTCATTTTCAACACTTTCCAACATAGTTGTAAAATATTTATGCAACCCTTTGAGGGGTCTCTTGCCCCTCAAAAGCGATGACGTTTTGATCATATGACTTTGAAGATGAGAAAGGATTTTTTTTTTTTTTTTTTTTTTAATGGAAGTAACAATGATTTTTGAATTATAAAAAATAGTATCCTGATTCCAATTATGTAATAATGAAAAGTATTTAAATATTTAACTGTTATTTATTAAAATTTTAAATATATGTACAGTCGGGAAAAAAACTGAACACCCCCACTAATTCTGCAACAAATTATCGTAGAAGAAAGTTACTAGTACTAAACGATTGGGAATAAAGTCTACTTTTAAAAGATGTATACAAAATTTGCTTAAGGGAAATCTAATCGAAACCGGCCCAAACTTTGTTTTTTTTTCAACGGCAACACCCAAGTTTAACATGATATTTTAAATCCAACTATTCCTAGAAACCATATTTCAAGTCATTTGGATGATAAGTTTTTGAATTATAAACATTCAAAATTTAGCGCTTCTAATGTTAAATTACATTTTCATATTTTTATTAATATCTCCTAAAATTATAATTCTAATGTGTTAATTTTTTGTTTGGTTATAATACTAAAAAACCCAAACATAAATACATTGAAGTTGTAATTTTTATAATTTTATAATACGATTTATGAACTATGAAATTAATATTCGAAAAAATTAGAAATTGCAACCTACATTTTTTTTGATGGATTTATATTTTTTATGTTCTGATGCGCAATCAAAATTTCAAATTTTTATTATGCACTTACATAATAAAAAATAATATGCACTAATAAATATGTTATAAATATGCCCTTTTATATATACCAGAAGAAAAAAATAGATTTTCAATATTATTTGTGCGAGGAATTTTTTTTTAAAGCATGTTTTTCTAAGACTTTTCAGCAGCACGCACGCTGAACGGTTAATAAAGAGTTAGAGGGTGTAAGCATTCTACCTCTTGGGTATACCGCAAGTGACAGTGTTTTTTTCACACTTTATGAATTAGATTTTTTACATATAGATGCAGAAACCCTGCACTGAGGAAAATTTCAGAAATCAAAACTGATTTTACATATATCTAAGGTTTTTTTCACAAACACGAGCAATGCCGGGCAGGTAAAGTATGCAAATAAAAAATTGTAATTCATATAAAATTGTTTACCGTAAAGTTTTTACGGGTTCCATCTAGTAATTTATAAAAAAATTTAAATTCTTGGTAACAGAATTGCAAGAAATAAATTTCATTTTATTCCGTTACCGGGCATTTAAACATTTTTAAATAATATTCTTATATATTTTAAAACTTTTGTAAGTATTTATTTTGATTTCTTAGCGTGTGCTAATTGTGCTGGCAGAAAACAAATCTTGAAAGAAATAATTAACTTTATGTAATTCCAATAAATATTTACAAAGTTTCTCTGAACTGTAATTCTGTTACCAAATATTTGCCCAAATCTAATGTTTTCTTCTTCTGTAATGTTAAAGAAATTAAAAAGTTTTATTACGAAAATATTTCTGATAATCGATAAATTCCGTTTGAATATAAAGAGAAAATAGACCAGATAGGGAATTTTTATTTACAATCAATACATGCAACTTATCGGCAAATCGTATTTCATTTCGTATTAAGTAGAAACTGATTGTGAGAACAACTCAATCGGATAAATGGGAAGAGTTATACTGAACAGTGGATTGCACTGAGTTTCCCCCCCCCCTCTAATCAATCGTTTCACATACTTTGTTCTAATAAATGCACCTTCTTGTCCTTAGTTGTAAAAATTCCAATGAACTGCTAGCGAAGAAATGGGCTAAATATTTCTTTACGTGGAATAATTTTGTTTCGTTGGGTAACGTAGAGAAAGATTTTTTTAAATAAAGATTTTTATGGAACTGGTGCAGTGAAATTGGAAAAATAATCTATTCCATTTACTAATAATTAAAGTAGTATAAAAGAAGCGCGTTTTCTCAATAGATAAAATAAATTAGTCTTTATTTTGATATATGAAAATGAGCTCTATTAATATTAATTAGTTCATAATCAAATTAAAAGTCTCCTTAACTTGAAAATAAACGTACTAAATGATATCTTATAAATTCCTTCTTAAGATGTGAAATAAGTTACCGAGAAGTAGTGTAAATATTAGTAAAAACAGAGGATCCATCCCGGTGCCTCCCGGGTTAATGAATATACTGATCACTGCGCAGAATATGGATAAAACTCATTTTTTAGGTTGATTTCTTTTTTCAATCACTTCATTTATAATATATCTCCATATCAGGTATGCGAAAAATCATGCATCAGGCGTAAATAATGAAACACTTTCCAACTCTAATAGGATATTATTAAGAAGAACCTTTTTTCTCATAGAATGTAAAGAAATGTCTAAATAAGCAACTTCAAAGAACTCATAACTAAGTTAAAATCAATTTTCAGTAATTGCTGTCCATATTAAGTAGTGTATGCGAAGAATTTCCTGTAGCCCTGTATGCAATCTATAGAATTTATAGGCACCACCTATAGAGAGTATAAACAATTAGTAGATTAGTAATCAGTAATCAGTAATTAGTAATCAATAATTTAGAGTATACACAAAATCAGATTAATTTTAAAATGTATACCACAGCGGAAATCGCACTTCCAGCAATTGTCGGTCTTAGTCAGTCCTTTAACTGAATTCTTTTGTGTATCTATGTAAATTAACTATAAATTATATGCACTCTATAATCTATAGAAAACATGCAGTGCACTTCAGAGATTTAGTTATGTTTGAAGTATCATAAAATCATTAAAATGTACCGCAAACGATTTTCCCCCATAGATCATAATGTAATGGAATTGTTCTGTATGTCCCTGTAACTGAACAATAAATGCTACTTATTCTATACTCCTGAGAAAGTATGTTGTAGTCCATCCTCAATAACGTATATCTATCGCACTATGTTTGAAATATCATAACATCAATAAAATGAACAGCAAACGATTTTTCTTCATAGACCTAGAATCGAACCAAATTTAATTTATACGTTTTTGGCTATGGCCAGCAGGTCTCACTTGAATTTCGGGGTATTCCGAAGGAAGAGGGCGCTGCGATAGCGATTTGTGTTTCATTTTCATTATTGCACCATCGAAAAGTGTATGAAGTTATGCAGATAATTGAAGCAAATTTTTTATATATGTTTTTGACTATGGACTGCAGGTCCCAGTTGAATTTGGGGATATTCCGCCGGAAACGGGCGCTGTGACAGCCATTTAAAGTTTTCAAATTAAAAAAGATGTACAAAAAAATTAGAAATTCTAAATTTTTTTCCGTTAAATGTTTGACCTTGATCTAAGAATTCCGGAGCAATTTTTGTTTTGCCTCTATCTTGAAAAATGGCTGAGATAAACCAGTTTGAAATTTTAGGATGGCTGACATTTTGAAACAAGACAGAAGGATTCCTCCTTAAAAGCGTTTAATTTATGAGTTTTAGGGAACATGCTTTCTCGCAAATCCTCTTTCATTATTGTGACCATTGTTCCAACTCTTATATGTTTAACACTAATATATTCGCCAGCGTCAAATTTATCGCCACGCTTGGCGATATTTTCCAATATCTTGCCAAATTTGGCGATATTTGGCGAAGTATTTCCAAATTTGGCGATAAAAATTGGTTACCTTAAATGAAGCCAACTTGGCTGTAGCTGACTAATTTAGCAAAATTCTGATTCAAATTCAATATTGACGAGAACTATGAATGAATCATCGTTACTCGGATTCTACGCGTTTTAGTTTACTGTTTTCTAGTAAAATTAGCTAAAATCTTAAAACAAAGGAATAGGAAGGCTATCTTTTCCCACCGGTATAGGCCACAAGGACTTTTCATAGTCGTGTTGTACATCAACTGGCCGTGCAACGAAGAGTGTTTATCATCCAAGTAACACGACGATTCACGAGCAGCTGACGTACAACAGATTGACGAAAAAATATTGATTTTATTGGCGATTTGATAGCGAATTTTGAATAATTAACATGTATGAGATAGAAGAGAGTATTGGGATTGGTACTTCCAACTAGTTCAAAAATACACCCAGAAAAAGGAATTGATTAAAACAACAAAACATGTTTTGTTGAGTACATTTTGGTTGTTTTAGCTAAATTTTTAGTTGAAGTAAAAAAATTAGTTTTGTTGCTTGGACAAAAAAATATTGTTAACACTCTTACAAAATTTTAACAAAATTTCATCAATTTTACTTGAATAAACAAAATCTGTCTTTTTAATTTTACAATAATTTTGTAATTACAGCAAAATTTTGTTGTTTTTGCAAAATTTAAATTGTTGTGTAGTAGCCATAACTCTCTCACGTAACTTGATTTATTTAACTTATATAGTTATATAATTAAAGGATTAACATAATTTTTGGATAATTAAAGCTTTTTTCATTGGGACGGACCAAGGTAGTTTTAAAAATCCCCCTGTCCCATTTATTACTTTCTTCTATCTTTAATAGAAGAAAGTATTGGAATCATGAAAATTTTCGACTTCCGGTTTCCGACGGATTTTAGAAGGTCCTGAACACGATTTGACTGTTTTTAGAAAATGACTCTCAATGACTCTATCTGTCTGTATGTGACAAAAAATGTTTGGGCGCTCTATCTCAAGAACTAATGCACGGAATTTAATAAAACTTTATATTCAGTTACTTCCTGATATAAATTGTTGCTGATTAGTTTTTGGTGTAAATCGCGCAACTGGTGGTACTGCTATGTTGCATTTTTCGCGATTTCTGCAATAGCTCTGTCTCATTTTCAGCAGTGAATTACGCCTGTAATCTTTGAATAATAACCAGTGAATTTTTATCCTGCTTTTTGCAGGTGTAATTGACTGCTGAAAATGAATTAAAAATGAACTATGTGTTGCCGTATGCTGGGCTTTGTATTGTCGTCGCATGTTTACCGCAGAAATTTGCGTGTTCCTGATGACATTTTCATCTTGTGCTGCGGTTGCAGCCGTTCCGACATATATAAGAGTGAGAAATGCCGCGCTCAGATATCGTTCCTTGTAGCTTAGTGGTAGAGCCTCAGAAAGCTGTTCTGAGGACCCGGGATCGACTCCCGGCTTAGTCAATTTTCACTCTCTCGGTTTGCGCTTGAAAAAAAAGCAGGATAAAAATTCACTTGTTATTACTCAAGGTTTACAGGCGCAATTTACTGCTGAGTATAAATTAAAAATAGTTAAAAGTGCATATTTAGGTTGGTTCTTTTCACAAAAGTTTTTGTAGTATAAACAAAACAAGTTCGTAATATAACATATTTTATTATTTAAACAAACAAAATATATTTTGTTGAAAAAATAAAATAGATTGTTAAAATAACACATAGCATATATCTATGTAACAAAAAGAATTTTGTTAATTCAAGTAACATTGAACCATTTTACTTGAATTAACAAAACATATTTTTGCGGACGATACAAAAATTTTTTTTGGAATTGCAAAAAAAAATCAACAATATTATTTTTGTTGACTCAAACAAAATTTCCATTGACCCATATTTAAACGAAAAGTTTTTTTGGGTCAACCAAATTTTTGTTGATTCAACAAAACTTTTTTCTGGGTGTAGTCAAATCACATACAGGACATCCCAAAACTTTCAAATCTATCAAAAAGTGGAAGAATGTTTCCATGATTTCAATACTTTCTTCTTATGTAATGTAGAAGAAAGTAAAAAAAAATATATATATTACGAAAGTATTCCTGTAAAGCGTAATCAACAGAAACCGTATATGAATATAAAGAGGAAATAGACCAAACAGGGAATATTAGGTAGCTTTCAATACAAAAAAGTATAAAGCTACCTATTGCAGCCGTTCGGAGGAAAGCAGTTCCGGAAAATTTCGATATATTTTCACAGATCATGACCCCCAGACCCCAAAACCACCCTCCGTTCCAATGTTGATTTATATATATATATATATATATATGTAGCATTTTGACGAGGTTGAGATATTACGATGAATAATATTCGATGAAAAGATGGCAGTCCTTCAACGATATAGCAAGTTGCAGTCGATATTAGCGAGTATGGCGAAGTAGAAGGCAATGAAATGAGTCCACCAAAGTTTTCCAATAAATCCAGCCAATCTCCAGACAAATAATTTTATTAGAAGACGAACAACACAGAAACAATTCCCAAAGATCTAAAACTTATAGCCCTCGGGCTAACGTTGCTTCACTTCATTGAATTAACATGTTACTGGGCCAGTTGAATATTCTACGGGCATAAAAACATCAGACACATATTTGTTTAGCTTCCGAAAACGTCAAAAATCTAGTGCTCCGAACGATGCGACCTGGTTTTGTTCCTTCAGCGGAGACATACAGTAATTTACGTCACGAGCGTACAAACCAATGAGTGAGAGGCTAGCTCCAGCCCAGCAAATGAGGTGCGAAGGAGGAGCTAAGACGGTAAAGAATTCCGAACCTGGTAGCGGATTAATTTTGGAGTGAAACTACCCCAGCGCGCGAAAAATTTAGCATAATAATAATAATAAAAAGAAAATGGCTTTTAAAAAACATTCGAAATGAGAACGCGTCTCAGAATTTTATAGATTGGGGAACTGATAAAAGCTACGAATGATCTTAAATTTTAGATTAAGATTTGGAATAAAATAATTATTAATATACGGATATTTACTTTTAAAAGGACTTTAAATAGGAATAGATATTATTAAGAATTAAGGAAATACTGACTATGACAGAAGTTAGATTAATTTTAAAATATTAATGCGAATAAAATGGAAGGATACGAAGGAAATAAATTTTTATATAACATATATATGTCCATATATATATATATATATCTGACCTATGTCATACGATAACGCTCGTATTTATAAATCAATTTTGATGAAACTAATTGTGTGTATTAAGCTCACCTATGTCTCGACCGAGTTCGTTGGCCAGCTTGGTCCGCCATTTTGTTTCAAGATGGCGACCATTTAAAAATTTAGAACTAAAATAAATATACAAAAAAGTTAAAAATTCAAATTTATTTTTTAATTAAATGTTAGGCCTTGATATGAGGATTCCAGAGAATTTTTTGGTTTACCTCTATTTTAAAAAATGGCTGAGATAGAGCAGTTTGAAATTCCAGGGTGGCTGAAAATTTGAAACAAGACAGCACATTACAAAAATTTTCATTGTTGTAATAATTTTCCCGATCATACGCATAAAATTATATATTCATATCCGTTAGCGCCAAATTCTCGCCAAACTTGGCGACATTTGGCGAAATATCGCCAAATTTAGCGACCAAAATAAGTTTTCATAAATGAAGCCAATTTTGCTATTGCTCAATAATTTGGCGAATTTCTTATTCAGATTCAGTATTAACGAATCCTTTGTAAACGTTTTCTTTGCATTTTAACTTGCTGTTTTCGTGTAACATTAGCTAAAATTTTAAAACGAAGATATAGGAAAGCTACCTTTTCCTCCCGGTACAGGCCGGAAGGACTTTTTTTAATTTACAATCAATTTCTGCTACTTATCGGAAATTTTGTGAGAATAACTTGAGAACAACTGAATAGGATGAATGGGTAGAATTATACTGAACAATGGATTCCACTCAGTTTTCTTCCCCTAATCAATCGTTTACCTTCTTGCCCTAAATTGAAAAATTCCAATGAACCTCTAGAGAAGAAATGGGCTAAATATTTTCCTACATGGAATAATTTTAGTACGTTGGTTAAAGTAGATAAAGATTTTTGAATTGAAAATTTTTATCGAACTGCTGCAGTGAATTCAGAAATAAAATCTCATTCAACTATCTAATCATTAAAACAGTATAATCTTTCAAAAAACAGAAAAATATTTTATTGTTTCCAATACTTTCTTCTTGTGTAATGTAGAAGAAAGTAAATATATATATATATATATATATATATATATATATATATTACGAAAATATTCCTGCAAAGCATAATCGATAAAGACCGTTTGAATATATATATATATATATATATATATATATAAAATAGACCAAACAGGGTACTTTTATTTACAATCAATACATGCAACTTATTGGGAAATTTATTTCATTTCGTATTAAGTAGAAATTGACTGTGAGAACAACTGAATCGGATAAATGAGTAGGGTATTACTGAACAATGGATTCCACTCAGTTTTTTTCTCCTAATCAATAGTTTCACATACTTTGTTCTAATAAATACACCTTGTTGCCCTGGGTTGCAAAAATTCCAATGAACTGCTAGAGAAGAAATGAGCTAAATATCTTCTACATGGAATAGTTTTGGTACGTTGGTTAAATTAGATAAAGATTTTAAAATTGAAAATTTTTATTGAACTCCTGCAGTGAATTCAGAAATAAAATCTATTCAACTATCTAACCATTAAAACAGTATAATCTTTCAAAAAACAGAAAAATATTTTATTGTTCCCAATATTTTCTTCTTGTGTAATGTAGAAGAAAGTAAAAAAAAAAAAAATATTACGAAAATATTCCTCCAAAGCATAATCGATAAAGAGCGTTTGAATATTTATCTCTCTATATTAAAAAAATATTAAAAAAAGTAGCCACCGCCGCAGCCGCTGTCAATGAAGATTTTGTGCCCTGAAGTCTTTCTGGACTAATATCCAGAACACTATTGCATATAAATATATTAAAATTGGTGGTTTTATAAAGGAATGTACGATAAACACGCTGAAGCAGACAGTTTTTAAATCGAAGAATTATTTTAAGAGATACTTAATATTAAATTGGTCAAAATAGTTGTCTTACAAAAGTTTTATAGTAACGAAAACTATGCACAGGAATCTAACCATACTTTATAAGGATGTAGCTGACAAGCTTGTGGTGTGCAGATTGCAATTATTTTTTTAATTTGAGTAATTTTTTGAGGTTATATTTAAATTTTTTATTCAAAATTTTCATTATTTTGGTGAAGATTTATTTCATATTTCATAAAATCCATTATTTGAATTGTTGCCAATTTGTAAAATAGCGAACATAATAATATTCCCTTTCAATTAGGAAATGTATTTACACGTGACTATTAAAAACATAAATAAAACTTTAAAATAATAATTAAATGATCACGTGTTAAAAGCAGTAAATGTAGAAAATTACGTATAAAAAGTATACTGGCGCGTGAATATTAAAAGAAAAAATTAAATTATTGTGCGTTTTCAAATCATTAAGTAGGGTAAGATTAGTTTATTTCGACAAAATATTTTACCTATTATTGCAATTTTTAAAACAGCGTAATTAATAATATTTCCCTTCAAGTAAAAACTATATTTTTGCGTTTAATAATTAAGTTTAAATTAACGAAATAACTAAAAAATTGGTAAAATATAATTAAAAATACAGATAAACGTTGAGGTAAAGATCACTCGATGACGTAACTAACACGCGTAACGTATCTGATGTCAATTGAATAAAACGCCACAGATATGCACTTTTGGCTTTACATCCTATATTTTGGCGACAGTTCTTTTCTTTTATAGAAAGAAGTAGACGGGATAAGGAGAAATGCCCAATTTTCTATAGCAACGTTATAAAATTACCCGATGCAGTAACATTGCTTACTTAACCATTTTGCACAAGTTGATTTTCAAATATTTAATTGGTCTTATTTTATCAATTACGAAAACAGTTGTTAGCTGCTTCGACAGCAGTCGATTGGTCTTAAAATCCTCCAGTCAATGAAAAATGAATGGAAACCCGATTACAGAAGATCGCCAACTGATCGTTTATTTATAATTCAATCTTCCGTAATCGTTTTAGAGTTGATCAAATCAGAGTGTTTTTAAAGTTTGCGGTGTCAGAACGAGGGGTTGGCGAGCGAAGCTCGTAGGGGGCAGAGCCCCCCAATATATATAAAAAAACAGACCAAACACGGTATTTTTCTTTACAATCATTACATGCAACTTATCGGGAAATCTTATTTCATTTCGTATTAAGTAGAACCTGATTGTGAGAACAACTCAGTCGTATTACTGATCAATGGATTCCACTCAGTTTGTTTCTCCTAATCAATGCTTTCACATACTTTGTTCTAATAACTATACCTTTTTGCCCTGGGTTGTGGAATTACAATGAACTGCTATACAGAAGAAATGAGCTAAATATTTTCCTACATGGGATAGTTTTGGTACGTTGGTTTAAATTATAATTATTTTTGAATTGAAAATTTTTATCGAATTGCTGCAGTGAAATCCGAAATAACATCTATTCAACTATCTAATCATTAAAACAGTATAATCTTTCAAAAAGCAGAAGAATATTTTATTGTTCCCAATACTTTCTTCTTGTGTAATATAGAAGAAAGTAAAAAAAATATATATTACGAAAATATTCCTGCAAAGCATAATCGATAAAGACCGTTTGAATATATATATATATATATATATAAAATAGACCAAACAGGGTATTTTTATTTACAATCAATACATGCAACTTATTGGGAAATTTATTTCATTTCGTATTAAGTAGAAATTGACTGTGAGAACAACTGAATCGGATAAATGAGTAGGGTATTACTGAACAATGGATTCCACTCACTTTTTTTCCCTAATCAATAGTTTCACATACTTTGTTCTAATAAATATACATTTTTTTGCCCTGGGTTGTGAAATTCCAATGAACTACTACAGAAGAAATGAGCTAAATATTTCGTTACGTGGAATAATTTTGTTTCGTTGGGTAACAGAAAAATATTTTTTTAAATAAAGATTTTTGTGTAACTGTGCAGTGAGAATGGAAAATAAATCTTTTCAATTTACTAATCATTAAATCAGTATAATCTTTCAAAAATTGAAAAAGAAGCATAATTTCCCAATCGATAAAATAAATTAGTTTTAATTTTGATATCGTGATGAAGTTGTGTTTTATTAATATTAATTAGTTCATAATCAAATTAAAAGTCTCATTAATTTGAAAATAAATGGACGAAATGATATCTTGTAAATTCTTCTTAAGATGTGAAATAAATTAGAGAGAAGAGGTTTAAATTTTACTAAAATTAGATGATCCACCCCGGGATTCTCGCGTTACTGAACATAGTGATCAGTGTTACAGAAAATAGATAAAAATCATGTTTTATGTTGATTTCTTTTTCCAATCACTTCATTTATAATATATCTCTATAAGTCTATCTATATATGATGCAGATTTTGTCATCAAGATAACATCAGAAATACTGAATCAATTTGAACCCAATGTAGACAGAGTATTGATCTTGAAAATATCGCAGATGAGTTCGTTAGTGAAGTATGTTGTTCTTCCAGCTCATTTACAGGGACACACAAAAGCAAAAAACATGCAAAACTTGTCAACTCGACACAACGTCTGAAATACTAAACCAACTAAAACATGACTTGGATAGTGTACAGTTCTTGCAAATATCTCCGATGCATCAATCAATTGCTTATATTGGTTGTTTACAGGGAGACACTAAATCAAAACACAGAAAAAAGAGAAATGATAACGTAAATCGTTCTATCGTCAATATGACGTCAGTGTTGCTCATGGACATGTTTACGAATATATTTAAAAAAAATAATGATGGTAAAATGATGGTGACAGTCTCTAATCCTATATAGGCCACAATTTATGTCGGTACCATCACCCGCATGGGGATTCAGGAGCGAAACATTTTCTAAAATTGCGATTTTTGTAATACTGCTGAGGCTAGAAATTTGAAGTTTGGCATCGTGGTTATTTTTAGGATGTAAATGCTAGCTATTAATGACTTTTAAAAATTTTTGAAAATTAAAAGTGTTAAATAAGCAGAAAACATTCTAAAAACATTCAAAATTACGAATTATTTGGAATTAGGGCTAGAAACTTGAAATTAGACATGACTGTTACTTTTAAGACGTAGATGCTCGTACAGGACATTTCCTAAAAATTCGAAATTTAAAAGGATTAAATGAGCGGAAAATGTCATATAATTATTCTTTTGTTTTGGAAAAACTGTAATAATTAAACTTTTTTTCACGAGAATGCTTGTGAGAGTTTCTTCTTAAAAGTAGGCTACTTCTGATTGTGTAGTACTGCCCTCAAAGGAAGACAAGAGCGACAACCATTTTAAAATAACAATTTCTTTGAAAATTTGGAGGCTAGAAACATGAACTTTGACATAGTGGTTATTTTATGATGTTAGCACTCCCTACGAACGTTTCTAAAAATATTAAAATTTAAAAGTGTAAAACAAACCGAAAATGTTCCAAACGAACCAAAGAACGTTTTATATTGCGATTTGTTTGGAAATGTTAAAGCTAAAAACGTGAAATTAAACATGGAGTTACTTTTAAGTAACTGTTTCTTATCGGTTAAGTAACAGTTTCGCTCATCACAATTTCTAAAATTTTGAAATTTAAAACTGTGAAATGTGTGTTCTCAAATAACGATTATTTTGGAACTACTGAACCTAGTATTTCAATTATTCTCTGAGGATAATCATGATGATAGGGCTTGCTTATAAATAGCTTATATTTTGTTTCTTTTCAGGCTATAATTAAGGGGGTGCAAGAGTTAAAAATTTGTAAAATTCGTATTTCTTTGATTCTGTTGAGGCTAAAAACATGAAATTCTATATGGTTTTTACTTTTAAAACGCAGATGCTCACTAAGAACGTTTGTTAAAATATTCTGGATTTAAAAGTATGAAATTATTAGAAAACGCTTCATAATCAGGGTTTCTTGGACACTTTCGGGGATAGAAATTTTTAATTTGACAAGCGAGTTTCTACTAGAACGGGATTCCCTAAAAAAATCAGAATTTCAAATGAATGGAATGGATGTAAAAGTCCTACAGTTGTATTTTCACTATGCTTTATCTGAAACTGTCGTGCTAAAACTTTAAATTTGGAATAGGAATAAATAAATTCTAGACACAGATGCAGAAGAACAACATGTTTTTTTAATGTCAGTTTACAAAATAGAAAATATAAGAAAAATCAATTATTTGTCATGTCAGTGTTAGAGACAACTTTTCTAAGCAATAAGTTAAAACGCAAGTACCAGTAACTGCTTAATTAATTAAAACTATAATATTAAAGGAATATCATTGCCAACAAGCTAAGGAAGTACTTCATATTTAGCTTTTCGCCTCACAAAAATGGAAGTTAAATATACTAAATCAATGTTTTCCAACTTATTACTTAACGGTATTTCAATTTTTATGGCGTTTCAAGTTATTCTAATACTGTAAAAAAGAAACAATTGTTTATTTATAAGAAGTAGACTCTGAAACTACAGAACCTATTAAAAAAATTTCGCTGCACGATAGCTGATAAGCAAAAACTTCATAGTGCTGTTTTTCGGTAAGGGGTGGCTGCAAATAGGTTGGGATAAAAATTTGCTCATTAATTTAAGTCCCACGTTCAACTAATATAGTACAGGAATGAAGATTACTCAAAACGTGACTTAATTAGTAATACTTATATTATTATCCGCAATTACATCTGATATAAATAGGTTAACAAATACCACTTGGCTTATTTGAACAAACACGCGTATACATAGACGTGAGTTTTACTGTTTAAATATATATAAGTAGTCCATTTTTATTTTTACAAGATTTGAAATGATCAATTTCATTTTAATCTTCTATTTCATGTTCATCAGAAATGTACCCCATTTTTCCCTATCTTGAACATATTTCTGCACATTAATGTGAATAACATTCTGTTTATGAACACCTCTTTGATAAAACAGATATAGAGATTTAAAAATAACTACTCAGTATTTCTTTTATATGTACCACTTTTTTAGTACAAACATAGACTACTTGTTGAACTCTTTTTACATGAGTATTTTCTAAACATCCTTATACAGTTTCGCCTATTCTAGTGAAAAAACCTAAAGAAAATAATTTCAATGTTTTGTTATACGTATCAATTTTAAATTAAGAATGTTGTTTTGCTTAAAATCGTTTTTATGTTTCAGAGAACTGTATAAATTCTTATAACTTATCTATTGTGAACCAAATCTTGCTTTTTTATGTTTACGTTTAGTGAAAAACATCATTGTTTGGAAATTTCTGCTATTTATTTACCTTAAAAAACAGCTTTACATTTATATATTCATAAGGTTTTTCGACGGTGAAAAAATAATTGAAAATACAAATTTTTTTTAATACGTTATTTAAGTTATTAATTTTTCAAATAATTTTTTGTTTCGCCACTGAAATTTATATTTCCTTACAAAGCCTAACTTCTTATTTTTTCATACTTACAAAAGGATGCTAAAATCTAAATAGAAACTTGCGAACATGTTAATTGGAACCTAGCATGTTTTAGATTGTCTGTTATTCGATTATTTCACCCATTATTTAATGGACTTTCTCATCTCAAAGAATTGAGAAAATTACTATTAAAAAAATTAAATTTGATTGTCTGTTATTCGATTATTTCACCCATTATTAAATGAAATTTCTCATCTCAAAGAATTGAAAAAATTACTATTAAAAAAATTAAATTACATTGTCTGTTTTTCGATTATTTCACCCATTATTAAATGGAATTTCTTATCTCAAAGAATTGAGAAAATTACTATTAAAAAAATTAAAATAGATTTTTCGATTATTTCACCCATTATTTAATGGATTTTCTCATCTCAAAGAATTGAGAAAATTACTATTAAAAAAAAATAAATTAGATTTTTTGATTATTTCACCCATTATTTAATGGATTTTCTCATCTCAAAGAATTGAGAAAATTACTATTAAAAAAATTAAATTAGATTGTCTGTTATTCGATTATTTTACCCATTATTTAATGGAATTTCTCATCTCAAAGAATTGAGAAAATTACTATTAAAAAAATTAAATTAGATCGTCTGTTATTTGATTATTTCGCCCATTATTTAATGGAATTTCCCCTCTCAAAGAATTGAGAAAATTACTATTAAAAAAATTAAATTAGATCGTCTGTTATTCGATTATTTCACCCATTATTTAATGGAATTTCTCATCTCAAAGAATTGAGAAAATTACTATGTTTTCCGAATAAATGTACATGTATATCTAATAAAGAAAATTGTTTAAAGTATAGTTTTGAATTATATATACCGTAACGAACTGAAAGTATATAACTGAAATTTCTTTTCTAATTATATGCACTACTGACTCGTCAGAGAATTGGACATGCAAGGATGACTCATAAACATCTCTTACTTCGGGAGGATGCACCGATGTGTCCACATTGTCGTTTTGATACCCTGACTATTTATCATGTTTTAACTGACTGTCGGGGTCTCCGACACTTGTATAGAATATATTTTAATTCATCATCACCGTTCTTGACAAACCTCATTGGGGAAACACCTCATGGGGCACTCTTTACTTTTCTAAAACATGCAGCATTTTATTTTGAAATATAATTTTTATTGCTTTCATTGGTTTAACAACCCTGTTTTATCTTTTACACTTTTGTGACATCTGGATGGGAACTCCATCCAAAATGCACATTTTTAAGCAATTTTATTTTTTAAATAAAATTACAGTTTACTCTACTGTTTTTTTTGGAAGTTTTTATTCTTCTGCACTTTCTGACGATATCTGGATGGGAACCCCATCCAGATTGCTTTTCCCATTGCTTTTTTTGTTTTTACTTACATTGTTTCTGTTTCCGTTCTTGATGTTTTTTTAATCTTTTTTGGCGCAGCATGTCCCTTAAGTGACTTTATGCCATGAAACCTTATACAACCAACCAACCAACTAATTACATGCATTGATCCTTGGAAGAAAGAGTCCAGCCGCCTTCTCAAATGTTAAAAGTCTTTCACCACATGTCATCATTAATTTTACTCAAGAACCCATCTATATGCCTTAATAGGATTTTTTGATGTTACAAAATCCATAATTCTTGCTAAGAACTTCGAGGGTCTAATAAACTGAAAGAGAAGTACTCTATAACTTATAAGCTCTCAGAAAAGAGTGTTATTTGTAATTTTTTTCAATGCTTTCACCTACACGTAAATTGTTCTAAGGATATTTTCCCAGACCACTAGAACATTTGAAATTCCTTTTCTTAAAGGGTGTATTCAAATCCAAACTGCTTATTTAGAGACACATTTGTAAATTCATTTTTGCTCTAAAATGCATCCAATTGGCAGGTTCTCTTATTCAGAAACTTTATAATGTCCGAATTGTCTCTATTTTTTGATAAAAGCAGAATATATTTCAAGAAATGCTGTCAAAGTGGATATTTTGAACCAAATTTCCCAAAGCAATAGCGCTGGAAGCAAAAAAAAAAAAAAAAATGATCGTACTGTGAAAATAATTGTCTGTAAATCAATTTCTAATTAATTGAACGAAAAATAAAAACATGGGGCCCTTATAAATGTCTTTATAAATCACGCCGCCAAGTTTCCTGTTGTGACTTTTAAAAATGTGTCTGAGAATGTGTCTCAAAATTTTGAGTTGTTGAGCGTGGAAAAATATTTTTTTTTGAATACCGCCTTAATATATACGAAACAGAAGAGGCTTTTTTTGAGATTCATAGAAAAATTCTGCCGAGCGTGGTTGTGGGAGAAAAATTCTCTCGCAGATAGGATAACGAAAACCGGCAGGTTTTTGCCGGGAGAGTCGCTCGGAAGCGAACCCGAGACCCGAGCAGCATCCTGACATTTTAACAAAACTTACCGTCTGTGTAAATGTCGCTTTTATCTGTTAAATGTGCTGAGAAAATGTGCTGAGTGTAATGCTAAATAAATTGTGTTGGCATCCGTACAAGCCTTCAAATTTTTGGGTGTTACAATACTATATATATTATAACCCATTAAGCGCCATTGCTCCATTTTGGGAACTTGCTTTATGATTTTTTTTCTAAAGTGAGTATTTTATATATTGTTAAAAGGTTCGTGTTATTTGAATTTTGAATATAATAGACGACTTCTGAAATATTTTTTTTTAAAGTTTCATTAGAATTTTCTACTAGGACTTCCCTTAAAGGGATTAGTCTGAGTGATATTGCTGAGAACATAGGGTTAACAATTACAATATAAAGAAAAAGAGCAAATTAAATGATAGAATTACAAAATATCATATATAAATTCATATACACTGTTAAAAAAATAGAAAACAACAGACAGTGTGTTGTCATAATTTTTTTTAACATGTGGCAAAAAATCTCATTTTCTTAAGCGCAAAACTTAAAAAAAAAAAAAAAAAAAAAAAAAGAAAGAAAGAAACGTCGGATCTTTTAAAACGCCAAGCATTTTAAAGTTACGTAATTGGATTTGCAGCCAATAGATTATTCTATCAAGCGTGGCTTAACGCAAATTTAATTTCATTGTTGCACCTTTTTTTTGTGTGTGAATTTAAAATTTTTCTTCCTTGATTATATATCTATTATTTGTATAACTGTTTATAGAAATTCTTACACTTCAAACGACATTGATAGCATGCTTTGCTACAAACCAGATTGCAAAACTATAGTCTAAATTACTATTAAAGTATACAAAAAATCCTTCGAAGACTTCTGTAAAATAACTTTTATATTAAATCTCCATATCGGCAAAATTGAAAAATTATATATATTATAAAGTTAAGCTTAACAGATACTTCTTGATTATTCTCTAGGTGGCTCTGCCCCCTGCGCCTTTCCTGCGCCAATCCTCAGACTTTTCTTTTGCCTGTCTTTCTGTCTCTCCACAATTTGTTTGTTTCCCTATCCGTTCTTCTGCCCGTCTCTCTAACCGATTGTCTATCTCTCTACACGTCTCGCTACCTGTCTCTATATTTCTCTACCGGTCTCGCTACCCGTCAATCTATTTCTCTAACCGTCTGTCTATCCGTCTAACTACTTGTATGTCTAGCCGTGTCTCTATCCACTTCGTTACCCATTTGTCTATCTGTCTCACAACTTGCCTATCTGTCTCTTTACCCGTCTGGCTATACGCCTCTCTACCCATCTTCTTACCCATCTCTGTACCCATCTACTGTTTCACTACTCGTCTGTATACCCGTCTCACTATCCGTCTGTTTTTGTACCCGACTCTTTACCCGTCTCGCTACCAATCTCATTACTTGTCAGTCAACTCGTCTCTGTACTCATCTCTCTACTCGTCTCTTTATCTACGACGCTACGCGTCTCGCAACCTTTCTCGCTACATTCCTGTCTACCGGTGTCTCTACCCATCTCGTAACCCATCTCGCTACCCCTCTGTCAACCCTCTTTTTACTTTTCTCTTTAGCCGTCTGTCTATTCGTTTCTCTACCCGTCAGCCTACCTATGTCGCTAATCGTCTCGCTACCCATCTCACTACCCGTCTGTCTACCCGTTTGTTTACTCGTCTTTCTACCTCTCGCCACCTCTTCCCAATATTTAAACAATTCATTTAATATACAGAAGCCGTTTATCAGTTATTAAATGCAAACAGAAGTAATTTGTCTAATAAGTGTAATCAGATGCATTTTTTTAAAATACATACATAAAACTGAATAATAATTCATCAGTTTTGTGTTCATAGTTGTTTATATCATTTGACAGTAAATCTTAACTTCTTAAACCTGAATTCTCTGAAGCTTTTTAAAAAAAACCACAAGGTCTGTATAACTGCAAACCTGAGGGCTATATTAGCTACATGTTATTAAGTTAAGTGAAAGTTTCGTTATCGCGTTTTCAGCCAATTTCTTATGTCAGAATGCATGGCTTAACGCCATTTTAAATTCATCACTGTAACTTTCTTTTCTTTCTTTTTTTTGGGGGGGGGGTAGGGGGGAAAGGGTTTCAAATATATAAATTTAAATTAAAACTTTTGCCTCCATGCCATTAGTGTTGTTTGTATTATTAACTAATACCTTGTAGACCGAGCTTCATTTGAAACAAATGTAAAAGACTTCTTCTACAGTTTTTGAGGAGAAACTTTCGCATTTGGGCCCAAAGCCAATCGGAGCATTTAATATCATTATTGTAACTCTTATAGAGTTAAAACAATATTGTTGCTAGCTTTACTCTTGTTTGAGACCAGCCTTGCCTGTGTATCTGAATGGGGAAAAGTTTCGTATCCTATGTCGGTTGGCGAAAAAAATTTTAAATGGTGCCTAAAGGTGGTTTTAGCATCTTACAAAATTTTTTAAGAGAGCGGTAAAACATGTTTTTCTAATATTTACAAACATACGTTTATTAAAGCATGTTTTTGCACCATCTTAAAAATTTAAGTACGATGCTAAAGTAAAATTTTATCGCCATATTCGATATTTTAATAAGTAATGAAAATACATAAACAAACTTATTTAACAAACCTAAGAGGCATTTTTGTGATAAATAATTGTTATTGAGGGGGGTAAATAGTAAACAATTAATAAACGGTAAATAATAAATAGCATTTAAAATCTAAAAATGGAGAAGTGGTCCGTATAAAAATGCAAAACATAACATTATACGCTTGATATATGTAAATCTTTTTTTATTTTTTAATATTTCCGAAGGCACAGATAAAAAGGTAAAAATCTCTTTTCCAAATGCGAAATAGAAAATATACAAAATAGAATGCCAAATATACAAAATAGAAAAATATCTGCAAAAAATATATATTTACATAATACTACATCTGCAAAAAAATAAGATTTAGAAAAAGTAAGCCAAATCCTGCAGATCCCAACAATCACATCGAAAAACTTATCACCAAAAAAGAACTCGCCAAATCTTATGGCACAGGAGATGGATTTTTCCCTCTGAATGCAGAATATTAGCTTTTTTCTTGCACGATGGGTGATTATAATATAATTGTTTCATTTCACATACTACATACCGTTTGATATATTGGTACTTTTATGTTATCCTGGCGCAGTTGATAAATCGCCAAATATTGTTCCTATAACATTTTTATATTGAATTCATTTCATTTAAATATAAACCTTTCACTCATTTAATTTAAAATACATGCCTTTCATTAATCCCATTTAAAATGCTAAAAAGAGAAAAAAAGAAATAATGCCATAAATCGGAACCTTTTATTTAAACACCAAATAATTCTTTTTTTTAATTTACACAAGCGAAATAAAAAAAGCTGCTATTGCTGAGATTTGCGCCAAATCTCTAATACCAAGTCTACCAAGTTATTGCGGGGTTTTTCTTTCAAACAGATAAAAAATCCAGATTAATTTTCGATTTCTACTAAATTAAAATATATTTTATTGTGCTGAATATTAGTGCGTGCATATTTTTTTGCTCCATGTACTCCATGAACTTTTCAATTCCGATTGTCTACGAAAATCTCCCGCCGGTGAAAATGACGTATGCACAAAATTTTCGTGACGTATGTACTTTAATTGTGCTTTTTTATCTATTTTTTTAATATAATTTCCAAACGGTTTGACATTTATTCTTGGTAATAAATAGACGTCGTTGTCACCTTTATAGGTACCTGCTGTAAAAATTTGAACGAAATCCGTTAAATATTTTTTGAGTTATGCTTGACGAAAGGTTTTAATATCCATCGTAGCTATATATGGGGCATAGTAATACTGCGCTTTGTATGAGTCGTCGTTGCACTCAGACAATTATTTAAAATCTGTTAAAAAAGGCGAAAAATAGCTTTTTGGCCGTACTCGAAATATTTTTTTTTTTTTTAACTGTATAATAAAAATTATATTTTTTAGTTAACATATGTTTATAACAGTGTATTATATTAAAAAACATCAATCTGGAATTAATATGTATAATAGATCAATCACAATTACCGAAAACATAAGTTGTTCCCAAAATAGGAGCAATGGCTCCTAATGGGGGTAATGTTTTTGAAAACGTGTACATATGACTCCGTGCATTTATGGTATTTATTTTTCAGTTTATTAGCTACAAAAGGGATAATATCATTCTGAAACTAATATTTAAAGAAGATTACATATAAATTAGTCCAACTTTTACGTTTATAATAAAAAAAAAACAAAATGAAATTACCAGTTCTATAAACATTTTCATTATCCATCTCTTTATTTTTCATCATTACATTTTTTTTCTGATTTTTTTACATGGAAGATGATTGAACAATTTTTTAGATTTGGATGATTTTTCGGCTGTTCCAGAAATCGTTTTTTTTTTTTTTTTTGCCACCTGATTGCAGTATTGTAACATACGAGGAAGATATCTTCCTCATATGTATGTCGCATAAATTATTTTCTATTACATATGCAATAGAAAATAATTTATACGACGATTTATCCCATGTTATATTTGGTGGAGTAGAATTTTCCGTAAATTCTAAATCAACAGGCAATCATGAAATATCTGATTTAGAGTTTAAAAAAGACAAAGTATTAAAAGCAGACTTGATATTTCAGGTAAAAAAAAGTTAAAAAATCAATTTTAGAAAACGCAAAAAAATAATATAATGCTGCATAAAAAATGTTCCATCATTTTCATGTAAAATAGTAGGACAAAAATTATGTAAATGGGAAAAATAAAGAGATGGATGATGAAAACGCTTATGGAATCGGTAATTTTATGTTTTATTTTTATTATAAATGTAGATGTTGGACTAATTTATATGAATTATTCGTAAAATATCAGTTTCAGAATGATATTACCCCTTTTATAGCTAAAGAGCAGTGAAATAACAACCATAAATGCACGGAGGCATAAGTAAAATTTTTGAAAAAAATTATCCCCTTTAAGAGCCATTGCTCCCATTTTGGGAACATGCTAATTTTCCTAAATATTCGATTTTTTTTCTTCAGAAATACTTTAAAGACTTCTTATTCATAAAGAAAAAACAGCTGTTCCATAAAAAATAGTTTAATATATATAGCGGCGCTTAATGGGTTAATTCAATTAGGTAATTACTTTATAATGATACATTTTAAAAGACAAACCAGTTTTCATGTAATTTTAAATATGTAATTTTATGATTATTTTATATATTTTTTGATTGATATTTTTAATGAAATAACGTACTTACATAAATTTGTAATATACTAAATATATTCTGAATAAAAGAAAAAAAAACAGATTATATGTGAACATTTTTATACTAAAATTAGTTTCAAATTGAGTTTTCAAACAATGCACTTACTAAGAAATTTTATTTCTCAAAATGAAAAAAGAACTGTTCGTTATTCCCAAACCTTAAAAAAAAATAATAGGAAGAAAAAAATTCTTTATTAGAGAATTGAATATTTATTTTGTTAATTAAGCTGAATACTTAATCTCTTTATTTTATGGCCTTCGTTTTGAAATCTCAAGAGAACTCTCAATATCTTTTAGAAAAATAAATGTAAGCTATTTAATTTTCGAAATATTTAGGTTTTATTTTATGCTCTCTCATACAATAGATTATAAGTTATTGCTTTGCACTTACTTTTTGAAAAGAATTTCTTAATATGTTTCAAAATGTTTTTATATTTTTACCGTTTAATAGTTTAATAGTTGTCTTCAGTATTATAATCGTTAATTATTTTTTAAAAAAATTGTCACACTAAAAGAGGTACATTCATTCTTGAACGTTAAATAAATCACATAAAATGAATAAAGATGTGTTTAGCAATTTGAATTCTGTAGGATTTTTACGATTGCTTAAATGTTCACTTGACGTATGACTATAAATGATTATATCTCTTCGAGTTAACTTTAATCAACCTTTATTACTTACTCAAACAAACAATATGATGATGAGATCACAATTAGTGATGGACATAACGATTATTTTGATTATTCGAATGAATCATTCGGGAATGCACAGAAGCATATCTGTCAAACTTCATTTTTTTTTTTAAAATTCATTACTACCAGATATTTTGAAAAATAAACGAAATTTCTGATTTTAATTAGAATTAGATTAGACGCCAGATGAAAATAAAAATCTTTGTGAATAAACGTATAAAAAGTTCCATTATGACCTTATTCTAATATTCGTATGGACATGGATGGGTTTATACAATTACGAACGAAATAATGTTGGTCTTTGCATGTTTTTGTGCTATTTTTAATTTAAGATTTTGACCAAAAAAAAAAAAAAAAAAAAAAGCTCACTTTGGTTGATTTGATAATATGTTATAATTATTCATGTAAAATTAATGTATACTGTAAATACATTTGCCAATTTATTAATGTAATTTACACGAACATTTTATTCTGATGATAGAAGGTAGTTATTTCTGTATCTAAACGAATGTTTTCCGTTTTAAGTTAGAAGCAATAAAATGTGTCGAAACAGCAATTTGAAAAAAAAAATGTTAGAAGTTCAAATTACTTATTATAAAATATTCGTAAAATTCTAAGGAATATAAGATACGATTCAGCGCTTTTCATGTTGCAAAAAAAGAAAAAAAAAAAAAAAAAAAAAAAATCAAGATAATTAAAAATTAGAGCAATATGCTTTTGAAATTTATTGACTGAAACATTAGATCATTTATTTCCAGATTTTTAATATTTTGAAGAAAACTGTTTGTTTGTTTAAACGCATCTTATACATTGTGTTATTAAAATATTGAAAATAAATGTTGAAAGGACTCAGCCAAAATTGTTTTTTTATCGATAAATCTAACAATTTCTGTAAAAATGTTGAGGTTTTGCAATTTGCCCTTTTGCATTTTCATAAAAAGTTATGTTTATTTATTAAAATGAATTTTCGAAGAAGCACAAAAATAAAGACAATAATTTTTCGGTTTTTAATAAGGAATTACTTGCATCTCATACAGGTTTATAAGAGATGTATATTGTTTTAAATCATTTCATTAACGTAATTCATTTGGTTATTGGTAAGAGATACAAAACAAAGAGAAATTTTAGACAAATAAGTAACTACCAGTGAACCCGTGAGAAGATTTCGCACGGCAATCTAATATTTTTTACCAATCATGTATATAATTTATCCTGTCAACATCCCTTTTACTGAGAAAATACGAAACGCAGGACGACGAATGAGATAGCATGTGAAAGGATTTTGAACAGGCTTCTGACATAGTACACTTACATCTTCATAAAACATGTTTTTTGATTAAAATTTGCTGATAATTTAAAATTAAATCGGCATTGTTTTCATAAATGAAATGAAAGGCAACCTCAATTTAGAGTTGCCACAAAAATAAAATTCCGGATTACAAAAAAATAATTACCACAAAAAAGATAAAGTGTGACATCTCCACACGTGTTTATTTTATATTTATGATTAAAAAATCAAAATTGAAATTACAATGTTTAGGAGAAAAAAAACACCATGGATTGTCCTTTTTTTTTTCTCTAATGCGGATAATGTTATCCTCTAATGCAGTTAAAATACGATTGTTATTTTTTTTTTCTCGCGCGTGTTTTTTTGTAAGTTTGATGAAATAAATGAGCTGTTATTCTGGCTTGACTAATGTTAGGGAACAGATATCGCAGGCGCACTGGGGTTGGCGCAATTTTTTTTTTGCTGTGGTATTTTAGCGAGAAAACCCAATTTTCGAATACCTGTTAGGCCTAGTTTGCGAAAACATGTTAGTTTTATTTTATAATAAAATTGTATTATAATTTTATTTTAAAACTCACACATTTAATTTTATTATTACACACAGTTTTATTTAACACACGCGTTATTTTTATTACACATATATTTAATTTAATTTGTTAATTAGTTTTATATTATTTTATTTTATTTATTGACATACACATTTTAATTTTATTATAAAATACCAAGTTGCCATACGAAGCAAAAGTCACCGGGTTACCCCGCCAGGCAAAAAATCGTCATTTTGGCGCCAAAAAGACATCCCGGTACGTTTGAGACATTTGTACCAATGTAGTTTACAGGTATTTTTATTCTTAATGTTTCTTTAGAAGTTTAAATTTATATATAAAAAATACTACTATGCTAAAAAATTTGGATTGCAGAGCGAAATCCTCGCACGGGTCAACTGGTATCTAATATTTTTCAGCTGCAAGTTTAAAGTTTTAAAGAAAAATCAAGGATAAAAAATATCTGCAAACAACATTAGTCAAGCCAGAATATTTTCTCATTGATTCCATCAAAGTTATAGTAAAAACTGATCAAACATAGCAAAAGGCACTCGCGAGAAAAAAAGTAATAAGAATAACTGCATAAGAATTTCTGCATAATTGTACTTAACCAAGCAAACTTTGATTTATTAGCAGAGCAACATAAAATCGAAAATTGCAAGGAGCTTAAATAACACTAAACCCATTTAGAAAATATCAAGAAAAGTGAATAAAAAGCTTATATTGTGAGACAATTCATCAGAGATATAGCCTACACAATTAAAGAAAAACATTTAAGCATATATTTTGTGAGTGATATAATTGAGTTAGCAATAAATATTTTAACCGCAAGTCCAATACTCAAATCAAATGATGAAGGACCTTGCAATCCTTTAGCATGAAAGATCTTTCTAAATTAATTTAGCTATCAATAATGAATGAGTAGAAAAAGTAAGTAACATCAGTGCTAATCATTCAAATAAAAAGAAACAATAAAGTAATAAATATTGCTTGAAATATCGAAAATAAATTAATAAGGACATTAAAATGTTTTAAACATCACAGACCGTACATATCAAATGTAGTTTAAAATAATTACAAAATATTATACAAAAAGAGCGAGAGAGACGTACTTCCAAAGTAAACAGATAATATATGCAAATGTACAGATGTGGTTAAATAATAAAGAATAGTTACCTTTTAAGGTTGGGTGTATAGTGAACAGTATAGTTTTCCGAAAGATTAGATAATAACAGTAGCATATACTGGTACCTATAATATAAAATAATTTCTTAGTAAACGCTTTAAAGAAGTTTTAGCACACTTTTTAAACAATTTTATTTTAATTAAAACTAACATTCAAAAGAAAAAACGTTTCTTTGTTTGTCGGTGTAATCTCTGAAACCACTGAACCAATTAAAAAATAATCTTGGCAAAATGATGTTGACAGTCTCTGCTTCATATAGGCTATATTTTATCCAAAAGCGAAAAACATTCTAAAAGTGCGATTTTCGTGATATTGCTGGAGCTAAAAAAAATGGAGCAATAAGACAGGGTTCGGTGATGAAAACTAACAATAAGAAAGTTCAATAGCTCACTCAATAATATATGTCTGGTTTTCCTGCGCAAATGACAGACAAACATTTAAAATCTGTTATGGTTATCAAAACATCATCACATCACAATGTGTGCAAATTTAGTAGCACGAAACACGCCCGGGTGATTTTCTTTTTCCTCCCTAGGAGTTTTATAGCCATCCTGGAGTAACAGTTGCGAAGCAACAAAATTTCTTTGATGTAAATTATCTAAATAAATTAAAAGCTGGATAGCTATACTATACAGCGCCTAGAATACATTGTGTGGAAAACGGTTTTACCGTTTTTTAATTCAAAATTTTCGGATTCAAACCGGAAATTATGAAACAAGAATTTTTACTGTAAGAAGTCACGAAATATCTGCCATTAAGTAACCAAAAGAATATTATAGGGAATTTCTGGTATGAATGTGAAATTTCAGAATAAAACAAAAAAAAAAGCCAAACTGTAATGCTTTAAAACGTGCTAAAAACGTGTAACCGATAAACGTTCAACGATGCGGTACATAATAGGGCGATCGCAACAGCATCTGCTTTAAAAATAGATTTACCTCTAGCAAAAGTAGTTGTTTCATTATTGACAGCATGAACATAATTTCTGTTAATAAAAGCTTCTTGTAAGTGCATATTTCAGATGTAACTGATTTTGAAGTTAGTTTTTTATCATATCAGGGAATTAATCTTTTCCACTCTTCTAACAGATATTCATCCTTTGGTATGCTAAATAGGGGTTGTTTCTAGTTTGCTGTCGTGTATCGAGTACTCCAAGCAGCACAAAAGAATGCGTATCACGTTTTTTTGCCCATGGTTAATATCATTCATATTTTCAAATAAAATGAAAATCACTATCCGAGTCAAAGGAAATAGGGTATAATTTAATTATTTAAAATATTTACCACCAGCTGAAACGTTTTCTCAGTTAGATTCTTATACAATGTTTGCGTTGAAAAGAGCTAGCAGACGGTGGCGGAGCCAGAGAGGGGGGGGGGGTCCAAATGCTCAGGAAACCAGTAATATTATAAAGTTTTCTTCGCATTCAATATCTCAGAAAATTCTCCAATTAGATAAGGCAAAAATATTTTTATAAAATTAATGGTATTCAAACCATCTGGACCTCCACCCTTTCTTCGCCACTGCTAGAAGTTGTCGCTGCGATCAACCCGTTATCTTTTCAGCATCGTTCTACATTTATCGGATTCAATTTTTTAGTACTATTTTGTAGCCGTTTTCTACACTATGTATTCTAGGCGCTGTAGCTATTCGATGTGTTTTGTGCGTCCGCAACAGAAGAAATCTAGTGAGGTTAAATCTGGGATGGGAGAAGGTGCTATTGGACCATCTTAAACAATAAAACACTCAGGAAAGCAAATATTCAAATAATTTCGCAAGCTTTCAGTAAGCAACATTTTTATGCATGTATTGTTGAGGGAGTTATTCAACTTTCTTATTAGCAGTTGTCGTCCAGGACAGCAATTGATAAATTAGAAGTCCCAAAGAAAGTTTTGAGATTTTTCCTATTCAGCAGATATTTGAAACGGACAAGAAATTCCTTCCTTAATTCCATTATAAACTTCAAATATGAAAGGGTATTTACAGAAAAGGGGGTATCGAGAAACTTGACTAAGGATTCACTATAGTTTTAAGAAAGAGATTAACATTGTTCACAAAAAATTATTTAATCAAAGTTTCAAACTAAATATTTTCGAGTGGTTTTCCCAGTTTTCTGAAAATCTTAATTTTATGCTTTTAAGTTTTAACACGTAAGTCTGATAAAACACTAAAATTTAATTGTTTACAAAATACTGAAACTGCAAAAAATGTCAGAAAAAATGTCTTAAAAATATAAAACCTTTGTTAAAGCATAAAAAACACCCTAAAACAACAAAAAGCCTCGAGAAATATAAAAGTACAAATAAATTTGCCATTAACTTACCAAGTTCGCTAATACGAAAATATATAGTGCTTTCTATTAATTATTCTCAAATAAGAAAACTACAGAAATTCTTTATTTATTCATATCTATGAAAGTTCTTTTTTTATCACTTTTGGCCTTACAAATGTTCTGCAATACTTCCAATAAGATTTTTTTTTATCCTTTCTACTTAGATTAATGCTGATGGATTTATGGGATAAAAGAATTTATAACTCATTTTGGGTGAAATTTAATATCTATGATTTCTTTTACTGGTGACAGGAAAATATATTCGGATTATGCGTTATTTTTACTCTCATTTGTGAAATCATATGAAAAGCGTTTAAAAGTAAAATATTTTTATGCGCAATAATTAAGAATATCTTGTGTATTAAGTTTTTTGTATGAAACAGTTATATATAAAAATTCTCTGTTTTCATGTTATTATTAATATTGCTTCTGCTTATAAACTTACATCAAAAATATTTTCCTAAAGATTTCAGAAAATGGTAAGGAGGATGATGAGATAATAATCATATACACTTCCCTCCAAAAGTTAAGGTTCAACAAATCTTTTGTGTCTAATTTTAAAACAAATGAACATAAAACATGAAATTTAGAAGCATTGAGCTTTAAACAGTTATTTACTGAATCTTATATAATTTTAACATCAATAATGATTTGCAAATAAAGAATTACATTATTTACAAAAGTCTACTGCTAAAAAAAAAAAATCACAGATTTTTTTGTGGAAAAAATATATGTGTTTTAATAAGATATGTGTTTGAACTTATGTGCAATGCATTGGTTATCGACTTTCATACTGTCAATTAAGTTGTCGGACACTGGAATGGGAAACAACTCCCATACATGGAGCAGCACTTGTTTCAGCTCATTTAACGACCTCGGAGGAGGACTTAAATCTGACGATATAGTCCCAAATATGCTCTGTCGTATTAAGGTCCTGAGATTGAGTGACAATTCCATTCGCTACAATCATTGATCCTTAAGATATTCATCAACAAGCCTATTTCGGGGAGGTGGAGCATTATGATTCTTTAAGATGAAGTTATCTTCAATAGCACCAGCATATGGTATGACATATGGAGCAAAGAACTCGTTCCGAAATCTCACAGGAACCACAGGAACTCACAGGAGTTCTTACATGACACACATGAAGGTCATTGAGAGCACCCAGATAGATTCCGGACTAAACCATGATTCCACCTGCTCTATAAATGTGTCTTTCAACAATGTTACATTGGTAGTATTTGTGCATTGTTCTCTCCAGATCAGCCGACGACCTGAATCACCCTCTAACAGGGTGTGAAGTAGATTTAATTTCACATATTCCACTTTCAAAAAATTCATTCACCCAACCCCCTTACTGTTTCTAAATTTTCTTTCCTTAAAATTATTTTATTTTTCGTGTTATAAAATCTAGCTACTCCCTGTATTTCTCTTTTATTATGCTTTATTTAATTCATTCGGATCTCTTTCCTCACCGCATAAATCATATCGTTATATAAAAAAAAAGAAAAATATTTTATTCCCATAGTAGCTCGCTCTTTTCGATCGGCGTTCTGACTTACTCAGATTTTACGCCTACACTTTTGTTCGTCAAGATTTCATTTCTTCTAACGTATTTCATTATTTTCTCAATTGTCCAGATGCTTTTCATATATAGTATCTGTAACGTACCAATTCTATTTTTAACGCCAGTTCTCAATCCTTTAAGCTAACCCCATGAGAAAGGTTCTATGTGGTTTCGCTGGTTTACCAAAATTCCATATCTCCATTCTGGTGCTTAAATTCATAATTTTCCTTCAACTCTCCCCCATAGGCTTATCATTAACGGACAATCGCTACCTGTCTCTCGTCACATTGTTCTCGCCAAAACAGTACGTTATCTGGCTAATTGGCGTATGTAATTATCACTATGACTTCACTGTAATAACGAAAAGAAATTATGTAACAGCACTCACTCTCTCGCTGTTTGTCTGTGATTAAAGATATGTAATTGTTCGTGCCTCCTCTCCAGCGTTCTCGGGCATTTCCATGCCTATTGATGCTTGTACCTGATGCTTTGTAATAAAAAGATTTGTTTAGCAAGAAACTCCCGAGTTCGTATCCATTCACTCTGTGTGACCTGTTTCCCTGGATATTAAAAAATAACATTTATTGCAGCTCAACCGGCTTGAAACTATACGCGAACGATCCACGTCATACAGGGCTCAACTAGCAAGTTTTTGTGCCCAGGGTACTTTAAATGTTTCGTGCCCCCTTAGATTGGTTGATTTACTGATACTAGTTTTTTTTTTTTTTTGCATATTGCACGCTTATTCGAAATGTGTCAACTCAAAAGATTACGTTTTCCGGAAAACTGAAAAAAGGTTCCAGGAATTGTTTTCTATTTATTGAAATGTGATTTTAACCATAGATTTAAATATATTTTTGTCATTTTATCGTATTAATATCTCAAATATCACATTTTTTCAGCTGTGTCACTTTTCGAATAAATGTGCAATATGATAAAATTGAATGATTTGATAAATACAGTACATCAATTATTAGAAAATAAGGATCAGAAGTCTTATTAATGATGTTATTTGTTGATATTAAATGATAAAACTAAACTGATACTGAGTGCAAACAAAAGTCCTAAAAGAAATAAAAACGTTGACGCTATTATGATTTTTTAAAATGGAAATTTAGATGAAATTGTGAAAAATTTCGTGCCCAGAGCTTGGGCCCCGAGTACCCGTGCGATAGTCAGGGCCTGCCCTCTAAAGCAAACAAAAATTAGTCTGTGACGAGAGCGGAAGCGCATTGCTTTCTGGTTCATGTAACGTGGTCTCTTGTCCAGCGTAAACGGGCACTTCTGTGTCGTCGATTAAGAGAGTCACACACAACTGGTTGTCTTGCATATAGCCTTTGATTGTGAAGACGTCTGCGCAGTACCAGACCTAAGTACCAGATATTGTCATCCCTGTTGCAGTACGAAGATACAAAATGAGCTGAGTCACAGCAGTTTTCATCCTCTTTCAGGCCAAAAGAGCTAGAAAGCGATCATGCGGAGGAGTTTCAACCCTGGGGTGGAATATAACAGGTCTCCCTAATACTGAATGTTTAAATTCAAATTGGTCCCAGAGTCTTTGGACCACAGTGGGAAATACATTAAAACGCCTAGCAGCATCACTTTGTCGTAACCCCTGTTCCATCCATTCGATTTTCCGCCATCTGAATGAATCGGGTAAACAACACCTCCTAAACATAGCCAGCAATAGCTTAGTACCAACAATTGATGATCAAACAGTATAAAAAAATCCACGCAAATGATTCGTATACGCCACGCGGACATTCGTTCTTTCCTCTGCTGAGTGTAAAAATAGTGCTGGATACAATGTTTCACAAGGTTTTATATAAGTTATTTATGATAATTCATATAAACCATATTTTAAATATTTATTTTAATTTTTTAATGGTGAGCGTTCACAAAAGGTTCGTGCCATCACATTTGCAGGCCAGTGTATATAATAGTGCAAATCACGTGACTGTCCCAAACAGATACAGGGATGAGCGCTTCGCGGTTCCTTTTCTAGTCGGCCTTTTTTTCTTTCAATTATTTTTTCA
Organism: Maratus michaelseni; assembly: GCA_963931845.1. Lineage (NCBI taxonomy): Eukaryota > Metazoa > Arthropoda > Arachnida > Araneae > Salticidae > Maratus > Maratus michaelseni. The sequence continues at coordinate 467,229,336 of OZ007588.1, forward strand.
AAAACAACTGAATAAAAGTTATATTATTTAAAAGGTCGTAAAAAAATAATTTTTGACAGAAGAGCTACTCTCTAAAATGTTTATATTTCGAGTTATCGGTATCAAAATTTCATTACTAACGTACACAAACCGTTTGGAAAAGAATTGAATTGATTGTGATTTCAAACTTTCCGAAAACTATGGTCTTTCTTTCGCGTGCAGAGAATAAAATCAGAAATGACCTTTGATGTCATTTTCTTATGAACCAATAAAATCCAGTTTCAGTTTTAGAAATGAAGTTTTTGACAACTCAGCTCGATTTTTTTTGTGTATTCATTTCTGAAACGGAAATAAAGAGAATTATGTCGTGAAAGAGGTGTTACTGGCTTGCTGAAAATTATCGCAGCAGCAAAATGATTTTGAAATTTTTTTGGCATGTGGATAATCGTATTATTTAAGGCAGTTAATTTGATTAGACATGCACTCTTAATGAAAATTAAATGTTTTGAAATGAATGCATCTAACATTAAAAAACTTTTTTTGCAAAAGGATTATCTTGTTACTTGATAGACTCCATTAGGTAAATCAATTTTTTGCAATACTTGCGAATTCTGTATACAAAACGAAAAATTATTCTTTTCGTTTAAAGAAATTCGTGGATTTACTTTTTAACGAATTAATTCAAAATTGTTTAAATCATAGTTTGCGTGTTATGAAAATGTATTATTTTTGTTTCATCAGTTTAACTTAGTTTCTCATCACATGACATATTAATTTTTGATAATGGTACGATGAAATTTAGAGGCGGCGTTTGTATCGTGGGCGGCCTTTAGAGAGAAACTCAAACGAAATCATGTGATTTTATCATTTTTCTGAAACTCGAGACACTAGTTGTTGTTGGTGTGTCAGAGAAAGTGCCTAGGCACTTCTCTGAAAGAAGGGGTGCCAGAGCCTCAAGAGAGGTTGGATGTCTAGAGCTGGTCTCCTAATTTTGAACCAATTCCAGATGAGAGACCTGTACCTGGATTGGCACCCCCAGAGGTAACGCTTATACTAAACTTGGAGGACATTGGAGCCACGAACAGATTTTACGTGCACCAGCTCCCATTAACGTACACAGCAGCGGCAGTCGAGAGAGGTTGTCACCCTCCCAAACACTGACCTTGGTCGATGCTGCTAGCTTTCGGTGATCTTACAAGAACCGATCTTAACCGTCCGCGCCACTGCGGGACGAGACACTAGTGTATGTGGTATTTAAATTCGCTTCACACATACGCTAACATCACTCTAGGAAGGGCCATGAATACTTTGGTGATGCAATCCCTGAAGTTTTTGGCAACGGGGGCATATGAACAGCCTTTAGTACATTCCTAAAGAAAGAAATATCAAATTATGAGCTCTAAATATCGCCTAACATCGGACTGAAAAACGGAATATTGCATGTTCAATAGTTTTGAGAAATCTATTTAGGTATATCAAAGTTGCCATTTTTCTAAAATATTAAACATGTATTTTTCCGTTTTCCCATCTGATGTATATTTCTTGAGTTATTCGAGCGTTTCCAGACATTGGAATGGTAACGATCCTCACTGAATTTTACTCGATTACAGCGCCATCTACTATTTTTCGAAGAAAATGTTAAATACAAAAGTTACGTATTATTTTTCGTATAATCTGAATCTGCAATAAAAAAGGGCGGTTATCATTTAAAATTTCAAAATTGCCCCCCTTTTCCCCCAGGGGGGTAGAGTTGGGGGCAACTTTCATATCCCTAAATAGATTTTTCAAAACTATTGTATATGAAGCGTTCCGTATTTCAATCCGATGTATATTTGTAGAGTTATTCGACCGTTTCCAGATTTTTCATTGGAAACGATTTTTACTGCATTGCACTCGATTACAGCGCCATCTACAATTTTCCGAATAAAATGTTCAATAAAAAAGTTACGTATTTTTTCCGTAGAATCCGATTCTGCAATAAAAAAGGGAGGGATTATTATTTAAGATTTCAAAGTTGCCCCCCTTTCCCACCAAGGCGGCAGAGATGAAGGAGGGCAACTTTGATATCTCTAAATAGATTTTTCAAAAATATTTATTAAATATGTAGAAAAATAACTTACTAAAGAAAATGACTATTGACGAAATTTTAATAGAAACTAATATCATGGATAAATACAGCCATCATTACATTAATTTTTTTTTCTAGAACAAAACGAGCTTAGTTGTTTTCTACAGATAAAATGTACATGTGCTAAGTTCACGTGATTCTTAATATCAATTAACATAAAACGCAAAACTTTATTTCAACACTTTCCCTTGTTAATTGCATATTTAGTCTCTAGTCTGTTAATCCCATTTGATCACATAAGATAAGTAATCGGGTCTTAGTTAATGGCTTAGTCATAATGTCTGCAATCTGTTTATCAGTTGAAATTTGCTCTACAACTAATTTGCCTTCTAATACTTTCTCACGAACGAAGAAATGCTTTATTTCTATATGTTTTGTTCTTCTGTGATATTCAGGATTATGTGCAAGTTTTACAGCTGCACTATTGTCTACTTGAAGTATAGGTATTTCCTTTAGATTTATTATACCTTCATATAATCTTCTGAGCCAAATAATTTCTTTAGTTGTTTCAGATGCTGCTATAACTTCAGCTTCTGTAGTTGAAGTAGCTACAACAGTTTGTCTTTGACTGTGCCACGAGATTGCACCACCAGCATATATTATAACAGATCCTGATGTTGATATTCCAGTTTTTGTACATCCTCCAAAATCTGCATCACTGTAACACTGTAATACTCATCTTGAATTTGTTACACGATAACTAATACCAAAATTTTTTGTTTTTGCTATGTAGCGAAAAACTCTTTTGACTTTCATTACATCTTCAGCAGATGTATTTTCTAACGTTCTTGATAAAACTCCTACGCTGTAAGCTAAATCAGGTCTCGTCCCTACCATTAGATACATTAGAGCTCCAACGGCTTGTCTATATGGAAAATCAACTTTCTTAATTTCTTCAGTATTTTGCGATCTTGATTCTTTTAACATTGGTGTTGCTACTGGCTTCCATTCTTCAAATCCAAATCTCTTAAGAATTTTCTTGGCATATCCTTTCTGACTAATAGTAATAGCTCCGTTTTTCTGATATTCAATTTCAAGTCCTAGAAAACAAGACGCGTTTCCAGTAACTATCTTAAATCTGGCTTTCAATTTTTTGATGAATATTTCACACTCTTGTTGATCATTTGCAGCAATTAATCCATCATCTACGTACAATGCTACAATTAACTTTTTGCCATTTCTCTCACGAATGTATAGACATGGATCGGCATCACTTACTTTAAAATCAAGTTTTAATAAAAATTGACTAAAACACTTATTCCAGCAACATGGAGCTTGCTTTAAACCATACAAACTTCGCTTAAGCTTGCATACTCTTTTTGTTCCGTCTTCATATCCTTCTGGTTGTTGCATGTAGATTGTTTCATCTATTTCTCCATACAAAAATGCTGTAGATACATCAAATTGCGATAAATGCATTTTTTCTTCAGCTGCAATACTCAATACTGCTCGTATTGTTTCTAATTTTATAACTGGACTAAATGTTTCACTGTAATCAATGCCTTTACGTTGACTGTAACCTTTTATAACAAGCCTGGCTTTATATTTGTTAACACTGCCATCTGGATTTGTTTTAATTCTATAAACCCACTTACATGGTGTAGCTTTTGAATATTCTGGTAAATTAACTAATTCCCAGGTCTCATTTTCTTTTAAAGAGGCTATTTCATTTTCCATCGCTTTTTTCCAATTTGAACTTCCCTTGCTGTTGATTGCTTCTATGTATGTCTCAGGATTTTCATTTTCGTGAATTAGTGACTCAGCTTCCATTATATAATCTTCAAACCTTACAGGTTTCCGTATTGTGTCACGTTTTCTTAATTGCATGTCATGTGATGGCTTAGTTTCTTCATCATTGTCATCTTCACTATCGTTTATATTATCTTGCTCTTCATTTTCTTGACGTTGTTTCTCTTCGTACTTTCCCTGATTAGAAATATCACTTATATTTTCTTGTTTATTATCGTTGAATGGTAACTGAACACAATTATCGCATTTTTTTAATTCTTCATAAAAAATTACATCTCTTGAAAAAATCATTTTGTGTTCTTCTTTCAACCAAAATCTGTAACGCTCATCAGAATCGTAACCTATCAGATAACCTTTGATAGCTTTTCTATCCATTTTTCTTCTCTTTTGTACAGGAATATGAGCATAACACGTAGAACCTATAACACGTAAATGCTTTATTCTAGGTTTCTTTCTGATCCACAATTCATAAGGACTAACTCCTTCAACTGAAGATTTTCCCGTTCTATTTAGGATATATATTGCAGAAGAAACTAATTTAGCCCACATTGCATCAGGAAAACTAATTTCAGGATTCGAGTATTTGAATGTTCTTGCCATTTCTACAATTGTTCGATTCCCTCTTTCACTTGATCCATTCTGTTGTGGTGTAAAAGGTGCAGTGAATCTTTCCATAATTCCTTCTGCATGTAGAATCGCTTTAATTTCTCCATTGTCGAATTTTCCACCATTATCGCTCAAAAATTCTTTGATTCTGTATCCCATAGTTTTAGCATGAGCAAGCATATTTTTAAACACATTACTGACTTCTGACTTCTCTTTTATGATATAATCATACCGAAACTTTGTAAAATTATCTTTAAATACAACTAAGTATCGTTTCTTTTGAAAAGATTCAGGAAACGCGATGTGAAATGAAATTCACAAAGGTCTGCCGAAATAAGCTCACCTGGTTCAGTTGTTTTGTTTCTATTTCCAAAAGGTAAGCGATGTGCTTTTCCATAAATGCATGGTTCACATAATTTATTTTCCAGTCGAACTTTGATTCCAAATTCTTTTTCAAGCTTCTCTTTGATATGACTTTTGTTTTGATGACCCCATCTTTCATGATAAAGTTGCAATAAAGAATAGTCTTGCTCAGTATTATTTATTTCTAAAACTGTCTTTGGCATAATTGGCTCAATAATTGCTTTATACAAAGATCCAGATACACTGCGTGCAGGGGCGCCATTTCAGAACTTTCTTGGGGGGGGCAAAGTTTTTTTTTAAGGTAGTGGCATACCCCCCCCCCCACCCCCGCAACCTCTCCGAACGAGAAGCGTTTACTGAATCATATATACAGAGACAGCAATACTTTTAATACGGAATCTCAAGTGACCTCTGAAAAATTCCGTTTAAGACAGGTTTTCGTCTTAGCAAGTAGAATTTTAAAATATTATGAAAGTTTTCAGTTATAGACGAGTACCGTTTTTTTTTTCAGGTATTCTTTAAGACTGTTAAAACCTCCTTTCTATAAAGCACTTCTGAAGAGCATAGGTGTATTACAGTGAAACGTGTCTAAACGAAACGTGTCTATAACATAATTCTTTCTCAAACGGAGAAAAAAAATCAAGTTTCGACGAAAAAAACGCAATACAATTATACTTTCTAAGATGGAGATCTGTCTAAAATGGAGATTTTTTACAGTCCTTTTCAACTCTATTTTTGCAGGTTTTACTACAGGGGCACCTTTTCATGAGTTTCTTGGGGAGAGGGGGGGGGGGGGACAAAATTTTTTTTTAGAGACAGGGTTTGAAATATCGTGCAGGATTGCCCAAATCGTGCACAAAATAGAAATAGGCCCCACAATAAAAAATGCAGTGTGAGATTTTGCCTGCTTATCTTAACTTCTTTCACAAACATTTGATACTTCTGCGAATATATTTTTAATTTCAGTGGTAGTCCGCGAATTTTTCTTCTTTTTTTTACGCAAATGCAATTCGTCAACCGATCGCGGTAAGCATCGCGAATTTTACGCTTTGGAATTAGAAAAAATAGTTAATTTGGCAAAATTGGTCGCTGAAAAAATCGTTAATTTTTTAAAACGACCGTGGAAAAATATTGAGAATTTCGCCAAAGATCACTGAAACAAATAGAGATGTTTGTCAATCGAACGCGGAAAAAATCGCGAATTTAGTATAACTAATGCGGAAAAATATTGCGAAATTCGTCAAAAGATTGAACAACAACAAATAAAATCGCTAATTTAGTCAAACAGTCGCGCAAAAAAGGGGAATTTCGTCAAAGATCGTGCAAAAAATCTACTTTTGTCTCTCGGCTGCGGAAAATGACTTCCGAATTTCAACAAACGATCGTAGAAAAGAGTCGCGAATTGCGTCAAAAGATCGCAAAAACAAATAGCGAATTTCGTCGATCAATTGCCAAAAAAAAAAAAAAATCGTGAATTTCGACAAATGGTGGAAAATAATTAGTCAACGATCGGAATTTCGTCAAAGATTGTGCAAAAAAATAGCAATTTTTGTAAGTTAGTTGCGGAAAAAGACTCCCGAATGTTAACAAACGATCGTAGAAAAGAGTAGCGAATTACGTCAGAAGATCGCAAAAACAAATAGCAAATTTCGTCGATCAGTTGTCAAAACAAAAAAAAATCGTAAATTTCGACAAATGGTGGAAAAAAAATTGTCAACGATCGGAATTTCGTCAAAGATTGTGCAAAATAATAGCAATTTTTGTCAGTTGGTTGCGGAAAAAGACTCCCGAATGTCAACAAACGATCGTAGAAAAGAGTCTCGAATCTCGCCAAAAGATGGCGAAAACAAGCAGCGAATTTCGTCGATCGGTTGAAAAAAAATGTCACGAATTTAGACAAAGGATTGAAAAATCAGTTCCGTCAGTGATTCACAGAAAATAGCGAAATTTAGAAAATTATCACCAAAAAAACAATCACGAAAAAAGTCGTGAAATTCAATCGGTCACGAGATAATCACCACACGAACACCATCAAGAAGTTACGAAATTTGCAAATGTTGTAATCCATAGGTATAAGAAAATTTCCATTGATGGTTTTCTGTCAGTAAAAATTGAAATAATGGCAGAAAATGATGTCCGCAGTCATTTTCTGCCTTCCTCTTCAGACTATGATCTAAATTCCATACAATTCAGAAATCTGCAAAACCCTTGGTCTCAGGTCCCTTGCTCCTGTATTGGGTAGGGCTAGGGCTCCTTTAATACATAGGTATATAACAACACGATCCAATCAGCAGTACGGATCGAGCCGGGTTGACGCGGCTTATTTTCGCTGCGGGTCAGGTTGATTTGGAACATTTGACTACGGTTGGGCATAGATGTCCCAGTGGACTATTTTTTATTCTATTAGTACAACTTTTTCAAATCTGTCATACACTTATATTAGGATATTTTCAAGAGAAATCTGTCACAAGGATTTTTTTTGGAAATTGTAGAACGATTAATGCAAAATTAGTAGTCAATCCTCACCCGTTATCAAAGGGTTAATTGTTTCGGATTCAAGTTGGGTTTTCACTATTTTGAGTTGGGTTCGTGTTGCCCGAGTTTTCAAAGAAATACTAAATATTTTCAGATGAAAAAAAAAATAATTTTTCTACATAAAAGATAAAATTGTTATTAAAGATATAATTGTAGTCTACACTTTTCCAAATCATATTGAAATATGGATTAATTTTCTTTCATTTCGGGCGGGGTTGCGGTCAATTAAATTTTTTTGGACGTTTCCGGGTTTACTGGAAATTAGTTCTGCATCGGCTACCCGAAATGCATTTCGTTTTGGGTTTGGTTGATTCATTTTTTTTTTTTTTTTTTTTTTTTTTTTTTTTTGCGGGTCGAGTAAACTTTATACGCTTCGGGTTATGCTTTGACTCTTTCGAATCGGGTTCGAGATGAACCGATTATACAAAAGGAGGTTTTGAATAATTTTCAATTGAAAAAACTATAGTATATTTGAATATTAATGGGTGTATATATGTGTTATTTTTTGCACATAAGCGGTAAACTTGTAGATTACTTTTCCACAAATGTATTAAAATATACATTCATTTTCTTTCACTTCGGGGGTTCAAGTATGAATATTTCGGATTCGGCTTGAAGTCTATCGGATTAAAGTCAGGATTCGGGTCGGTTACAACCAAATCTGGACAGGACTCTAGTGTCAGGCTGTGAAGATTTTTAAGAGCATACTGTATATATAATATCATTTAATAAAGCAAATGATTTAATAGCATTATAACGATTGGAGTAAATATAATGTGACACTAATAAAACAAAATTAACAAATCATATAATTAGGAAATTGAATATACACCCCCACCCCCTGCCCCCGAAAAAAAATATAAAATTTCCCCTTAAATTTTTGGCTAAAGAGAAAATTTATCACTAAAATTCTAGCCTTGGGGATAACGAGTTTTCTTTTAATACTGCTGTACACAGCTCAGAAGCAATTCATATATTTTTTCTCGCATATATTTCTAAAATTAGCCAAAATACTCATTAATAATAAATGTCCCACTTATAGAATGTCGCAATTGCAAGGCTTTAGAAAACATTTCAATGTTTAAGGCGGAGGGGGTGGGGGGATCTAAATCTACAATAAGGAAAGATCAGTTGACGTCACTCAGGGCAAAACTTTGACGTCACTCAGGGCAAAAGATGGTTTTGATTGGTGCACGAGCAGGGACGAGTTTGTCTGATTGGCTGGGAGAGTGGGAGATTGATTGACTGGAGTGTTTGTTTGTAAACATGCCCTTTCCTTATTAGATTTTTAAAAAAACATCAATTTCGGAAAGGTAGTTTTAGCCCCCTGGGTTCCTTCCTTCCCAGTCAACATATTCAGTTTTGTGGGGAAGGATATATCAACAGTTTACATTTGTATTTATAAAAGAGATATAGTTAAGATTATTTTCAAAGAGTGAAAATACTCTTTGACCTTATTTGAAGGAGTAAATTTAGCTTTAAAGGTTGCCAGTGCCGAAAAAAAAAATTGCGTTTTCAAGAAAGAAGGTGGAAAGAAGGAGAAACATATTACTCTAAATTGTACTTCTTAACATATTCAGTCATAAAATGTGGATATCAAGTAGGGGTGCACAACATTTATAAGAGGTAGACCAGTCACAAAAATGACTGGATTGTCGAGAGCCAAAATCCGTAGTGTGGACAAAATTTTGTTTTGGGGAAGGAGGCGGAGGATCGGCCTAAAAGTTCATAAAAATGCTAATTTTAAAAAGAGGGTTAGCCCCCTATACTCAACCACCTCCTTAGTCAACATAACCAATTCAGTTGGCAAGGATGGAAAAAATTTACAATATTCGCAGTTTTTCCCTAGTCATTGACAAAATTCATGATTTTTATGCGCCCGTTCGGCAAAATTTACGATTTTTTCGCGCCCGATCAGCGAAATTTGTGATTTTTTCGCACACGATCGGTGAAATTTATGATTTTTTCACACCCGATCGGCGAAATTTACGATTTATATGCACCCTACCGGCAAAATTCGCGATTTATACGCACCCGATCGGCAAAATTCGCGATTTTTACGTGCTCGATCGGCAAAATTTACGATTTTTACGCGTCCGATCGGCAAAATTTATAATTTATACGCACCCGATCAGTAAAATTCATGTTTTTTACTCGCCCGATTGCCGATATTCGAGATTTTTACGTACACGATCGGCGAAATTTACGATTTATACGCACCCGATATGAAAAATTCATGATTTATACGCATCCGATCGGCAAAATTCGCGATTTATACGCACCCAATCGGCAAAATTCGCGATTTTTACGTGCCCGATTGGCAAAATTCGCGATTTTTACGCGTCCAATCGGCGAAATTTGACGAAATTCGCGACTTTTTCGCGTCCGATCGGCGAAATTGATTCCCGAGCCACCAGTAAACTCATCGCGGGCCACAGGTTTTGCATCGCTAGTCTAGCCTGTAAAAACTGATAAATTTTCTGAAATTTCAGATTTCTTGGGGGGGGCGGTTGCCCCCCCCCCAGCCCCCCCGAAATGGCGCCCCTGACTGCGTGCTCCATATAGTACCACTTGACCATTTATCTTTAACCAACATTCAGTAGATGTCGATCGAAATTCACTATTTTGATTCCTGTCTTGAGCAGCTAACACCGAAAATAAATTTTTGTTGATTCAGGTACATACCAGACATCATTCAGCTGAATTTCTTGACATTTTCTACTAACAAAAGATTTAAAACAAATAGTTCCTTTTCCAACAACAGCCAATCTTTCCTTTCTAGCAGCCTTAATGCTACAAGGACTAAGAAATTGCGTGAAATCTGTAAAATACTCTGCGCAGTTCATGATATGTTGAGTTGCTCCATTATCGATCAAAAAAGCTGTTGAATTATCTGCTTCCGAAGTATAAGTTTCGACAGAAATAGACATCAGTGACCAATTGGTGGTTTTCTTTATATCTTTAGTATCATTACTTGGCGACTTTTTGGCAGGTTTTCCATCCGAAATCCATTTTCTACAATTTCTTACCCAGTGACCTTTACGATTGCAATAGTTGCAAGTATCTCCTTTATATGATTTCCTGATAAATTTGAAATTTTTATCTTTATTCTGTTTTTCTAATCTTGAAACAGCTAACGCTTCCTGAACAGTAATGTCACCGTTATCGGTTTTGATAAAATTTCTTTCAAACATACAAAGTTGCTCTGTCAACTCATCAAAGTTCTGTCCTCATTTTTAGACAACAACATCCAGCTGGACTTAAATGTTTCAAATTTGCGTGGTAAAATCTGCAAGACTTTACAAACTAACATCAAATCCGGTAACTTATTTTCACCTATATCTTTAAGTGCATTATTTAATTCACTCCAAACGGTTCTTAACTTAGCTATGTGAGTTGAGACATCATCGCCTAACGTCCAGTTAAATGCGAAAAACTCTGTACATATCTTAAATAACTGGTCTTTTGACGTAGCTTCAAAATGATGCTTTAAGGCTTCCCACACTTCATGTGCTGTTTCTTTATCCATAAACTTTTGATAAACTTCGTCCGTAACTGTACTTGCTATCATGGATTTTACGTAACTATTAGCTTTACGATATAAATCAGAACTTACTTTACGTTCCTTGATTTTCTTTCGTTAGCACGGCTACTTAGCGGTTCGGGTTTCTTTAATTTACCATCAATAACATCAAGTGCTCCTTCATGATAGTCAAGTAAATCTCTAATCTTGCGTTTCCATATTGGCCAGTCGACTTCACCAGTCAATAATTTAACTTGCTTAGCTAAATCCATTTCTAAATCTTAAACTTGGATAAGATTTTAAAAAAAAATTATTGATAATCTTCTCTAATAAGCTAAACTAATGTTTTACTTCAGTTACCATGAGTAAAACTTAATTTCTCTGTATCTAATTTTAATCAATCAGACTTTAACTAACTATCGCAGTTCATAGCGAGATGTAGCCCATGACCTATTAAATATGTAGAAAAATAACTTACTAAAGAAAATGACTATTGACGAAATTTTAATAGAAACTAATATCATGGATAAATACAGCCATCATTACATAAAAAAAAAAAACTTTTTATAGAACAAAACGAGCTTAGTTGTTTTCTACAGATAAAATGTACATGTGCTAAGTTCACGTGATTCTTAATATCTATTAACATAAAACTCAAAACTTTATTTCAACAATATTGACCATGCATTTTTCCGTTTTTCAATCCGATGTATATTTCTCGAGTTATTCGACCGTTTCCAGACTTTTCGGACATCCTGTATATTTCGAAATACAGTGTTTTGAAACGCGATGAATCATTTATAATCAACCTGTATTTGTTAACCATGAGCGCAGAATATGTATTTTTACGTGTAATTTTACAAAAGTTTCGTTTCCTCAAAAAAAAAAAAAAAAAAAAAAAAAAAAAGTGAATAAGGTAATTGCATTCTCGGACACATGGCTGACGATCCCTGCGTCTGAACATAAAGTTTAGCAATCCAATGTTAGCATTATCTGCCATTGAAAGGATGCATTCGTGTGGACTGTATGAAATTTCATCAAGTATCAAACAGATTTTTCTAAAAAGGTTTGGTGATATTGGAAGCTTTTTTATTTTACATTCAAGCGACAACTACAACTGAACGAAAATAAAGGCTTTATTCAATAAGTATACATACCTACGATAAAATTCTACACGAATTATATATTATACTTGTATACCAGATCATCAACGTTCTATATTACAATTAATTTGGAATTGTTTAGACTAGAAACTTGAAACTTGGTATGACTGTTAATTATAAGATCTAAATATTCGCAACAGAACAATTTCTAAAAAATTCAAAAGGTAAAAAGTTGTAGGAAACTAAAAGCGTCCTAAAATTTCGATTTCTGTGATACTGCTGGGCTGGAGCTAAAAACTTGAAATTTCAAATGATGGTTACTTTTCAGATGTAAATGTTCTCTAATGCGGTTTCTAAAAAATTTAAAACGAGCAAAAAACATTCTAAAAACTTTCTGAATTACGATTCCCTCTGAATTGTTAGAAATAGCACCTTGAAATGCATATCATAACTAGATTTTCTCCACTAAACAATCGAAACACCACATCAATTTAAATGGAACACAATGGGTTGATACATACACTAGAATGCCATAAATGTTGGGAACTTTCAGTTTTAGACATTTTTTCAAATATTTAAAAATATACATTTCAGATTATTTTGGAATTTTAGGATTAAAAAGAACAGGTTTGACTTCATATTTTTCAACATCGATTTGATAAGGAGGACAATTAGGGGACCAACCAAAAATTAAAGAAAAAAAATAATACTTGGGATCACCCTGTAAAATAAAATGCACGAAATGATCTGTCGCTGCAGAATATACATAGGCAGACATTGTATAATATGTGCATTCATTTGTGTAAGAATAGCATGTAATATTAATAGAGATATAGCGATTTTTTTTTAAATTAAAAAAATTCTTGCATGTTTTTGCTTATAACACACAGGGTTTTTAACCAAATTTAACGCCAATTTCAGGAAAATTGACAAAATATCGTAGCAATAACATAGTGCTATTGGAATATAAATATATTAAATATGTAAGGAAATATGGGCAGTTGTATGAAATAATTTTTTTCTTGCGCAAGCGCGAACGATATCAAGGAACTTTTTGCATAATTTAGTAGTCAACTCTCTGGAGCAACTTAATAAAAAAAAATCAGTCAAATATCGCAAAAATTCAGAGAGATATTGGCGTTAGAGTGAGCTGTTTTTTAGTTTCTGACTAAAACTCGATGAATGATAAGGGATTGTCCACAAATTGTTATTTTTAAGTTATCTGAAAGCATTCGGAAAAAGTTTTTTGAAAAAGCAATTTAATTATAGTTTACGGTTATGTTTAGGAAGATTTTATTGGAAAACCCTAATAAATAATCACCCAATTTGAAAAAGAAATGTGTTACATCAGTGATCTTCAACCGAGAATCGTAATAGGAGGTGTGTTTTGCATCATCCTAAAGCGCAGCGGATGACGGCATGACTGTTTTTTTCTCCCCCTGTTATAACCAGAGACAATTGCATCATTCAAAAACTGAACTTTCTTCTAAAGGACTAAAAACTCACTTTTAATCTCTCTCTTGTCTGAGCGGATCAAAAATGTAAAGACTAAATATTTACGAGGAGCAAAAATGTTAATCTCCTCAATTCTTGTATAAATGTACGAGAATGTGATGTATATAGTTAGTCTTAATCAAATAATACTATAACATATTAAAGTGTAATAACTTCCCTGTGCGTATATAATTTGCCTTAATTAAATTATCCCATCCTATTCCATAACATAGTAAGGTGTAATAACTTCCCTGTGATGCGTAATTGCCAAGTCACAAAATAATAATTAACTAAAGATGTAGAGACTAGGAGTGATTTGCGAATGAAAATTTCAGAGTTAATAAGATAGTTAAACTTGGCTTTATACGATCTCAGTACTTTTTACGGTAAATGAGTTACGAGACTTGGCTGCATTTTTTACAGGTGACTTTTTGATGAGATTTCACTTCTTTTTGTAAGTAATCCTCCTTTTCTTGATTTTCTCCTTTTCTTGAGATCATCCACTGATTTTCGCTAAGCCCACACTCTGTCCCTATTATTTACAGGTATCAAAAATTTGAAGCTTTAGTTTCGTTTGCAAAGTACTGTAGATAAAAAGAGATTTCAGGTTCCTAGGCAAGCACTAAGTTATGGGAGGGGGGTGTCAAAAGTACTCTCAATTGCTTCCAGGATAGGTGCTATCCATCTGAGATATTACTCGCAGCCCTAGATACTTGATATTTAACATAAAAGAACTTTTTAGTGTGAAAAGAAAGCCAAAATTAAAATTTCCGGAAATTTCCAATAAATCAAATTATATTCCTTTATTCGATGTTTTTTTTCGTTTTTTTAGTCTTTTTTTTATTATTTACAGATTTTTTAATTTTTCCTTACTTTGTGTACTAAACCCTGCCTTTCTGCCAAATGTCAAGCTTCTAGGATTACAAAATCGAATTATTTTCAAATTTTCGACATTTTATAAGTTTATTGATTTTTCGATTTTAATTCTAAGTTACCTGATTGTCATGCCAATATAGTAATTATTTGATCCGTCTTCTTAGGATCATTTAGGTTCAATTTAGAGATACATCAAGTGAATCTTAGAGTTATCATGATTTTATTTAGAAAGGACTATCAAGCCATAACCAGCCAGTAATGTCGGGAGGGTAGGGGGAGCTGTGAAAATTTTTGTGGGGATGACAACATTTAACAATCCATATTTCATATGTGAAGTACATAGAGTACAACCCGTGAAAGAAAACAAACCTGTCTATAAAGAAATCGCCTATATCGTAGCCAGTCTATAGCGGAATTTCTCTATAACGAAATTCGTAAACGAAAGAAAAGGGGCGTTGTACTAGCTAATAGGACAATTATCTTAAAACTAATGTTTCTAGCAGTACAAAATCAAATTGTTTTCGAATTTTCGATTTCTTAAAGATATTTCGATTTTTCGATTTTATTTTCGAATTTAACGAATATTTTAATTGTTCCTTTTGTTGAATAGTAAATACTACTTTTACACCAAGTTTTAAGTTTCTAAGACTACAAGATAAAATTATTTTCAATTTTTGATATTTTCGAGTTTTTTTTATAATTTTCTGGATTTTTTAATTTTTTCTTATTTTGTATCCTTTATTACAAATTTCAAGTTTCTAGAGCTACAAAATCGAATTATTTTGAAATTTCCGATCTTTTTCGAGTTTTTTTATTCTATTTTCGAATTTATTGTGTTTTAATTTTTCCTTTTTCTGTATCCTAAACAATAAGTTTACGCCGAATTTTAAGTTCTAAAGCTACAAAATCGAATTTTTTTTCAATTTTTCGGATTTTCGATTTTTTTTTTCGAATTTTACAGATTTTTTATTTATTTCTTTTTTTGTATCCTAAATACTACCTTTATTCCAAATTTTAAGTTTCTAGCTTTACAAAATCGAATTATTTTCAAATTTTCGTTTTTTTTTCGATTTTTTTTTTTCAATTTTTGATGTGCTTTTAATTTTTTCTTTTTCTGAATCCTAAACACTACCTTTACACAAAATTTTCAGTTTCTAAGACTACGAGATCATATTATTTTCATTTTCTCTCTTTTTCTTCTTTTTTTTTTTTTTTTTTTTTTGAAATTTTCGATTTTTTTTTAACTATCCATATTTTTTAATGTTTCCTTATTTAGTATCTTAAATATTACCTTTATTCCAAAATTCAAGTTTCTAGCGCTATGAAATCGAATTATATTCAAAATTTCCTTATTTTTCGATTTCTTTCGATTTCTTGATTTATTTTCGAATTTTATTGCGTTTCTATTTTAACTTATTCTGAATCCTAAACACTATCTTTACTGCGAATTTTAAATTTCTAAGGCCAAAAGATCAAATTATTTTAATTTTTTTCAATTTTTTTCCAATTTTTCGAATTTTTTATTTTTTTTTTCGAATTTTCTGGATTTTTTAATTTTTCCTTATTTTGCGTCCTGAATACTACCTTTATTCCGAATTCCAAGTTTCTAGCGCAACAAAATTTGATTATTTGAAATTTTTCCATTTTTTCGATTTAATTTTTTTTTTTTTTTTTTTTTTTTTTTGTGTTTTGATGTTTTCTTTTTCTGAATTCTAAACACTACTTCACACCTAATTTTAAGTTTTTAAGACTACAAGATCGTGTTATTTTCAATTTTCAATTTTGTTCGATTTTTTTAAATTTTCGAATGTTTTTTTTTTATTTTTCCGGATTTTATAATTTTTCCTTTCTTTGTATCTGAAACACTAGCTTTATTCCAAATTTTAAGTTTCTGTGGCTGCGGGATCTACCCAATCTTTTTGATAACGCAAGAGTGAGTGAGTGACAAAAAATCGAAACTTTGAGTTCATATATCGTCTGCACTAATTTATGGGTATTTTTAGAATTATGCATATTTTTTAATTTTTCCTTATTTAGTATCTTAAATATTCCCTTTATTCCAAATTTCAAGTTTCTAGCGCTATGAAATCGAATTATTTTCAAATTTTCCTTATTTTTTGATTTTTCCGACTTTTGGATTTTATTTTCGAATTTTATTGCGTTTTTTATTTTAACTTATTCTGAATCCTAAACAGTATGTTTACTGCGAATTTTAAGTTTCTAAGGCTAAAAAATCAAATTATTTTAATTTTTTCAATTTTTTACGAATTTTTCGAATTTTGGAATTTTTTTTCGAATTTTCTGGATTTTTTAATTTTTCCTTATTTTGCATCCTAAATACTACCTTTATTCCGAATTCCAAGTTTCTAGCGCAACAAAATCGGATTATTTGAAATTTTTCGATTTTTTCAATTTTGCTTTCGATTTTTTTGGTGTTTTTGATGTTTTCTTTTTCTGGATACTAAACACTACCTTCACACCAAATCTTAAGTTTCCAAGACTACAAGATCGTATTATTTTCAATTTTCAATTTTGATGGAATTTGTTGAATTTTCGAATGTTTTTTTTTTTCGAATTTTCCGGATTTTATAATTTTTCCTTTCTTTGTATCCTAAACACTACCTTTTTTCCAAATGTCAAGTTTCTAGGGCTACGGGATCAACCTAATCTTTTTGATGACGCGTGAACGAGTGAGTGAGTGAGTGACAAAAAATCGAATGTTTGAGTTCATATATCGTCTGAACTAGAAAAGACAGATAGTTGTAATTTTAAATTTTGGTTCTGTGTGCCAAATACTCTAGAAAAACAAAGTTTCAAATTTTTGGGATACTCCAGCGCGGAGATATGGGGGTCAAAAGTGCCCTGAGTTGCTTCCAGAAAAGTATGCTTACGGCTGTCCTCTCTCGACTTGGCGGAGGCATTGCCGTGCCTCCAGATCTTGCCAAGGCTGTGGTTTTCCTATTAGACTTAATGTTAGCTATATGCTCCATTTGTCTGCAACTAAATTTCCTCATGCCAATATAGTAATTCATTGATCCGTTTTCTTAGGATCGTTTATGTTCAATTTAGAGATAAATCAAGAGAATCCTAGAATCACCATGATTTTATTTAGAAAGGACTATCAAGTCATAACCAACCAGTAATGTCGGGAGGGAGGGAGAGATGTGAAAATTTTTGTGCGACCAACATCTTTTAACAGCAAATATTTCATATATAAATTAAATAGAGTAAAGCCTGTGAAAGAAAATGAACCTGTCTATAAAAAAGAAAGGTCTATAACGTAGCCAGTCTATAGCGGAACTTTTCTATTACAAAATTCGTAAACAAAAGAAAAGAAAAGCATAATCCGGGGAAAATAACACAAAACAATAACGGAAGGTGTACTAGCTAATAGGACAATTATCTTAAAATCTATCTAAAACAAACTATCCCCATCCTGTGGGATTTGTTTTTCAATGTTTTACTTTATTTAATGCAAAACATAGATTGCATCCGACAACTCATAAAAAAGTCCTCCGGCCTGTACCGGCAGGAAAAGGTAGCTTTCCTATATCTTCGTTTTAAAAGTTTAGCTAATGTTACTCGAAAACAGCAAGTTAAAATGCAAAGAAACCGTTTACAAAAGATTCGTTTACACTGAATTTGAATAAGAAATTCGCCAAATTATTGAGCTATAGCCAAGTTGGCTTCATTTATGAAGACTTATTTTTGTAGCCAAATTTGGCGAGATTTCGCCAATTGTCATCAAGTTTGGCGAGAATTTGGCGCTAATGGATATGAATATATAGTTTTATGCGTATGATTGGGAAAACGATTACAACAATGAAAGAAAATAATTTGCGAGAAATCGCGTTCACTAAAACTTATAAATTTATATTAAAATCATTAAAATTACAGACATTACAATACACTTTCATAAAACATTAAAAACATATTAAAATTGGACGTTTCGGATTTACATGGAAAATCCCTCTTCAACAACAACATTTCACTTAGCATAAATCATAGTTCAAAAATATCAACAAATAGAAAATGCAACGTATCAAAATTTCGAAGTCAAAGTTACAGTTATAATAACACGGAATATTCATTCGGGATTGCACCTGCTTGACCATTATTGACCATAAATTTATCGTTGGTTTTTTGTAATGTGCTGTTTTGTTTCAAAATGTCAGCCACCCTAGAATTTCAAACTGCTCTATCTCAGCCAATTTTTAAGATAGAGGTAAAACAAAAAATGCTCTGGAATCCTTGTATCAAGTCCTAACACCTAATTAAAAAATAAACTTGATTTTTTAACTTTTTTGTATATTTATTTTAGTTTTAAAATTTTCCGTGGCCGCCATCTTGAAACAAGATGGCAGACCAAGCTGGCCAACGAACTCGGTCGAGGCACTGGTGAGCTTAATACACACAATTAGTTTCATCCAAATTAATTTATAAATACGAGCGTTATCGTATCAAATTATTTTCATTTTTTCAATTTTTTTCGAATTTTTTTATTTTTTTTTTCGAATTTTCTGGATTTTTTAAATTTTTCTTTTTCTGTATCCTAAATACTACCTTTATTCCTAATTTGAATTTTCTAGCGCAACAAAATCGGATTGTCTTCAAATTTTCGTTTTTTTTTCAATTTCTTCGATTTTTTCAATTTTGCTTTCGATTTTTTTGGTGTTTTTGATGTTTTCTTTTTCTGGATGTTAAACACTACCTTCACACCAAATCTTAAGTTTCCAAGACTACAAGATCGTATTATTTTCAATTTTCAATTTTGATGGAATTTGTTGAATTTTCGAATGTTTTTTTTTCGAATTTTCTGGATTTTATAATTTTTTCTTTCTTTGTATCCTAAACACTACCTTTTTTCCAAATGTCAAGTTTCTGGGGCTACGGGATCTACCCAATCTTTTTGATGACGCGTGAACGAGTAAGAAGTGACAAAAAATCGAATGTTTGAGTTCATATATCGCCTGAACTAGAAAAGACAGAAAGTTGTAATTTTAAATTTTGGTCCTGTGGGCCAAATACTCTCTATAATTGAAGTTTAAAATTTTTGGGATACTCCAGCGCGGAGATATGGGGGGGTCAAAAGTGCCCTGAGTTGCTTCCAGAAAAGTATGCTTACGGCTGTCCTCTCTCGACTTGGCGGAGCTCCAGATACTTATTAAAAGTAATTATTTAACCAGTTAACAAGTTTTAAATTCAATACGAAACCATGCATTTTGTTTATAAAACCTTTGCTAATTACAATTTTATCTTAAGGTAATGTAGGAAATAGCAAAGAAATATTTTAGTGCATTATTTGTGATGGATATAATCAAGTTTTGTGCTCTATTGGATTAAAACGCTCGATGTGCCTGACCCTGCTCTTACGCCGAAATAGGTAAGCTGAAAAACTTTCCTTACCATTTGTTTGTTTTTTGAAGTATTAAAAGATTAGTGCGCTCTACTGAGTTTCCTGATGATATTTAGTTTAATGCTTTGTATCTCGCAAATTCGCAACAGATTTTGATTCTAAACTACAATGAAAAGGAAAATATAGTCCATACATTGATTACATTTAGGTAAATTGAGGTGTTTATAATAAAATTTTGTGAAATTTAGCCCAATACGCAAAACACTCTACAGTAAATTCTATCGCATATATGCGTATGTATTTTGTGTATAACGTATATGTATACATTTATATTATACATTTTATTACACAGATATATTTATATTATACAGATATATTATACATTTTTCATGTTATGAGTCAATAAATTGCAATTTGATTTTTATAGTGATATTTCTATAGCTTTTTGAGAAATTATGTTTTGCGTATGGAATTTTCACAGAAAAGTGCATTTTCCATAAAATACATTTATTTAACAGAAATATTTACTTAACTATTTTAAACTTTATTTAACATTTACTTAACAGTTATGTGAATTGGAATTTTACTGTAATTATCGATCAAGGTTTTTTTTTTTTTTTTTTTTTTTTTTTTTTGCTGTTTATATCTAAAAGACAGTTTTGGCAGTTTTTGCACGAAGGAAAAAAAATAACGCTGAAACGTTTGGCACTTCCGGTTTCATTCACTATCAAGTAGTTTTTAAATTCTGATAACTTAAGTTTTATTTATAGTACAATAAATGTAAGCGCAGATTTGGAAAGGTAAAAATGCGGGCTTTAATAAAATATAATACAAAGAAAACGAAAATTTTAGACAAAAATCACATTTTAAATGTAGTCAGATATCTTAATTTGTATGCTATTTTTCATTGTTTATTGACACTTTAGTTTTTCTTGGAAAACCAGCATGTACATGGCGATTTGTCACAAGACACCTTATTACAGAGCTGACACTAGCGACTACTTTTTAATTTTTTCTCGTACCACTTTTTCAAAATAAAAATTTTTCACATGCGCTTTAACATGTGTAAGAGAAACATAATACAAAATTTATTTTTTGAAAATAATAATGAAAATAGAATATAAAAATAATCGCTATTGGTAGTCCTGTCATTAGGACCGTAGGAAATCGGGGGGGGGGGGGATGGATATTCTTCGAAAATCCATAGCATTGTATTTATTAGACATTTGTGCTGCTCAAGGGTAAGAGGGGGGAGGGAGGGAGTAGATGCTGAATCCATTTTCAACGCAACTTTAGCGAAGCGCACTTACTTTATGTTATGATGCCAAAATTTGTAAGTGTATTTTCATTTGTTATTAGTTTTTTTCTTATTTTTTCAGTATTATTAATGAAATATATATTTTGTACCCTGATGTAATATTTCAAAACATCTTAAAACTGAATGCAATTCTTAATTAAATGAAAATAAAAATGAAATAATGCTTTGAAATAAAGCGCAAACACATTTTGAATTTTCAATAAAATTAATTATTAATTAATCTACATATTTGCTTATTAATGAGAAGCTCTATTATTAATTGATTTTCTTAGTTTCGCAGTTATTTTGAAAAAAAAAACTGAGTTAGAAACTTATTTAGCCACCCCTCCCCCTCTTAATTTTTAAACTGCGATGTTATTGCCCCTCATACTATGAAGTTAAAGGAAACTCAGCATAACTTTAGTATCTTCTAGAGCCACCCTTCGCCGCAATAACTGCTGCAACTCTTTGAGGTAAAACTTTCTACCAGTTTTCAATACGTTTCTGGAGGAATCTTGCTCCATTCATCCTGTAGAGTAGCAAACAGTTCTGTGGTGTTTTTGGCCGAGTTGGACTGGCTCTAAATCGGCGCTCTAACTCATCCCAAAGGTGTTCCAAAGTGTTGAGGTTTGGACTTTGAGCAAGCCAGGGAAGGTTTTCCACACCAATTTCTTCAAACCACGTCTTAACAACACCTGCTGTACGACATGGAGCATTGTCATGCTGAAACAGGTATGAAACAATACCAAAGTGTTGCCATAATCTCGGTAGCGCTGAATTGTGCAGAATTGTTTTGTAGACTTCGACATTCATACTCCCAGAAATTAAAACAACAGGATACCAACCTCCGCCAAATTTCAGTCTGGGTACGAAACAGTCCTGTAAATATCGTTCGCCAGGCACTCGCCGCACACAAACACGTCCATTGGACTGCCAAAACTGCTAGCGTGATTCATCGCTCCATAAGATGTTTTTCCATTTTTCTACTGACCAGTGCCGTCGTTCTTTGAACCACTTTAATCGACGGGTCTTATTCAGATGCGTGATACACTGCTCAAAACAATTAAAGGATATTGCAGTTTTAGGTGGATTTTGTATCTGGGAAACTTTTTAGCTGATTGATACATGGTCGACAGACATAGTAGGTTATATGAGAATAAATTACACATGTTTGGCAGAAAAAAATGCATTTTATTGCGCATTTGTGTATAAAAGGAAAAAAACACAATTTGTGCATATGAGAAAAAAAGAATAAGAAAAGGTGTTTTCTTCAAAGAAAATCATTTTCAGTAGGGGGTATGGTTTCCACGGGCGGCCAGCAACGTTGAACACCTTTGAGGCATGGACTCAATGAGGCTATTAATGACGAGTTGGGGTATTCTTCCCCACTCTTCCAGAAGAGCTCTTTCCAGTTCTTGGAGAGTTTGTGGGGGTTGTTGGCGGCCAGAAACTCGTCTTCCTAGAGCGTCCCAAACGTGCTCGATTGGATTCATGTCTGGAGAACACGCTGGCCATTCCATTCGAACGATTCCTTCCTCGAAAAGGAAATCCTCCACCAGGTTTGCACGATGTGGCCTGCAGTTATCGTCCATTAAAATGAAGTTATCTCCGATTCCTGCAGCGTAAGGGACTACAATAGGTCTGAGGATCTCATCCCTATATCGGCGACCAGTCAGAGCTCCATCTCGAATGATGTAGAGGTCAGTGCGCCCGTCAATGGAGATGCCACCATACACCAACACTCCTCCACCGCCAAATCTGACACTTTCGTGCACGAACGCAGGATTATTCCTACTGCCACGGTCCCTCCAGATGAAAATACGCCTATTATCCGGATGCACAGAAAAACGGGACTCGTCAGAAAACAGAATATTGCTCCATTCATTTCTCCTCCAGTTGACATGCTCGGTTGCCCACTCCCTGCGGTCGCGACGATGCCTTGATGTTAATCTAACACATACCATCGGTCGGCGAGCATACAGACCTACAGCATGGAGCCGGTTTCGGACAGTCTGAGTTAAAATCGTGGTGCCTGTAGCCGAGCGAAGGTGTTGTTGGAGAAGAGTAGCGTTCATGTGTCGGTGTCTCCGAGTTGTTAACGCTAAATACCGATCTTCATTGGGCGTTGTTGCCCGTCTACGACCTTGCCATGGTCTTTGGCCTGCACATCCACTCTCAAAAAAACGGCTTCATATCCTGGAAATGACACTTTGTGACACTCCAATGGCTTGCGCTACTTTGGCTTGAGTTTGGCCCCCTTCTAACCTACCAACAATTCTCCAAGCTTCTGAATCTGTCAAATGACTTCGCTGAGACATCGTACTCATCGAAACAAAGCAATCACTGAATGCCGATCATCCTTGTCTTCATTCTCTTTTATCCAGTTGAAAGTCAAATTTCATTCGCTGCCGCTGAAGCGACGTTTTTGACGTCGAACTCAAAATTTGCATACTCCACAGTTTGAAAACCAGAAAAATTTGCATTTGTGATTCTCTTCTTCTATTTTCGGCAAAAAAAATTTCGTTTATATCTTTATTTTATATAAAACTTCAAATATCCTTTAATTGTTTTGAGCAGTGTATTTGGCTTGTGAACTGCAGCTCGGCCATGAAAACCAAGTGCCACGATCTTCCGCCGGACAGTACGATCACTTGCATCATTAGTCGTAGACAATCAACAGTTCCCTGAAATCGCCTCTAAAGGAAGCCTTTCGGTTTGATTTCACAACACGTTTTAGGCATAGACGGTTCCGATCTATTACGTAATTTCCCAAAAAGCTATTGAAATATAACTGTAAAAATCAAATTACAAGTTATTGACTCATAACTTATAAAAAATGTATAATATATCTTAAATTTTAGTTTATCATCTTCACTACTGGCATACAAATTACGTATATACAGAAAATACATATATATGCGATAGAATTTACTGTAGAGTGTTTTGCGTATAGGGCTAAATTTCACAAAATTTTATTATAAACATCTCAATTTACCTAAAGGTAATCAATGTATGCACTATATTTTTCTTTTCACCGTAGTTTAGAGTCAAAATCTTCCTAAACATAACCGTAAACTATAATTAAATAGCTTTTTCAAAAAACTTTTTCCGATCGCTTTCCGATAACTTAAAAATAACAATTTGTGGACAATCCCTTATCATTCAGCGAGTTTTAGTCAGAAACTAAAAACCAGGTCACTCTAATGCCGATATCTCTCTGAATTGTTGCGATATTTGACTGATTTTTAGGTATCTTTCAATACAAAAAAGTCCTTCCGGCCTGTACTGGGAGGAAAAGGTAGCTTTCCTATATCTTCGTTTTAAAATTTTAGCTAATGTTACACGAAAACAGCAAGTTAAAATGCAAAGAAACGTTTACAAAAGATTCGTTAATACTGAATTTGAATAAGAAATTCGCCAAATTATTCAGCAACAGCCAAATTGGCTTCATTTATGAAGACTTATTTTGGTCGCCAAAATTTGGCGATATTTCGCCAAATGTCACTAATTTTGCTAATTTTGTCGCCAGTTTTGCCAATTTTGTCACCAATGTTACCAATTTTGGCGCTAACGGATATGAATATATAGTTTTATGCGTATGATTGGGAAAATTATTACAACAATGAAAGAAAATAATTTGCGAGTAATCGCGTTAATGTGCTGTTTTGTTTCAAAATGTCAGCCACCCTAGAATTTCAAACTGCTCTATATCAGCCATTTTTTAAGATAGAGGTAAACCAAAAAAAGCTCTGTAATCCTTGTATCAAGGCCTAACACGTAATTATAAAATAAATTTGAATTTTTAATTTTTTTGTGCGTTATCGTATGACATAGGTCAGATATATATATATATATATATATATATATATATATATATCTATATATATATATATATATATATATATATATATATATATATATATATATATATATGGATATATCTATATATATAAATCAACATTTGAACGGAGGGTGGTTTTGGGGTCTGGGGGTCATAATCGGTGAAAATATATCGAAATTTTCCGGAACTGCTTTCCTCCGAACGGCTGCAATAGGTAGCTTTATACTTTTTTGTATTGAAAGCTACCTAAAAGTATAAAGCTACCTATTGCAGCCGTTCGGAGGAAAGCAGTTCCCGAAAATTTCGATATATTTTCACCGATCATGACCCCCAGACCCCAAAACCACCCTCCGTTCAAATGTTGATTTATATATATATATATATATATATATATATATATATGACCTATGTCATACGATAGCGCTCGTATTTATAAATCAATTTTGATGAAACTAATTGTGTGTATTAAGCTCACCAATGTCTCGACCAAGTTCTTTGGCCAGCTTGGTCCGCCATTTTGTTTCAAGATGGTGGCCACTTAAAAATTTAAAACCAAAATAAATATACAAAAAAGTTAAAAATTCAAATTTATTTTTTAATTAACTGCCTTGATACGAGGATTCCAGAGCATTTTTTGGTTTATCTCTATCTTAAAAAATGGCTGAGATAGAGCAGTTTGAAATTCTAGGGTGGCTGACAATTTGAAACAAGACAGCACATTACAAAAATTTTCATTGTTGTAATAATTTTCACAATCATACGCATAAAACTATATATTCATATCCGTTAGCGCCAAATTCTCGCCAAACTTGGCGACATTTGGCGAAATATCGCCAAATTTGGCGCCCAAAATGAGTCTTCATGAATGATGCCAATTTGGCTATTGCTCAATAATTTGGTGAATTTCTTATTAAAATTCAGTATTAACGAATCTTTTGTAAACGTTTTCTTTGCATTTTTACTTGCTGTTTTCGTGTAACATTACCTAAAATTTTAAAACGAAGATATAGGAAAGCTACCTTCTCCTCCCGGTACAGGCCGGAAGGACTTTTTTTTATTAAGTTGCTCCAGAGAGTTGACTACTAAATTATGCAAAAAGTTCCTTGATATCGTTCGCGCATGCGCAGATAAAAATTATTTCATACAACTGCCCATATTTCCTTAAATATTTAATATATTTATATTCCAATATAACACTATTTTATTGCTACTACATTTTGTCAATATTTGTGAAATTGGCGTTAAATTTGGTTAAAAACCCTGTGTGTTATAAGCAAAAAACATGCAAGAATTTTTTTAATTTAAAAAAAATCACTATATCTCTATTAATATACATGCTATTCTTACACAAATGAATGCACATATTATACAATGTCTGCTTATGTATATTCTGCAGCGAAAGATCATTTCGTGCATTTTATTTTACAGGGTGATCCCAAGTATTATTTTTTTCTTTAATTTTTGGTTGGTCCCCTAATCCTAATTGTCCTCCTTATCAAATCGACGTTGAAAAATATGAAGTCAAACCTGTTCTTTTTAATCCTAAAATTCCAAAATAATCTGATATGTATATCACTACATAGTATAAAACAAAGTCGCTTCTTCTGTCCCTATATCCCTATGTACGCTTAAATCTTTAAAACTACGCAACGGATTTTGATGCGGTTTTTTTTAATAGATAGAGTGATTCAAGAGGAAGGTTTATATGTATAATAACATCCATTAAACAGTGGAGAAATACTGTTATTTTTGAGGTTTTTAATGTGATGTCAATAATTTCATTTTTTACATTTGTTATTTTGGCCGAAAAGGTTACCATTGCTATTTTTTTGGCGATCATTATTGTTGCAGAAAGAAATGAAAAGGCTATACATCTCCAAAAATAAAAGAAAAACTGTGTTAAATTAATTAAAAAAAAAAAAGAAAAAGAAAGAAAAAAGAGTTTTGATGAGAGAATATTATAAAACGAAAATATTTAATTTAAACATAATTGGGAATGTTCGCAATGCTTAAAAAATTATTCAAGGGGCAAGATTGCTATCGAAACAATATTTCGCGATTTATCTTTTGTTTTTGGCGATTTTGATTTTACTTTTGATCCTAAACAATTTGAGTTTAAGCCAAAAGGTGTCTTTTTTTTTTTTTTTTTTTTTTTTTTTTTTTTGATGCAGAAAGAATTGAAATGGCTATACAGCTGGAAAAATAAAAGAAAAAGCTGTTATTAATTTTATTTAAAAAAAAGAAAGAAAGAAAAACAGTTTTGATGAGAGATTTTAAGCCAAAAGGTGCTTTTTTTTTTCAAGTGTACGATCACTGGCGCCCGGCTAACCGAAAAGTACCTTTTTAAAAATCCAAATGCAAACTATATTAATGGCAATATACTTCTATTTACTTCTACATACATGAAATTTCGTTCCGGCTGCTTATAACTCGAGTTCTGCTGAATGGATTTTCGTAGAGCTTAAACTGTATAAGATAATTTTTCAGGGAAGGTTTTATTGTATAACATACCGTTCTGCGTAGCTTAGTTATAGAATTATTCTGGGAAGTTCTACAATCAGATCAATCCGTTTATGAAATATTAGCCTTTTTAAAAGATTTTGCCGAATGGATTTCGATGAAACCTACACTGTTAGATAACTTTCTAGGGAAAGTTTTATTATATAACATATCATTCTACGTTGCTTAGTTCTAGAATTATAGGGGGAAATTCGAAAATCAGGTGATATTTTTTTTTATCAAATATTAGCTTTTTCAGTATTTGATTCGGATTATGAAAGATTAGCCTTCTGAAAAAGTTCTACTGGACGGATTTTGATGAGAATTGTATTGTTAGTCAGATGCTATTTCAGGAATGGTTTTAATGTACTACATATTGTTCTACGCTGCTTAGTCAAACAGTTGTGTGAAGGTTATACAGTCAGGAGAACCCGATTCCGAAAGATTAGCCTTTTTGAAAGTTTTTACCTGGGCGTATTTTTTGCGACTTGCATTGTTAAGTAGATAATTTGTAAGGATGGTTTTAGTATATTTTATATTGTTCTGTTTTAGAATTACGTGGAAAAGTTCTATAATCAGATGAACCCGATTATAAAAGATTAGCCTTTATAAAAACTTCTACTAAATGGATTTTGTTAATTAGTTTGCATTGTTAGTTCGATAATTTTTAGTGATGGTTTTAGTATATTGCATATAGTTTTATCATTCTTTAGCAAACCTTAACTGTAAATGACCAAATAAAAGAGTTGGTCCTTAACAGCTAAAATTTTGACTGCACATTAGAAAATATAATAGCGCAATCACGTCATTTTTCAGTAATGTGGAAGGATATTCCAGGTAAATATACAGATTGCTTTCAAATACAAGGTCAAATTAAACGATATATTTTGTTTGCTTCAAGGTTCATTTGTAGAAACTGCCCAGCGCAGCGGGCGTAGCTTGCTAGTTTTTAAATATTTGAAAAAATGTCTAAAACTGAAAATTTCCATCATTTATGGCATTCTAGTGTATATACTTATATATAAAGCGATTAATACAGCCGCAATACAGCTAAAATAATTTTTCAGTATTTTTTCAACCAATTTATATTTCTGTGTTAAGTTATTTAGAGTCATCTATAAGGAATTACTTATTTCCTTTGTGAATCTACATTTTGTTCGTATCTCAACACTAATTTTACTCTTATTAATGAAAATTCAAAGCACATAGTCAGTTTAACTTTAGAAATACAATAAAGAAAGACATGTTTCGATAAAAAAAAACTTTTCAAAATCTTTTTTTAAAGTGTAAAATAACTTTTTTATGGAATTTCAAAACAGCACATAGTTAAGATAAGAATAAAGTATACATACCATAAATTAAAGTATTAAAAACAGCTCCTGCGTAACAGACGTCTTTAATGAAACATTGTGAATTCTAATGAGTTGTTTTATACGTCCTAGGCAATTTACATATGCTAAATATTGTTTTAACTTGAGTGAAATTTTAATATTTGAGTACCTTTTAAAGATGATTTTACTCAACATCTGTTTAAAGAGAGAATGTTTTAAACTTTTTCTGCATCAAAATTCATGTTTTTAAATAAAAAGGTAACTTCTTTTTAAGTATTTTTTGTTTACTTTATGATTTACCATACTTAGTTAAGCCTTACTTAGCCCATACTTAAGCCCATACTTAGTTTAAGCCTTTTACTGTTTTAAAATAAAGATCCCAATTTACAAGGAATCCTGTATATTTTAATTACTAGTACATCTGCAGATCAGGAGCCCCAACGTCAGCTCTAAAGTCATTGTTATTTTAATCGAACTTTCCATATCATTTAGCATCTTACAATCCGCAATTTATTTATTTTTATATTGCATAGATATTTATAGGCATATAAAATACTTCGTTCATTTCAGAAATTAGAAGCGTTAAATTAAACACGGTTTATGCAATGATATTCAGAAATTTTTATAAACTTCTTATTCTTGTAATTTTTTAGATTAAAAAATTCATTTCTTCAGGGGGGCGGAATTATTAAAGTTATATCTGTGATTTCCTATTGATTGTGTGAATCATTCTAGTATATCTTCGATTTCTTTCTACACAGTGGTTTTATTAGGATAAGCAACCATTTCGAAAATAATTTCATGTTATCCTAATACTCAAATAGCAATATTTATTTACCTGTCAACCACGAAACACCTGCATCTGATGGATAAATTGAATAATATCTTATGTGCAAAAGCAACTTATAAAATGTAAACTGAATCTACTATTTTCACTTATATCTATTTTAGAAATCTAACATTATTACAATTTTTGTTTCGAAAAAACCGCATGGATGGTCATTCTTTAATATTTATTTTATCTAAGTACATCCTGATTTAACTCGATGGCAATAGCATACTAAAATCTCCCCAGACTAGGCATATTTGAAAACTTTAAAACCTATTGGGTTCATTCGTAATCGTGCCCACTGCCAATTCACTAAATAGCAAACATGGTTTGGCGCTATAAAGTATTTTTTGTGATAGATTTTATGTTCTCAATTTCCAGTAATTGTAATATTTCAGGATCGTTTTACTATTCTAATTTCTTTAGATTATTTCGGAAATCATTCTATAGTAGTTAAACGGTAACTTAAAAAAAAAAAAAATCAAAATATCAAAATAAATTCTCTCTTATGTCAATGAAATGTTAAAATCACCTGAAAATAATTTATTTTGCTAATAAAATATTGTAGCAAAATAGTGCGAGTTAATTGAATTTTATTATCCTGATATTCTTTGAAGTCTGGTTGCTAAGCAACTGATAAATTAAAGAGCAAAGTAAAAAGAAATGTATTGTAAAATTTGTAAAAAATATGGCAATTAAAAGTTTTATATTTAACGAACAAATGCAAAAAAAATTCCAATAACGTAAACAATTAATTTCTAAATTCTAATAAATGTATTGGCAAATTTTCAAAATTAATGGGTGTATTTAAAACCTCCATATCGAAAATTTAACATCCATGATTTTATGTTTAAATCCATTATTCAAATATGCGATTTTCATTTCAGTTAAAAATGAAATTTGAAAATCGTCTGTATTCTCATAGGAAAGCATTATGACCTAAAAAGAAATATCCTATATCTTTCGAACGAATGAACCAAATGTAACCAAAAGCTATAAAGTCATTCCGGGTACCTCACCAACATACCCACCAAAATCACCCTAATCGGATCATTTTTACGGTAGTTATCACGGAACAGACAGACAAACAAACAAACAGACAGACGGAAACCAAATACTTTTCACGTCTCCACAGTGATCCTCAACTGACGTTTCGGCAAAAAAGGATTCAGAAACTGAGGTTTTTAAAACAAAAATATGTCCAACATAGTTTGAAAGTAGTTATGAATTCTGTTTGTCTGGTTGTCTGTATGTCTGGCCGAGTATATTTAACTCTCGTAAATATACTCGGATTGCCATCTAATTTTTATATGTTAGTGAGAATTACTATAAAATGTTCGGTATTGAAAATAAAGTGTGAAGCATTTATGTTTCGTTCAATACTCACACAAAAGTATGCCGTTGCATTATGGTGTATGGAGAAGAAGGTGCACTTTAATCATGTTACGATAATTCAAATTTCATAATATTGATGTGCATCATTTAGGTGGACTATAATATCCTTTGTGTAGAGTAGCATGAAAATCACCGGCAGTAGATAGGCTAAAAGTGAGGACAACCTAAGGACAGAGAAGCAGCATAAAATAAAGCATTTTATTGCGGTTCACAATTTTTACACATGGCCTCCTTCACACACGCTGACACTTTGCATGCAGCTGATGGTGGATAGCACTACAACTCGTATCATGACAATAGGAATCTCTTGAATCGCAGTTCTGATGGCATCTTTCAAATCAGATGCAGTTTGAGGACGAAACTGATACACTTTGGATTTCAGATATCCCCACAGCCAGAAATCCATTGGTGTCAGATCAGGTGACCTTGGTGGCCACGGAAACGGGATATGACGGGAGATAACTCTGTCACCAAACTGTTGAGTTAAGACACGTTTGACTGAAGACCCGACATGTGGAGGAGCGCCATCTTGCATCCACGCAACTTGAGATAGAGCATTTTGCCGTTGCAATGCGGGAATCGCGTAATGAGTTATCATGTCCAGATAGCGAGCACTCGTTACTGTACACGTTTGCAGATCGCCGTCAGTAACCTCTTCAAAAAAGTAAGGGCTGAGGATGAACGTACTCGTTATACCACACCACACAGTCACTTTTTCCTCGTGTAATGGACGTGCATGCACATCATGTGGATTATTCCCTGCCCAGTGCGCACAATTTTTCGAATTCACGTTACCAGTTAACGAGAAATGCGCCTCATCTGTTCACAGAATGCGTAAAGGCTAGCTGCTATCTTCATCGTAACGGATAAGGAATTGATTTGCAAAATCTAGCTGTAATTGATAGTCTCCCGCTTCCAACATCTGGACACGCTGGAATCAATACGGAAACATGTTTAAAACAGAGCGCAGAATCTTGTGTACAGTTGAATTCGGCAGATCCAGCACACGTGAAATACCGCGTGCAGTTGCGGGACGAACTGTGCTTATCGTCTGATGGACTTCTGCAACAGCTTCCACAGGAACGGAAGGTCGTTCAGACTGAGGTCGATCGCATGTGCAACCAGTTTCTTCAAATTTATGAATCAAGCCCCATACAGCTTTGAGAGCGCACGGGCCTCGCCGTAATTCATGGTTTCTGCGGTAAACACGCAATGTCTCTGCGGCATTTTGTCCATTCTATTAATAAATCTTTACGATTTCACGTTCTTTCCCTGAAAGCGGCATCTTGTTCGGAATGGCAGAAAGGAATATACGTGGCTCGCATTTCGCAGTGCCTTTTCTTTCACCTAGCGTGACGACGTCAGTCATGGCTGTGTCTTACGTAAAACCCCGAAATTTGCGTTTCTAGGTTTCTTCTTCTCGTTTTGTGGAGAACTAATCAGGCTGGTATATCAGCCAAAGAAACGTTGTGACGTGTGACGTAAATGAAACGAAAATTAATGCTCTGGTGCACGACAAAGTCCTTTTTACTTTTCCCTTGCCTAGTTCCGGTGATTTTCATCTACAGTTGCCGTTCCAACGCTATTTAGGGTTTTTCCCAATGGAGATCACATTCCAATACAAAAAACTGGGTGTTGCCATTTGATTTTTTCGAAATTTTCTCACTGTAACCGTAACTGTTTGAGCGACACTGTTGTTTTCCATATCATTCTTGAGCGCATACCTCAAAATACCTTTTGCCAAAATTTCATTGAGTTTCTGTGAATGGTATGATAGTTAGGGGCCCAAATGTCGGGATAGTTTTTTTATAATTACCCTGTATTTAATTTCAATGTATGAAAAAATGAGATTTAATAACAATATTCAGTGAGTATTGGAAATTGTTTTCTAATCTATGCCGAATGGTTGATTTTTCGCTCGTGTTATATTTTATTAAAAATACAGTCTTTACAGATCCAAATAGTCATCTGCTTTAAAGAGAAGACAGAGGATTAGAAATTATCTAGATTGCCATTTAATAATTGATTTTTGGTGCTATATATAATGTCTGAATATTTATGTTTGCGATTCTGAATATCTCCAAGTGAAAATCCACACATTTACAGTAAATTAAAAAATATATTAATGAGGAAAAAGGTTCCACTATTGTCTGCAATAAAAATAGCAAAAATTTTGTATATAAATTTTTTAAAAATTCAGAAATAATTATATTTTAACTTATGATTCTCAAAGCATTTGTTTAAAAAATAGAAGAAAATATTTCTACCCTATATATATAAAATCCTAATGAAACGAATTTGTGAAACGATTTTATGAAACGAATTCATGAAACGATTTTATGAAACGACTGATTAAACGACTGATTATGTTTCAGGGCTATTTTTAATAAAATATTAAACGCTTGATGGTGAAATTAATACCAATTGTTCATAAAAATCCGCGGATGTCAAAACTGGTAATAGAATTTTGAAATTGGAATTAGTTTTCGAGATATTAATTTTTTTCTAATTTTAATGACATTTCTGTAATGATGGCAACTAATTACTCAGTTTTTTTGTGACAAAAAAGGGAAAAAATTGAAAAGGATCCCGATAGGGATTATTGATTTCTTTTTATTCGTCATTTTCAAATTGAAATTGAATTTATCTTTTATTTCAATTGATAATGAAGAAAAGTATAGATAATGGAGACAAGATTGTGATTAAATTATGTTTTTCAGGAAAATTTGAAAAAAAAAAAAATCACATCTCTATCGTCAGGATTCAATCGTCTGTCAGCATTTAATTTAATTTATAAACTGAAAATATTTTGAATAAATTCGTCCAAATGACGTCATTTAGGTAAACGCAAAAGAAAGGGAGGAAAAGGAATTAATAGTAATTATTATTTATTGATATCATTTTGTTATTTTTTTGTAAAATTTAATTAAACGAATTTATAAAATCCTTAATTCGGATATTTGAAACTAATATATAAAATAATAATTGCCCAACTGAACGGAAGAATAAAATATCCTGGTTGGTTTTTTATCCTGCTTGGTTTTTTCCGCCAAACTTTTTAAAAAAGCGTCAAGACCCCTATAATAGAAAAGCAGCAAACGTTCATTGGGTTTGTTTTCATAACTTTTGGCAACAAATCTAATGTATATTAAAGAATCTATCCCTTTTTGAAGCTCGAATTACTCCAAACCTAAAAGCAAAGGATCCTATACTGGAAAATTACTCGATTTTCTTATGGACAATATTCAAGTGACATAACATGGTGTAAAATTATCGCGGATGGCAAATTTGTTTAAATATCTCATCAATTGATGCCGAATAAATGCAGGCATGCATGCACAAAATATTTAATTAATTTTGTATGATAAATAATTATTATAAAATTCGTATATACAAATTAATTTAAAAAAATAATTTACATATTTAAAATAACATGAAAATATGCATGATGGTGCACTAAAATAGAGAGAAAATTAAAACCTGTTACTGAAAATGTCTATAACATAGTACTTTTCAATATCGTGGTTCTTAATGTTATTCACAAGCAGATGGAATTTTTCTCATCCTTAAACGCAAAGGAAGAATAGAATACACATCGTTGTTATAGATGTCCGAGAGGTAGCCACAATTTAAACTTAACCATTTTATACAAGCTGGTTTTCAAGTTGTAATTGATTTTACTTATCAATCCCGAAAACAGTCGTCAGTTGTCGCAACAGCTGTGTATGAGGCCATGATAATCAAAAAATGCCCATTAAAACGTTAAAAGCATGGCAACCCAATTACAGATTTACCAATATTTTTAAAATAAAGCACGCTGTCATGTTTTTAGAGGCCTCGAAGTCTGAGCGGGGGTTGGCGAGCGTAGCTTGCAGGGGGTAGGCCCCCTAGTATTTCCATAAATTTTTAATACTCGCCATCTATTCAAATTTCGTGAGAAAGTTGGTAAAGAAATCATATGAGTTGTAAATTTCCCAGATTAGGGATCCCACGTTCGAATCCTGGCCAGGATATTTTTCTATCACTTGGGAAATTACAACTCACATGATTTCTTTAACAATTTGAATAACTGCGTTAAAATGAATCTAGTATAATCACGCATCCAGCGTTTAATTTAGTTCCATTACCTGCGATTTATTCTGTTGAGCTGATTTAGATATCAGACCAGATGCTATGATCAATAAGGTTAACTGGGTTAATTAGGAGCCATCCCGGTCCTTTTGATTCGTCCGGGATGGCTCAGTTGGTAGGGTATTGGCAACTTCAGCCAAAGGATCCATTTTTCGAGTCCTGGCCAGGATATTTTTCTACCACTTGGGAAATTACAACTCACATGATTTCTTTAACAATTTGAATAACTGCGTTAAAATGAATCTAGTATAATCACGTATCCAGCGTTTAATTTAGTTCCATTACCTGCGATTTAGTCTGTTGAGCTGATTCAGATATCAGACCAGATGCTATGATCAATAAGGTTAACTGGATGAATTAGGTCCTCCAGATTCATCCGGGAAGGCTCAGTTGGTAGAGTATTGGCAACTTCAGCCAAGAGATCCCTTTTTCGAATCTTGGCCAGGACATTTTTCGACCACTTGGGAAATTACAACTCATTAAATAATAGTAATAATTTAATTCAAAATTTAAATAATGATTCACAATACCAAAAAACGATACATCACAAAAATTATGATATATTCTATATTTGTGGTGTTGATATATAACCCAGAATTTTGAGTTTTATAATAACTAGGACATCCAACACGGGCTTCCCGGGATAGAGAATATAGGTGAAAACCATTTAATTTTTTTAAATAGTTTTTTTTTTTTTTTACATTTAATAATTTTTTTAGATTGCCCCCTAACAACACTAAAGAGCATTTTTATATGAAATATGACAATTATATATTCAAATAAAATTTTGAAATTTATTAAAAGAGGTAATTTCGTATTGGCCCTGTGCCAGAAATTAATAGCCGAAGAAATTGCTAAAAACTTCGTTATGGACAGCAGTTTTGTTCACTCTGATAATTTCAACTACTTTAAGCTCTTATTTTAATTACATGTCTGTTAAATTTGTCTTTTATTTATACTATTTTATTTATTGTTTAATGAAGTTTTAATTTCGTTATGAAATATTAGCTGGGAGACAAATGCTGAACTTTTTATGTTGTTTAAAGTGCAGACGGCTTAATACACTGGTGTGCAAAACTTAAGAAACAAACACAAAATGCTAATTTTTGAACACGTGAGTACTCAGACGGAAATTCTATAAAGAGCAAGTGTAGAAAAGAGGTGCTACCCTAACAGCACGACCAATCGATGTGAAGTCCCTTTGACGTCACAAATGATTAGAAGTGTCACAATCGCTACGGTGAATCAAAATATAGAATATTTCACTGTCTCATTATTACTCTCAAATGATTGTTAACACTGAAAAGTCCCTGTGATTGTCGCTTTGTGATGGGTCACCAGGTGACATTACAATGAAGTCACCTTGTGATTCTCAAGTCACTGTCAGTTGAAGACTGAACTTTGAAGTCATTGTGATGAGTCGCCAAATAATGTCACAATGAAGTCGCATGGTGACTTTACGGTGATCGACACTCTATTGGGAAGTCATCATTGCACTCCTTTGTGAAAAGTCACCAGATGATTTCATTTTCTGTCACTTGGGATCTCGTCACAGAACAGCTATCATGATGACTTTACAACGGAGTGTCAAAATGACAGTCACATGAGAGTCACAAGATGACTTCATTGTAAAGTCACCTGGTGACTCGTCAAAAAGCAGCAGTCATGATGACAGTTCAGTGGAGTGACCAAATGAGAGTAAAAATGAGGTGAATGAAAGATATCACATTTCTGTTCATTGTAGTGACTGTGACAATTGTGACCATTTGTGATGTCAAGAAGAATTCACATTGACTGTCTGTGCTGTTAGGGTAGTACCTATTTTCTACACTTGCTGTTTATAGAATTTCCTTTTGAGTGCTCACGTGTTCAGAAATTAGCATTTTGTGTTTGTTGCTTAAGTTTTGCACACTAGTGTATTTTGTAATCATCTGCAAGCGATAGGGATATATTAAAAAAAATATTTAAAAAAAATCATCCTTGAAATTTAATTTAAATACTATAATAAATGAGTAAATTGCGATACAGTTTTCAAACAAACTGCATTTAAAAGTAGTTTTTTTTTCCCATATAACGGTGTAAAAATTAAAAATATTGCAATGTTTAGAAATGAAAAAATTGCAGTAGCAAAAATCACAAAACCGGAATTTCATGGTTAAGTGTTGCCATTCGCAAAATGACATCAGCGTTACGCACGAACATGTTTGACTTTATAAAATAGATAGATAGATAGATAGACAGTTTTTTTGTTGTTGTTGTTGTTGTTGTTAGTGAATGTAGAGCATACAAATACTTTTCAATTTTACACATTACTTGATGCTTAAATTTTAAATTTCTAATTTCTTTTAAATTTAAATATTTATTCTATCCTTATACATGAGCAATAAGTAACCTCCTAACTCCGTGCAAAATTTTAAATAGTCTAAAAACAGAACATCCTATTTCTGTAATTGCCCGTATTACAATTCTATATTATACTAATAGTATACCAGATCATCAGGCATTAGTATTAGTTTTGGAGAGCAATACTAGTATAGATTTATCTTTTCATATTATTTTTATTTAAAAAAAACATTATTTCCCTTTAAATTTTTTTTATATTGTCAGTAATAACATATATAAGTAATTATTAAAACATATTTAGTTAATTTCTTTTTAATACACGTATAAACACAGTCTGACGTCTTTAAAAGGTATATTACATACCCAATATCTTGTACAAGTTCTTTGTTAGTTAAAACATACATTATCAGAAATCATTAAAAACATATTTGGTAAATTTCTTTTAAAACACATATAGACACAGTCTGACGTACAAAGAGATATATTACATACCAAATATCATGTACAAATTCTGTAGAATTTGTAGAATTGTCTCTAGAATTTGTACAGGATATTGGGTATGTAATATACTTTTTTAAGACGTCAGACTGTGCATATATGCCTTTAAAAAGAAATTAGCTAAATATGTTTTTAATGATTACTGATAATGTATGTTTTTGCTGACAATATAAAAGATTTTTTTAAATGAAATAATGTGTTTTTAAATAAACTTTTTAACCAAAAATAGAACCGACTTCAAAAACTACTAAAAAGTGAAAAATAAATTTTTTAACCAAAAATAGAACCGACTTCAAGGACTACTGCAAAGTAAAAAATAATTTTTTTTAGATAATAGTTAACAAGAAATTAAATTAAGAGCATTGTATTTACCATGCATATTATTATATTTATGTACATTAATTTGATTTTTTGGAGTCGGTGCCAGCCAAGCCAAGTTAAAGCCATATTACCATTTTTAAATATTTCATCTGACGTTATACATGTATATTTTCAAATGAGATTAGCAACTATATGTCGACAAACATTGCTTTGGAAATTAGTTAATCATTTAAATCATTGTATTTTCTACCATTTGATGAGTTATATGTATTTTTTTTGTCTCGTTTTTATGTAGATATAATTTATACGCGTGTTACGGTTTATATTGGATATTTTGTTTTGAATTTGTACTTGGCTTGGCTGGCACCGACTCCAAAAAATCAAATTAATGTACATAAATATAATAATATGCATGGTAAATACAATGCTCTTAATTTAATTTCTTGTTAACTATTATCTAAAAAAAATAATTTTTTACTTTGTAGTAGTCCTTGAAGTCGGTTCTATTTTTGGTTAAAAAAATTTATTTTTCACTTTTTAGTAGTTTTTGAAGTCGGTTCTATTTTTGGTTAAAAAGTGTTTTTTTCGCTTTTTAGTAGTTTTTGAAGTCAGTTCAATTTGTGGTTAAAAAGTTTATTTTTCGCTTTTTAGTAGTTTTTGAAGTCAGTTCAATTTGTGGTTAAAAAGTTTATTTTTCGCTTTTTAGTAGTTTTTGAAGTCGGTTCTTTTTTTTGGTTAAAAAGTTTATTTATTTATTTATTACTTTAGTGATATCCATATTTACATTAAATCATATTGTTGCTAATATCTTTTTCAGTTCACGTTAACCTGGGCAGTAGACTCGAGTATCGAAGATTAGAAAATTTATCATTATTCTCATCTAATGTCTTTAAAGCCTTTAATGATATCTATATTTACAACAGTAGACTCGAGTACGGAAGATTAGAAAATTTATCTTTATTCTCATCTAATGTCTTTAAAGCCTTTAATGATATCTATATTAACATTAAACCATATTGTTGCTAATATATTTTTTATTTCACGCTAACCTTGGCAGTAGACTCGATTACGGAAGATTAGAAAATTTATCATTATTCTCATCTAATGTCTAAAGCCTTTAATGATACCTATATTTATATTAAACCATATTGTTGCTAATATGTTTTTTATTTCACGCTAACCTTGGCAGTAGACTCGATTACGGAAGATTAGAAAATTTGTCATTATTCTCATCTAATGTCTAAAGCCTTTAATGATATCTATATTTATATTAAACCATATTGTTGCTAATATATTTTTTATTTCACGCTAACCTTGGCAGTAGACTCGATTACGGAAGATTAAAAATTTTATCATTATTCTCACCTAATCGTTTTGGATAATGTGTCATAATCGGGCTGTATACTACAGTTTTGATAACTGTGTAACTCACTGATTTTTGGTGCTTATGCTTAATGTGTACTGATTTTTATGATCCGTACAAGGTAAATACACTGCGCCAACAATGTCGCCTATAATACTATTTGGAGTAACCCCTTTCTTTCTTTCTTTCTTTCTTTCTTTCTATATTGTCACTCTATAGTTAATATTATGTAGTAGAAATATTAACAGACAATTGCAGAAGCATTTATATACAACTGTATTGTATAATATAATATAGATATTGGATATTTTAAAGACAGTTTCCAACTAGTGCGCCACAGGTGATAAATCGCCAAATATTTTCTGTAACTCGTACATTTGTATGGGATTTGAAACAACAATGTATTTAATTATGCGCCAATAAACGCTCGTCAAAATATGCTAAACCGCTGTGAAACTGCAACAATGGAACTTTTAAAAGATTCAAAAGTAGATTTGTTCTGGCATAATTTATAGTTTTTATCCGTACATTGTATTATATTTATCCAATTCACAATTTTATGTAATTTTGCTTTTCATATTTGGCAACACTCAAAACTTTTTGTTTAGATCTTAAAAAGTTTGTTCTATGAAAATAAATCCGACAAGTTAAAGCTGATTTAAATATGTCAGTCTTTTTATTATTTGCAAATTCACGTAATAGAATATTTTATGAAATTAAATGAAAGTCGTCTGCGCAACAAATTAACTATTTTTAAAATGCTTATTTTTTTTTTTGGTTTTTATTTAATTTCTGAAAAAGTACTGAACCAATTTTCATAAAATTTAAATGGGAACAATTCGAAAGTATTCTCTTTCGAATAAAAAAAAATCACATAAATAAGACGCATAGTTCCGGAGTAATCGGTGAATATACATAAAAGATTTTAAAAGATTCAAAAGTAAGATCTGTTGTAGCATAATTTATAGTTTTTATCTGTACGTTGTATTATATTTATCCAATTCACAATTTTATGTAATTTTGCTTTTCAAATTTGGCAACACTCAAAAGCCAACAAGTTAACTATTTTTAAAATGCTTATTTTTTTTTCGTTTTTGTTGAATTTCTAAAAAAGTACTGAACCAATTTTAATAAAATTTAAATGGGACCAATTCGAGAGTATTCTCTTTCGAATAAAAAAAAAATCACATAAATAGGACACATAGTTCCGGAGTAATCGGTGTATATACATAAAAAAAAAAAAAAATACATACACGTCGAATTGATAACCTCCTCCTTTTTTGAGTCGGTTAATAAAAAAATAAAAATAATGTGAAAAGGTATACACTGACAAGAGAACTATACTAGTATTCTCTTGTCTAATGTTTGAATCTTAAACTTGCTATTGTGGTAGATAACAGTGTTCTTTTCCACAAATGGTAGAATTAGGAACAAGTATGCAAACGCCAGTCTTTTAAAAGTTTGGAGATTTGCGCAG
Organism: Maratus michaelseni; assembly: GCA_963931845.1. NCBI lineage: Eukaryota > Metazoa > Arthropoda > Arachnida > Araneae > Salticidae > Maratus > Maratus michaelseni. The sequence goes on from OZ007588.1 coordinate 467,270,373, forward strand.
GAAGCGACTAGTGTCTCGCGGATGACATCACGTGACCATACTTAGATTCCTGCCTTCAGATCACAGATTTGCCTATTTATTTTAATGTTTTGTTACCGCACAACTGTGTGCTTGGTGGTTGAACGGTTAGAGCGTTACATTTGAGTGCAGATAGCATCAGTTCGACTCCCTTGTCTTCTTTTAATTCCAAACTTTTCTTCCAGAAAAAAATGTGTACTCTATTTCCGGTTGTTTTTAAAATTTTTATTTATAAATGTTTTATCGGTGAAATATTCTATTTCAGTTTTATTTTCAACTTTTTTATCGTTTGCATTATATTTTTCATGATAAATGGAATATTTTTAATTAAAAAAAATTTTGATGTTAATCACAATTAAACATTTATTTTTATTTTTAAAATAAAATATTTACTTAAATATTCTAAGAACTAAAAAAACTTCTTAAAATACCATCAAAAACTTAAAAATGCGTTAGGCCTTTCGAAAGATCTGAGTCTTTCTTCGTCAGGCGCAAAAAGACGTGCGTCTACTATGAAAGCATCAGCAAGACTCTTGACTGCTGCTTTCTCTTGCAAGACTCTTGACTGCTGCAGCAAGACTAGAGTCTTGCTGCTGCTTTCATAGTAGATGCACGTCTTTTTGCGCCTGACGAAGAAAGACTCAGATCTTTCGAAAGCCCTAGCGCATTTTAAAGTTTTTGATGGTGTTTTAAGAAGTTTTTTTAGTTCTTAGTGTTTCACACCAGTTTTAACTTATTTTATTTAAATATTCTATTTCAGAATATTTTCAACTTTTTGATTTGAAAATGTTATGCATGGAATATTTTAATAAAAGTTAATTTTAATTGTAATAATAATTAGATTTATTTTTTTAAATTAATACATCAAATATTTAAATACGATAAAATGTGTTTAATATTTTACATTAAACGCTTTTTAATATTTAAAATTTCCTTAATGTGCAATATTATCTAACGCTTTTTAGGTAGCTTTCATTACAAAAAGCTACCTATTGCAGCCGTTCGGAGAAAAGCAATTCCAAACAATTTTGGTATATTTTCACCGATCATGAACCCCAGACTCTCAAACCACTCTCCGTTCAAATGTTGATTTATATATATATATATATATATATATATATATATATATATATATGACGTATGTCATGCTGTAACCGATTCGGATGTGACTGAGTATGTGTATAGGACATACCAAGGTCTCGACCGAGTTCGTTGACCAGCTTTATCCGCCATCTTGTTTCAAAATGGCGGACAGTTAAACATTTTTAAATTTTTAAAAATTCAAAACGATGTCGAAAAAAATTAGAAATTGAAGAAATTGTTTCCGTCAAGTATTAGATCGTGATACTAGGATTCCGGAACATTTTTTTTTGACTATATCTTAAAAAATGATTGGGATATGGCAGTTTGAAATTCTAGTGTGGCTGAGATTTTGAAACAATCTGATATTTGTTATGCTGGAACTCTCGTATTTATGAACCGCTATGAATGTGACTGATCATGTGTTCTGAACATACAAAAGTCTCAACCGAGTTCGTTGGCCAGCTTCATGCGCCATCTTGTTTCATAATGGTGGCAAGTTAATTTTTTTAATTCAAAAAATATATAAAAAAATATAAATTGAAAAAGTTGTTTCCGTTAAGTGTTAGATCGTGGTACAACGATTCCGAAAATTTTTTTGTTTTGTATATATCTTAAACAAGAACGAAAAATCATGCTTCAAGCATAGTTTATGTAACACTTTCCAACGCTTCCAAAATAATTTTACAAATCATACCGTTTAATAAGCTGAAAGATAGCATCTAAGTAAATAATTTGGAAAACGCATAACATATTTAAAAACATAATTTCAGGAATTTGCAACCTATACAGTATTCGGAAAAATATCCGAATACTTTTATTCAGCCCTGTATATGATCTATAAATTTGTATATATACTACATAGGATGCTAAATTTTAGTTCAGTTAGGAAAATCGTAGCACAGTTTAAAATTCTCCTTCAGGAGTTTGTCAATAAATGGAAATGTGTTCGCGAATTTATGTGCTTCCCTGTATATGATCTACAGAATTTATACACACCACGTAAATACACAAAAAGTGAGTTAAATTTAAAATCGCGTTCAGTAACTTAAAACGCACTTCCAGGAATTATTGTAAACAGACAGTAGAGAATTCTTTTGTGTGTCCCTGTAAATGAACGATGACTGCTATACACACAATATTCTGTAGTAAGCCTCTTGTAATGCACCTTAGTGATATATATAAATTTCAATGTGTTTAAAATAATGAAACATTATTTAAATAAACCGCAGATGATTTTTCTCCATAGATGTAATGTAACGGAATTCTTTTGACTGTTCCTGTAAAGTTACCATAAGTGCTATGCACACCCTATTCCATATTAAGCTTCTTGTAATGCACCTTAGTGATATATATCAATTACAATGTGTTTGAAATTGAGTAACATCATTAAAATAAACCGCAAATGATTTTTCCCCATAGATCGCAATGTAACGAAATTCTTTTGAGTGTCCCTGTAAAAAAACTATAAGTGCTATACACTTCCGTTGAAATAGGGAACATGCTATAGAGTACTACAATAACATATAAAAATTGCAGAGCAATCCGAGCATATGTACGGGAGTTAGAGCACGGCCAGACGGCCAGACAAACCGAAGTCATAAACACTTTTCAACTAGGTTGGAAAGTGTTAAAAATGGCTGAGATATAGCAGTTTGAAATTCTAGGGTGGCTGACATTTGAAACAATCTGATTTTTGTTATGCTGCAACTCTCATGCATTCAAATTCAGTATTAACGAAAACCGGGATTGAATCTTCTATAATCGGGTTCGAAGCATTTTAGTTTCGGGTGTTTGAGTAAAGTGAGTTGAACTTTTAAAAACATGGACTATGAAAGCTAGCTCTTCCTCTCAGTACAGGCCGGAAGGACTTTTTTTAATACAAACCATATACTGCATAAAGCATATACTGCGCGCAGTGGACAGTGCCTTCCTAGTAAATTTGTAAAAAGAAAAGTGTAAGTCCAGTAACTTAATGCATGTATTCATAATGCTGATTCGTTGGTTGGTTGGTTTGTCCTATCGTTGTAAAATATGTCATAATGTATGTGTAACTCATGATTTTTCTTTCTTCTTCATCGTAGAAAAAGAAACTGTAACTTTATTTTGCAGCATTTAAAATCTACTCTCTTTGTGTTTTTGCATGAAATGGCTTGTTATGAAAATCATGAAATAATTATTTATCGTTATTAAAACCCATTTTAGTGCAAAAAAAATTTTTTTAATAATGTTCATATAATTTATGTTTTTGAAATCTTTTGAATAATAATTAGAAATATTGCATCTAAAAAACATTCTACCAAATTTATTTTAAAAGCATTGATTTTTTCTTTATAATATAAAAAAGAAACATCTCCGAAAATTTGTATAAAATTTTACTCTTTGAAGCAATTAAAGCACATATTTCGAAAAAGTATTTTTCTAAGCAGAGGAGTTTTTTTCTCAATGATGTTCTTTGAAGTTAATTAATTTTGCAAATTAAATTATGCGTATGATAACACTTTTTAAAATGTTTATTTTGTAAATTTGAGTCCTGTCTGTTTATTGTTTAATGAAATTAAATACATTTTTTTTACTGTATATTTTTACTATTTTTTTTTTTTTTTATGAAGTAAGTATTTATATTGAATGTTTACAAAGAGTATCGTTTAACCAAATTTGAAAATTCTAATGAGTAATAAAGATTTATAATTTTCTTTCAAGATGCTATATTTTCAGCAAATTGTAAAGATTAAAAATGAATTTAATTATTTTTTTCAAATTTTTATTTATATTTATTCTATAAAGCAATGACCTATGATAATTAAAATTTAAAACATTTTCTAATGGTTTAATTTATATTGAATGGAACAATTTGATAATCTAATATATAGCTTCTTTTCTTTGATTTCTCTATTACGCATACTTTTTATATACGGGGTGTCCCAAAAACACTGACCTCGGCTTTTGTTCTTTAAATATTGATTATGGACATATATTATAAATTACAGAGTTACGTAAAAAAAAAGTTACAGGATATTATGAAATGTATTAAAATTTTCAGAGAATTAAATTTGAAGAAATACAAAATTTAAATTTTTATACGGCCCCCGGCAAAAAATTTTCCAATGAGTAAAAGGTGCTATATGCGCTAATAAGGTCATGTAAAAAATTTCAGCATTTTATCATACAAAGTCGCAGAGATATGTTTAAACCAAGTTGGTGAAATGTTAGTCATAAATTAAAATGTTGATGCGTACAGCTAGAGTGCAGATGAGGTGACGCAAAAATGCATCATAAGTAAATAAAATATGGCTCTTATCTTTAGTTTGAAATTTGAAATTTACGAAACTATACTTCCTGAAAAATACCTTCTTCGTCATTTTTGTTACTTCTATCAGTTGTTTAGAGGTTTCCTTATACTCCTATGTGTTTGTATGGAGAATGTGACTTAACATACAAAACATCTTCGCGAATATTACGTTTTTTGTCACATAATTTTAATGTGTGCTGTAAAAAGGTGAAATTAGTACTAGAGATATAACGCCTATTAGGTATTCGGCGTATTTGGCTTTTTTGCTGAATATTCGGTTTGCCAAATGAGGAACAGTAGTAGATCGAATAATAAATTCTGGATAATATTTTTTTTTAAACTTTTTTTTTTATTTTATTTTAAATATTTTCCTCCAACCCAAACTAGTTAATTTTTGTCCCACTCATGAAAACATTTCAATTATTAAATGTATAAAATTTACAGATATTCTGATTCAAATACTAAATAAATCGAACAGAATTTCCAGTAAAGGCAGATATTTTAGGAAATGGTGTCAAATTTGAAAATTTAAGAGAATTTTATCGACAAAACTGTCATAGAAAGGTCTTCATTGGGGAACAAGAGATTAAATTTTAAGATGATTTATAGAAATGATATGATGATATGAATTATGATATTTATAGAAAAATATAAAACGCTATTCAATTCGTAAGCAACTGGGTGTTAATGTCTCTAAATTTCATCCGCATAAAAATGTCTTTGCGAATCTTTCAGAAAGATTCGCATTGTTTATATATATATATACTAGCTGTTACCCGAGACTTCGTTCACGCAACATTAAAAGAAGAATAAATACATTAATTAAGCAAAATATTTCACTCCCGATAATTAAAAACGTTAATAATTAACTAACTATTTATCACATTTCATAGGAGACAATACGGTATTTTTTGTTATAGGGACCTTGACATAACTCAGTCTTAAAAAAATTGAATGTTTGGGCCAAATAATCGCGAAAATGAAATTGCAACCAATGCAAAAAGAGGGCCAAATGAAATCGTGGAAATAGATGAATTGGGTAAAAACAAATGTCAATTTTACCAGATAAACAATTTTACTTTTAACGCCTTTGTGAAACGTTTTAACATTAATTGGAAATAGTATATGCTTTTTCTTTAAATTCAATTCCGCATCCTTGGTTTATAGTATAGCTGAAACAAATCTTGTTTTCTAAATGACAGTATGTTGACAGGCAATTTTTGTTCTCCAGAATAAATTGATTCATAACGTTGGAATATGTGAAAATAAGTTTTTATTTTTCGGATAATTTACTGAAATCAAGATTTTGTTTTCACCATCTATTCTAAGTGAAAATAAATTCTGTTTTTCAGTTTTAATGAGAAAATGGTGTACAAAATATACTGATCTGTTTTACTTCTCCCTTTTTATACACAAATATGGAGTAATTTACTTTCCGTTTTTAGATAAACTTCGTTAAAATTTACAAAAAAAAAGAAAATCTTGGCATCTAATTTATTTTTTTAAATTCGGAGGGTTTGTGTGACATCCTCGGATCAATGATAACCGGGATTAAGTAAATCGCGTTGCGTTCGACAGTCTAGGAGTAGTTGCGAAATACAAACACACGGTCACATTTTAATATAATAGATTCGTGTTCATTTTCCTTTTCTTAAAATTATGATGTGATTTTTAGCAGAAAATTCTCATCTGTATATAACGGATACTCATGCTTAATAATCAGTATAGATAACAAAACATTTAAGTTTTTCGTTATAAATATGGCTTAAAACTCGTCTACTTTCTACACTTACTGATCCTTGTATTATTAATGTAAGGAATTTATTCACACTCATTTTAAACATATTGGAAAATTCCCGTTTTATTTCAGATATGAAGTCTCTTTTTCCCCAGAGAAATCCTTTTTTAATGATATAATTCTTGTTAATTTTCTTTTGCAGGCAATTAATTTCAATTCTGGCATAGGGGAAATTATGTTATTTTAACGAAATAATATTAAATCTTTAGGTTTTATCAACAAAAAGGAACTATTAACATTCGTCATTTTGTTTAGGTAATCGAGTTATTTCTTTTAGTTTTAAGAATGAAATTACTATTTCTCGCTATCCATGACATCATTTTCGACATGGATAATTTTGCGGAGCATATTATTGACATTTGCTTACCATATTCTTTTGAAACTTCTTTATACTTTTTTAAAATTTAAATAAAAAATACGGTTTAGTTATATTACCCGTGCGCAGGCGGTAAAACGTCAACTATTATTACAATACAAAAGAAAAAAAAGTGAAGAAAAACCCCAAGATCATTTTATTTCCCCAATCAAAGCATATCCACTTTATTTTAGATGAATGTCGTCATATTCGCCTGTTTCCTATGGTTACGCATATTGAGACCTTGTATTATTATCAAAAACTAAAAAAAGTAAGTTTTATTTCTAATAATATTACTTAATATCCTTCTTAAGTCTTTAATTTTTTTTATTTCATTTTCATTTTTCACGTGACAATTTTTCAGTTGAAACTAAATTGTTGAGTAAAAATTATTATTCCGGGTTTTGAATCAGTTTTGGCAACGATAAAGTATTAGCAACGGTAAAATAAATTTAACCATTTTAAAATATTATACGAAAAAATGCCCATTTATTCTCTATGAAAATAACGAAATTTTGAATTTTTAAGAAACATATTTGAATAAAATAAACAAAAACCAGTCTATGTTCATTTGAGGGTTATTATCAATCTATACGCAAAGATACAGGATCATTAAATGTTCCATTTTGACGCTGGCTTCAGCCTAACATTTGCACACAATCAGATTTATAATATTATTAGGATTTTTTTTAAGATCACACTCAAATATATTTCATACAAAATATTACAGTAGATTCAAGTTCATTCACATTGTTTTTCTTAGGTTCTGTATAGGATTTAAGTATATATTAAATATGTTGTAGAACTTTTTGTGTTGTTGTGTATATGCTGGTTCAACCTCCGAAAGATTTAATAAATATGTATTTTTTACAATAAAACCCTATATATACCTTTCTAATTTGCAATTTAATTTATATACGAGTGTTATTTTTAAAGTAATGTCCGTTTCGCAATTAAAACTAAAACACTAAACAAACTTAGAAATTTATTTTTTACAAGATTTTTCATATTCTTTTCTACTTTTCTACATAGTTTCCATGTCTATTGAAACAGTTGCATAACGACCCACGAGTTTTTGTAATGCTTCCTCGTAGAATGCCACCGCCTGTGAGGAAATCCACACATTAACCATCGTTTCCACTTCTTCTTTAATGATGAATCGTTGGCCACCTAAAAACGATTTTAAATATCGGCGATAAGGGGCGATAGTCACTCGGTGCAAGGTCAGGACTGTATGGAGGTTCTAAATTTGCTCCTACACAAAAGATTCGATGGGAGATTGTGTTTGACCAGCAGTGTGTGGGCACTGATTGCATTGGGGCCATCCAACTCACAGTTCTGGTGATGAATGCCTAACTTTTCTTGATGTATGAAACCGGATTACTGACCGTATTTTAGAGTCGGCGGGATGATCAATCGACTTGAACATGTTTATCACTCACTCTAAAGCAGCACATTGGCACAGTTGGTTCACAATTGACGTCTTCTGTAATGCAAGGGATGCCGGGAGTCTGCGAGAATGAGCTTTGCTGCAAGCGCTCAAGATTTAAAGTGATATTTTGTAACGTACCTTACTTTTAAAACAATCCCCGTACAAGTAATTTAAGACTGGAAACTTGGTTTTGAAAATGAACCATTCTTACAAATTTGTTGACCAATTCGGAGACAATAAAATTTATTTGAGTGAGAGCAATTTCGTGTGGTATCTCACAGTGAATCATGTGGTAGAGTAAGTAGTCTGAGGGCTTATTAATTAATAATTTGAATAGAAAAAAGAACAACACTATCACTGGATAGTAGAATGTTCTTTATATTTTATGAAAATAACTTAACATCTTAAATTATAGGAAGTTAATTTGACATATCTAAGTATTAAATAATAAAATGCAAATTCTTAATTTTTTTGTAATGAAATAAGTTTTTTAAATTAAGAAAGCAAATTTAACAGTAGTAATGAGTTACTCCATTAAATAAACTGTACATGAATTGCAAGTATCTATAGCTAAAATTATGCTATTAATAATTTAGAGCTAGTAAAAGCTATGTTTTAGTATCAGTGCAATTAGAAAAATGACATCACTCTGTTAAAGTTTTTAAACATACCATTAATAAGATAATCAATTTTAATTTATGTTTAATTTTATTTTTATTTTTAATTTAAAAAAAATATACATGTAATCAAAATGAATGTTTTTTTTTAAATGTAGATATTCGGAAAACAATTTGGCCGAAAATTAGGTATTCGGCTATTCGGACAGTTATTCGTTACATACCTAATTAGTATCCACCTAAATAGCAGCATAATCTGATGAATTAGCTTAATTAAATACTTTTTTCGAAATTTAAAAAACAAAATTTTTCGTTATTCTAGAATTATCAAAAAAACCTTAATTAAAAATGTTTTTTAATGGCTGAGTGAAAACTTAATTTCTTAATTTAGTTGAATACTTAATTGCATTATTTTATAAGCCTTTCATTTTAGAATCTCACGAGAACTATCATTCACGTGTTTAAGGAAATTAAAAGAGAAAGTTTAATCTGTTGGATGTATTGGAATCATTTTATATGTTTATCAAGAACGTAAGATAATCATTTTATAAGATAGTTTGTATGCATACACTAATTGGCGGAAGAAAGACAGGAATAAAATTTTAATTGCTATATGTAAAGAGTGATACAGTGTTTGATGTAATTTATTCTATGTCGATAAAAAGAAATGCATTTAAAAATCTGCATTCTCAGAAAAAACTGTAAATTTATGAGCGTTTGCCCTTCAATTTTCACGGGCAACAGCCTTATTTAATGAAAAACGGTCTGATCCACTAAATAAGCGGCCTTATCCCTTAGATACTTAGAAAAATAAGATTAATCCACCTATTTTTACAGTTCTAGCCCATATGTTAGCAAAAATACGGTACGACCCCATACATTGTCCTCCGCTAGGGTGTGTAACTCTTCATTTTACTCGTGTTTCGAAAATTTTACCCGTCAAAACAGCGATTCTGTGATGATTATCTAACGTGCTACGTGCTACGGAACAGTAAGCAAAGTGTTATTGTGTTTTAAAGTGCATTATATCCTGTGCATTATAATGCTATATTACTTTGCCCCGTAAAATTGCGGGCTGCACAAAATGATGGGCATGATTTTTTTTTTTTTTTACGGGGTATGACTGGAATCTCTGCTGCCGGCCTCTGCCAACACCTACTTAACTCTCTAGTCTGTAGAGTCAAGTAGGTGTTGCCTCTTCCCGTAATTTTACAGCAATTTTTTTACAGTGTGTATCATGTCAAACATTTTGCAAAAAAATACGTAGATTTATTTTTATACCTTTTGCTTACCAATCATACGTAGTATAGGGTAAGTCTTGTAATCGTTTTAAAAATCGAAAAACATTTTTTTGACGGATTTACACGTTTCAGACACTGGAGATTCCGAAAAACATATATATTTTTAAAAAAATTTTGCCGCCCGTCTGTGTGTTTGTAAACGCTCTATCTCCCGAATAAATTGAGATAGAGACTTGAAATTTGGTATGTACTTAGTATGTAATAATGGGAAGACGCTTACTGAATTTCAGTAACCTCGATTATCAGGAAATATTTTTTTTCGGACTCTTGAAATTTTCGTTCTGATAAAAGGTACATAAAAATTTTCGAAATTGTTTATTTTAAGAAGGGAATATAAAAGACAATAAAAAAACATAAATTTTGCATAAAGAATGAAGTCGATCGGATAATGAGTTGCCGAGATATTTGTAATCCTATTTCCCACACTCTTCGATTTTTCATGACTCTGTATTTCTTCCAAATGTCAATTCAAAGATATATTTTAATTGGACATGAGACGCTTAATCCGACGTAATAAACCGTTAGTTAATAGGATTATAATTTTTGGAGTTATAAGGATGTTTCTTTTATTCAATTCAGTAATAGAGCATTTAAAGTTTATGACGTCATCAAGCCACGATTTTATTCGAGCAATGCATTTTATAAGTAGTTTGCACATGTTTTACTTTCATATTTTATATTATGCATATCCATGATGGGTAAGTATTACGGTGGCCCCCAATGACTAGTTTAAGTATATTTTTACAAGAAAAATAATCTGAAAAAATAGAGACAGCGAGTATTTTAAGAGTATCTTTGAGCCTTTTTTCTAGGATATTGTGATAATAGACTTCAGTATTTATTAGTATAACACCTGTCTTCTGCGTAAATATATACAACTAATAATCCCCACAAGTTTTCTAATGAAATTTATATTAGGCCTGCGTGATGGCCAGTCCAGCAATGAGTGCTCACATCCAGAAAAAGGAATTGATTAAAACTACAAAACATGTTTTGTTGAGTACATTTTGGTTGTTTTAGCAAAATTCAATTAAAATTGAACCATTTTACTTGAATTAACAAAACATTTTTTGCTGACGATACAAATTTTTTTTTTTTTGGAATTGCAAAAAAATTTTTTTTTTTTTGATTCAAACAAAATTTCCATTGACCTATATTTAAACAAAAAGTTTTGTTGGGTCAACCAAATTTTTGTTGATTCAACAAAAATTTTTTCTGTGTGCGTTTGCGTGATTTTTATGACTATGAAACATGGATTAGGGTATTATCCTTCTGCAAAATGAATTATTCAGATATAATAAGAGATGATTCCTGCAAGAAATTAAAAAAAAAATACTTTGATATGCTTTGAAATTTATTTATTATTTAGAAATGCTATTAGAGATGTTTCGTTACAGACAAAACCACCCAATCCAAGTCACTTAATCTTAATCGAGTACGATTTTCTAAAATGCATGTAGTGTAAATAGCAAGAAGAGGGAAGTTGGATTTTTCTCACAAGGGAACCACCAAACATGGTGCACATCAATTTTTATGGTTTTAAAGTATGTTGTAGTTGGACATATCCCTAAGTATTCTGGTGAAAGGTTTTCATCAAATGAGCCTTAGTTTTTGAGAAATTGGGTGTGGAAGTTCAGAATACGTTTGAAATACCCATTGTGGTATGTGCTGTTCGTGGTCTTCGAAGCACCGAGGTAGCGTGTTCGCGCGCTGTCTAGGAAGTGAGGATTTGTTCCTATCTGGTGACTTTCTTTTGTTTTTAATTAATTTTATATTTTTGACACTTACAAATTTCAAGCAGAATTATTAATTCTGCAGCTTTGAACTTTTTTTATAAATTCCCAATAAATTAGATTTATATTTTTGAACTGTGCAATTTCTATATTAATATTTCTATTGACGAAAATCCATACTAATTTATGTCTATTTTTAAGATAATTTACGTTTTTGTATATATATATATATATATATATTCATTTCATTTAATTCACTTAATTCCATATATTCAAATTTTTATTTAATTTCTTATTCTTTCAATGTTTTTGATTCCATATTCAGTGTGTTGGGGAATCTTTTATTGTCAACTAATTATTTCATACTTAATTAAATAAATGTTTAAGTTGGTGTTATGATAATGTTTCATTTATGGTTATATATATATATATATATATATATTAAAAATAGTTCAGATATTTTTTTTTACTTAATAGAATTAGGAAATATTATCCTTTTTTTTTGTATAAATTATACAAAATATTTTTCATGAAAACCTACGAGTCTTGTTTATATCTGAAAAATTGTAGCAAACAAAAGAAAGACTTGGCTTTCATGATGACGTCCAAAAGCTCTTAATCTGAGTCATGTAACTATATAAGCCATTCATATATTTTGTATATAAATGAATAAAGTAAATAGGTACGTGTTTGTACATATAAGAATATAAACTTTGTACTTTCAGTAATATGATTGCCTTTTTATCATCATACACATTCTAAACATTGTTATTTTAGCAATTTATTTTTTTCGTAAGTTCATCAGTAGAAGTGACTATGACCCAGGGTCTTGGCACAGGTAAACATCGCGGCATGAAAACTAATTATTGTATGTGAATTGTTCTTCCACAAGCTGAAATATAAGATTTATCATGGAAACGATTGATTGTACGAACTTGGCAATAGTCTAGATCGGATCACATTACAAAAAAAAATTGTTGATTTTACAGTATAAAACTGGCATCCCAGCTGCCAGTATTATACAGTAAAATTAACAGTATTAAACAGTAGAATAAGCAGTAATACGCTGCCGCGCAAGCAGTAATACGCTACCGCGCATGCGCGATCTTTCGATATTTTATCGAACAAAATCAGATTGAAAACACAAATAAAATAAACCGACATTATACTTTTACACAACCTAATATTTATAATATTGTTTTTGGTAATGAATAAATCATGCATATTTTCTTCAATATTTAACTCTCCATCATTGTAATTTAGATAAATGTTTAAAGAATAGTTACACATTAGTTAGAAATAAAATTATTTTTATGAACGTTAAACAACATTAATATACATAAGAGAACTTCAAATATATATGCTGTATTAGAGTCTTTGTAACACAAAGTAAAAAAAAAAAAAACCTTGAGTAACAGCATTAGAGGATAAAAAGCATTCTTCGTACAGAAGAACATTGAAAAAACTTAATTTCACGACCAGAATTCCCTATGTATTTTCAATTTCGAATGCGAATCTGCATTTCCTCACTTATGTTTCTCACCTCGTATTTACAAAATAAAACATTCTGAAGATATTTGGCGAAAAAGTCATTTTACAGATTTTTTTTATTTATGTGATGTTTTCCTCGTGATTTTCTATAATACACTCTCATGCAATGATTCTTTTCACTGGCGCTAACTGCTAACTTCGAATTCGATTGAATTAAATATTTGAAATAAATATGATTTTAGCTTTATTGTATTTTTAAAAACATCAAAAGTTCTGGAATTTTCAGAGACTATTTTTGACTCTGTTTTAGAATCTCAAAGTATATGTAATATAGAAGAATATCTAATGGAGATGTTCTGTTAGATGTTACATTAATATTTATCCAATTTTGAGCGTTTCCAAGAGTAGCGATTGAATTTTGTGACTTACTTAAAAACTCATATGATGCATGAGATTTATAAAGTACGTGTAACAAAGATCCTTCTTTTCTATTAACGTAATATTTAAGATACGTAAAAATTAAAAATTAGTTTGACAAATGTTTGGAATTCATAAAAGAGTGCAATCACATTTAATCACACGCCAATCTAAAAAGTAATAAGTTGCTATAAAGTCCTACTAAATTAATTTAAATTGTAAATGTTACAGAGACGAAGCTCAAAATGAGCATGCTAAAACATATAATTTTAAATGAATGCTGTATCAGAGGTATTGTAATTTTTTTAATTTTTGATTCACAAAATTTCAGCATTTCTCTACCTTTTAAATTAATGGATGCATCTTTCTACTAACTCGATTAATTCGTTTTAAGAAATCATCGCGTAACACAAATATCTGTAAAAAGAGAACTGATGTTCACAAACGTGACATAAGGATAAATGTAGTTTGAAAAGAGGAAAACAATTAAAATTTCTATCTTTAGAATGAAATGATGCTAATCTTATGCTATTCTAATCAATGTAATCTAATTTTTAATTTACATTTCATAAGCTATCATTTCCTTCTAAAGATAGAAATTTTAATTATTTTAATGAAATTTTAATTTTAATCACGCACAAATGTACGCAACAATACACAATGTATATAGAAAGCTTACAAGCTTTAGTAGAGAACAAGTACATCGAAAAAGAAATTAATACGAGCTACGATCACGTTCTTAATATCTTGTAGGCTCTGGGATGCATAGCTGGTATTTTTCAGATCTTATTATAAAATAATCATGTGATGGGGAACAGTCTTCCTCTCTTTGTACAATTCTTTATAGCAGAGTAGAGAATTATTAATGTTACGAAGAAGTTTGGCACTTCTGACAGTGTTTGGATCTCTGATAAATGGCCTTAAGATCTTCGGCTAATGCCTTGAAATTGTCGACGGGTCAAAATAATACAGTCAGTTCTGCTATAGAGAGTTGTTTGATGGGGTCAACACGTCTTTATCATTTCTTCTGTAGTTTCCAACTTGAATAAGATCTTCATGTGATGAATGGGATTGGAGCGTTGCGTTCCAATTGGTCTGCAGTACCGGATGCGCCATAAATTCGTTGAAACTTTAAAAATTCATTAAAAAGAAACAAATGATGCTACAAAATAGTGGTTTTCACGAATGGGATTAGAGTAAAATATGATATAACAAAAAAAATGTGGTTAAAATAAATAACGATAGATGGCGCTGGCATACCACTATGAAGCAGGTTTATGCAAATAAGGCTGTGAAAAAGACAACTTGATGAAAAAGATTCTTCATTCGATGCCAGTAGTATGCTATCGTTACCAGTTCAAGCGTTGTTAGTTAGGCTCTTTTACAACAGCTGAGAATCAGCATTGCGAAAATTCCGCACGCCAAAAAAACTCAACACGAGAAAAAGGCCCGTTTCATGTGCTGGGATACAGAAGTTTGTGAGATGCTTCCAAGATTCCTGGTCGTTTGGAGGATCGTCTACGAAGTGGAAGGCCCTCCTTAACATCTGCTTCATATTATGAATGCCAGTGCCATTTATCGGTAATTTTTTGAACCACATTTTTTTTCTATTAAAGAAAAACCTATCCCCCTCTAATCTCATTCGTGCAAACTGCAGATTTTTAGCACCATTTCTTCTTTTTTAATGAGTTTAAAAATTTTAACGAAATTATGGCGCATTCCGGTACATCCAAAAATCCAACAGAACGTAATCTCAACAATGTCTTGTCTTGAATTTGAAAGCTCAATCCTAATCCTAATCCTAATAATATTATAAATCTCATTGTGTGCAAATGTTAGGCTGAAGCCAGCGTCAAAATGGAGCTTTTAATGATCCTGTATTTTTGCATGTAGGTTGATTATAACTCTCATATGAACATAGGCTGCTTTTTGTTTATTTTATTCAAATATTTTTCTTAATAATTCAAAATTTCGTTATTTTCATAGAGAATAAATGGACCTTTTTTTCGTATAATATTTTAAAATGGTTAAATTTACTTTACCGTTGCTAATACTTTATCGTTGCCAAAACTAATTTAAAATCCGGAATAATCATTTTTACTCAACAATTTAGTTTCAATTGAAAAATTTTTCACGTGAAAAATGAAAATGAAATAAAAAAAATTAAAGAATTAAAAAAAAAGATTAAATAATATTATTAGAAATAAAACGTACTTTTTATAGTTTTTGATAATAATACAAGGTTTCAATATGCGTAACCATAGAAAACAGGCGAATATGACGTCAAACATCGCAAATAAAGCGGATAGGCTTTGATTGGTGAAATAAAATGATCTTGGTTTTTTTTTCTTCACTTTTTTTCCTTTTGTATGGTAAAATACTTGGCGTTTTACCGTCTGCGCACGGCTAATATAACTATACCGTATTTTAATTTAAATTTTAAAAAGTAAAAAGAAGTTTCAAAAGAAAATAGTTAGCAAATGTCAATAATATGCTCCTCAAAATTATCTATGTCGAAAATGATGTCATGGATAGCGAGAAATAGCTATTTTCATTCTTAAAACTAAAAGAAATAACTCGATTACCTAAAAAAGAAAATGACGAATGTGAATAGTTCCATTTTTGTTGATAAAACATAAGATTTAATATTATTTTGTTAAAGTAACATAATTTCCTCTATGCCAGTATTGAAATTAATTGCCTGGAAAAGAAAATTAACAAGAATTATGTTATTAAAATGGGATTTCTCTGGAGAAAAAGAGACGTCATATTTGAAATAAAACTTGAATTTTCCAATATGTTTTAAAATGAGTGTGAAGCAATTCCTTACATTAATAATACTAGGGCATACAACCCGGGCTTCCCGGGATAGAGAATATAGGTGAAAACCATTTATTTTATTTATTTATTTTTATTGAAAACTCTAATAGAATTTTTACATTTAATAATTTTCTTAGATTGCCGTCTAACAACACCAAAGATCAATTTTATATGAACTGTGTAAATTACATATTCAAACAAAATTTCGAATTGGCCTCGTGCCAGAAGTTAATAGCCGAAGAAATCGCTAAAAATTTTGTAATACACAGCAGCTTTTCTTATTGTAATAATTTCAGCGATTTTAAGCACTTATTTCGATTGCATGTGTGTTAAATTTGTGTTTTATTTATACTATTGCATTTATTGGTTAATGAAGTTTTAATTTCGTTATGGAATATGAGCTGGAAATAAATTCTTTAAAATGCAAATGTTTTAATATTTTGTAATCGTCTGCAAGCGATAGATGTAGATAAAAAAAAATCATGCCCGAAATTTAATTTAAATGCTATAATAAATTAATAAATTGCGATACAGTTTTCAAACAAATTGCATTTGAAAGTAGATTTTCCCCCTATATAACATTGAAAAAATTAAAAGTATCCTATGTTTAGAAATTAAAAAAATTGCAGTAGCAAAAATCGCAAAACCGAAATTTCGTCGTCAACTGTTGCCATTCGCAAAATGACGTCAGCGTTACACACGGACACGTTTGTCCTTTATAATATAGAAGATAGATAGATAAGGACCAGTAAGTATAAAAAGTAGATGAATTTCACGCCACATTTATAACGAAAAATTTAAATGGTTTTTTTTTATCTATACTGATTATTAAGCATAAGTATCCGTTATATACAGATGAGAGTTTTCTGCTAAAAATCACATCATAATTTTAAGAAAAGAAAAATGAACACGAATCTATTATATTAAAATCTGACCGTGTGTTTGTATTTCGCAACTACTCCTAGACTATCGAACGCAACGCGATTTACTTAATACCGGTTATCATTGACCCGAGGATGTCACACAGACTCTCAGAATTTAAAAAATTAAATTAGATGCCAAGATTTATTATTATTATTATTATTATTATTATTATTATTATTATTATTATTTTGTAAATTTTAGCGGTTTCTCTAAAAACGGAAAGTAAATTACTCCATATTTGTGTATAAAAAAGGAGAAATAAAACAGATCAGTATATTTTTTACACCATTTTTTCATTAAAACTGAAAAACAGAATTTATTTTCACTTTGAATAGATGGTGAAAACAAAATCTTGATTTCAGTAAATTATCCGAAAAATTAAAACATATTTTCACATATTCAAACTTCATGAATCAATTTAGTCTGGAGAACAAAAATTGCCTGTCAACATACTATCATTTAGAAAACAAGATTTGTTTCAGCTATACCTTAAACCAAGGAGGCAGAATTGAATTTAAAGAAAAAAACATATACTATTTCAAATTAATGTTTTTTTGAAGGATGGCTTTTAAAACGTTTCACAAAGGCGTTAAAAGTAAAATTGTCTATCAGAAAAAATTGACATTTGTTTTTACCAAATTCGTCTATTTCCACGATTTATTTGGCTCTCCTTTTTGCATTGGTTGCAATTTCATTTTCGCGATTATTTGGCACAAAATTTCACTTTTTTAAGACTGAGTTATGTCAAGGTCCCTGTAACAAAAAATACCGTATTGTCTCCTATGGAATGTGATAAATAGTTAGTTAATTATTAACGTTTTTAATTATCGGGAGTGAAATATTTTGCTTAATTAATGTATGTATTCTTCTTTTAATGTTGCGTGAACGAAGTCACGGGTAACAGCTAGTAATATTATAAATCCCATTGTGTGCAAATGTTAGGCTGAAGCCAGCGTCAAAATGGAGCATTTAATGATCCTGTATCTTTGCATATAGGTGGATTATAACCCTCAAATGAACATAGACTGGTTTTTGTTTATTTTATTCAAATATTTTCTTTAATAATTAAAAATTTCGTTATTTTCAAAGAGAATAAATGGACATTTTTCCATAAAATTTAACCATTTTATTTTATTGTTGTTAGGGCTTTGATCGTTGCCAATAAATAAAAACGCGGAAAAATAATTTTTCCTCAACAATTAATTTTAAATTGAACGATTTTCACATGAAAAATGAAAATTAAAAATAATTCAAAAGAAGATAAATTTCCGTGATATTTGAAACAAAAATATGGAGAATTTGTTATTATTCATGAAGTATGAACATAGGTTACATTAAAAAGATATTTTTCTGTCAAAAACTGCGTTATAATTAGAAGGGAAAATGAACAATAACTATATTATTAAAAATAGATTTCGCTTGCCTATGGAACTATGAAAAGGATCCTCCTCGACTTGGACAAATATGACGTCATAAATAAAGCATGAATTTTCAAATATTCGTAATAGTACAAAGAGCATGAATATCAATGTATAATGAAAGTAGATATATAATGGACGTAATATTTAAGATGAAAAACTGAAATATTTTTTATCGATACTGATTAATAATTAGATTGAATACCAGTTGCATACAAATATGAGTTTTCCGCTAAACTTTACGTCCTGATTGCCAGAAAAAGAAAATTAACAAGAATTATGCTATTAAAAAGAGATTTCTCTGAAGAAAAAGTGACGTCATATTTGAAATAAAACGTGAATTTTCAAATGTGTTTTACAAGGAGCGTGAATTAATTCCTTACATTAATAATACAAGGATCAGTAAGTTTAGAAAGTAGATGAGTTTCACGCCATATTTAAAAAGAAAAATTTAAATATTTTTTTATCTTTACCGATTATTAAGCATGAATATCAGTTACATATAGATGAGAGTTTTTTCCATGATTATTGGGAAAAGAAAAATAAATACGAATCTATTATATTAAAATCTGACCGCCTGTTTGTATTTCGCAACTACTCCTTTCAGATTGTCGAGCGCAGCGCGATTTACTTGACACCGGTTATCATTGAACCGAGGATGTCATAAACTCTCAGAATTTAAAAAAAAGATTTAAATTCCGAGATATTATTATTATTATTATTATTTTGTAAATTTTAATGAAGTTTCTCTAAAATTGGCAACTAAATTATTCCATTTTTGTGGATAAAAAAGGAGAAATAAAACGGATTAATATATTTTTTCTCATTAAAACTGAAAAAAAAAATATTTTCAATTTGAATAGATGGTGAAAGAAAAAAAAAATCTTGATTACAGTAAAATTTTTGAAAAATAAATACGTATTTTCACATATTCAAACTTCATGAAAAAATTTATTCTGGACAACAAAAATCATCTGTCAACATATTTTCATTTAGAAACACTGAGTTCCATATATAACAGGAGATTTGTCTTCCTATCGCCCAACATGATTTCCAACGGTCAGCGCGGAAGGATACAGTGACTATAATTTCAGCTCGCATTCATGTCAAAACATGCTGTTTATCTCATTTTCTTACATGAATAGTGAATTATTTACGAATTAGATAAGCAAAGCTTAATTATAGAAGCATAAATTATGATAATAGTAAATGAGAATACTAATATCTGATATTGACAATACGGACTACTTTTTACTTTTGCCTTGCAAGCTTCATTTGCCTTTCATGCTTCTGACCATCGACTCAAAACTCCTCTTATACATGGAGCTTAGTGTTTAGAAATAAAGATTTTTTTTTCAGTTATAGATTAAATCAAGGAGGCAAATTTATGCTCCTTTCATTTAGGTCTACAATTCACAAGAATTGAATTTAATCAAAAAGAATGTACTATTTCTATTATATTTGAAAGATGGCTATTAAAACGTTTCACAAAGGCGTTAAAAGTAAAATGGTTTACCAGGTAAACTTGACATATGTTTTTACACAATTTGCCGATTTCCAGGATTTTATTTGGCCCGTCTTTTTTCATTGGTTGCCGTTTCATTTTCGTGATTATTTGTCACAAAATTTCACTTTTTTAAAACTTAGTTATGTCAAGGCCTCTATAACATAGAAATACTGTATTGTCTTCTATGGAATGTGATAAAGAGTTAGTTAATTATTTACGTTTCTAATTATCGAGAATGAAATATTTTGCTTAATTAATGTATTTATTCTTCTTTTAATGATACGTGAACGAAGTCACTGGTAACAGCTAGTAATATTATAAATCTGATTGTGTGCAAATGTTAGGCTGAAGCCAGCGTCAAAATGGAGCATTTAATGATCCTCTATCTTTGCATATAGGTTGATTATAACCTTCAAATGAACATAGGCTGGTTTTTTTTATTCAAAATATTTTCTAAATAATTCAAAATTTCGTTATTTTTATAGAGAATAAATGGACATTTTTTCATATAATATTTTAAAATGGTTAAATTTACTTTACTGTTGCTAATACTTTATCGTTGCCAAAACTAAATCAAAAGCCGGAATAATAATTTTTACTCAACAATTTAGTTTCAATTGAAAATTTTTCACGTGAAAAAGGAAAATGAAATAAAAAATACTTTAAGAATTAAAAAGAAGATTAAATAATATTATTATAAATGAAACATACTTTTTTTAGTTTTTGATAATAATACAAGGTTTCAATATGCGTAACCATAGGAAACAGGCGAATATGACGTGATACATCGAAAATAAAGCGGATATGGTTTGATGGTGAAATAAAATGATCTTGGGTTTTTTCTTTACTTTTTAACTTTTGCATGGAAACGATATTTGGCGTTTTACCGTCTGTGCACGGCTAATATAACTATACCGTATTTTTTATTTAAATTTTTAAAAAGTAAAAAGAAGTTTGAAAAGAAAATGGTTAGCAAATTTCAATAATATGCTCCGGAAAATTGTTCTTGACGAAAATGATGTCATGGATAGAGAGAAATTGTTATTTTAATTCTTAAAACTAAAAGATATCACTCAATTACCTAAAAAATTCCATTTTTGTTGATAAAACCTAAAGATTTAATATTATTTCGTTAAAGTAACTTAATTTTCCCTATGCCAGTATTGAAATTAATTGCCTGGAAAAGAAAATTAACAAGAATTATGTCATTAAAATGGGATTTCTCTAGAGAAAAAGAGACGTCATATTTGAAATAAAACGGGAATTTTCCAATATGTTTTAAAATGAGTGTGAATCAATTCCTTACATTAATAATACAAGGATCAGTAAGTATAGAAAGTAGATGAGTTTTAAGCCATATTTATAACGAAAAATTTAAATGTTTTTTATCTATACTGATTGTTAAGCATGAGTATCCGTTATATACAGATGAGAGTTTTCTGCTAAAAACCACATCATAATTTTAAGAAAAGGAAAATGAACACGAATCTATTATATTAAAGTCTGACCGTGTCTTTGTATTTCGCAACTACTTTTAGACTATCGAACGCAACGCGATTTACTTAATACCGGTTATTATTGATCCGAGGATGTCACACAAACTCTCGGAATTTAAAAAATTAAATTATATGCCGAGTTTCTTTTTCTTTTTTTTTGTAAATGTTAACGAAGTTTCTTTAAAAACGGAAAGTAAATTACTCCATATTTGTGTATAAAAAAGGAGGAATAAAACATATCAGTATATTTTTTCCACCATTTTCTCATTAAAACTGAAAAACAGAATTTATTTTCACTTTGAATAGATGGTGAAAACAAAATCTTGATTTCAGTAAATTATCCGAAAAATAAAAACATATTTCACATATTCAAACTTCATGAATCAATTTATTCTGGAGAACAAAAATTGCCTGTCAACATACTGTCATGTAGAAAACAAGATTTGTTTCAGTTATACTTTAAACCAAGGAGGCAGACTTGAATTTAAAGAAAAAGCATGTACTATTTCCAATTAATGTTTTTTTGAAGGATGGCTGTTAAACGTTTCACAAAGGCGTTAAAAGTAAAATTGTTTATCAGCTAAAATTGACATTTCTTTTTACCCAATTCGTCTATTTCTACGATTTTATGTGGCCCTTCTTTTTGCATTGGTTGCAGTTTCATTTTCGCGATTATTTGACACAAAATTTCACTTTTTTAAGACTGAGTTATGTCAAGGTCCCTATAACAAAAAGATACTCTAATGTCTCTTATGAAATGTGATAAATAGTTTGTTAATTATTAACGTTTTTAATTATCGGGAGTGAAATATTTTGCTTTATTAAAGTATTTATTCTTCTTTTAATGTCGCGTGAACGAAGTCACGGGTAACAGCTAGTTTCTTATATTTGCAAACATTTTCCCACATAAATATATTTTTTCATTCCATTGAAAGAATGTACCAACTATAGAAAAATTCGACATCATCTAAACCCTATCTGTCACGATGAAACTCTCCCCGAGTTATATTTAGTGTAAAAATAGCAAACTGCACTCGTGTAAAGTAAATTCTCGTGCACGCCAGTCACTATTTCATCTTTACAGGCAAAAATATCGCACACGTTCTACTGTATAGTGTGACTATAAAATTACCATAAAAATTTCGCATAATGTACTGCTGTTAAGTTTTGTTTTTGCTTTGCCCAAATCACGCTTAAGCGGAAACACATTAAGTGACATCCCGTAGAACGAGGAATACCTATATGAAAATTTGAAACACTTGTAGTTCAGATTATCAAGATGGAAAATGAATAAAATTGATAAAATTTGATCAGTTTCTAATGCGAAATTTGCATTTACTCGCTGATTTCCTCATCGTTAATTATAACATTCTGAGTAGTGTGGAGAATGAAATACATTTTATAGATTAATGTTTAGCCATACAATAAGCTTTTGATGCTTTCCTATATTTTTTTAACAGTTGTTTTGCTAAAATTTATGCAGATGTGCATTTCATATATTTGCTATTTTAAATTTAGGTGCTTTAATTAAAACAATTACCCATCCATACAATCTATAGACACGTGTAATCTAAAATAATTTTTAAATTTTTATATTTAATCCATTAGCACTTAATTGCTTTCTTCTATCTATAATAGAAAAAAGTGTTGTAATCGAAATTTTTTTCGACAAATTTACA
Source organism: Maratus michaelseni (assembly GCA_963931845.1). Classification (NCBI taxonomy): domain Eukaryota; kingdom Metazoa; phylum Arthropoda; class Arachnida; order Araneae; family Salticidae; genus Maratus; species Maratus michaelseni. The sequence continues at coordinate 467,293,751 of OZ007588.1, forward strand.
CGCATTAGGGGTAAGAGATTCCGAAAGGCATGTTTTTACAAAATGTCTGTATGTCCAAGTGTCTGTCCGTATTGTATCCTCGAAACGTGTATGAAGTTAAGCATAAAATTGAACCAAATTTTATTTATAGGTTTATGACTATGGTCAACAGATCCTCCTAGAATTTTGAGATATTCCGCCGAAAGGTGGTGCTGTGATAGCGATTTTTGTTCAATTTTCATTATTGTATCATCGAAAAGTATATGAAGTTATGTGTAGAAGTGAACGAAATTTTATGTATATGATTTGGATGATGGTCTCTAGGTCCTAGTTGGATATTCCGTCATAAGGGAGCGCAGTGATAGCCACTTAAATATTCCAAATTAAAAAAGATGTACAAAATAAAAGAGAAATTCTAAGTTTTTTCGATTAAATGTTTGACCTTGATTCAAGGATTCCGGAGAAATTTTTGTTTTGCCCCTAGCTTAAAACATGGCTGAGATATAGCAGTTTGAAATTTTAGGGTTGCTGACATTTTGATACATGACAGCAGGATTCCCCCATAAACAGGTTGTATTTATGAGTTTTAGTGAACATGGTTTCGTCAAATTTTCTTTCATTGTTGTAACCATCGTTCCAACTCTTATAGGCTTAACACTAAAGATTTATATTTGCCAACATTAAATTCTTGCCAAGTTTGGCGAGAAAAATAGGTTGTCACGAATGAAGCCAACTTGGCTATAGCTTACTATTTGGCGATATTCTCTTTGAAATTAAATATTGACAAGAACTGGAAATGAATCTTCTGTAACCGGTTTCGCGCATTTTATCTTCGTGTATTTTCAGTAAAATTAGCTAAAATCGTAAAACCAAGGAATAGAGAAGATCTTTTCGTGCTGGTATCAGCCAGAAGGACATTTCGTAGTTAAGTATACATCGGCTGCTTGTATCCAGATAATCCTACCATTCGCAAGCAGCTGACGTACAGCAGAATGACAAAAATATTGATTTTATTGACGGTGCGAATTTTGAAGTATTCACAGATATGGAAGAAAGTTTTGGGATTGGCACATCCGACTAGTTTTTATAAATGCGATTTTAACAAGCGGTGGGCATCGAGAACCAATAAAGCGATTGTTGAATTTATTATTTAACAAAATTATTGAATTTTAATTAATAAAGGAAAGAAAAATGTTATATACTTCACATTTAGGTAATTATTTTATTGTTATATATAGGTTATAGGTTTCATTAGAAGTGTGTAATTTCAGTATTATTAGAATATTTTGAAATCAGAAATCTGTTTCACACTTTGAAACTTAGTTACAATTATTTTTAATTATGTGAGCATTTGTTAATCACAATGGTAATAGAAATTGACTTTATATGCGTATAGTTGAAATAAAGAACGCCATTACCAATCCTACTTAAATTGAATAAAGCAGGTAATAAATCGAAGACTAGCAATTATCATCAATATTCAATGTTTTTAATCTTGTTCTCGAACATATTACTTATAAGAAGGTCTTAAAAGTTGTTAAAGTATCTTTCAAGAAGATTGATAGTTGCGATTAATGATAAGTTCCTACATTCTTAATCATTCAAAAGCAAGAACAAAATGACTAATTTATTGACGATAAAATTATTCCACCAGAAATCCACTACGTTATGTTTTTACTTTCTTCTATCTTTACAAGAAGAAAGTACTGGATTCATGAAAATTTTCGACTTCCGGCTTTCGACGGATTTATACGTTTTAGCCCTTGATATAAATTGATGCTGATCCTCTTTAGTGTATGTGAAACATGTGTGAGATAGAAGAAACTTTTGGGATTGGCACATCTGACTATTTTACGTTTATCTTATAATTTTTCTTAGTTTCATTAAGAAAATAGACAATTGCGAGCATACAAACAAAACTAACTTTTAGTGTTTCTATAAAAAAATATTGAAATATATATAAGGTTTTTGCATGTTCTATGTAAAAATATGCAAATTATATATATGAAATGTTAGATAATCTTAGACATAAATTAAATATGATTAAAACATTTTCATTAGAAAAATTTCAAAATTTTAGACAAACGTTCACCTCCATTATGTGCACGATTCCAATTTGACCTGATGGACATGCATTAAAGTTTCTGAATTAAAAATGTGATTTAATGCTCATAAAGCATGTCCAGCTAACTTTAGAGAAAGTTTCTAATTGTAAATAGAAAAATAACAAACTTTATATCGCAACCACATATGCATGTAAATACTGTCTTCATTATAAATTCTTCAAACGCATTCGTAAACGATGTACACGACTTTCTTTAAGATTTGCAATTTAAGAATGGTCAGATTTTAAATACGAATTAATCAAGTTTAAACAAAAAACAAGAACGAAAAATCTTGCGTCTAGCGTAGATTAGGAAACACTTTCCAACACATTCAGCATACAGTAAAAAAAACAACACTGTTTACTAAGTAAACAATTTAGAAAATAATGCACAACTTGCTGATCCGTTGGTGACGTATAGACCGGGAGGCGGCAGCACAGATGATCACCTCATCGAGTTCACGGCTGAAATTTCAGAATTAGTTAAAACTCGATTCGCATATTAAAACGCAATCGGTCTGTCAAGTCATATCTTGGTGGAAAACACGTGAAAACCTGATTTTAGCGCTTGACTCGTAGGTTTACCATTGTGTTTTCCTGCACCCAAAAGTAGGAAAACATGGAGAACTGGGTGCAGGAAAACACAATGGTAAACCTACGAGTCAACCTGCTAAAATCAGGTTTTCACGTGTTTTCTAACAAGATATGACTTGGCAGACCGATTGCGTTTTAATATGCGAATCGAGTTTTAACTAATTCTGGAATTTCAGCCGTGAACTCGATGAGGTGATTGTGTGTGCTGCCGCCTCCCGGTCTAGTACATCGTGCTGGTAATTCTGTGATTACGGGCACCTTTTTCGGGCCTTGGAAGCAGCTGATGTTGTGCGACTACCGCACACTGCCATTGGACAATACCCATGGACAATTTTTTAATTTTTTTGTGGCTTTGGATTGCTCCTAGGCCTTTTTTTATTAACATATAACACATAAACACATAAACACATATACATATTCATTTTATCGTTGTGTTACCTTCCGCCTTCGACTGCTGCTGGGGTGCTAAATATTATTGTGTGTTGTTTTGTATTAGTGTCGTGATGCTGTCGCAGTTTTCTTGGAGCCACCTGATTACTGTCTTTGCCTTGTTTTGTACGTGTTTGTTTTTTGCTAATTGTTCATACCATAATTTCTCGTTGTCTGTTGTTATTTGTGCCAGGTGGTGTGCTTGGGTAAGTGGACACTGAATTATGTAATGTTTTGGTGAACCCACCGTTCCGCATTCGCAGTCCGGTGTGTCCGCTTTCTTAAACCTGTGTAGGTATGCTGGAAAAGCTCCGTGAGCTGTGTATAGCTGTGCTAGTAGTAGAGTTGCAAAGGCTAGAAAAAACCCGGTTTAAACCTGAGAATAAACCGGGTTTTTTGGGAATAAACCAGGTCTTTCGGGAATAAACCTGGGAATAAACGGGTCTAATGGAAATAAACCTGGGAATAAACCGGATTTTTGCAACTCTAGCTAGCAGGTAATCGCTTATTAGTCTATTTTTATCTACTTTTGGGAAGTACCTGTGTGTTTCCCTACCTGTGTCCCCATATAGTCACACTCGAACTGCCATTGTTTTAGTGTTATATCTTTTAGTGTTCTTTTAAGTTTTGAGATTGGTTTAGTCAGGTTGTATTTACTTTTGTTGTTTACATTTAAAGCTGCGGTTTTGGCTAACATGTCTGCCTCTTCGTTTCCTTGGATGCCTACATGCGCCTTAACCCAGCTGATTTTAAATTTGTTGTTAGCTTCTTTTATTAGTTTTTCGATTGTGTCTACTGTTTTGTTTACGTTGAATGGTTCACTAAGTGATTCGATGACCGATCTGCAGTCCGAGCGGATGCTATATGACTCACCCGTGGTGTTGCCCCATTTTGCTGTTTCTTGTATTGCCAGTAGTTCGGTCTGGAAGACGCTGTTGCTGTTCCTTAACGGCACTGACCATGTTTTTATCTTTTGATTATTTTATATGCTACAAAGGCCGAACCTGTAGCACCTGATTCCAATTTAGAGCCGTCCGTGTATATCGTTGTGTCTTGTGTATTGTACCCTATCCTAGGTTCTATTGTGTCTGCTGGATGATTCTCCCATATGTTTATTTTTTTGTCGTATTCGATGTGGTGTAAAGTTTCATTGTGTATTGTTGCATTTTTCCTTAATCTTGAGACTGTGTCGTACGCTGCTTCGTAGTAGACTTTAAGATGGATTGGAATCAGGCCTGAGAGTACCATAAGTGCCGAGGTTGGGGCCGTTCTATAGGCTCTGACTATGGCCAGTGCAAAATGTCGCTGGCAGCTTGACAATATCTGTATGCACCTTTTACTGAGGCAGTGTCCCCAAACCGGTGCTGCGTAGATTAGCGTCTTTTCCACTACTGTTGTGTACCAGACTTTTAGTATATATTTGCTTTTAATCCCCAACCCTTTGCTACCATATGTGCTAAGTTTGTGAAGTTTGCTCGTACCTTATTTGTTTGTGTTTGACAGTGTGGTATCCAGTTTAGATTTTTGTGCAGTATGACTCCCAAATATCTTATCTGTTCTTTTACTTTTTGTCTCTGGCCGTTGAGTTCTATTCCCTCTATGTCATTGGTGTTTTCTGTTGGAAGGTGTCCCGTGTGTCCTCTGTAAAGATATAATAGTTCTGTTTTTTCCCTGTTCAGCGTTAGGTTATTCCCCTCTATCCAGTTATTAAATTCCTTTAGTACTTTGTTTGCTAATCTCTTAAGTTTATCCTTTGTTCTGCCGCTTAGAATAATAATAAAATCGTCTGCGAAGGCTTGTAATCTAACATATTTTCCCCAATTTCTTTTAAGTGCTGTGTCTGCGATTAATAGCCAGAGGAGCGGGCCGAGACAACTTCCTTGGGGACATCCGCCAAATGTCTGCTTTGTAACTTTAATGCCATTTTCCTCTAGTGAAACGTACCTGTGTCGGAGGAAACTCACTATCCAGTTTACCAGGTACCCTGGACGCAAATTCACAATCACTCAACGTCCTACGCACTTGACGCCAACCTTTGTCGCCAAGCGCTTTGGCGAGAAAATGAACTTCGCGCATGCGTGGCATTTGCACGGCAAACTCAAAATCGTACAGGTACCATTGAATAGATAGATGTTTTATTACAATTGTACATCCTACAACATTCCTCCTACCTGTTTACCTCGAATTTTATCGTCAGCATTAAAATACTTTAAAAATAAATGAAAGCTTTCATTTTTTAAAGATATTACACAGATTCAGTAGCTATTGAAGTAGCTACCAAGCTCATCAAAATGAATCATTTCCTGTTTTGTAAACAGTTACATTAAATAAACAATAATTGTTTTTATAAAATAAGCTTAGAAAGAAGTAAAAATACATTTTATAATACATGATGTTATTTACATTTTTTACCTTTCATACAACTTTATTTAATCTCGAATAAACACGGATACTTATTTATTATATTTAGTTAAACGCTTTTTCACTTTTAAATTATTTCTCAACCTCCCCCCCCCAAAAAAAAAAAAATCTTATACAGTTTGTTAAGCATTGATAGAATGAGATGCATTCTAAAGGGATAATACAGCACTGCAATAACACCAAATTCAATAAAATAATTAGGATCGTTAGGTTTTTACTTTTCAAATTCATCCTAATTAAGTATATATATCTACCCTATATATATAAAATCCTAATGAAACGAATTTGTGAAACGATTTTATGAAACGAATTTATGAAACGATTTTATGAAACGACTGATTAAACGACTGATTATGTTTCAGGGCTATTTTTAATAAAATATTAAACGCTTGATGGTGAAATTAATACCAATTGTCCATAAAAATCCGCGGGTGTCAAAACTGGTAATAGAATCTTGAAATTGGAATTAGTTTTCGAGATATTAATTTTTTTCTAATTTTAATGACATTTCTGTAATGATGGCAACTAATTACTCAGTTTTTTTGTGACAAAAAAGGGAAAAAAATAAAAAAAGATCCCGATAGGGATTATTGATTTATTTTTATTCGCCATTTTCAATTTGAAATTGAATTTATCTTTTATTTCAATCGATAATGAAGACAAGATTGTGATTAAATTATGTTTTTCACGAAAATTTGAAAAAAAAAATCACATTTCTATCGTCAGGATTCAATCGTCTGTCAGCATTTAATTTAATTTATAAACTGAAAATATTTTGAATAAATTCGTCCAAATGACGTCATTTATGAAAATACGTCATTTATGTTTATACAATTTATTTAATATAAAGAAGTCATTTATCTATTTTTATGTACAAAAAGAGGTAAATTGAAAGACAATTATAAATAAATTGTATATATACATATAAATACATGTATAAACAAGTATAAATGTTCGGTGCTTTTCCAGTATATGGGGCCTTGACGAAACAGAGAAAATAGCCTTGGCGGAAAAGGAAATTTGGCAACATAGTTTCTGTCAACCTATTTACTTTGTCATTTCGTATACAGAAGCATTTTTTCAATATTTATACAATTTGTTTAGCGTAAAATGTCAATTATCCTATTTTATATATAATCAGAAGTAATTTGTATAGAAAAAACAATAATAATATACGTATAATTAAAATACGCATATAAACAAAAAAAAATCGTCGAATTTGTTTCCATGGCTGTTTATGTCATTTGGCACCAATTCTCACTTTCTGATGCCCGAATTGCGCCAAGCTTTTTAAAAAAGCGTCAAGACCCCTATTATAGAAAATCACCAAAAGTTCATTGAGTTTGTTTTCATAACTTTTGGCAACAAATATATGTATATTAACGAATCTATTCGTTTTTGAAACTCGAATTACGACAAACCTAAAAGCAAAGGATCCTATACTGGAGAAGTACCCGATTTTCTTATGGACATCAAGTGACATAACATGGTCTAAAATTATCGCGGATAGCAAATTTGTTTAAATATCTCATCAATTGATGCCGAATAAATGCAGGCATGCATGCACAAAATATTTAATTAATTTTGTATGATAAATAATTATTAGAAAATTAGTATATACATATTAATTAAAATAAATAATTTACATATTTAAAATAACATGAAAATATGCATGATGGTGCACTAAAATAGGGAGAAAATTAAAACCTGTTACTGAAAATGTCTATAACATAGTACTTTTTAATACCGTGGTTCTTAATGTTATTCACAAGCAGATGTAATTTTTCTCATCCTTTAACGCAAAGGAAGAATAGAATACAGATCGTTGTTATAAAAGTCCGAGAGGTAGCCACAATTTAAACCTAACCATTTTATACAAGTTGGTTTTCACGTTGTAATTGATTTTACTTATCATTCCCGAAAACAGTCGTCAGTTGTCGCAACAGCTGTGTATGAGGCCATGATAATAAAAAAATGCCCCATTAAAACGTTAAAAGCATGGCAACCCAAATACAGATTTACCAATATTTATAAAATAAAGCATGCTGTCATGTTTTTAGAGGCCTCGAAGTCTGAGCGGGGGTTGACGAGCGTAGCTCGCAGGGGGTAGGTCCCCTAGTATTTAAATAAATTTGTTAGAAGATTAGAGAAGAAACCTAATTAAGCATTCCAGTAATGGATTATAAATACTAAATCTTAAAAGTAAATGAAATTTTGTAAATGACCATTAGTATAAAAAAATCCCGTTTTCTATTACCGAAAAAAAACATGTAATTTTTGTAAGAAAACAAAGAAGATATAAATGAATTAAGTAAAACCATCTCTTAGCTTGTTCAGTAAAAATTTCAGTGAAAGACAGTGGAATTGTGAAGCAATATTTTATGCTTGAGTAATTCAATAAGATATGTTGAATATCAGCTATTGAGATCAGATATATTGTATATTCAATAAGATATATTGAATATTATTCTCTATCCCTGGGTTTGAGTCTCGAATTGGTTTATCTAATGTAATAAGAGAGGGCAGCACCATACACTGATTAAATGAAAAGAGATATGATTTTCCTCCCTCTTACGGAAATGTACTTTGAGCGGCTGTAACTTTGAGTTGTGTTTGTGTCGAATGGTTTTTTTTAATGGCACAAAAGCAAAATGAATAAAAGGTTGTTGAGTTTTATATGATTTTCACTTATCTTATTCAAATATATTATTTTCACGTGTTCTGAGTGGCGATAATATAAGATCGGGTAAATTTCTGTTTAACGGATCGCCGTCGTTTGCGATACCACATTATAAAACATGCAAGGAAGAGTTCTGAAAAAAAATAATAAAAGATGAATTTTAATTGGATATTTTTTTATAAAGCAAAAACTTTGAGGGGGTTGGGTTCATTACTGTTATGTCACATTTACCCTATTATCAATCAGCAACAAAACACTGATCTTAGCATTTCCTCAACAAGTAATTAAGGTAAATATAAAAAAATTTCACCTATTTATTGTGATCATTTTATAAAAGGTAAAGTTATAAAGCGGAGCTAAAACATTAAATAATGCACATGTTCACAATATATATGCATACATATGTATTATAATAAGTCAGAAATACTTCTTACATAAACAAGAAATGTGCGGTCGAAATGTCGAAGTACTTTCAACCGTTTGCAAATTCGTATAAAACACGCGAATGCGTGCTACAGTTCATTTTCTCGCCAAACCATTTTGCGTCAAGTGCGTAGGACGTTGAGTGATTGTGAATTTGCACCCTGGACAGGGAGATTGCTTAATATTGTTAACTAGCTGTTTCACCCGTTCTACGCACGGGAGTTGGTTAATTTAATTCTAAAACCAAAATAAAAATAAAAAATAACAGCAAATTTAAAATATCTACTAAATAAGAAATATGAATTCCCCTGTTAAGGTGTTGAGTTGCTCAACTATTCGATTAAAAAAAATATTTTTCTGCTACTGTGAATTAAATTCTTACACCAAAATTAAAAATAAAAATCAGTACAACCAAACTGATGTTTATGAATATAAAAATTTGTTATGTCTATTAAAAATCAGCATTTACACAACCAAAACTCCGTAGTAAAAAGTAGTAGTACGTAAAAAATTCACATCAAATAGACATAATAATAATCGAATATGAAACGAAATTTAGCATAAAAACGCCATGACAACAAACAATTTTAAAATAAGAAATAAGAATTCCCCTGCTAAAGCGTTGAGTTGTTCAATAACTATTCGATTTAGAAAAATAATTTTCTACTACTTTGCATTTTTTAAAAGAAATTTAATGTATCATGTTGCTGTGGCAGAAGACGATAAAACGATGTCTTTGGAATAAGAGAATAAATAGAAAAAATTTTGTTGATGTTTGAGATAAAATGTTTTTCTTTATTTTTTTAAAGAAGGTAATAACTAAGCGCAAATAAATAATTAGCCAAGAGGAGGCGCGCAGTCAACTGCTCAACAACAAATCACTAACTTTGACTGTTGGTATGCACCAACTGAATACGGGCTCTGTATTTTTATTAGGAACATAAATTTAATTTTTACGAAAACTGTTATTCTAAAAGAGCGGTATTATCTATATAAAACAGTGATTAAATGTTATGGGTGAAGCTAAAAATGTTAAATTTGCTAATGTAATTAGTTCTGTTGAAATCAAACCAGTAGATTTGGATTTATTAATAAGGAGAGTCAATTAATGAAAAAGCCGCCACCAGGTGGCGCGCGGTCAAATAAAATAAATGTGATATTTAACAAAAAGTCCTACCCACGCCCTTCCCCATCCCCGCAAATTTAACAATGGATTTATTAATAATGAGGGGCAATTAATGAAAAAGCCTCCGCCAGGTGGCGCGCGGTCAAGTAAAATAAATGTGATATTTAATAAAAAGTCGTTTACCCCCACTCCTCCCTATCCCCACAAATTTGACAAATAATCTGCTAAATAAAGTTTTCTGTATTAATAATCTCTATCATACTAATATATGTCGTGTAAAAAAACCCTTTAAACCCAACTAATTATCATTCATTAAGTCGATAAAATAATTAAAATTAAGTTTTTAGCAAGTTGTAATTTTCAAACTGGACGAAAAATGTCCGGGCCAGGATTCGAACCTGGGATCTCTTGGCTGAAACCGCCACGCTCTACCAACTGAGCTATCCCGGTCGAATCTGGAGGGCATAATTCATCCAGTTAACCTTATTGATCATAGCATCTGGTCTGATATTTTAATCAGCTCAACAGAATAGATCGCAGGTAATGGAACTCCAGTAAACGCTGGATGCGTGATTACACTCGATTATTTAGATAATTTATATAATCTAGTGTAATCACGCATCCAACGTTTACTGGAGTTCCATTACCTGCGATCTATTCTGTTGAGCTGATTAAAATATCAGACCAGATGCTATGATCAATAAGGTTAACTGGATGAATTATGCCATCCAGATTCGACCGGGATAGCTCAGTTGGTAGAGCGTGGCGGCTTCAGCCAAGAGATCCCAGGTTCGAATCCTGGCCCGGACATTTTTCGTCCAGTTGGAAAATTACAACTTGTATGATTGCTTTACCAATTTGAAATAATTGTGTTAAAATAATCTAGTGTAATTTTTTAGCATTTGGCAACGGTTAATAATTAAGTTGATTGTCTAAATTTCATGTCATATAATTCCTGATCCATTGAATTTAAACACTCGACTCCCAATTGCAATGATCCCTACCTTAATTTATTTAATGACTTCTGTGAATATTTTATACAACCAACCAACCGAAGATAGAAAAGCGTATTTTTGATGCGATCTATTTGTAGATGGATTTTAATTAATATTTAATCTATCAAAACTCTATTTAAAATTTTCGAATTTTTTGCCCCAATCGTTCATGGCCCCCCTTCCAGAAACACGTGTGCAAAATTTCGTAGCCCTGCGCCCTGTAGTTTCCGCGTTTTTGAGGTTACATAGATACGCGAACGATTTTTAATAGTATAGACTAGCTGTTTAACCCGTTCTACGCACGGGAGTTCATGAATTTAATTCTAAAACCAAAATTAAAAATAAAAATGACAATAAACAACTTTAAAATATCTAAATAAGAAATAAGAATTCCCCTGTTAAAGTGTTGAGTTGTTCAACTATTCGATTTAGAAAAATATTTTTCTACTACTGTGCATTTTTTTAATGAAATTTAATTTATCATGTTTCTATGGCAGCAGACGATAAAATGACATATTTGGAATAAGGGAATGAATAGAATAAAAAGTTTTATTAATGTTTGTGATAAAATGTTTTTCTTTATTTTTTAAGAAAGGTAACTAAGCGCAATTAAATAATCTTTAATTATTTGCATGCCAGGTAAAAGTATTTTCGTAAACCCGCTACAGCTTCTTAGTATTGCAGCGTGGCGTACGTAATATGCATATCTCACATTGCAGTAAACATGTAGAACTGGTTAGAACTCGCGCGATTACAGGTTAAACACAAAAAAGGCAAAAATTCGTGAAAAACATTTTTAAAAAAATCTATTTAAAATTTTCAAATTTTTTGCCCCAATCGTTCAAGAGTTTCAGTAACCCGTGTGTCAAATTTCGTAACTCTGCGCCCTATGGTTTCAGAGTTTTTGATGTTACATAGATAGATACGCGCACGGATCCACAGGTGCTCAACAACAAATCACTAACTTTGACTGTTGGTATCATCAACTGAATACGGGCTCTGTACTTTTATTAGGAACATAAATTTAATTTTTACGAAAACTGTTATTCTAAAATAGCTGTATTATCTATAAACTGCTAGCTGTTTAACCCGTTCTACACAGGGGAGTTCATGAATTTAATTCTAAAACAAAAATAAAAAATAACAAGTTGGAAATTGTACGTCAAACGTTACAAACGAGGTGCGTTCGTACGCACGTTTTAGAATTAACTTCATGATATCCCGTGCGTAGAACGGGTTAAACAGCTAGTTAAGTATATATTTTATGACACTGTTCATACAAATATCTTAACTAGTTATATAAATATTCAGATATATATGTATCAGCTATATTACTGAATGTTATATAAATATTCAGATCTTGATGATTTTTAATTCTGTGAAATGAATTATATCGTCTGCAGATTAATTTCTGTCATAAAATAAGTATCTCGGTCGCTTGACGATTAAACTTCGGAAGCTCCTATAACAAAAAAGCACCGATTTAAAAAAAAAATTAAATTTCTTAATAAATATTTTTATTAATATCTCCTAAAGTTTTGATTCGATTTTAATAAAATTTGAAATGTCTCGGCAAAATTCTGCAAAGATAATATATTTTAAATTGCAAACCATTTGGTTGGGTAGTTTTTGCGTTGTTATATGCGGACAGACAGACAGACGGACGGACAGACAGACGGACAGACATACAGACAGACGGACGGACAGACGGACGGACCAAACGACGACTATAGGTGCTACGTATTTATATAATTACGAACGCACCTAAAAATCAGTACAACCAAACTAAAGTTTATGAATATAAAAATATTTTATGAAACATAAATACAACATAATTTGTTGTTTTAACATAAATTTAATATTTACGAAAACTGTTATTCTAAAATAGCGGTATTATCTATGTAAAACAGCGATTAATCGTTACGGGTGAAGCTAAAAATGTTAAATTTGTTTAATTTAGTAGTTCTGATGAAATAAGAGCAGTAGATATACATTTATTAATAAGGAGGGTCAATTAAGGAAAAATCCGCCGTCAGGTAGCGCGCGGTCAAGTAAAATATATGGGATCTTTAATAAAAAGTCGTTTACCCTCACCCCTCCCCAACCTTGCAAATTTAACAAATAATTTGTTAAATAAAGTTCTCTGTAATAATAATCTCTATCGTACTAATACATGTCATGTAAAAAACTCCTTAAACCCAGCTAATTATCATTCATTAAGTCGTTAAAATACTTTAAAATTAAGATTTTAGCATTTGGCAACGGTTAATAATTAAGTTGATTGTTTACATGTCATATAATCCCAGAACCATCGATTTTAAACTCTGGACTCGCAATTTACAATGATCGCCCTACCTTGATTTATTTAATGACTTCTGCAGAGATTTTATACAACCAACCAACGAAACAACCAACCGAAGATAAAAAAGCGTATTTTTGATGAGATCTCTTAGTGATTGGATTATAATTAATATTTAATTTATCGAAAATCTATTTAAAATTTTGGAATTTTTTACCCCAATCGTTCATGGGCCCCCTACCAGCAACCCGTGTGCAAAATTTCGTAGCCCTGCGCCCTGCGGTTTTTGAGGTTTTGATGTTACATAGATAGATACGCGAACGGTTTTTAATAGTATAGATTAATATTGGCCAGCGTATGTTGTCGAAGGCTCCTTTGATGTCCATGGCTATTAGGAGTGTTTGGTATTTGTTTGTTTTATCTTCTTATATTGTGTTGATTAAGTTATCTGATGCGTGTTCTGTTGAGATCCCTTGTTTGAAACCATACTGTTTGGTGCTCCAATAGTTATTATTGTTTAGGTGGAAGTTTATCCGACCGTGTATTATGCGTTCTAACATTTTGCCAAGCGCTGGTAAGAGGCAAATTGGCCTGCAATTTTTTGGATTTGTTGGGTCTTTACCTGGTTTTTGGAACAGTATCACTATGACTATTTTAAACGATTTTGGGAAGTATTTTAACCTGAGGCATGTATTGAAGAGTGTCAGTAGTAGTTGCGGTGTTGCATTATTAATTCTTTTAATTAGGTTGTCATCTATGAAGTCGAATCCGGGCGCTTTATTTTGTTTAATGTTTCTGAATATTCTGTTTAATTCCGCCTTTGTTACTACCGGTGGTGCTGGTTCGTTGTTTTCTTTATTTGCCTTTGTTAGTGTGTGGGGTATATTTTGGTCTGTTATGTATAAGTTGTCCAGGAAATGCGTTAGTGTGTCTTTAATGGTTACTTTTGTATTTGGGGGTAGAATGTTAACTAGTTTTACCGGACCTGTTCTTTTGTTGCTAGCGTTTTTATATTGGGAGTCATATGTGTCTGTGACCTTGTTGCAGTAATCTTTCCATGTTTTGGATTTTTTTCTGTTTATTAGTTTTTTTAATTTGGCTTGTTCTTTTTTGAAGATTATGTATTGTTTTAGTTTTAATTCTTCGTTCTGTTGTTTTTGAAATTTCCTCCTGAGTGCCCTAACCTTGTTCCTTGCTGTTTTAATTTCATCCGTCCACCATGGAGGGGCAGTGACCGCAGGTGTAACTTTTTTCTTATAGCTTGTAAAGTCTATTGATGTGATTTCATTTTGCAATCTGAGTGTTATGTTGTCTAGCTGGTCTGTTGTGCTTGCTTTTTGGAGTTCTTTAATGTATTTGTTTCTGATTTTTCTAATGTTTTTATCAAATTTTGCATGTTTGCCTATCTTTGTTTGTAGACCATGTCTTTGTTAGTCTATGTTCTCGTAGTTTTTAATTTTAAATTTTATGTATCTGTGGTCACTGCGTGAGACATCGTCACTGACATGCCAATCACTTATGTCGTTACCTAGTGTTGCCGTTGTTATTGTCAAGTCCGGCCATCCCTGTATTTCCTTTATTGTACCATCCCTGTTATTCCCTCGTACAGTTTTGAATGAGGGTGGTGCGTCCGGCGGGTTGTGGACAAACAACGCGTATAGCAGGAGGCGCCCTCCTCTTGCTCGCGCCTACTGTGGTCTATGTCATCGTAGCCCCATGCTGTTGAGTGTGCATTAAAGTCCCCCACTAGCAGTAGTACTTCTCCAACCGCTTTACTCAGGGCCTGACCTATCTCGTCTAGTACTTCTGAGAAGTCCGCCAGGAGGGGGAAGCGTATGTATTTATTATTGTGAAAGTTTTGTCTGTGTTTTCTAGTTTTATAGCTGTTGTGAACTCTCTTGTTGGTATTGTTATTGGTTTGGTGCCTAATCGGGTTATTATCGCAGATCTGTTTTGTGGTGTTTTTGTGACATTCCAATTTTCTGGTTTGAACCCTGTTATGTTACCCGTTTTTTTATTTTGGTGGAAGTCCTGTAAGAGTGCTACCTGTATTCCTTTGGTTGCTACATAGCCTGCGAGTGTGTCTGTTGCTTTGTTGCTACCGTGTAGGTTAATTTGTATCATGTTTAGGGTGTCGTGCGTTTGTTGCATATTAGTTTGGTTTTTGTCATGTGGTATTTGTTTATTTTGCGCTGCGCTCCTTGAGCGCGTAATTCTAGTATTATTTGTGTCTATTACCATAATTGCGGCGCTGAGCGTCATGTTGTATTCTAGCTTCAATGTCTTGTCTGGTCATTTTGACTAGCTGTGTACCGCCTGTGAAATTTAGTGACACCCTCCCCTCCATGACTTCTTCTGCTGAGGCTAGTGCTGTGCCCCTGTCCGACTGTAGTTGGCGGACCGTTAGTAGCTGGCGACGTACCCAGCATGCACCCGAGTTGGCTTGATGATCCGTCTTCTTTTGTGTTCTTAGCCATAGTCTGTTTACTTCGTTGTACTTGTTGCACGTATTAATTGTCAAGTTTTTCAAAATATATATTACCAGAGAGATCTCACAATAAATAAAAATTCATCACGTTCGCGTCTATAAACATAACAGAAGATATCGTTTCAGTAAATATATTAAACTCTTCCTCAACTACTTACTACTTTGGCAACACTACAAATGGCCCAAAAGAAAATGATATAAAAGTTGTTCAAATTAATCTTAATAATTGGAGAGCTGGAAATTTACAATTACTTAAATATATGCATCAATACAAGATAGACATAGCCCTGATACAAGACTTCCATAAAACTAAAAATACCTTCACAGGCCTCCCAATATCATGGGCCTTTTATCACTCCAATAACCTAACAGCCGGCATCCTAATAGCAAACCCATTATTCGTTCACGTTAAAATACTTCAAACAACTAATAGCATATTTATAAATTTAATTACAAAACTTCGTACTTTCAAATTGGGATCTCAGTATTCAAATCCAAAAGGAAACTCATCAGACTTACAGGAATGGAGTGATATTATACAAGATAGTTCCAATCTCATTCTGGGGGGGGGGGGGACTTTAATGCCCACCTTAAGACATGGGGATATGCTCGAAATAATAACAGAGGAGATGTCATCCTAGAATGCATATCGAATAAAGAATTACAAATTATAAACGATTCTGCAGCTGACAGTACCTTTGCCGTAAATAATAAGAAGGGAAATCCAGACCGGACGTTATGTGGACATATATCAAGAGACCTGATCAATTCATGGAAAGTAGACACAAGTTTCCCATCACTAAGCGATCACAGATACATCCAATTCAATTTAAAGGCGGATCCATTAATAAGAAATTTATTCCGTTAAAAAACCAAATTTGAAACCTTCAAAAAGTTCAATAGAGAATTAAAAAATCATAAAGAAAGGTTAATGGACTCTTTAAGAAATGTACAAACACCACAAGGGCTAGATGAGTGGATGAACACTTTTCATGATTTATTAACTCAAGCTATGGGCAAGACTCTAAAAAAGAAGAAAATTACACAAGATCGTCAACTTAACTGGTATTCAGATAACTTAAAAATACTCAGAAATCGTTTAAATGCTCTAGGTAAAAGACACAAACGAAATCCAGAAAATGAGAAATATTTAATTAATTTTAAAAAGGCAAGAGCAGAATACAAATTAAAAATAGTGAAAGCCAATAAGGAATCATGGTTAACTTTCTGCAATGAGACCACGAGTAAATATGTCACGGCTTTTAAAATTCTAAAACAAAAGTTTCTTAAAAATACACACCTAATCCATACAGTTTTGGAAACATCAACAATAGAAGATACATATATAACTGTACAGCAAGATCTATTACAACACCAAATTGGTGTACAAAATACAATTGAAATTCACTCATATATAAATATGTCCCCAATTCCAGAAGAAGAATTTCAAGACATCAAATTTACCCTAAGAGAATTGAAATTTGCAATAAAACAACAGAACATTAAAAAGGCTCCAGGTTATGATAGGGTAGACGCGATAACTATAAGAAACATGCTAAAGGAATTCCTAGATCTAGTGTTACAAATTTATAATAAATGTTTAAAATTATGTCATTTCCCTGAAGCTTGGAAAAAAGGAATTGTAATTTATTTTAGAAAAAAGAACAAAGACCCATCTCAACATAAATCTTACCGACCAATAACTCTTCTTCCCATGTTGGGAAAAGTTTTAGAAAGGCTGATAAAAATAAGAACGATGACATTTCTAGAAAGTAAATTCATTCTTCAACCAGAACAACATGGTTTTAGAGAGAAAAAAAGTACATTAACAGCTTTACAACAACTAAAATCACTAATCATGGAAAACTTAGATAAATATAAATACTGTGGAATGATCTCAATTGATATCCAGGGAGCATTTGACTCCATTGATTGGCACAAAATTACTGAAATAATAGATGATTCTCCACTTCCAACTTACATAAAGAAGCTCCTGAAAAATTATATCAGTGAGAGATTAATCGGTTTAAATAATTACACATTCATAGAGTGGTTCAGGACACACAAAGGTTGCACGCAAGGCTCGTGTTTAGGACCACTATTGTGGTTACTAATAGCCAATTACATAATTACAAAATACAAATTAAAGGCTCTTGGAAATATCGTTTATGCAGATGATTTCGTCGTAGTCACTGAAGGCAATACCAGATCATCATTGGAACAAACTGCTAACAGTCGTATAGAAACATTCGTCAATATATGCTCAGAGCTTAATCTAACTATCTCAGAAGAAAAAACCCAAGCACTCCTATTTGGAAGAAACCGCCTTAATAATCGAAAGCCAATTTTCAAAATAAAACAGAAATCTATAAAAATTGTTTAAAATCTACAATATTTAGGATTTATACTAGACCAAAAATTTAAATTTCAATCGCACCTAAGTATTTTAAAAGCTAAGATCGCTCAATTTGTTTCGGGCTTAAAAAGTTTCCACAATTACAACAAGGGAATCAGTCCCTTCCTCAAGAAGATCTGGTATCAAACAGTTATTGAAAGACAGATTCTTTATGGCTCCGAATTCTGGTATCCAAACTTGAATTGCCACGGCATCAGAATCCTTAGATCAATTCAGAGAATAGCATTGTTAAACATCATAAGAACTTATCGAAGTATTTCAAATGACGCATTAAATATTTTAACTGGACTGCCTCCAATTACCATCAAAATACCAAACGAATTCCAAGTCTATGAGATAAAGCAAGGAAACAGATTACTTAACATCAACAATACAATAATATACAATAATCTTATGCAACGGGAAGCAACTTATAAATTTCCAGAATATTACAAGTTGAAAAATATAGAAATTATAGATAACCTGACAGAAAACATAATATTGGAAAATCATCTACAAATTTTTACAGATGGATCATCTATGGGAAATGGAGTGGCAAGTGCATATACAGTCTCTCTTAATAATAACTTCATCCATGATCATGCAGTAAGACTACACCCAATTAACTCAATTTACCAAGCCAAATTATATGCGATCCAGGAAGCAATAGATTGGTTAACACAATCACAATTTACATCAGCCCTTATTTTGACAGATAGTCGCTCATCCTTAGATGCACTCAAGATACTTTTTACTCGAAACTCCATAATTTTAAATATCTACAATAGTTTACTACAAAACCCCAAAAAATTCATCAAAATAGCGTGGATTAGAGCACATGTAGTCACCACTGGTAACGAGCGAGCAGACCTTCTCGCAAAAAATGCAATTACAGAAGATCATTATTATGACATCTCTGTCTTACCATTTCCAGAATCCATTCTAAAGAGTTATTTTAAAGACAAAATCATCACAGATTGGCAAAATGATTGGACCAACTCAACGAAAGGAAGAGAAACGTATAAAATTCTTAATAAGGTAGACGTTAAATTTTTATGTGTTCAGAAATCAGCAGCATATTATCTTAGCGGCCATGGAAGCTTCCCAAGCTTTTTATATAAAATTGGTAAAAGAACCACGGATAGATGTCCTTGTGACAAAAACTCTGGAACTCCTATACACTACATCTTCGGTAACTGCCCTCTTATGGAATACCATTTTAACTTCAATAAAAATAAAACATTAAAGAGAAACCTACAACGTGTGCTATTAGACGCTTCTAATTACGAAAAGTTAGATAAAAACTATAATGTCCTAAATAAAAACTTTTCATATATCAAAGAATTATTATAACCTATATAAAATTCTAGATCTATAGATTTTAAAAACTATGTTTTAAAAGACTTAATAGACTAGTGCATAATACAATTGAAAATATTTTAAGTACAATATTATTATTGTAAATATCTGTAAATATTTATTTTTTATATTATTATGTAATCTTATCAGTATATTCATATAAAGTTATCAGTATATAATACATGTAATAACTTTGGGCTCACCCAGCAATAAGCAATACTGGGTAGCTCGTGTGATTTTTTTTTTCTTTAACTTGCTGGGGACCCCGGGTCTTTGGACACTGGGGTTCCTGGTAGATATAGGTTTTCCCCTCGTGGACTCATAGGTCCTATGCCGAGAGGTTGGTTGTCCACGAGTGGGAGGTTTCTGTTTCTGTTGCACGCATAACAGCGTGGGGTTTGCCGATTACAGTCAGTGTACAGGTGCTCGCCCGCGCAGTTAGAGCATGTGTCCCCCTGCAAATTGCTGCCACATGATCATATTCGAGACATTTGTGGCAGCGCGTCACACTAATGAATGGCTTTATTGGGCAATCCCTCAGCCCCAGGCAGATCGTCCTCGACCTTAGCAAGTGGAGTAGGACAGGTTGATGCTTGCTACCCTCCCGCGCGGCCACCTGCCTGTGCAAACTGATGACATCCTCCCTTATTTGCGGCCCCAGTCCTAAGGTCTTCTTTATCTTCTCAGTTATTTGGTCTTCTTTCACGAAGTCTGGGACATGGAATATCATTATCTTCTTCTTTCTAATGTTTTTTTATCTTACTCTTATTGTCTCTTTGCCGTCTTCGCTGTTGGTGATGGTATGTTTTATTTCTATTGCTTCTTTTTCGCCCTCATCATGGTTTTCTGTTGTTGTTCTCGCTATCTGTTTTTCTAGGTCTTCCGCGTCTCTTTCGGTCGTCCCTTGGATGATGAGGGTGGATGTAGCCGCTTTGACTGCTTCCGCGTATCCTCTTGGAGGCCTGGTTTGAGTCTCGGCGGCCACCTCCTCCCTGTGTACGTTACCTGTGTTTTCTTCTTTGTCTTCTTTTTCTGTTGGTTTCCAGTGTTGTTCAAGGATTTCTACTTTTGCACTTGCTGCTTGTATCTTCACCTCTAAGTCCATTATGTTCTTCGTGATGATTTCAACTATCCTGTCTATTTCGCTTCGTGTTGTGACTGGTATCCTCGTGCATCTGTGTTGTATTACCTGCAAGAAGTTTAGGGCTCTTATTACTCTTTCTGCCTCCACGCTTCTTTTTATTCCAGTGTCTGTTTCTGCACAGTAGTCCATCAGTTCTTGTTTGAGCCTTCTCTCGTATTCCGTTGCTTTTCCTGTGTTGTTCTCTTCTATAATTTCACCATCGTCCGCTTCGTCTGGGTCGCTATCACTGCTATTCAAGGTGATCATGAGATGTGTGTTAATTTTCTCTTCTACCTCTTCCAGTGTTCTTTCTGTCTTCTTCTGTGGTTTTTCTGCTTTGTTTCTTCTTTTTCGGATGTGCTGGTCGTCACCGAGCTTACTGAGCTCGCCCTGTATGGTTTGAGTGTATTCCCTAGTTTGTTGTTTTGTACACCCTGTTTCGTCACCTTGAGCTTGACAGGGAGCACAGGTGGGGAACCATTGCTTTTAGACATTTTTTGTTTGGTTCCGCGTGTGTGTGAATGTTTGATATTTGCTTAACAAATTGGTTAGTTTCGAGCTATCTATCTATCTATCGCAGTAGGCGGTGGGTACGGGGACCCCGGACGAACTTTGTGGGTGTGTCAGAAAGTGTCAAATTAAACCATATATTTTTGGATGAAACATAAAACTACAAAACACAGTTTGATACAAATTACACTATAGAGAAATTGTGAGAGCTAAGGCCTCTGCAGTACAAGTGGATGGCTCATTGGCTTAACTTTTATTTAGCTGAAACTCATATTACATAATACCAAAATATTTATATTTATATATATTAATCAGTACAGTAGAAATATGAATTTTTATTTTTCTGGACCACCTTGGTAGATTGAATATACTAATTAAACTGTAGAGTCCACTGCTCGGGGGAAATATTGAGTTTTAGCAGTATGCGACCACTGCAGCTATTTATACGTCTGTTATAGATAAATGCAGTAATTAGTATATTAACAGTGACTTAATAAGCAACTTCGGAATATGCGGGGAATCGAGATCAGCAGATTGAGCGGAGAAGTTTAACACCAAACACAGGCCTTTAAAACCCCCCAAGTATTCTAGTAATTATTTTAATTGGCCATCTAAGTAATTAGAGAGAACAGTTATAGTTTGACAATAATAAGTGGTGCCAATCAATTCTTCGCGCCTTAAAACTCCCAGGTTATCTAATCGAATTTTACTGGAAGGTCGTTGAGCCCACCGTTTAGGAGATATATTGATTTTTATCAAATTTTTACACCTGGAATTAATTGCAATAATTAGTATATAATCTATGACTGAGTAAACATTTAGCTTGGGATATTGTGGAGAATCGAGAACTGCTGGGTGAATGAAGAAGTTTGACACCGAACACTGGCCTATAAATCCCCTATGAAATTTAGCAGTTTCATTAATTAGCAATGTTATTAATTAGACTGAACAGTTATAGTTAGACAAGAATTAATGGTGGAAATCGATTCCCTGCAGCTTAAAACCCCTAGTGCATCTAATCAAATTTTACTGGAAGGCCGTAGAGCCCTCCATTTAGGAGATATATTGATTTTTAACAAAAAATAACAGCTGTAGTTAGTTATATAGATGGATAATTGCATTAATTAGTAATTAAACAATGACTGAATTAAGATATAGGATGGAAAGTTCTGGGGAATCAAGATCTGCTGAATAAGCGAAGAAGATTGACACCTACCTCTGGTCTATAAACCCCCCTAAGTACTTTAGCAGTTCGTTAATTAGCAAAGATATTAATTAGACAGAGCTAGAAAGTCCACCTTATTTATTTATTGGAAGGTTGAAATGGGTTGGGAGGGGGGGGGTATTTAGATAGTTAAATTCATTTACTGTTGTTAAAATTGAAGAAAGGGCACTTTCTTTAATAGAAATTTAAAGATTTTACAATTTACACTTTCAATTTCGCGCGCGCGCGGCGGGAAGGTTCAAAAGGAAAAACACTGAAAGTTGAGAATGGGGGAAGGAGGGGGGGGGGGCGTGATGGAAATGATTATATATTTCTTGTTTGAAAAAAGTAACAAACACATCAGAAAAAAATAAAGCTTTTTTATTTCGTCAACTGCAGAAAAGAGAAGGGATTTTTTTTTTTTTTTTTTTTTTTTTTTTTTTGGCGGGAATGAGAATTTTTGACGATTTATTATTCATTTACTTTTATTATAAAATTACAAATAGGGCAGAATTTTTTTAAAATGAAACAGTTTTGTTTAAGTTGGTTTTCAAATTCCCTGCTCAAGAGCGCAAAACTTTTTGACATATTTTTTGACTCAATTTTAAACGAAAAGAGATAAAACTGGCAGAACTGACTATTGAACCGATGTGGAATCGAATAGCGTTTTCTAGTTTATAACAAATAAATTACTTATCGAGTAATAAGCGATCATTCTCACGTGACGACAAGCTTCTCCCTTTTCTCGCACTGCCATGTCGAGAATTCGATTCAAACTGCCCACTTTGACAGTATTTTCTGAAATATCTTAAGAAGACCTGCTAAATTCATGTGTTTTTGAACAAAAATGAATTCAGAAATATATCAGAAAGTAGTTAGTTTCTTTGGATTTGAGAACAGCCTTAACAATTTTAAACTTTGAATGCTCAGCCTTAACAATTTTAAACTTTGAATGCTCAGTTCGAGAGGGTGAGGCGAGATCGGTAATTTCGATAAGGGGGAATTTAAATAATTAGTTATTTATTGTTGCAATAAAATAATAAATGAGTAGACAAAAAAAAAATAAGATTTACAAATTTAAACTTTTGCGTGCTGGGTTGGTTGAAATTTTTGGATTGTAGTGGGTGAGGGATTGCAATAAAATTAAAAGAAAACAGAAATGATTCAAAACGTGGAAGGTTCTCATTATTCATCCTTAATTATTATTATTATTTTATTATTATTATTTTTTAAATAAGGATTATTTTACATGCGATTAAATTGTAAAAACTGAATATTTAGCTTACGAAATTTATTCCATAGAATACTAGCATTTTAAGACTATTTTATTAATAACAAATTATATCACAACTTAACTTCATACTGAAATTAAGAAAACTATAAGGGCCCAATGCATGTGAATATATATTTTCACATTAAACCTAATTTAGAATTAGTTAAATTTATATTGTCATTCTTAATTATTCTTGTAAAGGAAAGCCATAAATATTAATTGATGAAACTGAATTTTTAATTTTCATAAAGTATTATATAAAAGCTTAATTAATTACATGTATATATATATATATATATATATATATATATATATATTACTTTTTAATGTATGGTGCTATTAAATATCTTAGCTATTTATTCTTATATTTTTGCATGTGATTAAGTAACTAAATTCACTCGCCATCTATGCGATAAGACGCCAAGTCAGGCGTCCGCGTGAGCAATTAAATGGAGGCGTGAGTCAGCCCGAGTTATAGGTGCCTTAAATACGGAGGTCTTCTTGTTTTCGTCGTCATACGTATAGCAAACAGCAATCCGATTGCTGCAGCTAACAGAGTGTTTTTAGGTGCGTTCGTAATTATATAAATACGTAGCACCTATTGTCATCGCTTGGTCCGTCCGTCTGTCTGTCCGTCCGTCCGTCTGTCTGTCCGTCCGTCCGTCTGTCTGTCCGTCCGTCCGTCTGTCTGTCCGTCCGTCCGTCTGTCTGTCCGTCCGTCCGCATATAATAACGCAAAAACTACCCAACCGAATGGTTTAAAATTTAAGATATATTATCTTTGCAGAATTTTGTCGAGACATTTCAATTTTTTTTTAAATCGAATCAAAACTTTAGGAGATATTAATAAAAATATTTATTAAGAAATTTGATTTTTTTTTTTAAATCGGTGCTTTTTTGTTATAGGAGCTTCTGATGGATGTTAAATCGTCAAGCGACCGAGATACTTACTTTATGGCAGAAATTAATCTGCAGACGATATAATTCATTTCACAGAATTAAAAATCATCAAGATCTGAATATTTATATAACTAGCTATAGTACGAACGCACCTCATTTGTCACGTTTGACGTACAATTTCCAACTTGTTTTTTCTTATTATCTTCTTACTTATTATCTTCTTATACTTTTCTTATATTATCATGCGGGATAGAGCGAGAAAATATTGTTTTATCATGACTTACATGTAATACATTTCTTTAAAACAAAAACATTTTTTGAGATTTAAATATCAGATTTAATCACTTTAAATACATATAATTCAAACATAAATAAGCTTTTCAACACTTTCCAACCTAGTTGAAAAGTGTTTATGACTTCGGTTTGTCTGGCCGTCTGCCGTCTGTCCGTGCTCTAACTCCCGTAAATATGCTCGGATTGCCCTGCAATTTTTATATGTTATTGTCGTTATCTATAGCAGGTTCCCTATTTCAGCTGAAGTGTATATAGTTTTTTTACAGGGACACTCAAAAGAATTCCGTTACAGTACGGTCTATGGGGAAAAATCATTTACGGTTTATTTTAATGATGTTACACAATTTCAAACACATTGTAATTGTTATATATCACTAAGGTGCATTACAAGAAGTTTAATATGGAATATACTGTGCATAGCACTTATAGTTACTTAACAGGGACAGTCAAAAGAAATCCGTTACATTACGTCTATGGAGAAAAATCGTCTGCGGTTTATTTAAATAATGTTTCACTATTTTAAACGCATTGAAATTTATATATATCACTAAGGTGCATTACAAGAGGCTTACTACAGAATACTGTGTGTATAGCAGTCATCGTTCATTAACAGGGACACACAAAAGAATTCTCTACTGTCTGTTAACAATAATTTCTGGAAGTGCGTTTTAAGTTGTTGAACGCGATTTTAAGTTCAACTCAATTTTTGTCTATTACTGGGTGTGTATAAATTCTGTGGATCCTATACAGGGCAGCACTAAAGTTCGCGAACACATTTCCGTTTATTGACAGAAACTCCAGAAGGTGAATTATAAACTGTGCTACGCGTTTCCTAACTAAACTAAAATTTAGCATCCGATGTAGTATATATACAAATCTATAGATCATATACAGGGCTGAATAAAAGTATTCGGATATTTTTCCGAATATTGTATATGTTGGAAATTCCTGGAATTACGTTTTTAAATATGTTATGCGTTTTCCAAATTGTTTACTTAGATGTTATCTTTCAGCTTATTAAACGGTAATGATTTGTAAAATTATTTTGGAAGCGTTGGAAAGTGTTACATAATCTATGCTTGACGCATGATTTTTCGTCCTTGTTTCTTCTAGTTTAGAATATTCTTTTATTTTAATTCAAAACATGAAAACATTTAAAATTATTCATAATTTATTCATTACTAAAATAAAAGCATTAAAGCAATATAAAAGATTTTAAAACCTTTTTAGCTCACAGGTTATCAAAGCCAGAGAGCTTAGGGGGCTAATCCCCCCTTAATTTAGATAAATGGGTTTTTCATGCAGAATTATCCCATTTTCTTTAAATTTTGTATATAGGTTCATTTTGATAATGCGCTTCTGGCAATAGTTTTGGGGGTTCATTGGTTAAGTATAAAGGGGGAAAGGGGGTCTAATCCCCCCTTAATTTAGATAAATGAGTTTTTCATGCAGAATTATCCGATTTTCTTCAAATTTTGTATATAGGTTCATTGTGATGATGCGCTTCTCTGAATAGTTTTGGGGGTTTATTGGTTAAGTATAAAGGGGGAAAGGGGGGGGCTAATCCCCCCTTAATTTAGATAAATGAGTTTTTCATGCAGAATTATCCCATTTTCTTCCAAATTTGTATATAGGTTCATTTTGATAATGCGCTTCTCTGAAAAGTTTTGGGGGTTTATTGGTTAAGTATAAAGGGGGAAAGGGGGGGCTAATCCCCCCTTAATTTAGATAAATGAGTTTTTCATGCAGAATTATCCGATTTTCTTCAAATTTTGTATATAGGTTCATTTTGATGATGCGCTTCTCTGAATAGTTTTGGGGGTTTATTGGTTAAGTATAAAGGGGGAAAGGGGGGGGATAACCCTCCCCCTAATTTAGATAAATGAGTTTTTCATGCAGAATTATCCGATTTTCTTCAAATTTTGTATATAGGTTCATTGTGATGATGCGCTTCTCTGAATAGTTTTGGGGGTTTATTGGTTGAGTATAAAGGGGGAAAGAGGGGGATAATCCCCCCTTAATTTAGATAAATGAGTTTTTCATGCAGAATTATCCGATTTTCTTCAAATTTTGTATATAGGTTCATTTTGATGATGCGCTTCTCTGAATAGTTTTGGTGGTTCATTGTTTAAGTATAAAGGGGAAAGGGGGGCTAATCCCCCCTTAATTTAGATAAATGGGTTTTTCATGCAGAATTATCCCATTTTCTTCAAATTTTGTATATAGGTTCATTTTGATAATGCGCTTCTGCCAATAGTTTTGGGGGTTCATTGGTTAAGTATAAAGGGGGAAAGGGGGGTATAACCGTCCCCCTAATTTAGATAAATGAGTTTTTCCTGCAGAATTATCCGATTTTCTTCAAATTTTGTATATAGGTTCATTGTGATAATGCGCTTCTCTGAATAGTTTTGGGGGTTCATTGGTTAAGTATAAAGGGGGAAAGGGGCTAATCCCCCCTTAATTTAGATAAATGGTTTTTTCATGCAGAATTATCCGATTTTCTTCAAATTTTTTATATAGGTTCATTTTGATAATGCGCTTCTGTCAATAGTTTTAGGGGTTCATTGGTTAAGTATAAAGGGGGAAAGGGGGGGATAACCCCCCTAATTTTGATAAATGAGTTTTTCATGCAGAATTATCCGAGTTTCTTCAAATTTTGTATATAGGTTCATTGTGATAATGCGCTTCTCTGAATAGTTTTGGGGGTTCATTGTTTAAGTATAAAGGGGGAAAGGGGGGCTAATCCCCACTTAATTTAGATAAATGGGTTTTTCCTGCAGAATTATCCGATTTTCTTCAAATTTTGTATATATATTCATTGTAATTAGAGACTTCCCGGATTAGTTTAAGGGGTTCATTAGTTAACTATGAGGGGGTAACGGTGGGATGACACCGCCCCTTAACATACTGTTGATTTCTTTATTTTTCGAGGGGCATATTTCAAATTCTTTGAAATAAGAGTATAATATACAATTAGTGTGAATAGCCTGTGAGCTCAATGCCCTCAGTTTAACTGGGCAGTTTTCCTTTTTATTATATTTTACACCTATTTTAGTAATGAATAAATTATGAATCATTTTAAATGTTTTCATGCTTTTAATTAATATACTAAGGTGAATTTTGACGTTCATGCTTTACATATTCAGTGTTTATATATATATTTAATAAATTGTTTTATTTCATTATTTCTTAAATTTGAAGAAATTTAAGAACGTATTTTTAACAGATATAAAATAAAACCAGAAGTAAAGGTTTGTCTTGTAAAAAATATTATTAATCTATTAATTGATTTTTTTATGACACAATTGAATTTTGTAAAGTATTATTATTATTACTACTGATTTAATTAAGAATTTTATATTAAGCAGTATAATTATGTTTCATTAATTAAACATATTTTCAATAAAACAATTGATTAACATTTTCTTTTGCTTTTAATTTAGTTGTGATTAAAGGTTTATAGTAATACGCAACTAAATTGAATTGTAATTGAATTCAATTGAAACTAAAAGGAATTGCAACTGATACAATTTACTTACATATTGCAATTAAATATAATTACTACTGAATTCAATTTCAATTACGTTGAATTCCAAATAATATAATTTAGTTACCTGCAATTAAATCAATCACAGTTAAATTAATTACAATTACTTTAATTGCAAGTTGAAGCGTGCAATTAAATCGAATACAACTACATTTTAATGGTGTTACACCTTTACCATCATCATCATCTGAGTTTTCATTGCGAAAAAATTGCCCTTCACAGTGCACAAAGTTCATCAAAATTCTTAAACTTTATATATTAAAAATTTTGTCCCCTTTTTTAATATTATTTTAACCTAATTGTTTTATTATTTACTTTGAAATATTAATACATCATATTTTAATCAATCATCCAAATTCTCCCTTCCCCTGAATTTACTGATAATCCCCTCTCATTATTTCCATCTTGCAGCACACAATAAAAAATCTGACTATTCATTACCTAGAAATGACAATAAAGGAATGATCAATCGTCTGACGTACCCTATCCCTTCGATTTTTTCCCCTTTTACCTAAATTCCTCTAGCTCATTAATGTTAAATCATTTAAAATTCTTTTATTTTTGGATATTTTTTCCTACTCTATTTGTTGCTTTGCAGGAAGGAGACGTAAATAATGTATTATTTAAATTGTCTCTGAAATGCTTACTATCCCTTTTTTTTTTTTTATCTCTGATAGTAAAAAATATCCAAAGTTAAAAATCTTAATAGAGAATGCTGTTCCCGTTGTTTGTTGTTTTTATCTACTTGTTTTATTTGCTGATTTTAAAGTAACAATAAATAAATAATATATTATTTAAATCTTCGTCCACCGTTCGAAAAAAAAGAAAGAAAAATTCAAATTCCATTTTTGCTCCCCGAGCACACATTTAATGATTTAAAAAAAATATTTCTTTTCTTTTCTTTTTTTTTCTTTCATATTCTATTTATTACTTTGAGGTAAATAAGTAACTATGTAAACAATTCCTTCCGTGTTGTTAAGTTACGAGAATACCTTCTTAAAATACTCAACCTCATCTTTTGTACAAATATTAGCTTGTAATACTTAGCTCGTCCGAGACGAAATGCCCTAATTTGAACAGTCTGTAATACAACATGCAAGCCTTGCATTAGGAAGATTAAAATAACAATGGATACACATTGTGATGATGTTTTGTTTTTCAAATCACACAACTTCTACATGTGCTCCAGGAGTGGCACGGAGGATGTCTAAGGAGTATCGCCAGAGAATTGGACCACCTCTCCCAATTCATCTTTGCGGGAATTCGGCAGTCAGTGTTCTGCACTCCCAAATGCTAGTGTGGAGGTGCCCCATTCTGCCAATGGACCCCAATTCTGCATACCACCTCTCCCAATCCATCTTTGTGGGAATTCGGCAGTCAATGTGTTCTGGACTGCCAAATTCTAGTGTGGAAGTGCTCCATTCTATCACTGGACCCCAATTCTGCATACCACCACACGGTTTGTGCTTTTTCAGAATTCGTTGTAATTTTTCAATTTTCAGTTTTTCCGATTTTCAGGACCTGAAATAGAAATCATTGCTATTACATAATGTAAATTTGGTACTTTCGTGTTATAGCGGTCCTCAAGGATAAATCGCCACGAGACAAAGATTTATCGCCAAATTATAAAGCATAGAGGGCATTATAATAAAGTATGATGTATATTACATTTCGTGACGAATTAACCCAAGTTATACATCATAAATGACGCATATATGATGTAACATATATGACATTTGTATAAGAAGTGTATATGATGTATATATATGACAAGACGTAAATAATGTTTATATAATGACGCATATGGCACATATATGAGTATTTGGAGT
Organism: Maratus michaelseni; assembly: GCA_963931845.1. Classification (NCBI taxonomy): domain Eukaryota; kingdom Metazoa; phylum Arthropoda; class Arachnida; order Araneae; family Salticidae; genus Maratus; species Maratus michaelseni. Next base: position 467,323,723 of record OZ007588.1, read on the forward strand.
ATATATATACGTATATATGATGCATATATAAGCTTTGCAATTATCTTGGCGATCATAATAATCATAGCTGCAACCTTGGCATAATCGCAATTGTGAGGGCCGCTATAACACGAAAGCACCGTAAATTTTCATATCTAAGCTATCATGTACCACCTAACAAAATTGTCTTGGTTGTTTATTATCTTCAGTATAAGTGTTTAAAATTAGGGCGTATCGTCTGGGATACCCTGTATTATTTCTTTCGAAGAAGATTTGTTTTGATGTAGCAAGCGTGACTGAAAATAATAATTTAATTTAGGCAATATTGTAATTTTAAAATTAATTATTTCTGACGCCGCCATTTCATATTCAAGTTCAGATCAAAACATGGAAGACCATTGGCGATAGAACTGACTGTGTTTTTCTTTTCGCCAATTCGCCAAACAGGTGCTCAAAACGTGAGCCTTTCGGAAAAAGCTACCGGGTTGATAAACTTAATTAATGTAGTATAAAAACTACTCGTAAACTTTTCGCATATTTATGGAAAGAAACTTTGTTTTTATGAATGCTGCTTTAAATATCGAAAACATATTGGTTTCTAAGGTTTCTAAAGATAAATAACTTTTCGGAATCATGGTTAATTCGGAAGAATTTATTGTATATTTTCGATTGTAGTTATGGTATATTTTCGTAGATAAAGAAATATTTGTCTTATTTTTATCATGTACTCTGTTAAGTAATATTTCATTAATCGGAATAAAATGATGTCAGACTAGTAAAATATGCTTACACATACAAGAAATTAATTATGAGACTTTTTTTTTTAAATTTAATACTAGACTTTTGTGCAAACAGTTTGTATAAAGAAATAAAATGTAATCATTTTATGAAAATACATATGGGTAGCTATTATTTATTCTCAAACAAAATGTATAGACAAGTTCTCTAAACATTGATCTCTGTAAAAGCTTTTCTTAACATTGTATCCTTAACCAAATATTATGGAATACTTCCACTCAGTATTCTACAAATCTTTCACTTAGATTAACTCTGAAGGATTTATAGAACAAATAAGCTTATGTCTGCTTCCAAAGGAAGTTTAATAGATGCATTTTTTATATTGTAGTGAAATCAATTCAGATTTATCGTGAAGGGAATATTATGTATATAAAAATATTGTTTTGAAATAAATACCCAATGTGTTTAGTGGAAGACTTTAGAGCAGTTATTCGTTCTTAAAAAATATATATAAATAATTTTACTGCGCTGACATTCCTTAAAGGTTTTTTTTTTAGTTTTAGAAATAAACTTTTATTTTGTAAATTTATTAAATTATAAATTGTTCAGAATGGCGGCAGTGTATTACTACTTTTTTTACTGTTTATTACTGTTAATTTTACGGTATAATACTAGCAGCTGGGATGCCAGTATTATACCGTAAAATTAACAATTATTTTTTTGCAGTGTAATATGCATGTATGAAATGCCCTTTATTTGCTTACGAAAATATTACTTCAACTAAATCGGTCGCGATGTAATATTTTGCCCGAGTACGCGCGATCTTATTTTTTACGCTTAGAATTAAACCATAAAAAATACAAGATAAATCTTAATATAGTAGCTGCCGCCTTATGTGATAACGGTTAATGTTATCAACCGCATAATGTTATTGAAATCATCCGGAACTGACCGTCTATTATCAATTCTGCACTGAAATTAATCACTTTGTGTGATCAGTTTTTCGTTTAATGTTATCGCTTCTTCAGTTACTGAAAATATGCAACTTGAAGAGAAGTTCTCCTATAAGGTCCATTTAAAGCATTACTTTCAGGATATAAAGATATATAGCGTTTTTTTCCTGAGCTTCTGTCCTATTTTAAGCCTACTTTTCAGATGCAAGAAAATATGTAACTAAGACTTCCCTCAAAGGGGGAAAATCTGAGCGATTTTTCTGAGAACATGAATTTAACTTCTGACAAGTGAATAATTTATCTAATGCGTTTAATCAGAAGCAATTTTTATAAAACTAGGGGGCTCTGCCCCCTACGTTCTGAAACCACAACCCCAGTTCTGAAACCACATGATTTAAAAACACTCTGATTGGATCATCTCTAAAACAATTACGGAAGATTGTATTATCATTAAACAACCAGTGGCGATCTGCTGTAACCGGGTTTCCATTCAGTTTCCTTTGACTGAGGGATTTCAAGGTCGAATCAACTGCTGTTGAAACAGATTACAACTGTAACTGTCGCCAAAATATATGATTTAACGCCAAACGCGCATAATTGTGGCATCGCGGTCACATCAGTTGACATCAAATGTGTTACGTGTAACACATTTGATGAAGGAATAATCATCCTGAAAAGGAATAATCATCCTGATTATGTAAAGGAACTGAAGAGAGAGAAACCATACAAATAAATTACACTTTAAAACATTAAAAATCTCCCTTATCTGCAGATTGATTTATTATTGTAAAAAAAATTCTTCTTCTTTACATAAAAATTGATTAGCTTAAAACAATGGATGCGTTTCAGAAGATATGGATTTGAAACGAACAATGATTAAAGAAGACATTTTAAAATTTTTGAACAAAACACTTTAAAACTTTTTTTAACGTCGAATTTCGACTGTGCGTTTGGGGAGATGCAATGTACATGAGCATAGGAGCTCATTCGGTTGCATTATCACAGGTTGGGGGGGGGGGGGAATGTGTGCCTTATTTACTATGTTCTTTTATTGACTGAATATGAGATGAACGTAGGAATATACTATTTGTATGATACTTCATAGGTCCAGGAAATTTTCTTTCTTGCCGTGGGGAATATGGCGGTAATGTCAAACTAATTTGCATTTTGTTTACGGATTGTTTGTTTGGAGTTTGCATCGGAAATAGTACTAATTCACTAGGGGAAAAAACTTTTAAAATAAAATATTTGAAAGACTGTTTCATAAGCACCCCTTCTTATGTAATAAAGAAGCTTATTTTACTAATATTGTTATTGTAATTTTTTTTCGTCAAGTTTTGACGGGTTCCATCTAGTATAAGTATAAAGAATATTGTTTTATATTTCTGCTTGCAAATATAATTTCCCTTACTTATCATTTTAATCCGGAGAACGCTTATTGTCAAAAACGTGCCATTTAATATAACTAGCTGTTACCCGTGACTTCGTTCACGTATCATTAAAAGAAGAATAAATGCATTAATTAAGCAAAATATTTCATTCCCGATAATTAGAAACGTAAATAATTAACTAACTCTTTATCACATTCCATAGGAGACAATACAGTATTTCTATGTTATAGAGACCTTGACATAATTAAGTTTTAAGAAAGTGAAATTTTGTGACAAATAATCACGAAAAGAAAACTGCAACCAATGAAAAAAGGCGGGCCAAATGAAATCGTGGAAATCGGCGAATTGTGTAAAAACATATGTCAAGTTTACCTGGTAAACCATTTTACTTTTAACGCCTTGTGAAACGTTTTAATAGCCATCCTTCAAAGATAATGGAAATAGTATATTCCTTTTCATTAAATTCAATTCTTGTGAATAGGGACCAATTATTCTAGACCTAAATGCAAGAAGCTTAAATTTGCCTCCTTGATTTAATCTATAACTGAAAAAAAATCTTTCTTTCTAAATGAAAATATGTTGACAGACGATTTTTGTTCTTTAGAATAAATTGATTCATGAAGTTTGAATGTGTGAAAATATGTTTTTATTTTTCAAATATTTTACTGTAATCAAGATTTTTTTTTTCACCATCTATTCAAATTGGAAATAAATTCTTTTTTTCAGTTTTAACGAGAAAAAATACATTAATCCGTTTTATTTCTTCTTTTTTATTCACAAAGGGCGCGTTCACAGACCGAAACCCGAGTTACATAGGGTAACACATGGGTAACCCGAAGCCTTCAGAGAGCGATATCACGTGACTTTTTGAGAGTTACCCGTAGCGTTCAGAGCTGGAAATTACTCAGACTTCGGGTAACCCACATTACCTGGAGAATTTTGTTGGGTAAAGTGATCACGTGGTTGGAAATATGATTTGTTTGTTGCTTTATAGCTAACTGCAACTGTTAACTGTTGTTCTTTATGACTCCTAATGTACACTTGAGTCCTAAACATTTGATTGGTCTACCTTTAACAGGACTATGATATAATTGGCCAACATCGGCTAGGATGGTTCCTGAAATGTTCGTATAATCAAAATGTAATGGTAGATTGGTTGACGGAAGTGTTTGATTGTAAATATACCCATAACTTTACCCAAAAGCGTTCACAGAAGTTTTAACTCAACTTTACCCTGAGAAAATCAGGTGACGTCTATCCCCAACTATACGAGTAACCCGCGTTTCGGTCTCTGAACACGCTTAAAATTGGAATAATTTAGTTGCCATTTTTAGAGAAACTTCGTTAAAATTTACAAAAAAATTATAATAATATCTCGGAATTTAAATCTTTTTTTTAATTCTGAGACTTTATGACATCCTCGGATCAGTGATAACCGGTGTTAAGTAAATCGCATTGCGTTCGACAATCTGAAAGGAGTAGTTGCGAAATACAAACAGGCGGTCAGTTTTAATATAATAGATTCGTATTTATTTTTATTTTTCTAATAATCATGGTGTGGTTTTTGGCAAAAAAACTCTCATCTGTATGTAACTGATATTCATGCTTAATAATCGGTATAGATTAAAAAAAAATAATAATAATTTTGCGTTTTAATTATGGCGTGAAACTCACCTACTTTCTAACCTTACCGATCCTTGTATTATTAATGTAAGGAATTGATTCCCGCTCCTTGTAAACACATTTGAAAATTCCCGTTTTATTTCAAATTTGACGTCACTTTTTCCTCAGAGAAATCTCTTTTTAATGACATAATTCTTGTTAATTGTTTTTCTGCCAATCAGGACGTAAATTTTAGCAGAAAACTCATATTTGTAAGTAACTGGTATTCAAGCTAATTATTAATCAGTATCGATAAAAAATATTTTAGTTTTTCATCTTAAATATTACGTCCATTATCTATCTACTTTCATTATACATTGATATTTATGCTCCTTGTATTATTACGAATATTTGAAAATACATGTTTTATTTATGACGCCATATTTGTCCAAGCCGAGGAGGATCCTTTTCATAGTTCCATGGTCCAAGCGAAATCTATTTTTAATAATATAATTATTGTTCATTTTCCTTCTAATTATAACGCAGTTTTTGAAAGAAAAAGATATTTTTAATGTAACCGATATTCATACTTCATGTGTAATAACAAATACTCCATATTTTTGTGTCAAATATCACGGAAATTCATCTTCTTTTGAATTATTTTTAATTTTCAGTTTTCACGTGAAAATCGTTTGAAAAAATTGAAAATTAATTGTTGAGGAAAACGTATTTTTCCGTATTTTTATTTATTGGCAACGATCAAAGCCCTAGCAACGATAAATTTAAATGTTAAATTGTATGGAAAAATGTCCATTTATTCTTTATGAAAAGAATGAAATTTTTAATTATTAAAGAAAATATTTGAATAAAATAAACAAAAACCAGCCTATGTTCATATGAGGGTTATAATCAACATATATGCAAAGAAACAAGATAATTAAATGCTCCATTTTGACGCTGGCTTCAGCCTAACATTTGCACACAATCAGATTTATAATATTACTAGCTGTTACCCGTGACTTCGTTCACGTAACATTAAAAAAAGAGAATAAATGCATTAATCAAGCAAAATATTTCACCCCCGATAATTAAAAACGTAAATAATTAACTAACTCTTTATCATATTTCATATGAGAAAATACGGTATTTCTTTGTTATAGGGGCCTTGACATAGCTCAGTTTTAAAAAAGTACAATTTGTCAAAAAACAAATATCAGTTTTACCTGATAAACCATTTTACTTTTAACGACTTTGAAAAACGTTTTAACAGCCATCATTTAAAAATAATTCATTGGAAATAGTATATGCTTTTTGTTTAAATTCAATTATTGTGAATATGGAGGAATAATTCTACACCTAAATGCAAGGAACTTCAATTGCAGAGATTTTTGCAACCCAAAATTGCATGCAAACGTAACATTTACATGTGTTACGTTTGCATGTAACAGTAACAGTTACATGCAAACGTAACACTTGCAACTGCAAAGCTTTTTGCAACCCAAAATTATATGTAAACATTACTTTTGCATGTAATTTTCAGTGCAAATTAACATTTATAAGGGTTCAAATTAAAATTAATTTGGGTGCAAATTACATGTAAATGTTACGTTTGCATGTAATTTGGGGTTGCGAAAAGCTTTGCAATTGCAAGTGTTACGTTTGCATGTAACAGCAAATTTGCCTCCTTGGTTTAATCTATAGCTGAAACAACTCTTGATTTCTTGACAATATGCTGACAGACGATTTTTGTTCTGCAGAATAAATTAATTCATAAAGTTTGAATATGTGAAAATATGTTTTAATTTTCGGAAATTCTGCTGTAATCAAGATTTTTTTTTCACCAACTATTCAAATGGAAAATAAATTCTTTTTTCAGTTTTAATGAGAAAATGGCATAAAAATGTATTAATCCGTTTTATTTCTTCTTTTTTTTATCCACAAAAATGGAGTAATTTAATTAACGTTTTTAGAAAAATTTCGTTAAAATTTACAATAAATAAATAAATAAATAAATAAATAATATATCGGAATCTAATTCAAAATTTTAAATTCTCAGAGTTTATATGACATCCTTAGATAAATGATGGTGTTAAGTAAATCGCATTGCATTAAGAGTAGTAGTTGCGAAATACAAACAGACAGTCAGATTTTAAAATAATAGACTTTTGTTCAATTTTCTTTTCCTAATAATCTTACTGATGCTTGTATTATTAATCGCAGAGTTCAGAGAATAGATATATATGAAATGTTTATGTTTGGCGTGATGCTGAAAATACAACCCTACAGTTGGCCTAAACAACTGGCGGCTTGCTTTGAAAACCTTTCCCCGTCCAATGAAGTCAGCCCTAGGGCCTAACGATTTGAGCGATAACCGGCTTCATATTGCAAGCCGATTTGACGATTCACTGCCTCTCTATTCTTTCACTGTACTCTGTAATTGAGGCCTCCGTGGCCGAGTGGTTAAGACACCATTACGCTAATCGCTTGTGAGCGTAGGAGCATTGCACACACTTTGTGGAGCTCCTGGATGTAACTCTCTGGTGTTGTAAATTTCCTTGTGGCTATCTCGTCCCTGTATATTGACGATGACTTATAAGCGGGCACTTGATGTCAAGCACACAAGTCTGATGTATGTTCTCAATAAACAAACAAACAAACAAACATACTCTGTAATTATTAATGTTTGAAATTGATTCACGTACCATTTGAAACATATTTGAAAAATCCCGTTTTATTTGAAATATGACGTCACTTTGATTCCAGAGAAATCTATTTTCAATGATATAATTCTTGTTAATGTTCTTTTCCTGGCAATCATGACGGGAATTTTATCAGAAAACTCACATCTGTATGTAACTGATTTTCAAGCTTATTATTAATCAGTATCAAAAAACATATTTCAGTTATTCATCTTAAATATGACGTCCATTAAGTATATACTTTTATATTATACACTGATATTCATGCTCCTTGTAATGTTACGAATATTTGAAAATACATGTTTTATTTATGACGTCATATTTGTTCAAACCAAGGAGGATCCTTTTCATAGTTCCATGGTCCAAGCGAAATCTTTTGTTAATAATATGATTATTGTTCAGTTTTCCTTCTAATTATAACGCAGTTTTTTGACAGAAAATATCTTCTCAACGTAACCAATATTCATACTTCATGTATAATAACAAATACTCCATATTTTTGTTTCAAATATCACGGAAATTCCTCTTCTTTTGAATTCTTTTGAATTTTCATTTTTCACGTGAAAATCTTTCAATTGAAAATTAATTGTTGAGTAAAAATTATTATTCCGGCTTTGATTTAGTTTTGGCAACGATAAAATATTAGCAACGGTGAAGTAAATTTAAGCATTTAAAAATATTATACGAAAAAATGTCCATTTATTCTCTATGAAAATAACGAAATTTTGAATTATTAAGAAAAATATTTGAATAAAATAAACAAAAACCAGTCTATGTTCATATGAGAGTTATAATCAACTTATGTGCAAAGGTACAGGATCATTAAATGCTCCATTTTGACGCTGGCTTCAGCCTAACATTTGCACACAATCAGATTTATAATATTATTAGGATTAGGATAATTGTTTATAGCACACGTAACTCAATGGAAAATAAACATTGCTATTCAACAATATATATTTTATGTTTTCTATCTAAATAAAAGAAAAATCATTATTTTGCACACTCAGCGAAATGTTGCAATTTGCTACGTAATCTTTTGCCATTGCTACACAAAATAAATTTATTATCATTCGTATTTAACTTATTTCTGCATTCAGCATACAGTTCATTTTTAGCATCTGGATTATTTACAAGTGATTAATAATTTATATTTGTTAGTTTTTCATGATGGATTTATTTATCATTTTCATAAATAAAACAAATGTTTAGTATGCGACGTTTGCTTGTTGAATTTCTCACTTTTGTTACAAAAAATAAATAAATAAATAAATAAAATATATTGAAATACATTGAATAGCAAACTTAGCTTCATTTACTTAAATATATTATTTTACAAGTATTACCTAAATTAAAAAAAAAAGTATGTAAAATGTTAAATAACAGAACTAGTCTATTTTTATTAACATATGTCAGTGGTTATATATATATATTTATTTAATGCATATATTTTAGCGGGTGTCCAAAAATGAACTGACTGATTTAAAAATTCAATAAATTCCAAAAGGTGACGGATATTTAAAAATTTCTTGCAGGAGAGTAATCTATGATATCAGGAGTTTTTTTTAATGCGATTCCTGATTTTAGTTCGAATTACCAGCATTAGATGGCGCTGCGAGCAATAGGCTTGCAACCGAGGCAAAAACTAAAATCACCCAGCATTGATGCGAAGGAAGGCGGTTAAATACATGGAATGGGTCTGTTTTGCTAATGCAATGTTGTTCTTAGGACCCGATTCTGAATAAGGTTGTATTAGTGAATGAGACCCACTCCATGTATTGAACCTCCTTCCTTCGCATCAATGCTGGGTGATTGGTGTTTCTGCCTCGATTGGAGGTATAGTGCTCGCAGTGCGATCTACTGCTGGCAATTTGAACTAAAATCATGAATCGCAGTAAAAAAACTCCTGACATCATACATTACACTCACTCAAGAATATTTTTAATATCTGTCACTGTTTGGAAGATGTTGAATTTAAAAATCAATCAGTCTTTTTTAGGACACCCGGTAGTTGTAAAAAAATTTACTCTAAACATTTAATTCAGAATTGTTATACATAAAAATCTTTTACATAAAAATCTATCACATAAAATAAAACTGTAAATTTAATAATATGTGCAGGAAGTGTGAAATTTTTTTTAATTAATTTAATTTTGAAAATTTTAATGAATATTTTTATGTTAGTGTTCTACATTTAAAATACAAACTTTGAAATGATATTTTTATAAGGTATAACGACATAACCTCGATGTAGGAAATCTAATGAGTCTAACTATAAGGAAATATTAGCATTATATTAATATAATACTAAGGAGACTAATCTAAAGGAGATATATTTTTGTTTCAGTAACCTTTCACTACATTACTTTACTGATACTACATTTCTTATTTAACATTCGTTTAAGGTTAATTTCCATCCTTACAGTTCTTGAAATAAAATTAGTCTTTAGATTTATTCCTCTACTCCAAAAAAAAAATAACTTTTGACACAAGTAACTTTTGAAAACGTCGTGAAAATCTTCTAAAATTCAAAGTTTCAATACTAAAAAAATAACATCAGTATTTACCAATCCAACGTACAATTCCTACATGTGTAAAAACAGTGTGAAAAGCTTAACTGCATAAATCTACTTCGTACTTGGTTAAATATTTGTCCATCAGAAAACTTTAAAAGTTCTTCCGGCCTGTAGCGGCAGGAAAATGTAGCTTACATATTCCTTGTTTCTAAAAATTCAGCTAATTTTACTAAAACACACAAAGCTAAAATGCTTGGAACCCGATTACAGAAGATTCAATTTTAGTTTTCGTGAATACTGAATTCGAATAAGAATTTCACCAAATATGTAATCTATATCCAAGTTTAGTTGACTTCATTTATGGCAATATGTTTTTAGTCGCTAAACTTAGCGTTATTTCTCTAAGTATCTCCAAGCTTGGTGAGAATTGGCTTTGGCGGATATGACTATATACTCTCAAACGTAGGAGAGTAACAACAATGGTCACAACAATTTACGAGAAATCTTGTTTTCTAATTCTCAAAAATAAAACCTAATTATTGAATAGCAGCCAGCCTGGAATTTCAAACTGCTATATCTCAGCTATTTTTTTTAGAAAGTGGTGAAACAAAAAATGTTCCCGAATCCCTGTATGAAGGACAAACACTTAAGTGAAAGAACTTTTTAGATTTCTAATTTTGTGTACATCTTTCGAATTTGAAATATTAATGTGGCGGGCATTTTGAAACAAGATAGCGGATGAAGCTGGCCAACGAACTTTGTCGAGACCATGGTAAATCCTTAACACATACTCAGTCACATCTAAATCGGTTAAAATCCAAATTGGAGTGGCATCGCACAACAAAAATGAGATTGTTTTAAAAAGTCAGCGACCCTATAATTTTAAACTGCTGTATCTCTGCCATTGTTGAGGATAGATGAGAGGCAAAAAATGCTCCGGAATCCTGCATTCAAGGTCAAACACTTAAAAGGAAAATAATTCAATTTCTACTATTTTTATACATCATTTTAAATTGCTAATTGGCTGTCATTGTTAAACAAGGTGGCAGATGAAGTTGGCCAAAACACATGGTCGAGACCTTGGTATGTCTTGTACATATGCTCAGTCACATACAAATCGATTAATTACAAAATCTTTTTCAATTTCTATTTTTTTTGTAAAACATTTGGAATAAAAAAAAAAAAATTAATTTAAATGGCCACCATTTTGGAAGCAAGATGGCGGATGAAGCTGTCCAACGAACTTGGTTGAGATCTTAATAAATCCTGTACATGCTGAATAACATCCAAATCCGCTGATAAATACATGTGCTACTGTATGACAAGTATCTGAATGTTTCAAAATATGAGACATCCTAAGATTTCAAACTGCTATATATCAGACAGTTTTTAAGATAAAGGCAAAAAAAAAATGCTCCGGAATCCTTGTACTAATGTCGAACACTTAAAACAAAATACTTTTTTAAATTTTGATTTTTTTGAACATCATTTTCAAATTAAGATTTTTTTTTAAATTGTTATTTTGCCGCAATTTTGAAACAAGATGGCGGATGAAGCTGTTCAACAAACTCGGTCGAGACCATGGTATATATTGTACACTTGCTAGGTCACATCCAAATCGGCTTATAAAAACGAGAGCTACAGTATGACAAAAATTTGATATGCCTAAATTCACAAAAATTTAAATTAAAAGATTAACAAAAATTTGTTCATATATATATATATATATATATATATATATATATATATATATATATATATATATATAATTATAATATCTATGAATTTCAAAATACATATCAAGTTCTAATATCATTCTACATTAATCTACAAAGAGATAAATAATGATATTGAGTAAACAGAATACCACATATCTAATAATTAACATGTGCAATCATAATTTTACCATAGCATGTGCTTCAATGGTAATTGGCCAAATTTACTCATACCTGAATAATATTTAAAAAAGAAAGAGAGAGAAAGGGAAAAAAAAATATAGAGATTGGAGTTGCTATTAAGTAAACACAAATGTATTAATAAATCAAATATGAACATTATACAATGGAAAACTGGACCACAAGAGAACAAACAAGAATTGGATATGAAAAAACACATGTAGATGTACTCGTCAGCTTGGTTGCACCCACATGTGTTTTAAAAATAATTCAGTATTTCATAATTCTACTGGCATGATGCTAAGAACAGTAGAATCAACCAATTATACTGAATTATTACCAGATAACAATTGGAAAAAATAAGATTGGAAATATTTAAATTGGAAATAAAAAACCATTAAGAATATATAATATAATTCACTTACATCGATGATCCCAAAAACATTATAAATCACCTCACCAAATTACCACTAGATATCATTTTTGAAATAATATTCGAAATTAGAACCTTTAAATTGTAGATAAAATATTTTTACTCACAATAATTATCCTGAATGCACAAAATATAGAAACTTCTGTATAATATCCACGTCCACATGGCACGCACATAATTTTGACAATCGAGTTGAGAGAAATGATTTGAAAGACAAGTTGAGAGCACATTTTTTTTAAACACAACTCCATCGATGACACACCAACACAAAATGATTCAAAAACACACAAAATTATTCTGGTGATAATACACTTATAACAAAATTATATCCGTGAATATATAATTACTCCAACTAATTTTAATTCCTGAAAGTAAAATTAATATACAAGCAATAGCTCTCTCTATAGTTAAATTAAAAATAATATTAATAATATTATCATATCTACCTGACACGTAAAGTGTCGCCATCTGTTGGTGTTATAATTATTCATAATTAATATCTATTTGCATATCCATTTTATTAGTTACATATACATTTCATTAGATTTAATTATATAAATAAATTAAAAAAAAACAATACTACCTAATAGTTTTACATTAAATTCGAATAAAATCTTACAATATGAATAAATCTACACAGAATTTATTCATCCTGCACAGCATTTCATATATACTTAATAAGAGTATATTATGTAAAATAGATATTATTTTTAAAAAAATGTGTTTTGCTGCCAGCTGTATTAATCTACTGATATATATTATAGACTTATAATTAAATAATTAACGTTATTGTTACTACTACTTAAATATATTTTAGACTTGATATTAAATAATTAATGTATTATTTATATTAATACATAATTATATTTTAGATTTCATAGATTAATTTTAATATCAAATTAAACAATTCATAAACAATTCAAATTATCTCAAATTTTATAAAATTGATAATTATATCTAATACTACTGTGTTACAATCAAATTAATGTAATGCAGTAATTAAAATACATGTTAAATTTGATATTTCATAGATAAAAAATAAAAAACTATATATATATTTGTATATATTGCAAATAGATATGTTTGTGAGTTATAATTACCAATGTTATCCATGTATAATTTTATGTGTTATTGTATAAGTTAAATTATAAATGTATGAAAACTGCACATTAATAACACCCTAAACATGTGTGATCGGCAACGCACAATCACATACTATACAAAGTGTATATAATGTTCAATCAAATATTAAATTTCCTAAAATGTTATAATTGTATTAATGTATGTTATAATTGTAATATTATATATCTATTGTTATATGTTATTGCACATTAAACAAAAATTTATTACATACCGTGTTTATATTTAAATGATATAATAAATGTTATTTAAAAGAGTTGATGATTGAATTTATCATAAAAATTGGATATCCATATATTTTTGCTTGATCTCGAATAAATCTAATATTTTTGTTTTTATTTATATCTGAGCATAAGTATTTTATTCGATGTAGGTAATTGATAATTATATTTTTATAAACAGATTTATGTAAACATGAAGCAAAATTGGTAAATATATTTACTTTAAATGGAAAATCAAATCTCTTATCATAAATATCAAAAATTAATTTATAATTATTATTAATATTGATTTTTAAATCAAGAAAGTTTATATTATTATTAATTAAATCATTTTCGCTTAATTTAAGCTGAGTAGGATAAAAATTGAGTGGTGATGTGCAATTTTTATCATTGAAATAAAATATGATAATGTCATCTATATAGCGATAAAATACATAATCATTGTTCGGACTAATATTTCTTTCATAATAATATAAGTAAAGGTCAGAGAGAATACTAGATGCGGTTCCGCCCTGCGGAATTCCCTGGCATTGTTTATAAATAATATTGTCATACATGATGTAATTATTATGCAATGTAAAATTTAGTAAAGTTTAAAAAAAATTTACTGAAATATGTTCTTTTAATTTTTGAGATTTAAATTCTTTAAATAATATACACATTGTTTTATGTAAGTCTTTTATATCTATGTTATTAAATAAATCATTAAAATCCAATGTTTTTATGAATTTTACCGGATTGATATTATGTATTTTATTAATGAGTTGAAAACTGTTTTTTAGGCAATGTTGGTTATTATGTTTTAACGTTATATCATATATCTGCTTTAAAATATTAAGTAGTAAATTACTTGCATTATTATTATATGTGTTACACCCGATTGTAACAGCGCGAAATTTAATAGGATTTTTATGAAATTTTGGAATTATAACAAGATAAGGATAATTTTAATTATTACATTTGATTTTTAGTAATTTGTGATAATTTAATAACTTTCTATTATTTATTTCAATATTTAACTTAGTTTTATTAAAAATATTACTTGTGTTGATTGCATTGTGAATTAACCCTTTATAGTATTCTTTACAAATGATAGCATAATTATTTGGAGATTTATCTACATAAGTAATTATAAATTTGTTTTGTAATTCTGATATATGTTTATTTATATTTTTAAAAGCTGCATGTGTAATATGATGATAATTTTTTATAATTTCATTTTTCATTTTATCTATAACAGAAAATCTCCATTCACTAAAATACTCGATTGGTTTATTGTAATCAATAGCAATTTTATATATAAATAAATCAATATCTTGAATAAACTGCAATATTATGGATTTGATATTACACTTATATGGAAGGCGAAATTTTGTTCCATTATGCATTAAGTTTTGTAAAATAGGTTGTTCTACAATATTAAGATCACCAGTAATGATATGACCATGTATTGTATTTATGTACTTTTGATATTTTGGGTCATTACAATAACATGGGTAATTATTTGAAGAGACCAATTGTTTTGCAAAAGAATTGTAATTAAAAATTTTACGTCCAAGTGTGCGATTATATTTGTATGTCTTGTGAATGGTAAAATTTTTTATTGGAAAATTGTTAGTAAAGTTGTTTATTATATTGTGTAAATTGATATTATTAAAAACATGATTGGAAAAATTTATAATTAATTGTGTATTATTAGTTTTATATTTAGTTTTGTTAGAAAGACTTGTATTTAATATGTTTGCTCTATAATGTAGAATATCATAAAATATATCACAAAAATGTGGAGAATATTGATTCTTTTTAAATACCTTGAAATATTGGTTCAAATATTTCTTTTTTACACTAAAAACATGTTTTCTTATATCAAGCCAACAATAATCATTACAAAATTGTGCCTCAAGATCCTGTTGAATCACAATATCATCAGTGTATTTTTTGTTATTATGTTTACCTCTACCAGATCTTGAAGTTTTTTTTATGTTTGAAAAATTTAATCCTGAATAAAGATTTTTATAATTTTCATATTTAGTTAAATCTGAAAATACAGGATTTGATTTTTTGTATACTAATTGATTTAATCCATAAGGATATGTAGTATTAAAATGTCTTATATATTTAGATTCAAGAAAAAGTCGTTCAGTAAAAATTTTTTGGATTTTAAGTATTTTAATAGTAATATTTTTAAAATCATGATTTTTGAAATGAGTATATTCAATATTATGAGTTGTTTGAAATTTAGATTTTTTATATTTATCAATATGAGAACGATGTAAATTTAGCCGCTTATGTAATTTTTGACAAGATTGTCCTATATATTCCATATTACACGAATTGCATTTCAATGAATAGATTACATTGTATGCTTTGCAAAATTTTACCAAATTAAGATTGTTATTATTTGAAATCTGTGACTTATCAGCTAATGGACATGTAAGGCAACGCTTTGATTCACACTCTCGAAAACATAGTACAGGCTTGGGACAATAGAATAGGTTATATATATATATATATATATATATATATATATATATATATATATATATATATATATATATATATATATATATATATATATATCAACATTTGAACGGGAGCTGGTTTTGGGGTCTGGTCTGGGGGTCATCACCAGTGAAAATATACCAAAATATTCCGGAATTGCTTTCCTTCGGACTGCTGCAGTAGGTTGCTTTTTACTTTTTGTATTGGAAGCTATCTAAAATAAATCGCAGTGATAGTGTCACTCTCATATCTAAATCATTACTGGATTTTCCCCATTCTTTCAACATGTATAAAGAAAATGATGGCATTACAGATCATTTTAACTGATAGTCTCAAAACATCATTTTAATCAAACTTTTTAAAAAAAACGTTGTATGTTATCACACTCGCCAACCCCAGTTGAGATAAAGGAAAAATTTAGAAAAAATTTGAATTGATCAACTCTAAAACGATTACGGAAGATTGTATTATAATTAAATGATCATTGGCGATCTGCTGTAACCGGGTTTCCATTCATTTTCCTTTGACTGAGGGATTTTAAGGTCGAATCAACTGTTGTAAAACAGCTAAAACTATTTTCCCGAATGATTAAATAAAATCAATTAAACATTTAAAAATCAACTTGTGTAAACTGGTTAAGTAAGCAATGTCGCTGCATCGGATAATTTTATAACGATACGATATAAAATTCGTTACTTCTCCATTATACCGTCGACTACTTTCTATAAAAGAAAAGAACTATCGCGAAAATATATGATTTAACGCCAAAAGTGCATGATCAGGGCGTCGCGTCGCATTCAGTTGACATCAGATGCGTTACACATATTAGTTATTTCATCGAGAGATTTTTAATTCAGCGTTTATTTGTCTTTTTGGTGCTTCTACATTATCCCATCGATCAATTTTCATTTAAAAAAAGAAAGAAAAAAACTATCGCTAAACTGTAACGCCAAATAAATAAATAGAAGAATTTTGCCATTGGAATCTCAAAAATAAATAAATAAATAATTAAATAAATAAATAAAAATAAAATAAATAAACAAATAAATAAAATACAAGAAATTCTGAAAAACACCACTCACCAAAGTGTCAACTATCAGTAAATTTCAACAATAAAATTTACAATATATTAATGAAAACAGAAAAAAAAACTTGGATATTTATTTACATTATTTTTCTTAATTATCCCTCTCGGCTGGTGAATAAATGTTTGTGACATCAGTTGAAACTGATCTGTTGTATGTAACTGCTCATCACAACATTTTTCAATGCATTTTTTTTAATATTATGGCAATGCCGTTTTAAATCAGTAAAACATAATGAAAAATATATGTATATGTCGAATTAGAAACCACTTGATGCCATAAGAAACACATGTAATGAATCTGACGTCAAGTGAATGTGACGCCACCATCATGCATTTTTGGTGTTAAATCCTATATTGTTTGGCGATAGTTTTTTGTTATGAAAAGTAGTCGACGGGATAATGGAGAAGTACCATATTGTTAGTGATATTTTAACAATTTATTAGTTATTTCAGAATTTTAAATGTAATTCTTAAACGTAAAAATATAGTTTTTAATTGAGAGGAAATATTATTATTTACGCTGTTTTAAAATTTGCAATAATAGGTAAAATATTTGTCGAAATAAATTAGTCTCTCGTGTAAATATATTTTTTAATTCAAACTGTTTGGAAATATTGTAATTTGAGCATTTTAAACATGACGTAAGTTTCCTTACTTAATGCTTTGAAAGCGCGTAATAATTTAATTATTTCTCTTTTTAATATTCACGCTCAAGTATATTTTTTATTACGTAATTTTCTACATTTACTGCTTTTAACACGTGATCATTTAATTATTATTTTAAAATTTTATTTCTGTTTTTAATAGTCACGTGTAAATACATTTCTTAATTGAAAGGGAATATTATTGTGTGCGCTATTTTACGAATTGGGAACAATTCAAATAATGGATTTTATGAAATTTGAAATAAATCTTCATCAAAATAATGACATTTTTGAATAAAAAATTGAAATATAACCTCAAAAAATTACTCAGATTAAAAAAATAATTGCAGTCTGCACACCGCAAGCTTGTCAGCTACATCCTTATAAATTATGGTTAAATTCCTGTGCATAGTTTTCGTTCCTATAAAACTTTTTAAGAAAACTATTTTTACCAACTTTAATATTAAATATCTTTTAAAATAATATTTTGATTTAAAAACTGTTTGCTTTAGAGTGTTTATGGAACATCTCTTTATAAAACTACCAATTTTCATATTTTTATATGCAATAGTTTTCTGGATATCAGTCCAGAAAGACTTCAAGGCACAAAATCTTCATTGTCAGGCTACTGCGGCGGCGGTGGTTACTTTTTTTAAAAAATATAGAGAGATATTTACAGCTGACACGCCCGGCATTGCCCGGACTCGTGAGAATAACCTTGAATATGCCTAAAATCAGTGTTGAATGATTTTATATATTTATGACAAAAATCTTTGTAAACGATCCTAATGTTTATGACCCCCTCGTACACCCTCGAATTTATAAGATTTCATATTTTTAAACGAAAATCTATTTAAACCAACGTAGAGTTGGTGCCTCACTTGCCTTTGGTAGCGCACCCAGGCGTACTACTCGCGCTGTGGTGTGTTCTAGTAAACGAATCTTAAATTTGTTTGATTTTATATTTTTAACCCTAATTTGGATAAGTTTATATTTTTTAAGTGATCAATTTAACTTTCAATTTTGACCAATAGTTCCAGAAGTAAACCTAAACAATAAAAACACAGCGCCCTCTAGAGCGCACGTCATGTGATATACGATAAAGTGTCAAGATGCGTTTATAACCAAACCCATGCTCTTACATAGAGAAAGGATACCTGCAGAGGCGCTGAGAAGAAGAAAATAAAACGATTTCATGAAAAAACTACCAAAGAAATATTTTTTTTGAAATATTAAATCTTGATACTTTTTAAAACCCAAGACATCGTTAACAAGAAGGAAAGTTCATGTATCCTGCATATATTAGGAAGCACTTTCCAACTGTAACAGAATATTATTAAGGAAATTAAATTTTTCATACGATTAAATGAGATATCTAAACAATCAATTTAGAAAACACATGACTCAATAAAAGTCCACTTTGAGCATTTGCTGTTCATATCCGAAGTCTTTAAAGCAGCCCAGTATATGATGTATAGAATTTGTACACAACACGTAATATACTAAAAATTAGATAAAATTGCACAGCGGAAAAAACCCTTCCAGCAATTATTGATAAAAGTCAGTCCTTTAACCGATTTTTTTTTTTTTTTTTTTTTTTTTGCGTCTCACGAAGTGCATTGCGTACATGAACGATAAATCCTACGCTCTCCATAATATATAGAAAACAGGTTGTAGTGAACTTTAATGAGTCTTTTAAATTTCATTATTTTTGAAGCATCAAAACATCTTTAAATAGCATCAAAACATCTTTAAATAGCACCATAAACGTTTTTTACCAGTTGATACTCCGCCGAAAGCATGCTCTAGTCCACCTCAATACTGCATATTAATTTTATTATGTTTGAAAAATCGTAACATCAATAAAATGCGCCGCAAACGATTCTTCCCCATAGACCATAATGTAATTGAATTCTTTTAAGTGTCCCTCTGAATGAACTATTAATGCTACACACTTCATTTTCAACAACGGACGTTCTATAGTAAAGGTGTTATTTTGTGCGTCCCTGTAATTGAACTATAAATGTTACTTATTGTTTACTCCGCCAAAAGCATCATGCTCTAGTCCACCTCAATACTGCATATTAATGTCATTATGTTTGAAATCTCGTAACATCAATAAAATGCGCCGCAAATGATTCTTCCCCATAGACCATAATGTAATTGACTTCTTTTATGTGACCCTGTGAATGAACTATTAATGCTACACGCTTCATTTTCAACACCAAACATTCTATAGTAAAATTTAATAATGTGTAAAAATTTCATGGGGTCCGAGTATATTTACGTGAGTTATAGACTATATAGTATTACGTAGAAGGACGTTATAGTACGTCCACATAGAGCACGGAAAGACAGACGTACAGACAGACGTACAGACAGACAAACTGAATTCATAACCACTTTTCAACTATGTTGGAAAGTGTTAAAAACGGACATGTTTCACGAATAAGTTGGTATTTTTTGTTTCTGCTTTCTTCGATCTCTACAAGAAGAAAGTATTGGATTCGTGAAAATTTTCGATTTCAAATTTTCGACGGATTTGTACATTTTAGAAGGTCCTGAACACGATTTGACTATTTTTAAAAACTGTCTGACCGTGGTGTCTGTATATCTGTCCGTGAATCAGTAAGTCCATCTAAATGTGAGGCAAATTGTTTGCGCGATTTAACTCTCGAGCTCATCCACATAATTTAATCAAATTTGAGATTCAGTTAGATTTTAACATACATCGTTTCTGATTAGGCTTGGGTGTATATCTACCAACAGGGGGCGATACTGTGCTGTATTGTTCAAGATTTTTGCAATAGCTTTATCTCAAGTACTAATGTACGGAATGTCATGTAACTTTATATTCTGTACGACCTTAACATAAATAGATGCTGATTAGGTTTGTGTGTATATCGCCCAACAGGTGGAGCTACTGTGCTATGTTTTATAAGATTTTCGCGATAGTTATATCTCAAGAACTGATGCACGGAATTGATGCAGCTTCATTTTCTTGTAGGCCTTGAAATATATAGAGGCTAATTTAATTTTACATTTGATAACTGAACATGTGACGCTGATATCCTATATTGCTTGGGGAAATATTCCTAATCGGGTCCACAATCAAGTGTTGCAATTTAGTGAGCGTGGTTAGCAGCATTATTTAAACAATATAAGATGAAACTGCGGAGCAAGCGATTTTTAAAGAATAAACACAATTTTGAGTCGTCTAGACGTCTAGAGGCTATTTAAGTTATTTATTTTAAACTATGTAGGGAGAAACTGTAAAACAGTTGATTTATATGAACAAGGCAATTTCTTCAACAATTTAAATCATTTAATTTATTTGATTTATATAGAAGAAAGCTTTGTGATGGCTACAACATATAGTTTTGTATTTTGATCTGGAAAGCGTATGCGGAATTTTAAATCTGAAGGCAAAAACAAAATCCTGAAATCGGCACTGAGATTTTTTTTTCATATTTTTATGTGGAAAGCGGATGAGGAATTTTAAATCTGGCTGAATAAACGAAAAACATGAAATCGGCATTCTGGAAATATGTTTTTGGAACGGTAAATACTAATGTTTGTTTTAACCAAAGAACTGGTTATTATTACTGGAAAACTACCACGAGTAATTGTGTATTTTTTATTTTTTCTATATTTTGATCTGAAAGTGAATGCGTTAGTTTCAAAATGCGAAAAAAGGAAGGTTTTTTCGAGCTGCGCTTCTTTTTGCATGAAAAACCACAGAAATACTCTTTAGGGGCAGACAACTGCGACAGCGCGTCATTTTGCGATGCTCATTATGATTTTAAATTAATATCTCGGTTAATTATCCAAAATTGAAAAACCTGAGCACCAGGTGCATTCGGATATGCCTTCGTCGATCCTCAGCCCAAATGTTCATACCTCTACGTGCAGGGAATTTACCATCGCCAACACATACACATAGAGAGAGACAAACATCTTTTTTCTGTTGGTGTTTATATTGTATTCGTCAATAATAATATACTGAATTATCACCTACATGCTTTACGTTTAAGCATGTCTGAAATTGTTCTTTAAAAGGTGGATACTAAAAATATTCCAAACTAAAGACAGTTACATTTTTTATTTGTTTAAGATGTATCATCCGAAAGTAAATATCATTCAAATTCGTCCATTTGTACAAGAAGTTCATCGATCTAAATTTCTATTTCCAATTTTTTCTATAACTAATTAATCGCTCTTCATCGGATTTATTTCAAATATCCATATTCATTAAGTTTTGTCTTTAATCATCTCAAGTCCCTTAATGATAATGAGATATTCATGAAAATTTCTATTTGTGTGTAAATTAGGTTTCCTATTTTATTCCATTGTAAATTAAGGAACATGTCCTTGTTTCATTTGAATATTAGTACATGTGTGTGTGAGTATGGTTAAGCCTCAGAAACTATCTATCTAACAATGTAATCAAAATGCCAACCAAAGTTGAAATGATGTTATTAGTTATTACTTTTATATGTCTTTGTATTACTAAATCCTGTCGAAGTGTGTTACTTTCATATGTGAATTGAAACATCATGAAAAAGCACCTGATTACATTTCATCCGCTTTTCGCAGTCCAATTAGAAGACACAAAAGAAAATTTTACTTGATGTTTTCTAGTAAACATTACTGATGTACTAAATATTTACATTGGTGATAATATAACCTAAGGATTGATACTCTATTTTTTTCATGGACAAACTTTCAATGTAACATTTTACTTTGCTTTAGTGAAATAATTAATTAATTAATTAAACAATAAAGGTCAACATATAAACCTTTATTGAAAGGTGGTATTCAAATTAATTGTTTATTATATCTAAAAAATGTTTAATTAAACTGGAAGATTTCAGGCTTCCGTTGAAAATAAAAATTGAGGACAGCTACATCTATAGCACCTAGGGTATAATGCCGACGTGTAGTGGCTTGAAAGTAAAAATACCTACATTTCTGACAATATTTATAGGCCTAATTCGGTTAATGCTCACGTAAAAAGTAAAAACTTTTTTTATACCGCTGACCAGGCCCCTGCCTGCTGGGCATTAGTGCCTAACTTGACGAGTTAGTACTTGGACCCGGGGCGAAATTCGCTTGATAACAGCATGGCTGTGATCCACCTGGCAAGAGCCTTGTTGGCATCGCTGCAGTGCTCTCTAGTGGTTTGCTACAGTTTTCTTTGTTTGCCGGTTCATGATTTCTATTTAACTTTGTTGAATTGACAGATTTAAAAAAAGCAAAAATTAAAAAAAGAAGAAAACAATTGTCTCGTAATTTAGAACCTTGATCAGATGACGAGACCTTCACCTGATTGGGCACCTACGGAGGTATAATTCATAGGGAATTGGACGACTTTGCACCCACGACGGATTGTACATGCACCAGGCGCCATTAGCGTACATGGCTTCGTATCTGCTATCTCAAACCGATGTCCAGACCCCTACTGTCTGACAACGGGCGAAGATCATCTGCTCCACTTGACAGGCACCCAGGCTGTCATGAGGATAAACTATGACAGAAGGCAAAGAATCAATTAAATTGAAAGATTTCATGCTTCCGTTGACGATAAAAATCATAGTATATTGCAGACGTGTGATTACTTGAAGACAAAAATAACTATATTTCTGGCTTTATTTATAGGCCTAATTCGGCTAATGCCACACCAAAAAAATAAAAACTTTTACAATGGTAGAAGGCAAAGAATCAATTAAACTAGAAGATTTCACGCTTCCGTTGACGATAAAAATTGAGGATCTTCATAGGAACTAGGGTATATTGACGACGTGTGATGACTTAAAAAAAAAAAGATCTACATTTCTGACGATATTTATAGGCCTACTTCAGTTAATGCTACATCTATAAAAATAAACACTTAAACTATTGTAGAAGGCAAAGAATACATTAACGAAGAAAGTGACTTTACTTAAAGTGGCATTTATTTATGAAGAAAAGATGCCAGTCTGATATCTTTTCCTGAAGCATTTTTGTAAGATTTTAATGTTTTTTTTTTTGTTTAGTAAAATACAAAACAAAAAAAAACTTTGGAATATTTTTTAGAAATATTTCATTTATTATCCAATTATCAATTTTCACAATGTGTCTGAATGATTTTTATATCAATATGTTTCAGGGAATGTATGAAATATCGACTTAAAGCGACAGTGACAAAATATTACTAAATTGAACAGCAATCGTAATTTCGTATCGAACCAAACATCCACGAAATGTCAAGGTTCATAAACAGAGAAACTTTTGTGATCTAAGTTCTTTTCGTATTTACAAAGCAGAAAATTTATTTCTTAAGAAGCATTTCCCCCCAAGTAACATTTATACAACTTTAGGATTTGATAGTTTTTTTAAAAATTACATTAGTAAAAACTATTTATTTTATATCTGTGCGGGTATAGTGTATAGTTGTGTTAAAAGGTTTGATGACATATTGTTAAAACACAAAGCTTCTAAAAAATAAACACATTAATAATAAGAAAAATATGTCCGCACATTTCGGGGCTGGTAATAGCCAGTTGAGCATATCACTCTATGAAGCACGTGTACTGAAATGATAAGACACTCGACTAAATGGATAATAGTGAATTATTGAATAGTGAATAAACAAAAATGTATGGGAATGAGATTTATTCCATTTAATTGTCCTTTATGTTTGGGGAGTGCAGGGTTATTCTAAAACTTTAAAGATGAAAACAGTACGACTTCACATTAAAAGAGATAATCCTCGATTACACAGCCATACCTTTCTACCGTATACAAGCACATTTCATTTTCATAGAATTACAAAATCACGTCTTCTTGCTGTACTACTTACCTTTATCCGAAGAGCTTTGGATATGCATGCTTCTTTAAAATCATCTCTATAAAATGAAATTTAGCAGTTGACTTAAAGAAGATTAATTTAGTGTATGCTGAATTTAAATATACACACTACTACAAATCGTTATTTTTGCTTACCGGTATTTGCATTCCTCATTTCCGTTTATTAATATCCCTACCCGAAGGTCATACAAAATTTAAAAACTTATATATTAATACAGATTAAATATTAATACAGCTTAAATCTGTATCTGACACTGTGAAAAATCGGCAGCAAACTGTAGTTATTCAACCGTTTATACATTCTTTTATTTAACTCAACTTGATTTTTGTATGTAAAGACAGCATTTTGTAGTTTATTATTTACTCAGTTCTTGATATGTTAGAATAGGCATAGCTTGACTAGAATTTTTTTTTGGAGGGGGAAGACACAAATGCTTATTAAACAAACACGCACACACACATATATATACATACAATGGTACCTTGGTTAAAGACAACCTCAGTTAACGACGTATTTCGTTAACGACAAATGCCTGTATAAAATAAATTCTTGGTTAATGGGTTAATGAGTCTTGAATATCTGATAGCAAAACGTTAATAATATGAGTCGCACAGAGGCAGTTAGGGCTGACAACGCAGCATGATATAAATTTGTCATTACTTTTGTTGGAAATATAGCAGAAGCACAATACATATCTACTTCAACAAGTCTACCACTGAAATAATGCTTTTTTTGGTAGAAAATGATCAACAGCACATTTATAATAAAAAAAAAGAAAAACATTTTCTTTTTTGCATAAAGCAATGAATGATAGGTTAATTTGCTTCTAGAAGCGAGGTACAGGTGGAGACTGTGAGGTTGTGAGGTAAATCCAATATTAATTTACCAATTAAAGAATCCTAGAGTCTTAAAAAAATCGTTCAATATCTCTAACTCAATCTCGGTATTTTATGGAAGTCTAGCAGCAAAATCTAAGTCACAAGAATAAAATTTAGTGATTGGATTGAAAAAGTATTTGCTCAAAGCCTATATTGAGCAAAACATTCTGCCTCTAAAATATACCTTAAACTTGGATAATGCATTTGGGTATCCAACAGGCATATAAGAAAAGATATCAGAGCAATTAGATCTTATCGGGGTGATTTTTCTTCTCCCAAAGTTACATTTCTGATTGAACCTAAGCCGCAGCTGATAATTGCAAATTTTAAATCTCTTTACATAAGGCCGCTTTTTAGCAGGTACTTTGGCGTGTGTGATGTTATCAACATAATCCTAAAAAAATATTTTAAAGGAATAATTCAACACTCTCATAGCATTTAGGCTAATTGTAAAGGCTTGGAAAGAAATAACAATGAATTGCCCCAAAGCAGCTTTTAAGCAATTTTATCCTTCCTATGTTAATGAAAAAACTTCAGATAAAGGACACAAATTGCTAAAGGTTACTGCTCAAGATTTTAACTTAGAAGTACAGGAAGAAGATGTTGAAATATTATTGGGGATACATGACCGTGACCGGACGAATTACGGACCAGCTAAAAGAATTATCTAAATTTGAAGAAAAGAAAATAAAATTTCATTTAAAGATAAATATGGAACATAAGAAAATGACGACTGCTGAAATCCAAAAAATGCTTTGGGAAAGTTGGACGAGGTTCAAAATATTGCTTTAAAGTGGAATCTAAGAATATATAAAATTACCAGAACTATATATCTAATGAAAATTCCACGCAGTTTTTCAGAAACAGTTTAAAAAGTCGCAGTTTCAAACAGTCATAGGCGTATTTTTTGCAAGTCCATTTCCTAAAAAAATTCGAACTTAGCCCAATTGACCTTCTTGTGAAAATTTGTAATTAAAAATATTTGTACGTACAATCTATTTCCTATAACAATAAAGATAAGTTGTATGTTTGTCGGTTCGAAATTTTTCGAAGAGACAGTTGCGCGCAGAGTTACAAGATTTGGCAGGGAGGTGCGTCTGAAATTATGCGTTTGAAAGACAATTTTCGATTTTTTAAAAAATATATCATTTTTATGCGATTTTTAGCATGTTTTGGTTCGCGGCAATTTTACCAAATTAATAAAAGTAATCCGGTTTCAATCTTTCAGCACAATATAGTAAATTTTGTCCTCTTTTCAATAACATTTAATATGATTTCGTAAAACATTTTTTAATTTTTTGCGTTTTGTATGCGATTAAAAGAAATTTTTGCACGTTTCGCGGAAAGTTTTTTAGATCCGTAAAATGAATTTGCTTTCGATCTTTATTCCACTATACACCGGCCTCTAAAAGTTAGGGTACATCCAGTTTTTCGACCCTTTCTATTAAAAGAATGATAAAAAAGCTAAAAATATGGTTTATATGAATGATTATAAGCAACTTTAAAAAAGAACTTGGAAATATTTATATCCATCCCTATTTTTGTAAAGAATTGGGCATTTATATGGCAATCAAGCAAGGAGAAGCTGCGAATATCCCAATTTTGTAATTTGTGTGGAATTTGCTTTATGCTTGTTGATCTTGAATTGTTTGTAATAAAATAGTGTTGTCCATATTCAGAAGATGTCGTTTACCTTATTCGTTAAAACGGCAGATTATCGGATGGATAGAAATGGGGATATCACAAGCTGGTTCTGCCAGACGTCTTAATATGTTTTGTAGTGTGGTCCAAAGACTCTGGGATCAATTTGAATCCGAAAATTCAGTATCACGAAAACTTGTTCCAGACCACTAATGGGATATAACCCCTGCACAATATCGCTTCATAGCTCTTTTGGTTCGAAGGAGGAGGGATATACTGTAGTTCCGATCATTTCAGATCATCGTAACGCAACAGGGATGACAATATTTACTACTACGGTGCAAAGATGTCTTTGCAATTAAGAACTCTACTTAAGACGACCCGTTGTATGTGTCCATCTTAATTGAGAACACATAAGAGCCCATTTATGCTGCTAAGAAAACCAAGTTACCTGGAACAGACAACTATAGGCTTCCGTACTGTTCACATACGAGGTCCCGGTTTGCTTTCGAGAGTGATTCAGTTCGTGTAATTATCTGGATAGAACAAGGTATCAGATTCTACCTATGTAACATTGTTGAATGACACAGTTATAGAGGTTTCGGATTCATGGTTTGGGATGGAATATCTCTGGTGGTCACAGTAATCTCCATGTTTGCCTTGGAAGAACTATGCCTTCTGTGATATATCGGGTCGAGATCCTTGCTCCGTTTGTCACACCATATGGTGGTGCTATTGGTGATGAATTAATCTTAATGGGTGATAATACCCGATCTCATTGAGTTACAGTCGTTGATGAATATCTTGAGAATCTCTGTTTAGAGCGAATGAAATGACCAGCTCAATATTTGAGCCTTAATCCGATAGAGCTTCTTTGGGACTATCTCGGCAGACAGGTGGCTGCCGTAAGTCCTCCTCCGAAGTCATTAAATGATCTGGAACAAGCGTTGCTCCATGTATGGGCGTTGTTTCCAACTCCAATGTCCGACAACTTAATTGACAGTATGGAAAGTCGATGCCACGAATGCATTACTATTAGGGCCGGACACATGTCTTATTAAAATCCGTTTATTTAGTTTTTCTTCACAAATAACTGCCATTTATTTATTTTTTTTGTTAAACAGTGGGATTTTGCAAAAAATGAAATTCTTTATTTGTAATTCATGCTTGATGTTGAAATTAAGTAAAATTCGACAAATAACTCTTGAAAGCGTACAATATTTCTGAATTTCATATTTTTATCGTCATTTATTTTAAAATTAGACACAAAAGACTGGTTGTACCTTAACTTTTGGAGGCCAGTGTAGTAAATTTTATCTTTTCTATAAAGTTTATTTGTATCCGTACTGTGTTCTTTGAATTTTCTCGAAATTTGTATGTGATGTTTAACTTTTTTTTTTGTATTTTACGCTGCTCTTTTGACATTTGTAAAAGGAGTCCATCTTCAATCTTTTTTTCCAATTCAGTAATTTTTTCTCTGAATTTTTCGCGATTTTTTTATACAAATTTTAGTTTTTGTCGCGATTTGCAACAATGTTTTTAATATTTGTAACAGAAATCCGGTTTCAACTTTTTAGTCCAATGCAGTTAATTTTTTTTCTCTGCAATTTTTAAATTTAGAATTTTCTGCGACTTAACCCTTCTTTGCATTGTGATGGAAATTTCCATCACTGTTTATTTAACTTTAAATAAATAAATCAACGTCTTCGCCACCACTATATTTATATAGAAATATTAATCTAGTAAATTTCTAGAACTATAATAATCTAGAACTATGTTGCTGAACAAAGTTAAAAATCTATCTTAAAATTTCTGGTGTCTAATATTTAATATATGTATAAATAAAACAATTGTAAAAGAAAAACTCATGCAAAGAAGGGTTAAAAAAATATTTTGTTCTCTATAATTATCGTGACTCCAAACAGAGCAGTTTAACAAATGTAATTTAATGTAATAGAATTGTGATTTGAATAACAATGTTTATTTTAAGTAATCTGGTATATTTAGTTTAAGAGCCTACATCAGTCATGAGCAAAAACGCTCAAGCTAATGTTAAGTCTATGCGAAGGTTCTTGCACGATTTCTCGCTCGCATTTTAATATTTTTAAGTGATTTTTTTGCATAAGATAGCTGAGGTCGATCTCTAACGTTGTTAAATTTTACTTTCTCGATTTTGGTTTTTAGTTTTTTTATATAAGGATACTTTCGTTTTCAGAACCGGTTCAAACAGGTTCCAAAATTCAAAATGTCCGCTTATAAAAAAAGCTGTAACCAAAATCAAAAAAAGTAAAAACTAACAACCATAGAGATCAACCTCAGCTATCCTATGCAAAAAAAAAATCATTTAAAAATATTAAAATGCGTGCGAGAAATCACGCAAGAACCGTCCCATAGACTTAACATTAGCTTGAGGGCTATAGATTACTTGAAATAAGTGTAATTTCTTTACGCTGAGAAATAATAATGACATTATTTTGTGACTGCGAACTGTTTTAGCTCGCTAGCGTCCATTATCACCTGCAGGTGGCACGTCTGTCAAGGGATCTCTAGACTTAGATTTTAAGTAAATATGTACGGTGGTGCCTTTATTGGAATCTAGAAGAGTTTATCAAATCATAGAAGAAAGTCCCATATCTTTTGGATTTTCTGATATGATACTATAACCTTACAAAATTTTGTACTTTTTCTAAACAAGCAAAGGCTTGATTGGGTCTTTTTGGGGGGGGATAAAAATATCAGAAAAGGAATGAGTATCGTACTTTTTCATGCCTGACTGTTAAAGTTAACTAAATGTGTGAGTTGATATTTGTAGGATTTAGAGTGTTTGATTAATTTCTGTTGCTGTGATACGATCTTGAATTGTGTATCACCCATAGAAAAGAGTCCAAAATATCACTACTAGACTTTTGATAAAATTTGCTTTTTTATTACTCTTTTTTAGTAAACAAACGCAATACAACCTATGAATTTGAAATAACATATATATATAAGTTTACTTTGGGTGTTGGAGGGTTAATACTACTGTTAAAAAAAAACATGATTTAATCTTCAATCATTCTCTCAAGATGATCCCTGAATTCATTGAATTAAGCACCGTTTTCTACAAGACGCATTTTTACTTAATACTTAACTTATTTCCTGACAACGCAATCCTGTATAGTTTGAAAAGTCATTTTTCAAAATAGAGACTTAACGGCTTCTTTTTAAAGATGAAGAATTCATGTACAGCGTGTCTCTTTCACATTAGAATTTCCACTCATATGTCTAGTAGTGCTGACAGAATGATTGATCTCGGAAAGAAATATCACATAAAAATCAATGAATCATTGCTGTTTTGTACCGAGATTTTAGAATGAAAAGGTTTATGTAAATGTTTAAGGAATATACGGTTTATTCAGACACTGTATTACTTTTTAAATGTTAAATAAGCGTATTTTGTAAGAATATAATAAGTAGTATTCACCATAAGTACCATTAATTAGACTTTTTGAAATGATGTATTTACTCTCGTAAATGGCGTAAAAAGAAAAAAATGTATATGAAACATACTAACAATAAAACATAATGAATTACGGAGTTTAGAACATGTAATTTAATTAATTGTGTCGGACACCGTTTATTATTTAAAAATACTTTATACAGGAAATTTATTCGTATAATACAAATACATTATTATAATTGTTTTAAATATTTGTGACATTCGTGTATAAATTTTAAAATGATGAAACTTTCATATGATCTTTTTAGGAGCGTTCGTAATTATATGAATACGTAACACCTATAGTCGTCGTCTGATCCGTCCGTCCGTCCGTCTGTCCGCAATAACAGAGCATAAACTACCAAATCAAATGGTTTGAAATTTAAGATAAGAATACAGAAATTGATTTTATAATATTGCAGAAATTGATTTGCGGACGATATAATTCTTTGCAGAATTCTGTCGAGACATTTCAAATTTTATGAAAATTGAATAAAAAAATTAGAAGATATTAATAAAAATATTTATTAAGAAATTTGAATTTTTTTTTTTTAAATCGGTGCTTTTTTGTTATAGGAGCTTCCGAAGTTTAATCGTGAAGCGACCGAGATACTTTTTTTATGACAGAAATTAATCTGCAGACGATATAATTCATTTCACAGAATTAAAAATCATCAAGATCTGAATATTTATATAACTAGCTATAGCACGACCGCACCTCGTTTGTCACGTTTGACGTACAATTTCCAACTTGTTTGATACTTGTGAAATTCAAGAACATTTTCGAACAGTTAATGACTTAAACTATAATGTATATCTAAAACATAAATATAGCATTGTAACACGTAACCACATTTCCTTTTCACATATTTACTGAAACATTTCCCCTCTTATTTCAAACAATGCACTGTAAAAAAAAGACAAGTGTTTCTTAATCTATGAAAATCTAACATAATCACGGATTAAAATATACAATAACCTCTTCTGAGTTGCCCATGATTCCGAAACTCGTGTTTATCATTAGAAACCTCAGAACTCAATTTATATTTCAGATATAAAGAATAAATTACATAAAAAAAGTTTATTTTGCTGCCACTGATTTTCGTAAATGTTTTCATGTAGTTTACACAGTGTATTAATAAGTTTTCTCAAACCGGAATCTCAGTTTTCAGGATTCTATTAATTCTCAGTTAAAAATTTTAAGCTACGTAACTAAATTTATAAATGCAAGAATAACGAAATACGAGGGTGGGCTGATAAGTTCGATGCCTTAAAGTGAAAGCTCAAGATTTTTGGCAAAATTTCATATAATTTTTCAATGTAGTCCCCTTACAACTTACTTCATTTAAAACACAATCTTGTGTACGAATTTTTTAGTGCATCCCTGTACGAGGGTGGTTCGAAAAGTTCTCGGCCTGACAAAGAAAATACAAGATTTTTGACAATATTTCATTTTATATTTCAACTTGGATAACAATACATTTCAGAAGACTCTTGAGAAATGTTCATTCTTTGGCGTTTTCGGTCGACGTTCAACAAACACGGCACGCATCGAGCGGAAAGCTTTTTCATACCCAAAACATCTTGTAAAATGTAGTGGACACGAGATGTTTGCAATGTCAGCAAGTTCGCGTATCTCAATCGGCGGACATTCAATACGGCATTGTGAATTTTTTAGACGATTTCGTCGGTCGTAGCGGTGTTTGGACTTCGTGAGCGTTTATCGTTGTGAATTGATTTCCTACCA
Source organism: Maratus michaelseni (assembly GCA_963931845.1). Taxonomy (NCBI): domain Eukaryota; kingdom Metazoa; phylum Arthropoda; class Arachnida; order Araneae; family Salticidae; genus Maratus; species Maratus michaelseni. The sequence goes on from OZ007588.1 coordinate 467,356,117, forward strand.
CGTTTAATTTCAGCAGCCCACTTTTGTATCGTCGAATATGAAGGACAAGAATCATTTAAGGTGAAATGTAACTCTTTTTGCATATCCGTGGGAGTTGAACCTTTTTTAACAAAGTATTTTATGACAGCTCGAATTTCAATTGTTTCCATTATTGAAAAAGGTCAAAACTTATTTATATTATTTTGTCGCCAAGTAATAACCAATAAACTCACGCGTCTGAAACTCGGCAGCATGTCATCTAAAGGATCATACTTTACAAACATCATTGTCATTTGGTCATTACTTGTTCCATCTCTGTGTCAGGCCTCGAACTTATCAGCCCGCCCTCGTAATATTTATTACAATGTTACTATTAATTTATCATCTTTGTCTGTAAAATACGTTTGTTTAACATGAAAATGTTTACTTGTGAACTGATAGCATATATAAAAAAAGCTATCCGTGAGTTACGCGATTAATTTAGGGATTCAAGAATACAGTTACCGTATTCTACCTGACTTAAACAATCAGAAGTGTCCAAAGTCTTAACTCTGACAGAATAAACAAAATTCTTTCTATACCGGACTTCCCTTCCGTAAAGGAGCGAAGCAAAGAAAATTGTTCTCTTCAACGAAACTTGTGGAAATCCCCGAAGTCGTCCCATATGGACAGTATTTAAGCGTAGCGTCTCCTGGGTGGATTTTGAAGTAGAACATCAGAGTGTCGAGTACTTTGGGAATTATTGCACATTATTGTCGGGTATGGCGTCAAAATCCCGAAGAGCTCAAATATTTACGTTTTCTGTACTGTTAAGTACCAGAAATGGAGTATATGAGAGTGTGATAAAGATTTTATATGCTGGTCAGTTCTATTAGGGAGAGAAAGTTTGGGAGCTCCTGGGAACACCATGACCTATCTTTTAATGAGTAAAAGAAAGTTTTAAATGAATTCAATTCGTCACACTGTGCTGCAATCTGATTTAGAAAATATTTGACTTTCGTTTTAAATATTAGTTGCTATAAAAATTTAAAAATACTCTTTATAAGCAAACATTTATAACACTCTTGAAATAATACACAATTTTCGAAAAAAGCGAAACATTTTAAAATACGAAAGAAAGTCGAAAAATTCGCGGAAACTTACGACGCGACAGAAATCAACCTTAAGTTATTATACGTTCAAGGGGCATCCATCTCATAATTCTAGTTGCATCACGGTGCGTTGCACGAAAAGATACGATAGCAGAAAATTACCCCACATGTTAATAGAATGGGGGGCGATTGGGAGGGGGGAGATAAAGATTTTTACAACCAAAAATCCAACTGTTTTCACTATTTTCATGCATTTGCATTAAATCCTTTTGTACTTGTTCTGATGATGGAGATTTAGAAACCCCGAAACAGCTGTCCGCTATTTACATTTCAATATAATTTGTGCTTTTTGTCACGTTGTTTATTAGTTATACAAAATGATTAGTTGTGTTAATAAAAAAAATATATTTCCTAACTTTTCATAATAGTATTTGTAACAGTTCAGAATGATATGTTGTGAAAAGGAATAGAGGTAGAGCTACTTACATGTGGCCAATTTTTTCCATAGTCCGACATAACAGCTATCGATAGCAATCGCATTCCTGGAAAACCCAAAAACTTTGTTAAAGAGAATTGAAATTGCTTCTATAAAATTAATAACTATGTGTATTATTACATAAAATTTAATATGAGTGGATAAATATTCATTCTCGAATAATTTTTAAAACGTAACAATTGCTTGAAGCTAGATTTAAAAATAAGCGTAAATTCACGAATATTTGTCAAATAGTTTTACGTGAAATGTCACCTTTTCAAGCTAACGTTCAAATACCGTATATTTACATCATAAAAATATAAATTACCTACAAAATATGGGCAAAAAACGCTTATATAAGGATAAAGAACGTTCTTGTACGGACACCGTTTGGAATCTGTGTTGCCGGGTTTTTCTTTTAATTTTAATTGGATATTGTTTATAAGGAAATTATTAAGTGCGTATGAAAATAGTTATTTCACATTAACCCCTATATAGTAATGTAAGCAGTAAGCAGAGTATTAAAAAAACTGACATATAAAAACCGACATTTCTCACACAACTAATAAAAATATGCTTAATATTAACTTTTTATTATTTAATTCGACGACACATAAGTATCAGACAATCAATAGATCTCAGATATTATATCCCACAATCGTTCTTTTACTCACACTTCTTAACTGCAACGGTAGCTTCAGTCACGAGAATTCTTTGAAAATACATACAGTGTATTTCTTTTAAATGCTAAAAGGTGTAAATGAACAACACGATACAAATTAAAATAACTTTTATTAGGTTGTTTTCATATATACATCATACATATTTCATACATAATTTGTATTATGTTGTTCATTTACCCCTTTTAGCATTTAAAAGAAATATATTATTACAAGGTGTTGTAATTTATTACATTGTTACGTACAGTGTGTTTTATGCCTTTTCATTCTTCGCGGCTACAGCTAATCCCACATTTTATCTCGACAAACGCTTGAAAATTTCATTCGCTGAAATCTTCTGAACGAGAAATTTTTACCACAGTTTATTTAATGATTATATTAATGACATAAAAAATAATGAAATAGAAACCTAATATGAAAACAAGATCCGTCGAGCATATTGTGATGCAAATTCAAATCGGACCCACTAGGTCCGTTTTTTGAATACCACTTAAAAAAAAAAAATCCTCATTTTAGAATATTCTTAGAAGTTTTGTAGAAACCTATCTGGAAGGTAATTTTTGCTGCAAATGTTTTATAAACCTAGCACAAAAATCTTTCTTCAGAAATACTGGTATTAAAAAATCAGATCAGAGGGAGCCCTGCAAACCTGAAACAATACACTGTCAACCGTTACTTTGTCCACCTTGAGGTGACTTTGTCCCATCCCGAAGATAAAGACAAAATCTGTAATAAATAAAATTTATTACAATGAAGCTAATTCGTAATGCAAAATTTTGATAGATTGGGGCAGTAGCTTAAATATAAATTATTCAATCCAGCATTTTACAAACTAAGATTGTCCATCACTTCTGTTGCTGTTTTGATTACTTCTTTGGTCGTGATTTTAAAGGGGGAAACTTTTGACTGGAAATGTTATTTATACCTGATGTTGTGAAGTGGTAAGTACACTTTTTTAATTCTTAATATGTTTTCATAACAAATTAATGAGATTTTTATATATTAATTTGATATTTTAGATTTTACATTGGCTTTATTCACAACCGGCATTTTGAATGCCAATTTGGGGTGAGATTGTCTCGGGACAAAGTCACCAATAATTAGTTTATGTATTATATTTAACTTTTCAGAAAACATAATCATAAAATCAAACATTTACTGCAAATATAAACATTGTACTAGTATAAAAACATAAAAAAAACTTCTTAATCTATAGTAATATTATAAAGAAGTAACGGTTGTTTTTTTGTTTGTTTGTAGGGAGTAATCTCTGGAACTACCGAAGCGATGTCAAAAGTAATGGTGACAATCCCTGCTCCAACATAGGCTATGTTTTATGTCGGTGCCACCACCCCGAGGGGGGTGCATGAGCAAAAAATGTTCTAAAATTTCGATTTTTTTAATACTGAAAGAGCTAGAAACATGAAATTTGGCATGGTAGTTACTTAAAAGATGTAAATGCTCCATAAGAACAAATTCTAAAAAAAATCTAAATTTAAAATGTGAGATGAGCTAAAAGCGTTCTAAAAACATTCTAAATTACAATTTTTATGGAATCTCTGGAACTACAGAACCATTTTCAAAAGTGATGGAGGCAAATTAATGGTGACAGTCCTTGCTCCAACATAAGCTATATTTTATGTCGGCGCCACTACCCCCAGAGGGGTGCAGGAGTGAAAAACGTTCTAAAATTTCGATTTTTTTAATACTAAAGGAGCTAGAAACATGAAATTTGGCATGGTAGTTACATATAAGATGTAAATGCTCCCTAAGAACAAATTCTAAAAAAAATCGAAATTTAAAAGGGTGAGATGAGCGAAAAGCGTTCTAAAAACATTCTAAATTACAATTTCCATGTAATCTCTGCAACTACAGAACCATTTTCAAAAGTGATGGTAGCAAATTGATGGTGACAGTCCTTGCTCCAACATAGGCTATATTTTATGTCGTGCCACTACCCCCAGGGGGGTGCAGGAGCGAAAAACGTTCTAAAATTTCGATTTTTTTTTTTACTGGAGGAATTAGAAACTTGAAATTTGGAATGGTAGTTATTTATAAGATGTAAATTCTGTCTAAGAAAAATTCTAAAAAAATTCGGAATTTAAAAGGGTGAGATGAGCTAAATGTGTTTTAAAAACATTCTAAATTAGAATTTATTGGGAATCTTTGAGACCGCTGAACCGATTTTAAACGTAATGCTCGCAAATTTATAGTGCCAGTCTGTGCTCTAACACAGGTTATATTTTATGTCAGTGCCACTACCCTCAGGGGATTGCAAGAGCGAAGAACGTTCTAAAATAACAATTTTTGTTATACTGAAGAGATTAGAAACTTGAAATTGGGCAAGATAGTAACTTATAAGTTATACATACTCTCTAAGGACAGTTTTAAAAAAATTCGAAATTTAAAAGAGTGATGTGAGGGAAAACTGTACTAAAAACATTCTAAATTACGATTTCTATGGAGTTGTTACGGACAGAAACTTGAAATTTAAAATGGCTGATATTTCATTTAAGACACAAGTGCACACACAGAACTTTTTTTTTTAAATAAAACAAAATTTAAAAGTGTGAAAGAAGAAAAAAATTTCGAAATTTAATCGAGAAAAATGGAAAAAAAAATAAAAAAAATCGTTTAAAAATCGAAATTTAAAAGAGTGAAATGCGCGAGAACCGTTCTAAAAACGTTCTATATTACGATTTATTTGGAACTATTAAGGATATAAACTTAAAATTTGCCTGGCTGTGCTGTTACTCACGTAATTGATCACCCAGAACAGTTTACTAAAAATGCGAAATGTAAAAGAACAGAAGAAAAAAAAAAAATGCAATTTATGTGATACAGTTGGTATAGAAGCGTCGTGTATGGTATGGTGGTTACTCTTAAAATGCAAATGCTCGCTAAGGCCAGTTTCTAAAAAAATCGAAATTTAACAGGCGGAAAACGGTCTAAAAACGTTCTACATTATGATTTAAATGGATTTATTCGGGTTAGAAACTGGAAATTTAGTATAGTTGTAACTTTTAAGATGCAGACGTTCGGTATAAACAGTCTATTAAAAATTCGAAGTTTAAAGGTGAGCGAAAACGTTATAAATTATGTTTTTTTCTAAATTGTTAGCGATAGAAACTTAGACTTTAACATGCCTGTTATTTTTTATACGTAAATGCTTCCACAGAACAGTTTTTACAAAATTCGAAATTAAAAAAGGTGCAGAAGCAAAAAACATTTCAAAATTGTGATTTTAGTGATGCTGCTGGTATAGGAAGTCGCAATTTGGAATGGTGGCTATTTTTAAGATTCCAGTGCTCGCTAAAAACGGTTTACATAAAAAAATTTGAAATTTAAAAAAGTAATAAGCTGAAAACTTTCTAAAAACCTTCTAAACAATGATTCATCTGAAATTGTTAGGGATAGAAACTTCAAATTTTACATGGATGTTACGTTAGAGACACAAATGCATCCATAGAGCAGTTTTAAAAAATTTTGAAATTTTAATGTGAGCAGGAACAGAAAAGTTTTAAAATTGCAATTTCTGTGATATAGTCATTTCAGAAATTTGCTTAATTAGTAATTTCTGAATTATCTGTGGCAGTAAAATTTCCTCTAATGAAAATAGGCCAACGAATACCACTTGGCATTTTTCAAGAATTACGCGAGCAAAGCCTTGGGTTTTGCTAGTAACACCATAAAATAAGGAATGCGCAAGGCTTTCGAAAGAACTTTGTCTTTCTTGGTCAGGCGGAAAAAAGACGTGCAACCACTTTGAAGGCAGGAGCAAGACTGAAAGGATGTGGGAGGGAAAGAGGGTTCAAGGGAGGGTTTTGGTTTGCTCAGGGCACAGCCAATAGGAAAGCAGAAGGCGTCAGCCAATAGGAAAGCAGAAGGTGTCAGCTAATAGGAAAACAGAAGGCGTAAGCCAATAGGAAAGCAGAAAGGCAACAGCCAATCACAGAAGATAATAACCTAGAATGCAGATGACCACATTTATTTTATGATGTTATTAAGAAGATTTTTATGCGTTTATGGTATCACGCCGATTTGTTCAGTACTTTAATATGATTGTACTATTATATATTTATTATTATTATTGTACAGGCGCTGGTGCAATAATGCCTTGTACGTATAAAACCCCTGTAAGTTGTCGTAATTATAAAAATTATACTGATAAAACGCTTCAGAATGCGGTAGATGTTGTTCTACAACCTGTATTAAGCCAAAGAAAAGCCGTTGACAAATATTCAATTGTATGTAATCACGAGAACTTTAAAGAATAAGTTAAAAGGTCCTAAAAATATAACCCTGCAAAACATATTTCTTCTAAAAAAATGTTTTTTTCAGTGCCTGAAATAAGTGAATATATCTGAAATTTTACCTTTTGAAAACATTATTCCTACCATATCTTAATTGTTAATTATTTTTTCACGTTTTGTATATTGGTCATTTTTTAATATATTTTTTTTTTTCGTTTTCATACAAAATTTGTGGTTTTCTAAGGACTAAATGACTTATTTTTTATTATGTTTTATTATTATATCATAACAGTGGAGTTGCATTGTCTTATAACGTTTATAAGGCTTCTTTAATGATATTTTAGTTATGAGACAAAGTCACACCAAGCCAATGTGACTTTATCCCACTTTTAACAAAATTAAAAAAAAAACTGTTCTTTATAAATACTAAATGTAAAATTTAAAATTTACAATTGATATCTTAGAACTAGAAAAAAAGAATTAAAAATTGTTTAAATAAAAATTTCAATACGTTTTGGATCTTTAAAGCAACAATAATAAAAAGGTATAAGAATTTAAACTAATTTCCGGTACACATTTCTGAAACAAAAGAATTCTTAAATTACCTGCTTCAGTTTCACATACATTTAAAGTGCTATATAAAACAATTAACACTCCTTTTTTTGTAACTCCATATTGGCCTTCCATTCAGATGTTTCTTCTTTCTGCTCTTTGGAAAAATGAAATCAATTCCTGACGATTTTCAGTTACTTCTGTTACAAATAGTTCTGATTTTTATACTTTAATGACTTTAGTTTTATGAAAATTAATTTTTATCCCATTTAAAATTTTCAATTTAATGAAAGAGCATAAAAAAATAAATATTTTATAGGAATAATAAAAGATTCAAACAAAGTAATTAATTCGATTCTTTGATCTTTAATTAACATTCTTAATTCAAAGTCATCAAGTAGAAAATTTAATGCAAATTGTAATGTTTTTTTTTCTTCTGTAAATGGAAAATTTCATTACGCTTCGATTCATCAATACCTTTTCAGCGTACATATTTGAACTTTTGTTTTTTTTAGCTTTTGCTTGACATTTATTGGGTGCATTTAAATATTTATTCTAACAAATATAATTTTATATGAATAATTAAAAAAAAAATTATAAGCCATTCTTATTGCAAGTGAAGCATTCGAATTATTCACGGTTTTCGTATAAAAGGAAAATCATTTATAAAGCTTAAATTTATTAAAAAAATAATAATAAAATGCTGAATTTAAATTAAATTCAAGAGTAATTGATTCATGAAAATAATGATAAAAATGTATATACATAGACAATATTTTTCAACTAAAAGTTCTAAACTATTGCTATTTTAAATTATACAAAAAAATTATATTTTATTATGATAATAAAAAGATTATATATAAAGTCAAACGCACATATTAAATCTTTTGTAGGTATTATTTTTACTAAACACAAAATTGTGATATTGTTTAAGCAATTATGGTATCGATGTTCATTTGAATAATAAATAACAATAATTTGGCATTAATTTAACAATATTGCGTGTTATTGCCATATAGTTGGCAGATGTTAAGTGACTTACTGGTTTTTTAAAATGTCAAATCGTATGATTATAAAAAATTATACCTGAAAATGAACTGCCCTTTAAAAGTAATATTGCGAAAAAAGTTTTAAAAAAATGAATAAAAAAATAAATGAAATAAATAATTTATTAAATAAATCAATAAATAAATGTTATTACATTTTCCAATAATTATGCGTACTTTAATGCATGCTTTCACATTATTCCCTAATTCAACATATTTCTACTATTTTAATTTGGTTACAATGAATAAATAATTATAAATTCTAAAACATTCAACTAACTATTTCTTATAAATTTAAATGTGTATTACAAAAAAACCTAAATAAACCGGTAATTTGGCGTTTAAAAAAATGCTAAAAGATATAGTTTCAAGGAATGTGTTGGTGTATTTCTTAAAAAAATTCGAAACATTTGAAACGAGATTATAAATTGTTATAATTTTTAATATCTTGAAAAATATATTTTAACATATAAAAAATTTGTTTAGATGTGTGAAAATAAAATTTATTTATTTAAATCAAAACGTTATTTGGTATTTGGTCTACATTTTACATATGTCTTTGATTCTTTATAGTAAAAATGTTATGAGTAGAAATGTTTAGAAGACATATTTTAATTTATGAACTAGTTTATGGCATTAATATTTAACAAAGCTACATTGTTTTTGTGGTGTTTTTATTTCAGATAATAAACTGTAGATGTCAACACTACAAAATAATTTAAGTCCTTTGTCCACTAGTGACCCCTTTCTGTTGACCTGATTCAGACATCAGACCAGATACTATGATCGATCAATAAGCATAACGGGATAAATTAGGTCCTCCAGATTGGACCGGGATGGCTCTGTTGGTAGAGCACTGGCAGCTTCAGCCAAGAGATCGCAGGTTCAAATCCTGACCCGGACATTTTTCGCATTGTTGGAAAATTACAACTCATATGATTTCTTTACCAATTTGAATAATTGTGCCAAAATTAAACTAGGGATACTTTAATTTGAATGATCCTACATTTTAATTCGAGCAAATAAATGTTCATTATCATATGTTGGAAATTCCTCACGGGAATTTTCTTCTTTACAAAAAATAAATAAATAAATTAATAATAATAATAATTATTATTATTCACTAAATATCATTTAATTCAAGAATGTATTCAGTTATAAATATTTTTAATTTGTATAAATGTAAAAGTTACAATATTAAAATTAAACATAGTATTTATTATGCACAAATTAAATGTCCATGCTATATTACTTATTTAATTTTTATCGACAATGTAGCAATTGCTTTTGTTTGCTCAAAACGGATTCACACCAGAAACACCTCGATTAAGGAATTTCTCAATTTAAATGTATATTTATTAAATTTTAGTTGAAAGTTGACTTTAAAAAAACAGACCAACCCACGAGCAATGGAATTGAAATTGCGAATAAAAATATATTTATCATTTAAGATATTAGGGGGTCGGGCCCAAAAAGTGCCAAGCCACATTTTTGGTGAAATAAATCTAACACTGTAATTTGTTGCTTAATATTGTAAGTTATAATATCCTACGTATAAGTTGTTTCTAAAGGCACTTGATGGCAGCATATGTCTCAGGTTTCGTTTATGCCCGCAATGAAGATAGCTAATTTACACAGATCGTAATAGTAATATCATTGAAATAATGCCATATTGTTACTCAAAATATGTCAAATATTACTAAGACATTGGCGAGAAAACTTTTTGTTATACATCTTGATTTGAGTATTGGATCCAATTTTCAAATTAAAATTTCTCAGAAATTCAAAAACGTGGCTTGACACTCTTTTATCCCGACCCTCTCATATATCAGATTATATATTCACTATGATGATTTTCTTTTATTTTAACAAGTTGGAAACTGTACGTCAAACGTGACAAATGAGGTGCGTTCGTACTATAGCTAGTCATATAAATATTCAGATCTTGATGATTTTTAATTCTGTGAAATGAATTAAATCGTCTGTAGATTCATTTCTGTCATAAAATAAGTATCTAGGTCGCTTGACGATTAAACCTCGGAAACTCCTATAACAAGAAAGTACCGATTTAAAAAAAAAAAAATCAAATTTCTTAATAAATGTTTTTATTAATATCTTCTAAAGTTTTGATTCGATTTTCATAAAATTTGAAATGTCTCTACAAAATTCTGCAAAGATAATATATCTTAAATTGCAAACCATTTGGTTGGGTAGTTTTTGCGTTGTTATATGCGGACGGACGGACGGACAGACAGACAGACGGACCAGACGACAGCAATAGGTGCTACGTATTTATATAATTACGAACGCACCTAAAAAGTATATTTTCAGCGACAATCTATAGGACGGAATGGAATCGAGTTGATGGAAAACAGGCAAACACCACATTTATGGAATGGGGACGAAGTAAAATGCAGGAAAATTAAATTGTCAATTAAAAACATCAAAAATCTGCCTCGCAGTAAATTTTACTTATAAACCAGCGGGGAAAGGCGACATATATCTTAAAGATTATTTATTTTTTCTTTCGAACATTAAATGCAGTCTACCAAGAAGACAGTTAATTATATATTTTGTCATTCTTTTATGTTAATTACAGTTTTATCTTAAAGACAGAATGAATTCATAAATAAATCAGAACAACACTTTTTTCTACTACTCGGATGTAACTTAAGTAGGTATAGACTTCCATGAAGTAAAAAAAACGTATAAGTAGGACGTTGAAACGAGGAATAAATGATTAATTTATAAGCAGTTTCGAAATGAAGGGTAAAAACAAAAATCTCCAAATTTATCCTGTTTATTTTGAAAATTCATTTAGAATATTTTATCTAAGAAAAATCTACACATTAACGGTGCCCTGCAGGAGAGATAAAGTCACTTACGAAAAGAGTAATGGTAATTATCTTGAAAAACAGCCTTGAATATCAGCCATTTTTCTTTTTATTTGCATATGGTAATAGAAAAAATAACTAAAAAGCAATAATTTGAAGAGATTAAATTATGTTGCAAAGATAAAAATTTTTTCTTCCTTTTTGTGGACATGTTTGTTCGACCAGTTTGAGGAACTTAAACTGAAGTAAGGTTTTTTGTTTTAATTGCCATTTTAAATGTCATGTCACATTGTAAATAAAATGCCATGGTTTTTCTTGAGAATATTTT